>CM062817.1:378707590-379406883 GCA_031772625.1 Pinus tabuliformis | reverse complement strand
CCCGAAGCTAAAAATAGATGTAAAATTGCCTTGTAAAATGTTGTAATTTCTTAGCCAATCTCGGCCATTCATTAGGTGGAAATCTGATGGTAGAAATTATGTTTAGTTTAGGGTTTTTTTTCCTAGAAGGCGACCCCTCGCTATATATGAGGGAATTGTATTGTGTCTATGTAGATGTGTATTCTAAGCGAGAAAGAGAGACGACATTGTGTGAGAGGAAAGAGGGAATTACAACGGAACTGTTGTAGGTTGTATCTCTTCATTTTGCTGGATAATATAAAAGGAAGGATTGGTTGTTTCTCTGTGGATGTAGCCCAAATTGGGTGAACCACATATATCTGTATCTCTCTTGTTTTATGTGTTTATATTTCTGCAATATTTTATGTGTTCCAGTGCTATGTAATATATAATTTTCTAACAGCTGGAATCAGAGTTGAAGGTCTATTTAGTTGATATACTTGGAGGAGAGAAGGGTTCCTAGTTCAAGTGGGAACAATGGCAGAAGATGGTAGGTTTAGGGTCGAAAAATTTAACAACCAAAACTACCAATTGTGGAAGATGTAGATAGAAGATTACTTGTATCAGAAATATATGTACCTACCATTGAACGGAAAGACAAAGAAGCTAATGAGTATGATAGACACAAAATAGGATATTCTCGACATAAAGGCACTTGGAACAATACGGCTGTGCCTAGCGGCGTTGGTATCATTTAATATTTCAAAGGAAATGACAATAGAGGGTTTAATGTCGACGTTGGCCAAACTATATGAAAAATCCTCGGCCTCAAATAAGGTATTTCTTATGAAGAATTTATTTAATATGAAAATGTCAGAAGGTGGATCTGTTTCTAATCATTTAAATGAATTTGATATAGTTACCAATCAGTTAACTTCTGTAGGGGTAACTTTTGATGATGAAATTAGGGCTCTGTTATTTCTATTTTCATTCCCAGAAAGTTGTAATGGTTTTGTTATGGCATTAGTAGCTGTCTCTAGATCTACTACTTTAAAGTTTGACGATGTTGTTGGTGCAATCCTTAGCGAGGAAATAAGACAAAAAAGCTCTAGTGAGACATCAGGTAATGCTTTGATTGCAGAGACTAGGGGAAGAAAAATGGAAAGAGGAAAGAGCCCAGGATATCACAGTGAGTCAAAGAAAGGAAGATCCAAGTCCAGATTGGGGATAATGTGCTAGAAATGTGGGAAGAAAGGACACTTGAAGAAAGTCTGCAAGTCTCGAAAGGGAAAAGAAGGAGACGCACAACAAGGAAACAATTATGAAGCGAATGTGGCAAGTGATGTATTGAAATTGATTCTTTCATTAGAAAATATTATTGATGCCTGGGTGGTAGATTCAAGGGCCTCATTCTATGCCACGCCTAGTAGGAAACATTTTCATGATTATGATCAAGGAGATTTTGGACAGGTTCGATTGGGTGATGATAAACCCCTGTAAAATTATTGGAATGGGTACAATTTTCATAAGATAGAAGAATGGAAATCAATGACTATTGAAGGAGGTAAGGCATGTTCCAGATCTGAATAAAAATATGATTTCAACAGGGAAGTTCAGAGGTGAAGACTGTGTAACAAATTTTACAGATAAAACCTGGAAGGTCACTAAAGGAGCACCGGTAATAGCAAAAGAAGAAAGGGTTGGTACATTGTATTTATGCAATGTTATTTCTAATTCTGCTAATGCTTTAACCTCTATAGGAGAAGATACGACATTGTGGCATCATGGGCTCGGGCTAGGTTTGAAGCATGTTGATTTGAAATTCTAAGAGAATTGTGTTTATGGAAAACAGAAGAGAGTCAGATTCCTTAGAGTTGGGAAAGAAAAGAAGAGCAAAAAATTAGAGCTTGTGCATACAGATGTATGTGGACATGCTCAGGTATCATCTCTCGGTGGTTCTCATTATTATGTTACTTTTATTGATGATGCAACCAAAAAGACATGGATTTATTGTATTCGAAATAAATCTGATGTATTTGATACTTTCAAGAAATGGAAAGCTTTGGTTGAAAATGAGACAGGAAAAAGGTTGAAGTGTCTCAGATCAGATAATGGAGGTCAATATTGCAGCAAAGAGTTTGATAGGTACTATTCAAAGAATGGTATTCGTAGAGAGAATATAGTTCCAGGAACACCACAAAAAAATGGTGTGTCATAAAGGATGAACAGTACAATCATGGAGCGTGCAAGGTGCATGAGTTTGAATGCAGGATTACCGTTTCAATTTTGGGCAGATGCTGTAGATACTATTGTTTATCTAATAAACAAAGGGCCTTCAAGTTCCTTGGATGGTGGTATTCCAGAGGAGGCATGGACAGGTAAAAAGGTAAACTACTCATTTTTAAAGACTTTTGGTTGTGAAGCCTTTTTCCACATTAATAAAGAAAATAGAATAAAGCTTGAGGCAAAATTAAAGAAATCTACCTTTATTGGATATGGTGTTAATGATTTTGGTTATCGCTTTTATGATTATGAAAAACACAAAATCATTAGGAGCAGAGATGTCATATTTAATGAAAAGGTTTTGTATAAGGATTATATGCAGGAAAAGAAATAGGAAAAAGAAAACAAAGAATACACAGTGCTTGATGAGATCACATAAAAAGTGAAGATGCCTAAAAATAATACTGATCAACATCTAGAACAACAACAGAAACCATAAGAGAAACAAGCACCTCAAACAACTGAAAGTTTTGTTGCAAAATCTACCAGGATAATTAGACCCCGTGAAAGATACACTCCTTCATTATATTATGTATTGTTGATTGATTCTGGTGAACCAAAAAGTTATGAAGAAGCAGTGCAAGTAGAAACTAGGAAGAAGTGGGAGCAAGCCATGAAAGAAGAGATGGACTCCTTAGCACATAACCAGACTTGGTACTTAGTCAGGTTTCATGCAGGTAAATCAACATTACAGAATATATGGGTTAACGGATTGAAGGAAGAATATGGAGGTAGAAAAAGGTATAAAGCTAGACTTGTGGTGAAGGGGTTTGCACAGAAAAAGGGTATAGAATTTGATGAGATATTTTCTCCTATTGTTAAAATGACTTCAATCAGAACTGTTTTAAGTCTATTAGCAACTGAAGATTTTCGTCTTGAGCAGTTAGATGTAAAGACAACCTTTCTCCATGGGGATTTGGAGGAAGGTATATATATGCAACAACCATAAGGATATGAGGTCAAAGGGAAGGAGAAACTAGTCTGTAGGTTGGAGAAGAGCTTGTATGGATTAAAATAGGCTCCAAGGCAATGGTATCTAAAATTTGACAGGTTTATGTTTGAACAAGGTTATACTAGATATCACGTTGATCATTGTGTTTATCTTAAAAGGCAAAATGATGGCAACTATATTATATTGTTATTGTATTTTGGTGACATGCTTGTTACAGGTTCTAACATGAAGGAAATAAATGTGCTAAAAATAAAATTGGCAAACTCATTTGCAATGAAAGATTTGGGTGCTGCAAAACAAATCCTTGTTATGAGAATAACTAGAGAGAGGAAGAATTGCAAATTAACATTGTCTCAGAGTGAGTAAATACAAAAGGTGTTGAAAATACTTAATATGCAGAATGCAAAGCTAGTTAGTATACCTTTGGCTAACCATTTCAAACTAAGTAAGGAGATGTGTCCCAAGACTCAAGAAGAAATGGCTTATATGTCTAAAGTTCCATATGCATCAGCAGTTAGAATCTTAATGTATGCAATGGTCTGTGCAAGGCCTGATATTTCACATGCAGTGGGAGTTGTAAGAAGGTACATAAAAAATCCAGGAAAAGAATATTAGATGTTGGTGAAGTGGATTCTTAGGTATTTGAGAGGTACCAAAAATCAATCATTATTTTTTGGTGGTTCAACATTACTCTATAGGGATATGTTGATGCAGATATGGAAGGTGATAGAGATAAAAAGAAGAGCAGCACAGGGTATGCGTTTATTGTATGTGGAACAAATGTCAGTTGGGTTTCAAAACTGTAAAGTGTTGTTGCACTGTCAACAATAGAAGCAGAGTATGTTTTTGCTACAAAGGCTAGTAAAGAAATGATTTGGTTACAAAGGTTTCTGGATGAATTGGGTAAGAAGTAGGAGTTGGGTAGGTTATATAGTGATAGCCAGAGTGCCATACATCTTGCAAATAACCTTGCATTTCATTCCAATACAACACATATACAACTCAAGAACCATTTCATACTGTTAGTGTTGGAAGATAGACAATTGAAGCTGGAAAAGGTACACACTAGCTAGAATCCTACAGATATGTTAACAAAAGTTGTAACCAAGGAGAAACTGAGATTCTTCTTGGTTTCAATTGGTCATTAAGTATGATGATGAATATGAGAAATAGCCAGGTCCAAAGTGAAGTCATTGTCCAGCAAATGAAGCAGCGATGGAGTTGCTATAATCAGTCTCCAAGTGGGAGATTATTGGGTGTGGAGCCTGATTATCTTCTTTATTCATAGGTATCGCTGCATTGGACCCCAATTCATAATCTGGTGGCAACACCACCCATAAATGTGCACCACCAGGGGGGGCGATGATGATCATTTGGAGCCTCCCCTTAGCTGGGGATCGAGGGAACACCCCCAAAGCTAAAAATAGATGTAAAATTGCCTCCTAAGATGTAATTTCGTAGTCAATCTGGGCCGTTCATTAGGTGGAAATACGACGGTACAGATTATGTTTAATTTAGGTTTTTTTTTCCCTAGAAGGAAACCCCTCACTATATATGATGGAATTATATTGCGTCTATGTAGATGTGTATTCTAGTTGAGAAAGAGAGAGGAGATTGTGTGAGAGCGAAGAGGGAATTACAACGGATTTGTTGTAGGTTGTATCTCTTCATTTTGCTGGATAATGTAGAATTTTCTACACATCCAGCTTTGAGACCATGTAGAAATTCTCTCTACAAATCTCGCTCTGAGATCATGTAGAAAATCTACTGTAGGTTAACTCGATAATGCAATATAAATCAAAGCAAAATACTATAACCTACTTCTAATTTCAATTTGTGGAAGCTTAAAGATCGAGCTGAACAATATAACTAGAAGAAGAAGAATCAATGGAAAAAACACATGAAAATGCTTTGGGGAAAGCCTTAGCTAAAAACCCCACTATCTGTATTATCATACAAGGTGGAAATACATAAGAATTATACAAACCCTTAGCTCTCACAGCTAGCCAACTCTTAGTACAATCCTCCTGGATGCTCACAAGAAATCTGGGCTTCTCACAAGCCTTCTCTTCTGCCCTCCAAGCCTCCTATTTCCTTGCACAGTTTCTCCTGGGTGATCTTGTTGTGACCAAGTGGAAGACTCTCAACCAAATGGAACACTGATCCTCCAAAACTGCGCAATCCTCAAGGGAACCTTACCTTGACTGCATGCATTGGTTTCCTTTATTGGAAAACATATGTAATTGATAGTACACTGTCCTTGACATTTAACTTAACTGGGTCTTTCTCAGAATAGACATGCATGAGTTTCTGATGGGAGAATCTTCAGTTAACTGAGTAGAACTAGTTGGATGCATGCATGCATCAAATACTGATAACTCTGTATTAGTTCCTCAAATAGTTTGGAACTAATTTAATTGGACTTAACTCAGTAAACTCAGTTAAATAATTACAACTCAAATATAACTCAACCATATTTCATTAATTTAAGGGATAACTTCCTTAATTCAAGGGATAACTCTTGCATGACTTTAGAAAGACTTCTAACTTGAATTTCTCCAACTAATTAATTCAAAATGAATTAATTAATCTTTTCCAAGTTATTGTTAAGACTAAATTCGAAATTCACAATTTAATTCAAGGACAAATTAAATTGGAATATTCTGGATTCTATTTTTATCATTTCTTGTTGCTATTTTCAACAGATAATATAAAAGGAAAGACTGGTTGTTTCTCTGTGGATGTAGCCAAAATTGGGTGAACCATGTATATTTGTGTCTCTCTTGTTGTATATGTTTTCTTTGTTTATATTTCTGCAATATTTTATGTGTTCCATTGCTCTGTAATATATATTTTTATAACAAAGGGTATCAGAGCTGAAGGTCTATTTGGATGATAAACTCATAGGAGAGAAGTGTTCCTTGTTCGAGTGGGAGAAATGGTAGAAGATGGTAGGTTTAGGGTTGAAAAATTTAACGGCCAAAACCACAAGCTGTGGAAGATGCAGATGGAATATTACTTGTATCAGAAAGATCTGTACCTGCCATTGAGCAGAAAGGCAAAGAAGCCAATGAGTATGATAGACACATAATGGGATATTCTCGACATAAAGGCACTTAGAACAATACGGTTGTGCCTAGCGGTGTTAGTAGCTTTTAATATTTCAAAGGAAATGACAACAGAGGGTTTAATGTTGGTGTTGGTCAAACTATATGAAAAACCCTTAGCCTCAAATAAGGTATTTCTTATGAAGCATTTATTTAATATGAAAATGTTAGAAGGTGGATCTATTGCTAATCATTTAAATGAATTTAATACAGTTACCAGTCAGTTAAGTTCTGTAGGGGTAACTTTTGATGATGAAGTTAGGGCTCTGTTATTTCTCTACTCATTGCTAGAAATTTGGAATGGTTTAGTTATGGCATTAGTAACTCTGTCTCTAGATCTAGTACTTTAAAGTTTGATGATGTTGTTGGTGCAATCCTTAGTGAGGAAATGCAACGGAAAAGCTCCGATGAGACATTAGGTAATGCTTTGACTATAGAGACTAGGGGAAGAAAAATGGAAAGAGGAAAGAGCCCAGGATATTGCAGTAAGTCAAGGAAAGGAAGATCCAAGTCTAGATTTTGGATACCGTGCTAGAAATGTGGGAAGAAAGGACACCTGAAGAAAGACTGCAAGTCTCGGAAGGGAAAATAAGGAGACATGCAGTAAGAAAACAATCATGAAGTGATTGTGGCAGGTGATGTGTTGTAAGATACTTTGATTATTTCATTAGAAAATATTATTGATGCCTGGGTGGTAGATTCAGGGGCCTCATTCCATGCCACACCTGATAGGAAACATTTTCATGATTACGTTCAAGGAGATTTTGGACAAGTTTGATTGGGTGATGATAAACCCTGTAAAATCATTGGAATGGGTACAATTTTCATAAAACAGAATAATGGAAATCAATGGATATTGAAGGAGGTAAGTCATGTTCCAAATCTGAAGAAAAATCTGATTTCAAGAGGGTAGTTGGGAGGTGAAGGTTGTGTAACTACTATTACAGATAAAACCTGGAAGGTCACTAAAGGAGCCCTAGTAATAACAAAAGGAGAAAATGTTGGTACATTGTATTTATGCAATGGTATTTCTAATTCTGTTAATGCTTTAACCTCTACAGGAGAAGATACGACATTGTGGCATCATAGGCTCGAGCACATGATTGAGAAGGGGATGCAGATTCTCCACTCAAGAGATTTGATGCCAGGTTTGAAGCATGTTGATTTGGAATTTTGTGAGAATTGTGCTTATGGAAAACAGAAGAGAGTCAGATTCCTCAAAGTTGGGAAAGAAAAGAAGAGCAAAAAATTAGAGCTTTTGAATACAAATGTATGGGGACCTGCTCAGGTATCATCTCTCTGTGGCTCTTGTTATTATGTTACCTATATTGATGATGCAACCAGAAAAACCTACATTTATTGTATTCGAAATAAATCTTACATCTTTGAAACTTTCAAGAAATGGAAAGCTTTGATTGAAAATGAGACAGGAAAAAGGTTGAACTGTCTCATATCAGACAATGGAGGTGAATATCGCAGCAAAGGGTTTGATAGGTACTATTCATAGAATGGAATTCGCAAAGAGAAGACAATTCCAGGAACACCAAAAGAAAATGGTGTGTCAGAAAGGATGAACAGGGCAATCATGGAGCATGTAAGGTGCATGAGATTGCATGTAGGATTGCCTTTACAATTTTGGGCAGATGTTGTAGATATTTTTGTTTATCTAATAAACAGAGGGCCTTCAAGTTCCTTGGATGGTGGTATTCCAGAGGAGGCATGGGCAGGTAAAGAGGTAAACTACTCATTTTTAAAGGCTTTTGATTGTGAAGCCTTTGTCCACATTAATAAAGAAAATAAAACAAAGTTTGAGGAAAAATCAAATAAATCCACCTTTATTGGATATGGTGTTAATAATTTTGGTTATCTCTTTTATGATTATGGAAAGCACAAAATAATTAGGAGCAAAGATGTCATATTCAATGAAAAGGTTTTGTATAAGAATCAAATGTTGGAAAAGAAACAAGAAAAAGAAAACAAAGAATATGTTATGAAACTAGCTCAAGAAAAAGATAGAAAAGATAGATCAACGCCTTAGAATTCAACCTCTTCGAGGGGGCAACCTCCTTTACATTACATAAATGAAAAATTCTTGGATGATTCAAATGACAAAACCTCCTTTCTATATATAGGAGTCTAAGGAGTCACAATATAACCCAGCCGACCTAACAATAATAATATAAAGCCACAAAAATAACAATAGAGGGATTCTATGGGGCACAGTAATAACAATATGGGGATAATAGGGGCACAAAAATATTAATAAGGGGTAAAACTACAATAGTAATGGGGTAATCACTAGTATTATAGGGACCCAACATGCCCCTCTCCTTCAAAAAAGTGTTGTCCTCAACGCTTGAGAAGTTTTGGATGCTTCTGTATAAAATTCTCATCCTCCCATGTGGAATCTTCAGCGGATAAGTTCTTCCACTTGATAAGATACTCTGAAATTGATCGATTTCGTAGCTGTCGAGTTCTTGTTTCTGTGACTGCTTCCGGTTCCAATATAATTTTTCCTTCCTCGTCAAGTTCTGGCAATATTGTTTGAACTGGGAGCTTGTTGCCTATAACCTTCTTTAAACATGAAACATGGAAAACTGTGTGCAATCGAGAAGCTGCAGGAAGCTCCAATTTGTATGCCATAGTACCAATCTTTTGCAACACCTTGTATGGACCATAATACTTTGGTGATAATTTATTATCCTTCTTAGCTTGCTTGAGGGACATTTTCTTATATGGTTGTAGCCGTAGGAATACCCAATCACCTACATCAAAACTTCTTTCACTGCGATGTTGATCTGCCTGTTGTTTCATTCTATTCTGTGCCAACACGAGGTTATCCTTTAAGAGTTGGAGGACTTGTTGTTGATGTTCGATGTGATGTTCCACTGCTTGAACCTTAGAATTTTCTCTTAAATATGATGTGATGGATGGTGGTTGATACCCATAAAGTGCCATAAATGGGGTCATTTTTGTTGTTGTATGGAAGGAAGTGTTATACCACCATTCAGCCAGAGGCAACCATTTGACCCATTGTGTCTGTTTATCAGATACAAAGCAACGAAGATATCCTTCCAAACATTTGTTTACTATCTCAGTTTGCCCATCAGATTGAGGATGATAAGATGAGCTATGAGCTAACTGAGTACCAAGACAAGAAAATAATTCTGTCCAAAAATTTCCAGTGAAAATGGGATCTCTGTCACTTACAATAATCTTTGGGTTTCCATGTAGCTTTTGAATTGTTTCCATAAATGCAGTAGAAACTGTACTGGCTTTAAATGGATGTGATAATGCACAAAAGTGTGCATACTTGGTAAGTCTGTCAACTACCACCATGATGACACTCTTTCCCTCAGACTTGGGTAAACCTGTGATAAAATCCATTGAAACCTCCTCCCAACGTTGGCTTGGAATGGATAAAGGTTGTAATAGACCCGGTGTCTTAATTGTTTCAACTTTATTTTGTTGGCAAACCAAACATTCCGCCACAAACTTTTGAATATCTGATTTAAGGCCATCCCAAAAAAATTCCTTCTTAACCCTGTGGTAAGTTTTTAAAAATCCTGAGTGCCCTCCTAAGGGAGAAGTGTGCAATTCCATAAGAATCTTTTGTTTTAGCTGGGAATTCTTACAGAGGTATAAGCGATCTTTGTACCATAACGAATCATTTTGCCAGCTAAATGTATCAGACATACTGGAATCTTGTTGTAACTTTCGAATAAGTGCCCACACTTCTTCGTCATTCTTCCATTCCTCCCTTGCTTCGTTTATCCAATCTGGTTGGATAATAGAAATGGCGCACAACAATGCTTCCACATCCTCATCCTTTCTTGAGAGTGCATCTGCCACCACATTTTGCTTCCCTTTTTTGTAGATGATTTCAAAGTCATAACCCAACATCTTTGTGACCCACTTTTTTGCTCTTCAGAGGATAATCTTTGTTCTAAAAAGTATTTAAGGCTATCATGATCCGTTTTTACCTTGAAGTGTCTTCCCATTAGGTAGGGTCGCCATTTCTTAAGTGCATGGAGTATTGCCAACATTTCCTTCTCATAAATAGCTTTGTGTAAAAACTTTCCCTTGATTGGACGACTTTCAAAAGCAATGGGTCTTTCATCTTGCATTAAAACAACACCAATTCCATTTCCTGAAGCATCACATTCCACAATAAAGGTTTTTGTGAAGTTCGGTGTAGCTAAGACCGGTGCTTGGCACATTGCCTCTTTAAGATGTTCGAAGGCCTTTGTTGCTTCTGGAGTCCATGAAAATGCATCTTTCTTCAATAATGTTGTTAGAGGTGCTGCTATTCTCCCATAATTCTTAACAAACTTGCGATAATACCCTGTCAACCCAAGAAATCCTCGCAGATGCTTTATGGATGTGGGAATTTTCCATTCCTTAATGGCTTTAATTTTGCTAGGGTCTACCTTAACTCCTTCATGAGATACAATATGACCCAGATATTCCACCTCTTGTACTCCAAAGAAACATTTGGATCTTTTTGCATATAATTGTTTCTCCTCCAATAGTTGTAGCACCCTGTCAACATGTTCAACATGATCCTTCCAAGACTTGCTGTAGATTAGTATATCATCAAAAAATACTAACACAAATTTTCTAAGGAATGGTTTGAAAATTGAATTCATCAAACCTTGAAATGTTGAAGGTGCATTGGTAAGGCCAAAAGGCATGACCAAAAATTCATAATGACCCTCATGAGTTCTAAATGTTGTTTTCGGAATGTCTTCAATCTTCATTCTGATTTGATGATATCCTGAACGAAGATCCAACTTGGTGAAGTAAATTGATCCATGCAATTCATCCAGTAATTCATCAATGACAGGAATGGGAAACTTATCTTTAATAGTGAGCTTGTTGAGCTCCCTATAATCCGGACACATGCGCCATGATCCATCCTTCTTGTGCACCAATACTACTGGAGCAGAGAAAGAACTTTGACTTGGTTGAATTATACCAGCCTCTAGCATTTCTGCAACCATACGTTCAATTTCACTCTTTTGGGCATAGGGATATCTGTACGGCCTGATGTTTGGAGGAACACTTCCTGGAATCAGATGAATAGCATGATCATGATCACGAATAGGTGGGAGACCTTTGGGAGTCTCAAATACCTTGGAATGATTGTCCAAGACTTTTTGGAGATCTGGAGAAATAGATGATTCCAATGTGGAAACATCTAGCGAACATAATTGTGCAATTACACCTCTTTGTTCCTTTTTTAGAAGCTTTGTCATACCATTAGAGCTGATTATCTTTCCTGGTTTCCCTGCAATACCCCTTAATTCAACTTCCTTTCCTTCCACAGAAAATTTCATGAAAAGTTCTTGAAAATTAAAAGCTATTGTACCCAAGGATTGTAGCCATTGGACTCCTAGTACAACATCAGCACCTCCCATTGGAATGGAAAGCATTGGGCTAGTCAATACATATTCTCCCATGGATAGCTTGATATTATGGCACTTTCCAGAGCAATTTATTGTTCCTCCATTTGCAACCATCACTTGACACTCTGGTGCTGGATATAGAAGCAATTCAATTCTTTTGCTACCTTACAATGAATAAAATTGTGGGTACTTCCTGAATCAATCAACACTATTACCTTTTTCTTCTTGATTTGTCCTTCTATCTTGATGGTTTGAGGAGTGGTAATTCCCGCCAATGCATTACAAGATATGGTCGGATTCATTTCTTCTTTATCTAGGCTTTGTTCCTGGAGTATATCCTCTTCTTTTGACCTTTCTTGCTCCTTTTCTTCTTCCTCTTCACAATCTATGTAGAATAATTTCTTCTCAGCACACTTATGACCTTTAGTGTATTTGCTATCACAACTGTAACAAAGCCCTTTTGCTCTTTTTTCTTCCAATTGTTGTGGTGTCAACCTTATAGGTTGTGGAAGACTAGGGCAACAACACTTCCATCTTTATAGTTGTGAGTGGTATGCTTCCTGGTTGCCATAATTTTGCTTTCCATTTTTCTTGCTAACCTGAATGCCTTCTCTAATGAATCAGGTTCCCAAAGGCGAACATCATGTTGGATATTATCCTTTAAAGACCCTATGAACACATCAATCCTATGCTCCTCTGGAATATCTTTTACCCTTATGTTCAATTTTTGGAACTCCTCAATGTGCTCCATTATTGAACCCTTTTGTTTGAGACTTATCAATTGGCTAAAAAAAGTGTTGCTTTTTGTATCCTCATAATGTGCTATCAATTCTTCCGTAAAAATTGCCCAAGTGATAAATTGTTTACGAGAGCAAAGCCATTGATACCATACAAACTGATTTGGTTCCAAATATAAAGTTGCAATACGTACCTTTTGTGTGTTTTGCACATTATTGAGATCGAAAAATTGCTCCATCTGTAATATCCATGTTGCGGGATCCTTGCCATCAAACTTCCTCATATCGATTTTTGGAATATGGTGGGTCTTTGATCCAACATTAGAGTCTATGGAATCATGATTAACATTTCTTTTGTTCTCATCATGAGTTTCCTTTACTACCCTTTCACCATTAGTGACCCTTTCTTGTAGCAACTTATTCATATTTATCTTCAATTCTTCCATGTTTGTCTTCAAATCTATCTTCAAATCATCCATCTTAGCTTCCACGTCATTCATCTTAGCTTCTACACCTTTCTGTAAACAATCCATCTTAGCTTCTACGCCTTTCTTTAAACCATTCATCTTAGATTCTATTCCTTTTTGTGCAAGGGACAATTGTTGCACTTGGTCTTGTAATTTTGATATATCATGTTGCATTTCTTCCTCTTCTTCATGAGTCATGCTAGAGCTTTCAGGTTCCTTACTAGGTGTTTGCATTTTCTTTCCTCGGGGCATCAGTTACCGATAATAATTCTCTACTAAGCCCTTTGAATTCCTTCAAAATAAATTTTCAAACCAAGCTTAAGCAAAAATTTAAGAAAATCTACACACCTTTTTTCACTTTGTAGGAGCTCGATATTGCCTCTGATGTATCTCTGTACTTTCCAATCATCTAGATCTGAATTTGTGACCTGCAGCAGCCCTCTGTGTCCTCTTTCCAATTCTACAAGTTTGACCCAAATTGGATTCTCTAAGGAAGAGTTATACAAAATCTCCCACACTGACTTAATTATAGACTAGTTCAGTAGAGCGAACTTGTATGACGTGCCACGAGTCACGGTTTTGACCTTTGGATCCGAAAAATGCATAAAAGAAACTACATTCTGTTCTCTTTCTGTACCTTCTGACGAAATTTAAATTCGATCCCCAGAGAGAAAGTTATGACTCTTTTCCCTAGGTCACCTGTTTGGAATGTAATTCAGGAGTGTGCAAAAAGACCAAATTCCTCAGATCATATCTCCGCAAATATAGCACGAACAGCTCTGAAATTTGGACCCGAGGTTCAGCGTGATTTCTTCTCAAATGGGTTTTGTATTCAACTTCTGAAACGTCACAGAAAAAAGGTTATAGAGAAAATTCCACGATGACCTGTTTGGAGCAGCGAAACCCTAGAATCCAAAGCTCTGATACCAAATGTTATGAAACCAGCTCAAGAAAAAGATAGAAATAATTGATCAACACCTTAGAATTCAACCTCTTCGAGGGGGAAACCTCCTTTACATTACATAAATGAACAATTCTTGGATGATTCAAATGACAAAACCTCCTTTCTATATATAGGAGTCTAAGGAGTCACAATATAACCCAGCCGACCTAACAATAATAATATAAAGCCACAAAAATAACAATAGAGGGATTCTATGGGGCACAGTAATAAAAATATGGGGATAATAGGGGCACAACAATATTAATAAGGGGTACAACTACAATAGTAATGGGGTAATCACTAGTATTATAAGGACCCAACAGAATACACAGTGCTTGATGAGATCATAGAAAAAGTGAAGTTGCCTTAAAATCATAATGATCAACAGCTAGAACAACAACAACAACCACAACAGCAACAAGCACCTCAAACACCTAAAATTGGTGTTAAAATATCTTCTAGGATAATTAGACCCCCTGAACAATACTCTCCTTCATTATATTATGTATTGTTGACTAATTCTAGTGAACCAAAATGTTATGAAGAAGCAGTGCGGGTAGAAACTGGGAAGAAGTGGGAGAAGGCCATGAAAGAAGAGATGGACTCCTTAGCACATAACCAGACTTGAGACTTAGTCAGGTTTCTTACAAGTGAATCAGCATTGCAGAATAAATGGGTTTATAGGTTGAAGGAATAAGATCGAGGTAGAAAAAGGTATAAAGATAGACTTGTGGTGAAGGGGTTTGCACTGAAAAAGGGTATAGACTTTGATGAGATATTTTCTCCTATTGTTAAAATGACTTCAATTAGAACTATTTTAAGTTTAGTAGCAGCTGAAGATTTGTATCTTGAGTAGTTAGATGTAATGGCAACCTTTCTCCATGGGGATTTGGAGGAAGAGATATATATGCAACAACCACAAGGATATGAGGTCAAAGGGAAGGAGCAACTAGTGTGCAGGTTGGAGAAGAGCTTGTATGGCTTAAAATAGGCTCCAAGGCAATAGTATCTAAAATTTGAAAGGTTTATGTTTGAACACGGTTATACTAGATGTCACTCTAATCATTGTGTTTATCTTAAAAGGCAAAATGATGTCAGCTATATTATATTGTTATTGTATGTAGATGACATGCTTGTTGCAGATTATAACATGTAGGAAATAAATGTGCTGAAAAGATAATTTGCAAACTCGTTTGCAATGAAGGATTTGGGTATTGCAAAAGAAATCCTTGGTATGAGAATAACTAAAGACAAGAAAAATCATAAATTAACATTGTCTAAGAGTGAGTAAATACAAAAGGTGTTGAAAAGATTTAATATGCAGAATGCAAATCTAGTTAGTATACCTTTGGCCAGCCATTTCAAACTAAGTAAGGAGATGTGTCCCAAGACTCAGGAAGAAATGGCTTATATGTCTAAAGTTCCATATGCATCAGCAGTTGGAATATTAATGTACGCAATGGTATGCACAAGGCCTGATATTACACATGAAGTGGGAGTTGTAAGCAGGTACATGAACAATCCAGGAAAAGAACAATGGATGGTGGTGAAGTGGATTCTCAGGTATTTGAGAGGAACCATAAATCAATCATTATGCTTTGGTGTTTCAAATAATTCTCTACATGGATATGTTGATGTAGATATGGAAGGTGATAGAGATAACAGGAGGAGCACCACAAGGTATGTGTTTACTCTAGGTGGAACAACTCTCTGTTGGGTTTCAAAACTGCAAAGTGTTGTTGCACTCTCAATGATGGAAGCAGAGTATGTTGTTGCTATAGAGGTTAGTAAAGAAATGATTTAGTTACAAAGGTTTCTGGATGAATTGGGTAAGAAGCAGGTTGTAAGAATTCGTATGCAGGAAATTTCTGTACGGGATTAAAACCTACATTTGGAATCAGAGTTGTTTTGGCTTTAAGGGGACACCTTTGTTGTTGAGGGGTTTCGCTTGGGCCTGTGGTAGACCCTGTTTAGTGGGAGATCTGCGGGATCGATTCTGGTGATGACAGAAGATGGCAAGCAGTGGAAAGATGGAGATCGAGAAATTTAATGGTTAGAGTTTTGAGTTATGGAAACTCAAGATGGAGGATCTATTGGTGGATAAAGATCATGGGTCGTGGTAGATCTAGGTACTAAACCAACGGGAGTGTCCGATGAAGAATGGAAGAAGTTGGATCGGAAGGCTAAGAGTACAATATGATTGTGTGTCTCAGATTTAGTATTGCTGAATGTATCAGGGGAAGCTACAGCGAAGGCTTTGTGGGACAAGTTAGGGACGTTGTACCAATCTAAGTCTCTGGTGAATAAACTGTTCCTATGGAAAAAGCTGTATAACCTGAGGATGAAAGATGGAGACTCAGTGATAGAACATCTGAACGCATTTAATACTGTGGTATGTTAGTTATTATCTGTTGATATTAAATTTCAAATGGGATAGTCTGGTTATTACAATAGGTAGCAATACAACTACCTTGCAGTTTGATGAAATAGTCTCATCCTTGCTGACGGAGGAGATGAGACGGAAAAATATGGAGAGCCAGAATGGTGATGCCTTGTCTGTATGAGGACGGTCCTAGAACAAAAAAAGAATAAGTCATTGAGTGGGAGATCTAAATCTAGAGGGAGATCTAAATCTCTAGGAAAACCTGTAAAGGTGGTGTGCTGGAAATGTGGAAAGGAAGGGCACTACAAAAGAGACTGTAAATCTAAAGCTCCTGATAAAGGAAAGGGATCTGATGATGCTCTTTCTGCAAAGGCAAAAACCACCTCAGATGAAGGTGGGGATGTGTACTTGGCTTCTTCAAGTACACATGTAGATCATGAGGCATGGTTGATTAAATCAGGTGCATCCTTTCACTTCACTCCCCATAGAGAGTGGTTCTTCGATTATGAGAATTATGATGGTGGTGATGTCTTCTTGGGGGGTGACAGGAAGGCTAGAATCATTGGTCATGGAAACATAAAGTTGAAGTTGCAAGGTGGAAGGGTTAGAACACTTCTGGGTGTTTTGTATATTCTTCCATTAGCTAGAAATCTGATTTCTATAAGCAAGTTGGATGATGCAGGTGTAAAAACAGTGTTCGAGAAGGATACTTGCAAGATGGTTCAGGGGGCATTGGTATTGATGTGGGGAGTTCGAATTGGAACTCTTTACAAGCTGCAAGGTAGTACTGTTGTTGATGGGTACAACAGCTCTGTGGTTCCTGAAAGTGGAGCAGAAAATCTAGTGGTCTCTGGAGAGAAGACCATCCTGTGGCATCAAAGGCTTGGACATATTGGAGAGAAGGGCCTTCGAATACTTCATGGTAAAGGTATGGTAGAAGGTATGAGTAATAGCTCTTTGGGTTTTTATTTCTGTGAAAATTGTGTATATGGGAAGCATAATCGAGTGAGTTTCCCCTCTAGTGGCCAGAGGGCGAAACATATATTAGAACTTGTGCACAGTGATGTGTTTGGACTTGTGAAGGTTCCATCACTGGGTAAGTCTGTGTACTATGTATCATTTAAAGATGATTTATCAAGGAATACATGGATATATTTCCTTAAGAAGAAATCTGAAGTCTTTGACAGGTTTAAAGAATTTAAGGCTCTGGTGGAAAACCAAACAAAGAAGAAGATAAAGGTGTTGAGGATAGATAACGGTGGAGAGTTTTGCAGCAAGGAATTTGAAGGATTCTGTAAGAAGTGTGGTATAGCACAGTAGAAGACTACTCCATACACACCTGAGCAAAATGGAGTTGCAGAAATAATGAACAAGATGTTGATGGAAAGGGCAAGAAGCATGCTCAGTGGTGCTGAGTTAGGACAAGAATTCTGGGCAGAGGCAGTGGACACAACATGTTACCTAGTCAACAGATTACCTTCATCAGCGTTGGAGGATAAGACTCCACAAGAGGTATGGACTGGTAAGAAACCCTCTCTTTCACATCTGAGGGTATTTGGATGTGATGCATATGTACATGTTCCAAAGGAGAAAAGAACCAAGTTGGATAGTAAATCTGAAAAGTGCTTCTTTTTTGGGTATAAGGATGGTTTAAAGGGTTATAAGCTTTGGAACCCAGTAACAAGGAAGGTTGTGTGCAGCCGAGATGTGGTGTTCAGAGAGGTGAAAGATGTTATTAAACATGAAGTCAAACCAAAGGAACTTGAGAAGATAGAGTTTGAGCTTAAGGAGGAAGAATCAGACACTACAACAGAGGATGAATCAGAAGACGAAGAGCCACAAACTCTGGGTGTAAGAAGATCAGTTCAAGAAAGAAGGCAGCTGGAAAGGTATAGTCCATCTGCTTTCTATTCAAGTTTTTCTTTATCTGTTACTAATGATGATCCCAGAACTATGAAGGAAATAGTAGATTCAGAGGATGGAAAAGTCTGGAAAGAGGCCATGGTTGATGAAATGGCATCTTTGCAAAAAAATGAGGCTTGGGATCTAGTGGAGTTGCCGGCTAGAAGGAAACCCAGTGGCAGCAAATGGGTGTTCAAGAAGAAGTCAAATGTAGAAGGAAAGGTGGAGAAATACAAAGCTTGGTTGGTAGCAAAAGGTTATTCTCAGGTGTGGGGAATTGATTTTGGTGATAATTTTCTTCTCTTGTTGCCAAGGTAGCTTCTATTAGAATACTTTTATTTGTTGCTGCTGCTTTTGATTTTGAGGTAGAACAGATGGATGTGAAGACAACATTTATTCATGGGGATATAGAAGAGGAGATCTACATGAATCAACCTAAAGGTTTTGCAGTGAAGGGTAAGAAAGAAATGGTATGCAAGTTAAAGAAGTCTCTGTATGGGTTAAAACAGTCACCAAGGATGTGGCATTAGAAGTTTGATACATTTATACGGGGACTTGGCTTCACCAGAAGCAAAGCAGATCATTGTTTTTATTTTAAATTAATTGGTGACCATGTTATTTATCTAGTCTTATATGTGGATGATATGTTTCTGCTTGGAAATGACAAAGAAATTATCCAGGATTTGAAGACCCAATTGTCCTCCAAATTCGACATGAAAGATCTTGGTGCTGCAAACTATATTTTGGGCATGGAAATTAAAAGAGACCAGGAAAAGAGGAAGCTTTGGTTAAAGTAGAGGAAGTATGTCGAGGCAATACTGTAGAGGTTTAATATGCAGGATAGTAAACTGGTGAAGGTTCTTATTCCTGTAGGTGTGAGGTTATCTGTTGAACAGTGTCCCAAGACACAAGAAGAGGAAGAGGACATGTCCCGTGTTCCATATGCAAGTGCAGTTAGTAGCCTGATGTATGCAATGGTCTGTACTAGACCAGACATTGCACATGCAGTGGAAGTATTGAGCAGGTTTATGTCAAAACTAGGGAAGGAGCACTGGACAACAGTGAAGCGGGTTTTCAGATTTTTGCGTGGCACTAGTGATTATGGTTTGTGCTACCAAGGAAGACTAGGATTGGATAGAGTGTTGGATATTTGTGATTTCGTTGATGCAGACTGGGCTGGAGATCTGGATCAGAGAAGATCTACAAGTGGGTATGTGTTTAACCTATTTGGAGGTGCAGTGAGTTGGATGAGTAAGAAACAATCTGTAATGGCACTATCAACTACAGAGGCAGAATACATGGCAGCCATTCATGCAAGCAAGCAAGTAGTTTGGTTGCAGAGATTGTGTTCAAGTATGGGGTTAGTACAGGGAGCTATAAGGATAGACTGTGACAGCCAAAGTGCAATTTTCTTGGCAAAGAACCCTGGTTATCATTCAAAGACAAAACACATTGATGTTTAGTATCACTTTGTGAGGGATATGATAGAAGACAAAATGGTGTTGCTGGTAAAGGTGGACACTTTGAAGAATACTGCAGATGCATTGAAAAAATCTGTGAGCTCTGAGAAGTTCTCTTGGTGTAGAGAAACAATGGGCGTTGCAGGGCTGGATAAATTACTAAGCTGTCTTGTGGCCCCCCGTGGAAAGAAAACAACAAGTGGGATAATGTTGGGTTGTGTTATATTCTTTCCACCACTAGCCCACATAGTTAACCGGGGGGTTAGAGGGGGGCATCGCCCCCCCTTCATTGCACTGCTTACGTAGCGGGGGGGTCACAGGGGGTTTGAGGGGTGCAGGTAACCCCCCTCTATGGGGTCTGGGGCAGCGCCCTGGAAAATTTTGGTTTTGGACCCTATATTAGGTTGGGTGGACCTACCTATTGTTTTGTGCATGATTTTCGCACATGGTTTTGGACGCGATGGTTTTCGGTCCATGGTTTTGGATGCAATGGTTTTTGGTCCATGGTTTTGGACGTGATGCTTTTCAGTCCATGGTTTTGGACGCAATGGTTTTTGGTCCATGGTTTTGGACGCGATGGTTTTCAGTCCATGCTATTGGATGCTTCGACATGTATAAATATGTATTGTAACATTGAAAGGAATATAATGAAAAATCAATCTGGTAGTCCTGGTTTTGGGATCCAGGGGAAAATCTCTGTGTATATGTGTTTTATGTGTTATTCTCTCGCATTGTTTATTTTCTGTGTTTAAGAATTCATATGCAAGTAATTTCTGTATGGGGTTAAAACCTACAATATCATTCCAAGAAAACACATATACATCTCAAGTACCATTTCATACGATTAGTGTTGGAAGATGGAAAATTGAAACTGGAAAAGGTACACACTAGCTAGAATCCTGCAGATATGTTAACAAAAGTTGTAACCAGGGAGAAACTAAGATTCTTCTCGGTTTCAATTGGTCTTCAAGTATGATTATGAATATGAGAAACAACCAGGTCCAAAGTGAAGTCATTGTATAGCAAATGAAGTAGCGACAGAGTTGCTATAATCAGTCTCCACGTGGGAGATTGTTGGGTGTGGAGCCTGATTGTCTTCTTTATTTAGAGGTATCGCTGCATTGGACCCCAGTTCATAATGTGGCAGCAACATCGCCAATAAATGTGCACTGCCAGGGGGGTCCTGCCCCCTCGTCTTTCTTTTCATCTGCCATGGGAGGCCGTTGGGATTTGAGACACTGGTCTTGCAAAGGTTCGACTAGTTCAAACCCTAACTCCTTATATCTCGACCTCGTTGGGGACATGCAAAGAAAGACAGAGAAAGAGCAGACCGCTTTGATACCACTGATCCAGATTTAAACAGTAACGCAACAAATTATAGATATAACCATACATATAGAGATGCAACATAAATAATACTTCATTTCATTACTGTAAAATACTGAAATATGCTTACAAACAGAAATGAAAATAAACTAGCTAGGGCGATGGTAGCTTATCTCTAAGAAGAGATGTGGTGGCAACATGCCTCCAAACTATGTTACAATGAGGCTCGCAGGCCTATTTATTGTTGAGAAACAATGGAAAACTCTAAACGTCCAAAAACCTAACCCTAGAAGATGAAACACCAAACTGTGGGCCCTGTTTGGGTAAATTGGTACATCAACTTCCCGGGGTCGTGACTTTGGCATATGATCTCCATTTGACGCGCACAATATCTTGTTAGAAAGATCTATATGAGAAATACAACTTTCAGAAGAGCGACATTAGTCCGTGGACCCATGTTACTCCAAATTTTCCCAAAAAACGTCGTTTAGGGCCTCAAAATGGCTCCGGAAGTTCAGGACTTGAAAAAATGCTAAAAATAGTAAACTGTGCTACAATTAAGGAAACTGAAAAGCTAAAAGAAAAAATGGTGGGGGTCTAAGTGGACTTGGTGGGTAGCCACCAATATCCACCTAGATCATTCCTCCCCTGTTAGGAAGCAATGGTCCTCATTGCATTGAGTTCCTCCATGAGATGAGGAAACTTCTACTGAACTTGGTCCTTGGTGAGCCACTTGCCTTGGTGAAGGAGTTGGCCTGCTTTGACAACTCGATACAGTTGGATATTCCACTGGCGAGTGTGCTTGATCTGTGTGTCCATGATCCAATTAGTTGCAACTTGTTCCATGCAATCTGGATTTAACTCTGTGGGTGTGAGCTGTTCTGCAATATCGGATGTGTTTAGTAATGGTGGAAAGTATGGTCGAAGGCAATCCACATTGAACACTGGGTGCAGGCCAAGGAATGGGGGATTGCTGAGCTCAAATCCATTGTCTCCCACAACCTTGGTAATGGTGTAAGGACCATATCAGAGTGGTCTAAGTTTTTGACAGGCTCCAGTAAGGCATTCCTTTTGCAAATGCAACCAGACTTTGTCGCCCACTTGAAACTTCTGTGGCACCCGATGTTGATCATGTCGCTGCTTGTACTTGGCATTTGATTTCTCCAAAATGCAGTGGACCTGCTTGTGAATATGTTGGATGTGCTCAATGAAGCTATTTGCCTTATCTGTTTTGGATTGAACATGAGCCGAATCTGCGTGAGTAGCTGCAAATGGCATGGCCACATTAATGGGACATAGTGGTTAGAATCCCAAGCCCCCCTGAAAAGGGCTGTGGCTAGTCGAGCTATGGAGAGCCTGGTTGTAGTTGTGCTGAACATAGGGGAGCCTCTCATCCCATGTATGTGGATGCTTTGAGTTGTACATGCATAGAATGTGTACGATCATCATGTTGACAACATCTATCTGGCCATCAGTTTGAGGATGGAAGGCTATGGACTTAGTGAGTTTGGTGTCCAACATCGACTAGAGACTAGACCAAAATGTACTGAGGAACCTACTATCCCGATCTGAGATGATAGACTGTGGGATCCCAAAGTGTACCCACACTCGTTCAAAGAAGAGTTTAGCAGTGGCTTCTACTGTGATATTCTTCTTGCAGGCCGCCATAATGGCCATCTTCGAGAACCTGTCGACGACCACAAAAACACAGTCGTTTCCATGCTTAGTAGAAGGAAGGACCGACATGTAATCCATTGAGATGGATTCCCAAGGTCGACTAGGGGTAGGCAGTGGGGTATAGAGGCCTTGCTTCTTGATGGTCAATTTGGCAATGGCGCAGGCAGTGCATGATCTGATGTACTTCCCGACATCTTGTCGAAGATTCAACCAATAGAAATACTTCTGCAGTATTGCCACCGTTTTCTCGACCCCAAAATGCCCAACAGCCCGACTATAGTGTGCTTTCCAAATAATCTTGGCACGCTTGCTTGAAGGAACACAAAGGTGACCTAGGTGGAATAACAGGGCATCCTGGAGGTGAAAATCTGGAACATGCTAACCCTCCTAGAGTGTTTGGTATGTGTGGCTGAATTATGGGTTACTTTTGTAGAGAAGTGGCCAATTAGAAGTCTCGTGCCCACAAGAGTTGAGCACGGTGGTTAACTCCATGATTGGTGGTCGACTAAGGCAATCTGCAACATTATTGGTGCTACCCTTCTTATACTTGATATTCAAATGGAACTGTTGCAGGTATGTGGACCACTTCTGATGGTGATCATTTTGCAATTTCCCTTGGGTCTGTATGAACTGTAGGGGTCAGTGGTCGGTGTAGATACCCATTTCCTTCCCCAAAATGTAATGCTTCCATTGTCAGCAGGCCTGCACAATGGAATACATCTCTTTGTTATAAGTGGGATACTTCTGGACTGTGTTTGAAAGTGTCTCACTGTGATATGCCACTAGATGCCTGTGTTGAGTAAGGACTTCGCCAATAGCATAGTCAGAGGCATCTGTCTCGACCTCAAATGGTTATTGCAAGTCTAGTAATGCGAGCACTGGTGCTGAGCAGAGGTAATCTTTCAACTCTATGAATGCCTTCTGTTGAGATTCAGACCAAAAGAATTTTTCTTTCGCTCCTCCCTTGGTGACTTGACTCAAGGGCCAAGTGATATGAGAAAATCCCAACACGAACCTGCGGTAGAATATGGCAAGACCTAGAAAGCTACGGAGCTCTATCAGAATGGTTGGAGATGGCCAATCTTGAATGACTTGGATCTTGGCTTGATCCACATGAACCCCCCATTCATCAATTATGTATCCCAGATACTGAACTTGGGTTATGACAAAAGTGCATTTCTCCAAATTGGAACATAACTTGTGTTGCCGCAGTGTTTGGAGAACCTGTCAGATGTGGTGGAGGTGCTCTTCCCAACTCTGGCTGAAGATCAGGATGTCATCCAAGTATACCACTACAAATGAGTTGGTGAATGGCTGCAAGGTGTCATCCATTAGCCTGATAAAGGTTGCAAGAGCATTCATCAATCCGAAAGGCATAACCAACCATTCGAAAAGGCCCTCTGATAAAAAATGGATCTTGTATCAAACCTCGAAGTCTAAGTCTTCATATATGTTAACTATTGGACAACACTATCGCAGAGGAAAACATTAAACAATGGCGGAAACCCAGGTAAAGTGAAGGTTGAAGTAACGTTGTGCCGGAGTCATCGGATCGGCCAGATCAACGACCCGGATTAAATCGGGATATCGCATTAGGAGAGGCCAGCAGAGTATATCGGAGGCGGCCCTAAGGGAAATGCAACTACGATCAGTGACTTAACGTGGACCGTTGATCGAGTGCGCATATCAATGACGGAGATTACGTATATCGCATCACAGATTCCAAAGGGGAGGACTTAACTAGCAGGCCGAAGACTACGCGATATGCACGGACCTGAAAGGTTTATAAATACGGCTTTATATAATTTGAGTTCTGTGGTAAACGGTATTTCGGGCGGACTTCAGGTGGTAAGTGGTATTGGAGAGGCTCCGCCCAATTCCATACTCTGGTCAGCACGTAGCACGCCGCGGGAGAGAGAAAACCGCTTTTTCAGGCGGGTAATCTCCGTGCACGTAGGCCACCCGAAATGACTGTCATCCGTTAGATTGGAGATCGCAGATCAACGGCGGAGATTGCATCGCAATATCGCCGAAGGGAGGACTTACCGAGGGCTCGAGGACTTGCGATATGCGATCGTCGATCGTGATATTACATCGCAATATCGCATCGTAGCAGCGCATCGTGACAATACAAAGGAGTGGCACTATGTGACATGCGACATGCGATAAAGCGGACCCAAAAGGATTATATACATAGTTTCATAAATTTTGAGTTCCGATAATCAGTTTTGTTGTCGAGATTTCTATGTATTTATTTGATTTCTGATAATATTGTATATAGACCAAATATGCATTATATCAGGGATTTGTGCGGAGGAAGACCGAACAGTCGGTTTCACTGTGCCTGCCAATCCTTCCGTTTCTAAAAGGAGTTCTTTGTGCCTTAAGAGTTTTGTTTTAACATAACGTGTCCAACACCAAAAAGGGAGATGAAGGGACAGCAGCCAGGAGCTAGAGAGCCCGATCAGGGAAATGAATAGACAAGCACTGATAGGATTAAAAGCCATCCAATGGCAGAATAGAGGAGACAGAGTGAGAGCAAGAGAATGCAGAAGACAAAGAGCAAGAGGAAGCAGTTGTGTACTCTTGTAGACTTGAGGATTTTGAGTAAATCCTTGTTGTTCTTGTCACTGTTGTGTTGAGATTCTGTTTGAGCTCATACTTGTAATATTCTGCTCTTAAAGACATAATATAGAGGTCGACACTGAAAGCTTGAACTAGGAGACGTAGCCAGGGGGTCTGGTGAACTCCTTCATTATTTTGACTATGTCGCTGTGTGTTTATTATGTTTTATAACTGTTCATTGTCTATATCATTCAGAATATTTTCGATTCGTTGCACTAAATAATATAAGAATTCCTGCACATGAGTCTGTAATACCTTTTCTTCTTGATTTAGTATCCATTTTCAGATCAAGAGGTATCAAAGCATTTGGTTTTGTTAAGGTTAGACAAGCTTCTGCTGGATTTTGAATGCTAACTAGATTAAAGCTCAGACTAGGAGAAGGAGAACTTATTGAGGCTAATACAGAGATTGGAAGAGTCTATTCTCAGAGGAGAATGGTAGAAGAAGCTCCATTGGGATCAGAATATCAATTTATATAAAGTTTTAAGACACTCCGAGCCATGGTGGAAGAGATGTATCTGGAATTTAAGAAGGGTCGAGGTGAAAGCACTTCAACACCTAAACCAGACAAAGGAGTAGAGGAACCTTTTCTAGTTGCCTCTCTAGAAGGCAAAGGGAAAGGGGAAATGCCTCCTCCACCATCTCCTCCATCATTACCTTCGGCATCCTCATCATCTTCTAGATCTTCTAAGAAGAAGAAGAAAACTTCCTTAATCAAATTAGATGTGAATTTTGATTTGCCAATTTATGATGGAGAACTCAATGCAAAAAAGCTAGATAATTGGATAAGACAAATTGATGTATATTTCAGGGTACAGAACATTGATTCAGAAAGGAAGAAGATTCAGCTGGCTAGCCTTCGACTTGGAGGAACTGCACTAGTATGGTGGGAAGGCAAGACACAAGCTGATCTGCAAAAACATGGTAAAATAATTTCTACTTGGAATGAATTTGTTTCTACTATCAAAAAGCAATTATATCCTTTAGCTTACATGCAGCGGGCAATGATGAGTTGGCAAACTCTTCGTCAATTAAAGGGTCAAAGTGTAAAAAGTTATACTCAGGAATTTAGAAAGAGAGCTTTAACTCTATGTATATCATTAGACTCACTTGAGACTTTATTGAAGTATACAGGTGGTCTTCATAGCTATTTAAAGCATACTATTCTCATGTTTAATCCCACTAGCTTAGATGATGTATCAGTTCAAGCCACACATCTAGAAGCTAGAGGTAAGAATGTAAACCCAGAGGTTGGGGGATCATCTAAATATTTTGTAAGGAAGAGCAAGGAAAATAAGAAACTGAAATGGAAGGAGAGGAAAACAAACACTATAAAGAAGGATAAACCTTCATGCACTCATTGCAAGAAAGTAGGACATGATGAGGCACACTGCTGGTCTTTTCATCTAGAATAGAAACCTAAGAAGTTCGGTGGAAAGAAGAAAAAGAATGCTGCTGCTATTCAACAGGACTTGGGATCAGATTCAGGTGATGAAACAACAGTTATAGCCACAGGTATTAAAGGTAAAGATTCTGAAGCATCCACAAGTAATTCTACACAATCTGTTGATAATGAAAATAATGAGAGAGAAAGAAATGAGATTTTTCATATTAGAGTAATTTCCAAGCACAATAAGATTGATACTTTGTTTGATAGTGGATCACAAGTAAATTTGATTTCTGAAACAATTGTAAAGAAGTTGGGATTACAAACAAAACCTCATGAGAAGCCATATCCATTAGGTTGGGTGTGTGATAAAACAAAGCTACAAGTAACGAGACAATGTAAACTTAGGTTAGCAATTGGATCAACATTTGTAGATGAGGTTGAGTTAGATATAATTCCATTGCAGATATGTGGTATTGTTTTGGGAAGTCCATACTTGTATGATAGGAAAGCTATTTTCTATAGAGCTGAGAATAAGTATCAACTCACTAAAAATGGAATAGAATACATTGTAAGAGCTCATAAACTCAAAGATAACTATTCTCTCATAAACTCAGGGCAGATGAAAAGAATTGTGAATTCAAGTAAGCAATTTTTACTAATGGTTGTAAAGGTAAAGGATCCTGAAAAATCCAATGCATTTGAAGGCTGTGATTCTAAATAGAAAGTTGATTTAGTTAAAGTTGTTTCAGAGTATGATGTTCTATTTCAAGAACCAAAAGGTCTGCCACCCAAGCGAGAAATAGTACATGATATTTATTTGCAGCAATATGCTCCATTACCTAACATTGGAATGTACAGGTTGTCAGCTTTAGAGAATGTAGAGATAAAGAAGCAGGTATAGGAGTTTCTCGATAAAGGGTTTATACAACCAAGCACATCACCATGTGGATCTCCAATCGTGCTGGTGAGAAAGAAAGATGGTTCATGGAGAATGTGCATTGATTATAGAGCACTAAATAAAATAACGATCAAGAATTGTTATCCTCTTCCTCGTATTGATGATTTATTAGATCAATTGAAAGAAGCAGTTTACTTTTCTAAGTTAGACTTGCGAAGTGGTTATCATCAGGTCAGAGTTGCAGAACAGGATGCATGGAAGACTGCTTTCAAGACAAAGCAAGGACTTTATGAATGGTTGGTTATGCCTTTTGGCTTAACTAATTCTCTTGCTACATTTATGAGAGTTATGAATGATGTACTCAAACCATTTATTGATGATTTTGTAATTGTTTATTTAGATGACATTCTTGTTTTTAGTAAGACATGGGAAGACCATGTGAAGCATGTAAAGTAGACTTTAGATGTTTTAAAAAGAGAAAATATCTATGTAAAACTGTCAAAATGTGAATTTGGCAGAAAATTTTTAAATTATTTGGGTTATATTGTAGGGGGTGGTGAATTGAAGATATATCCCTCTAAGATTGAAGTCATTGTGAATTGGCCTAAACCCAAATCTACTATAGAGGTTAGGAGTTTCCTAGGGGTAGCACAATACTGGAGAACTTTTATTGATAACTTCTCTTTGATTGCAGCTCCATTACATGCTTTAATAGGATTGAAATAGGTGTTTAAGTGGGGAGGCAAACAGCAGAAAGCCTTCAACACCTTAAAAGAGAAAATCAGTACAACACCAGTACTAGCACTGATAGATCTTCAACATCCATTTGAGATTGAGACAGATGCCAGTGACTATGTCGTGGGAGCAGTGTTGATGCACACAGAAAACCCATATGCTATCATTCTAAGACATTTACTTCTGCAGTAGTTAATTATCCCACATATGATAAAGAATTGTATGCATTAGTACAAAGTTTGAAAAAGTGGAAACATTACCTAATGGGTAAAAAACAATCATACATACAGATCATCAATCACTTCAATATTTGCACTCACAAACTAAATTGCAGAAATCAAGACATTATAGGTGGATGGGTTTCCTACAGCAATTTCATCTTGTCATCAGATATAAGAAGGGAATACACAATAAGGTTGCAGACATGTTATCAAGACCAATCATAAATGCATCTACTATACTTAAGCATAACTCAGTAATGCATGAAAGTTACATTAAACAATATACTCAAGATGTAGATTTTAAAGATGTATATGCAACTTTAAGTCATGGCAAGCAAGTAGAAGAATTGGATTATTATATAAAGGACCAACTCTTATATCATTTGGGAAAGTTATGCATTCCACAAACTGAAAGAGTTAACATAATCTGAGAAGCACATATATCAGGTCATTTTGGTGTAAGTAAAACAATTGCACAATTGCAAAGGTTCTGTTATTGGCCAAGATTGCATGAGACAGTTTCTAAATATATCAAAGGGTGTACTATGTGTGCTACAAGCAAGCCCAATAATAGGAAATTAGGCTTGTACACTCCACTTCCAATTCCTTCTCGTCCTTGGGAAAGTGTTTCCATGGATTTTGTTGGGGGATTGCCAAAATATAGGAAAGGTCATGATTATTTGTATGTTGTTGTGGACAGGTTCAATAAAATGTGTATTTTGATACCATGTAACAAGCAGGTTACAGTTGAACAAACAGCAAAGTTGTTCTTTCAGAATGTATGGGTTCATTTTAGATTACCCACTTCTATTGTATCTGATCGAGATTCTCAATTTGTTGGGAAGTTTTGGTCAAATCTATGGGAGTTGATGGATACTAGGTTGAAGAAGAGCACAACATTTCATCCACAAACAGATGGTTAGATAGAATTGGTCAACAGGACAGTGATCCAATTGCTCAGAGGCTATTGCAGCAAGAATCCTAAGCTTTGGGATGAGCATTTGTTTTATGTGCAGCATACTTACAACCGTGCCAAGCACTCTTCTACTCAGAGATCTCATTTTGAGACTTGTTTTGGTTTTATACCAAAGTCTCACTTGGATTTTGTCTTTGGTAAAGACATAGCAGTTGATGGACACAATGATGTGGACAAAGCAACCAAGTTCATTGAACAAATCCAGGAAATTCACCAGGTAGTACAGGAACAACTGGAAAGAAGTCAAGCCAAGTACAAGGCAAGACATGACAAGCATCAAGTTGAGCATAGTTTTCAAGTTGGTGATCAAGTCTGGCTATACAT
The DNA here is from genome assembly GCA_031772625.1 of Pinus tabuliformis. NCBI lineage: Eukaryota > Viridiplantae > Streptophyta > Pinopsida > Pinales > Pinaceae > Pinus > Pinus tabuliformis. The sequence continues at coordinate 379,377,111 of CM062817.1, read as the reverse complement.
TAGCAAAGACAGAATGCAGGGTGAAGGTAAGAAGCTAAAACCAATAAGGTATGGACCTTTCAAGATACTTGATAAAAAATTTGAAAATGCTTTTCGCCTTCATTTGCCAGTTTAAATGCAGATGTATTCAGTCGTTAATGCATAAAACTTGAGATTGTATGAACCTTCATTGATTGAGGATCCTGAAGAGCAAAGTCAGTTGCCTTCTATTGAGGATTTGTTGATTGAATATCTCAATGAGTTACAGGAGGACACAGTTCTGGACAGGAAGGTAAGAACTACGCGTCAAGGGATGTTGAGTACTTGAGAGTAGGACTCAAAGGTTCAAATCCAAGCAAGGCATGATGGATAGAAATTGGACAAGTGAGGGAACTGTATCCTCACTTGATCGATGTCTAAAACCAACTTTTGGTGGTCCAAAAGCTTTTCAGTGGGAAGGCATGATCCAAAATGGATCTTGTATAAAACCTCTAAGTATAAGTCTTCATATATGTTAACTATCGGAAAACACTATCACAGAGGAAAACATTAAAGAATGGTGTTGGAAATAATACTGAGAGGGGGGGTGAATCAGTATTATCAGATCAGATAAAACTTTTCAATTTCATACTCAGAAACATATACGCGACTTCAGTTAAGTGAACCCGCGTGTACACGCGACTGTGTCTAATGCAACTAGCGTATATCCAGAGATCTTATGATTCAGTTAATCTTATCTTCAGTAAATGCATCAGAACATTATTAAGCATATTAACAGTAAACAGGTGCAGTATAACAGAACAGATCATCACACAAATGCCACACACATGAACACCATGATATAAGGTGGAAACCCAATGTGGGTGAAAACCACCTGCTGCAATTTGTCTCTTTCTTCTTTAATGAGAACTTCTTTTACAATGTACTGGTGCAGTCCTTTACCAGCACGCAGGCTACAACCTGCAGAGGGCTACAACCCTCTTAGCTCTTGTACTAGCCGATCCATTTACTAGTACGTAGGTGCCTACCTACAGAATGCTTCTTTACTCGTTTTCCAGCTGCTAGTGGAAGGGAGCTACAACCCCCTGGCTCTTGTACTGGCTGATATGTTTACCAGTACGTAGGTGCCGGCCTACGATCTACCCGGGACCATGTTTCATACATTTTCATACTAGATCCATAAGACAATCATCATTGTAGTACAACCTGCATCATCAATCACTGAAACACCCAATTCTGAATCACTGTAACCCTGTCAACAATAACCAGACAATCATAGCAACAACCAGATCCAGCTCCATATTCAAATATCATACTTCACATTGTATACGCTACTTGGATGACCCCAACCTGCGTGTATACGCTCTTTTACCAAAACCAACTCGCGTACAGATCTATAAATTCAACCTTAAAACTCTGCAGCTATATCAGACATCAAAGCATACCCAGATCATAATAATAAACATGCGTCAGTAGATCTAGTCTATCCAGAGTCAAACCATATGAAGATAATCATTCCAAGCCTTGAGATCTCGTTCCATCATTCATCATCCTCCACATGGGTGAAACCTTGGTTCAGATCACCAACCCATAACCAGCACTTGGATCACACACTTTCTCAGATCTTCATCACTCACACTTGCACCCTTTGGCCTAGTGATCTTCTCCTTATATAGCCTTAGGCCTTGCTCAATACCAAGAGCCAAAACCATAGTAACACAATACCATCAACCTCAAAACTAGGGATCAACACGTCCGTCGAGACGCCATGGTCCAAAACCATAGGCACAACTTCCAAGGACTAACTGCCACTGACCAAAGGTACGTTTTCACATGTACGCGCTTTTACTGAAGCCAACCTGCGTGTACACGCTGATTCTCCTTGCTGAACCTGCGTATATCTCTTTCTTGTCCTGCTGTACTGAGATCTTTCCACTAGTTAAGTTGTCATCACCTGTACCAGTCTCTGAGCACCTGTACCAACCTCTGAGTGAGTTGCCATCAAGGACAACACTTGAATCATAATGCCAACAATCTCCCCCTTTGGACTTGATGGCAACCACCACACCAAGTCACTCTCCCCCTTTGACATCAAGGGCAAAGGGTGGACCAAGATATTCTCTTCCTTGGTATACCTTCTGCTGACCATACTGCTGTCCATACTCCCCCTGAGTACATGCTGAAATCTCCAAATGTGCTCCCCCTTTGTGTATGCCAAAGTGTACCAATCTATCCATCCTGCTCTTGCTGAATTGTGCTGTTCATGCTCCCCTTGACTGTAGGCAAGATCTGCAAAAGATGTTCTTCAAGAAGAACAAAGACTTATACATCATAGAAGACCTTCCTATCACCAAAAGACTCAACATACATTCATCACCCAACCTAGTGGGGATATCCCAATATTGACTCATCCACCTAACCATGTGAAGATACATGATAATACATGAACATTTCATCATTCATCCCAGGCATAGTGGGGAAACCAACATAGGCCGTTACATGACCTTGACATCATAAAAGAGATACATGACATAGTGATGAAATATCTAGACCAAGACTTATGAAAGCCACCAACAGCATCATGATCTGTACCATAAGCATCAGCCTGCAATACCATTCCTAAACAGTAAGATGTATCATTTAGCTTCATAGACTTTATCAACACCTTCTAACCATAATGCCAACAATGCATTATTCGAAGAATATTCTCCCCCTGAGTGTAAGCCAACCATGTCTGAACCATTTCCTGAGTCTGTTCTGCTCCCCCTGAGCCTGAGCCAACCATGACTGAACCTGGGTCTGTTCTGCTGCCCTTTCTTCATATACGCGACTTTGCAGCCTGTAACTCGCGTATATACGCGACTTGTCTTCATGAAACTTGCGTATGAGAATCAGAACACTGAAGTTCTATACCTTCAGCTCCCCCTGAGTCTGTTATGTCTGTGCTGTGCTGAGTACCCTGTGCTGTGCCACATCTTTCTGACTGAACTTCCTTCTTCTTCCATATCTTCACGCATGTTGATGATTTCTTCTTATCATGAGCTTTGTTCCTGCAATCTCTTGCTTTATGTCCAAACTTGTTACATGCATAGCATCTTACATGTTTCATATTCCTCTTGTAGCAATCAGCAGCTTTGTGGCCAAACATATTGCAAGAAAAGCAATATCCATTAAAGTATCTTGAATGTGATGATCTTTCTGCATGATGGTCTTGAAACCTTCTTCTTCTACATATGGCTGCAACATGTCCAAGATTATGACATACATAACATTCAACATTATTCAGTGGAGGAAATAATCATCTATCACGTCCATAGTTAGGAGTAGAGAATCTTCCTTGAGGAATTTCTTTCCTTGGTTGTTCCTTTTTGGGCATTTCAGATTTCTCATTAGAGTTTCTTGCCTCACCTTGTGAACTAGATTCACCTTCAACATATTCATGAAAACCAAGACCAGTCTTGATAGCAGGAGATCTTTGACTACTAAGAATATCATCCAAGACTTTAGAGCTATCTTGAAATCGTAAAAGCTTATCCTTTTCTTCTAATTTGCTTTTCAAGATATTTACCTCAACTTGATGTTGTTCTTCTTTTTCAAGACATTGCTTCTTCAAGGTCTCTTCAGCTTTCCTTCCTTCATCCAACTGATGCCTTAGTTTGAGGATCTCGTTTTCTTGCTCTTTATTCAGTGCTAGCAGCATTTCTCGAACTCTGGAGGCACATTCCAAATGTTCTTCTAATCTGATGATTTCTTCTTTGAGGGTATTCTCCCTTTTGCTAGGTAGATCTTGTTGATCTATGATTTGATCTGACGCTTCATTTGCTTGTCTATCTTCAATCTGAGGTGCTTCTGGATCTGAATACTTGCTTCCACACAACGACAGGTTGTCATTGTTCTTTTGAGCTGTCTTCTTCTTCTGACGTGCTTTCTTCCCCATTGTTCTACGAATCTCCTTCAAGCGATCAAGCTTCTCTGAAGGACCTGCTCCGATACCAATTGTTGGAAATAATACTGAGAGGGGGGGTGAATCAGTATTATCAGATCAGATAAAACTTTTCAATTTCATACTCAGAAACATATACGCGACTTCAGTTAAGTGAACCCGCGTGTACACGCGACTGTGTCTAATGCAACTAGCGTATATCCAGAGATCTTATGATTCAGTTAATCTTATCTTCAGTAAATGCATCAGAACATTATTAAGCATATTAACAGTAAACAGGTGCAGTATAACAGAACAGATCATCACACAAATGCCACACACATGAACACCATGATATAAGGTGGAAACCCAATGTGGGTGAAAACCACCTGCTGCAATTTGTCTCTTTCTTCTTTAATGAGAACTTCTTTTACAATGTACTGGTGCAGTCCTTTACCAGCACGCAGGCTACAACCTGCAGAGGGCTACAACCCTCTTAGCTCTTGTACTAGCCGATCCATTTACTAGTACGTAGGTGCCTACCTACAGAATGCTTCTTTACTCGTTTTCCAGCTGCTAGTGGAAGGGAGCTACAACCCCCTGGCTCTTGTACTGGCTGATATGTTTACCAGTACGTAGGTGCCGGCCTACGATCTACCCGGGACCATGTTTCATACATTTTCATACTAGATCCATAAGACAATCATCATTGTAGTACAACCTGCATCATCAATCACTGAAACACCCAATTCTGAATCACTGTAACCCTGTCAACAATAACCAGACAATCATAGCAACAACCAGATCCAGCTCCATATTCAAATATCATACTTCACATTGTATACGCTACTTGGATGACCCCAACCTGCGTGTATACGCTCTTTTACCAAAACCAACTCGCGTACAGATCTATAAATTCAACCTTAAAACTCTGCAGCTATATCAGACATCAAAGCATACCCAGATCATAATAATAAACATGCGTCAGTAGATCTAGTCTATCCAGAGTCAAACCATATGAAGATAATCATTCCAAGCCTTGAGATCTCGTTCCATCATTCATCATCCTCCACATGGGTGAAACCTTGGTTCAGATCACCAACCCATAACCAGCACTTGGATCACACACTTTCTCAGATCTTCATCACTCACACTTGCACCCTTTGGCCTAGTGATCTTCTCCTTATATAGCCTTAGGCCTTGCTCAATACCAAGAGCCAAAACCATAGTAACACAATACCATCAACCTCAAAACTAGGGATCAACACGTCCGTCGAGACGCCATGGTCCAAAACCATAGGCACAACTTCCAAGGACTAACTGCCACTGACCAAAGGTACGTTTTCACATGTACGCGCTTTTACTGAAGCCAACCTGCGTGTACACGCTGATTCTCCTTGCTAAACCTGCGTATATCTCTTTCTTGTCCTGCTGTACTGAGATCTGTCCACTAGTTAAGTTGTCATCACCTGTACCAGTCTCTGAGCACCTGTACCAACCTCTGAGTGAGTTGCCATCAAGGAAAACACTTGAATCATAATGCCAACAAATGGCGGAAACCCAAGTAAAGCGAAGGTTGAAGTAACATTGTGCTAGAGCCATCAGATCGGCCAGATCAACAACCCGGATTAAATCGGGATATCGCATCGGGAGAGGCCAGCGGAGTATATCGATGGCGACCCTAAGGGAAATGTGACTGCGATGGGCGACTTAACGTGGACTGTTGATTGAGAACTTAGATCAATGGCAGAGATTACGTATATAACATCGCAGATTCCAAATGGGAGGACCTAACTAGCAGGCCGAAGACTATGCGATATGCACGGACCCGAAAGGTTTATAAATATGGATTTATATAATTTTAGTTCCATGGTAAATGGTATTTCAGGCGCACTTCAGGCAGTAAGTGGTATTGGAGAGGCTTTGCCCGATTCCATACACTGGCCGACACATAGCACACCACAAGAGAGAAAACCACTTTTTCAGGCGGGTAATCTCCGTGCACGTAGGCCACCCGAAATGACTGTCATCTGTCGGATTGGAGATCACAGATCAATGGCGGAGATTGCATCGTGATATTGCTGAAGGGAGGACTTACCGAGGGCTTGAGGACTTGTGATATATGATCGCTGATCGTGATATCGCATCGCAATATTGCATCGCAGCAGCGCATCGCGGCAATACAAAGGAGCGGCACTATGCGACATGCGACATGCGATAAAGCGGACCTGAAAGGATTATATACATAGTTTCATAAATTTTGAGTTTTGATAATCAGTTTTGTTGTCGGGATTTCTATGTATTTCTTTGTATTCCAATAATATTGTATATAGACCAAATATGCATTATATTGGGGATTTGTGCGGAGGAAGACCGAACGGTCGGTTTCATCGCGCTCGCTGATCCTTTCGTTTCTAAAAGGATTTCTTTGTGCCTTAAGCATTTTTTTTTAACATAACGTGTCCAACGCTGAAAAGGGAGATGAAGGGACAGCAACCGGGAGCCAGAGAGCCCGAAAAGGGAAATGAACAGCCAAGCACCGTTAGGCTTAAAAGCCATCCAATGGCAGAACAGAGGAGACAGAGTGACAACAAGAGAAAGCAGAAGACAGAGAGCAAGAGTAAGCGATTGTGTACTCTTGATGACTTGAGAATTTTGAGTAAATCCCTATTTCTCTTGTCACTGTTGTGTTGAGACTCTGTTTGAGCTCACACTTGTAATATTTTGCTCTTAAAGACATAATATAGAGGTCGACACTGAAAGCTTGGACTAGGAGACGTAGCCAGGGGGTCTAGTGAACTCCTTCATTATTTTGACTGTGTCGATGTGTGTTTATTATGTTTTATAACTGTTCATTGTCTATATTATTCGCAATATTTTCGATCCATTGCACTAAATAATATAGGCATTCCTGCACATGAGTCTGTAATACCTTTTCTTCTTGATTTAGTATCCATTTTCCAATCACCCTCCTTGGCTTTGAAGGTAGCCTTCCACACATCGAAGGGTTTGATTGGTACCTGGTGCTATCTTGACTTCAAATCGATCTTGCTGAAATATTTTCCCCCTTTTAGTTGGTCCAAGAGGTCATCAATCCGTGGGATCGGGTACTTATTACGGACAGTGATCTTGTTTAGCGCCCAATAGTCAATACAGAGTCTCCAAGTCCCATCCTTCTTCTCTACCAACACGATCAGGCTCCCACAGGGTGATGAACTCGGATGGATGTGACCTTTCCGCAACAGATCCTGAATCTGCCTCTTGATTTCATTGTTCTCCAGAATGGAGCATTGATAGATTGGTCCATTGGGTAACAACGCACCTGGGGTTAGATCAATGGAGTGCTTGAGCTGATAGTGTAGAGGAGCCCATGAAGGGGAGGTGAAGATGTCCTCATACTCCTCCACGACCTTGTCCATTTGTAGTTGTCGTGTCCAGGGGCCCTGTCTGGAGATCGTGGCCATCGTCTTCTTCTTTCCTTGAGGGTGTATCATCAGGAAAACAAATTTCCCAGTTTTGGAAATGACCTTACTACAGTGTTTTGCAATAACCAAAGAGATGGCAGTAGGCGGTGCTACCTCCGGTATCCTGTACAACTTATTTCCCAAAGTAACAATAACAGCACGAGGCCTTGATTCATACACAGCATGTCGCTTCCACAAGTATGGTTGTCGTAATAATACATCACAAACATCAAGGGAGCAACGTCACAAAATACCTCATCCATGAAGGGCTTGATGTTGTATGGAAGGTGACATTGCTAGCTCATGCGAAGATCCCATCCTTGGTGAAGCCACCCAATGGTGTACGATTGTGGATGTGGTGTCATCGGTAAGCCCAGTCGCTTCACAACCTTTGCCGAAATGAGGTTCTTTTGGCTCCCACTATCAACAATGAACTGTAGCGGGGAGCCCTTTACCCACATCTGGGAGTGGAAGAGACGCTCCTCCTCCTTTGGATCTTCGGGTTCCTCCTTCTGGATCTTCGTGGTGGCAACGGTGGAATTGGGCTCTGCATCGATAATCTGCTTCCCTTTGCCATTCCCCTTGTTGGGTTCTGACTCAGAGTCAAAACATGCATCTGATTTTGAAACCTTTAGCTCATCCACTAGTGACTGCATGGCCTGACACTCACTTGTGTTGTGAGTGGAGCTCTTATGGAACTCACACCACTTTCTCGTGTCCTTTTTCGGCTTCGCGATGATGTTCTTTGCTTGCAGCTTTGGTGGGTTGTCTTGGGCCACCCCGCCATGGCTTCGTCCTTTGTTCTGTGGTTTGGGGGCACCTTTCCCCTTCTTCAGATTCGAAGATCGAAAGTCTCACTTCTTCTATTTAAACTTTTGCTCGATCTTGATGGCATATCAGTATGTCGTGCCGAGCGAGGAGATGTTCAGGAATTCTATTTCTTCCTGGATGTACCTGTGCAGGCAGTTGCGGTATTCAAGTACCAAATGCTACTCTAAATCCTTGATACCCAACTTTGTGTGAAGGGTATGGAAAATATTGGTAAACTCTGGCACGTCTTGGTCCCTTCCCTGCCACAGCGTGGTCCACTTTATGTATTGATCCTCATAGCTTCCGACAGGGTAGTACTACTCCTTGATGGAAGTCTAGAATGATTTCCAGGTGGGTGCGGCTAAAAACGGTGAGGTCGTACTTTCATCCTTCTGCTCGCAGTAGGATTTCCATTAGTCCTTGACGTGTGGGGTGGCTTTGAGAAGAGCAAAAGTAATCTTTTCCTAGCTGGAAAAATCATGAACAGAAAAATACCCTTCTAGCAGATTTAACCATTTATCTACGGCATCTACATCTATCTAACCCTCAAATATGGGAATGTCAAAGTTAACTTGTACCTTAAAGGGTGTGGTGCTTCCAAAGTAGCTGCAGGAAGTAGATGTGTCGTCCCTAGGGAGTCATTGAAGGATCTAGGCAAATTTGTCCATCATCGCATTCGTTTGTCACTTGAGGGCCTCTTCGAGAAAGATTTTGGTAGGATCTCCTGCCCCCCTGTCTTTCTTTTCATCCACCATCGGAGGTCGTCGGGATTTGCAAGGCTGGTCTTACAAAGGTTCAACCAGTTCAAGCCCTAACTCCTTATATCCCAACCTCGTTGGGGACATGCAAAGAAAGACAAAGAAAGAGCAGACCGCTCTGATACCACTGTTCCAGATTTAAATAGGAATGCAACAAATTACAGATATAACCATACATATAGAGATGCAGCAGAAATAATACTTAATTTCATTATTGTAAAATACTGAAATATGCTTAGAAACAGAAATGGAAATAAACTAGCTAGGGTGATGGTAGCTTATCTTTGAGAAGAGATGTGGTAGCTACATGCCTCTGAACTGTGTTACAATGAGGCTCGTAGGCCTATTTATTGTTGAGAAATAATGGAAAACCATAAACATCCAAAAACCTAACCTTAGAAGATGAAACACCAAACTGTGGGCCCCATTTGGGTAAATTGGTACATCAACTTCCCGGGGTCGTAACTTTGGCATACGATCTCCGTTTGACATGCACAATATCTCGTTAGAAATATCTATCCGAGAACTACAACTTTGGGAAGAGCAACATCGGTCCATGGACCCATGTTGCTCCCATTTTTCCCAAAAAATGTCGTTTAGGGTCTCAAAATGGTTCCTGATGTTCAGGACCCGAAAAATTACTAAAAATAGTAAATTGTGCTACAGTTAAGGAAATTAAAAAGCTGAAAGAAACAATGGTGGGGGTCCAAGTGGACTTGGAGGGTGATCACCAGTATCCACTTGGATCATTTGTCCCGCCTAAAGAAGCAATGGTCCCCATTGCGTTGATTTCCTCCATGAGATGAGGAAACTTCTGCTGAACTTGGTTCCAGGTGAGCCACTTTCCCTAGTGAAGGAGTTGGTCTGCTTTGACAACTTGATACAGTTGGATATTCTTCTAGCGAGTGTGCTTGATCTATGTGTCCATGATTCGATCAGTTGCAGCTTGTTCCATGCAATCTGGATTTAACTTTGTGGGTGTGAGTTGTTCTACAATGTCGGATGTGTCTAGTAATGGTGGAAAGTATGGCCGAAGGCGGTCCACGTTGAACATTGGGTGTAGGCCAAAGAATGGGGGAATGCTGAGCTCAAATGTATTGTATCCTATAGCCTTGGTAATGGTGTAAGGACCATATCGGAGTGGTCTAAGTTTTCGATAGGCTCCGGTAAGACGTTCCTTTTGCAAATGCAACTAGACTTTATCGGCCACCTGAAATTTGTGTGGCACCCGATGTTGATCATGTCGCTGCCTATACTTGGAATTTGATTTCTCCAGAATATCATGGACCTACTGGCGAATATGTTGGATGTGCTCAATGAAGTTATTTGCCTTATCTATTTCGGACTTGACATGAGCCGAATCTGCGTGAGTAGCTGGAAATGGCATGGCCACATCAATGGGACATAGTGGCTAGAATCCCAAGCCCGCCTAAAAAGGTTTGTGGCTAGTCGAGCTGTGGAGAGCCTAGTTGTAGCTGTGCTAAACATAGGGGAGGCTCTCATCCCATGTGTGTGGATGCTTTGAGTTGTACATGCACAGAATGTGTACAATCATCCTGTTGACAACCTCTGTCTAGCCATGAGTTTGAGGATGGAAGGTTGTGGACTTACTGAGTTTGGTATCCAGCATCGACCAAAGCCTGGACCAAAATGTGCTGAGAAACCTGTTGTCCTGATTTGAGATGATAAACTATGGGATTGCAAAGTGTATCCATGCTCGTTCAAAGAAGAGTTTACCAGTGGCTTCTATTGTGATATTCTTCTTGCAGGTCGCCATAATGGCTATGTTCAAGAACTTGTCAACGACCACAAAAACACAGTCGTTTCCATGCTTAGTAGAAGGAAGGCCCGACATGTAATCCATGGAGATGGATTCCCAAGGTCGACTAGGGGTAGGCAGCGGGGTATAGAGGCATTTCTTGTTGATGGTCAGTTTGACAATGGTGCAGGAAGTGCATGATCTGATGTACTTCTTGACATCCTATCGAAGATTCAGCTAATAGAAATACTTCTGTAGTACTGCCACCGTTTTCTCGACCCCAAAATTCCTAGTAGCCCGATTGTAGTGTGCTTCCCAAATCATCTTGGCATGCTCGCTTGAAGGAACACAGAGGTGGCCCAGGTGGCGTAACAGGGCATCTTGGAGGTGAAAATCTGGAACATGTTGACCCTCCCAAAGTGTCTGGTATGTGTGGTCGAATTCTGGGTCAGTTTTGTAGAGAAGTGGCCAATCAGAAGTCTCGTTCCCACAAGAGTTGAGCACGGTGGTTAACGCCATGATCGGTGGTCGATTGAGGAAATTTGCAACGTTATTGGTGTTGCCCTTCTTATACTTGATATTCAAATGGAACTTTTACAGGTATGTGGACCACTTATGATGGCGATCATTCTGCAAATTCCCTTGGGTTTGTATGAACTATAGGGGTTGGTGGTCTGTGTGGATGACTGTTTCCTTCCCCAAAATGTAATTCTTCCATTGTCGGTGGGCCTGCACAATGGAATACATATTTTTTTCATAAGTGGGATACTTTGAGACTATGTCTGAAAGTGTCTCACTGTGATATGCCATTGGATGCCCATGTTGAGTAAGGACTGCCCCAATAGCATAGTCAGAGGCATCTGTCTCAACCTCAAATGGTTGTAGCAAGTCTGGTAATGCGAGCACTAGTGCTGAGTAGAGGCGATCTTTTAACTCTGTGAATGCCTTCTGTTGAGATTCAGACCAAAATAATTTTTCTTTTGCTCCTCCCTTGGTGACTTGACTCAAGGGCCAAGTGATATGAGAAAATCCCAAGATGAACCTAAGGTAGAAGTTAGCAAGACATAGAAAGCTGCGGAGCTCTGTCAAAGTGGTTGGAGATGGCCAATCCTGAATGACTTGGATCTTGGCTGGATCCACATGCACCCGCTGTTCATCAATAATGTATCCCAGATACTGAACTTGGGTCATGCCAAAAGTGAATTTCTCCAAATTGGCACATAACTTGTGTTGCCGCAGTGTTTGGAGAACCTGTCGGATGTGGTGGAGGTGCTCTTCCCAACTCTGGATGAAGATCAGGATGTCATCCAAGTATACCACTACAAATGAGTTGGTCAATGGCCACAAGATGTCATCCATTAGCCTCTTGAAGGTTGCAGGATCATTCGTCAATCTGAAAGGCATAACCAACCATTCGAAAAGGCCCTCCTTGGCTTTGAAGGAAATCTTCCACACATCGAAGGGTTCGATTGGTACTTGGTGATATCCTGACTTCAAATCGATCTTGTTGAAATATTTTCGCGCCTTCAGTTGGTCTAGGAGGTCATCAATCCGTGGGATCAGGTACCTATTATGGACAGTGATCTTGTTCAGTGCCCGAGTCAATACAGAGTCTCCAAGTCCCATCCTTCTTCTGTACCAACATGATTGGGCTCCCACAGGGCGATGAACTCAGACGGATGTGACCTTTCTACAGAAACTCTTGAATCTGCCTCTTGATTTATTCGTTCTCTAGAACGAAGAGCCGATAGATTGGTCCATTGGGCAGTGACGCACTTGGGGTTAGAATAATGGAGTGCTTGACCTGACAATGCAGGGAACCCCTGCGGGGAAGGTGAAGATGTCCTCGTACTCCTCCATGACCTTGTCCATCTATTGTTGTCATGCGGAGGGGCCCAGTCTGGAGGTTGTGGCCACCGTCTTCTTCTTTCCTTGAGGGTGTATCATCAGGAAAACAAATTTCCTAGTTTTGGAAATGACCTTACTGCATTGTTTTGCAGTAACCAAAGAGATGGCAGTAGGTGGTGCTACCTGTGGTATCCTGTACAAATTATTTCCCAAAGTAACAATAACATCACGTGGCCTTGATTCATACACAGCATGTTGCTTCCACAAGTATGGTTTTCCTAATAATACATCATAAACATCAAGGGGAGAAACGCCACATAATACCTCATTCGTGAAGGGCTTGATGTTGTATGGAAGGTGACACTGCTGGCTCACATGAAGATCCCGTCCTTGGTGAAGCCATATGATGGTGTACGGTTGTGGATGTGTTGTGGTCGGTAAGCATAGCTGCTTCACGACCTTTGCCGAAATGAGGTTCTTTTGGCTCTTGCTGTCAGCAATGAATTGTAGCGCGGAGCCCTTTACCCACATTTGGGAGTGGAAGAGGAATCTTCGGGTTCCTGCTTCTAGATCTTGATGGTGGCAACTGTGGCATTGGGCTCTGCATCGACAATCTACTTCCCTTTGTCATTCCCCTTGTCGGGTTCTGACTCAGAGTCACAACATGCATATGATTCTGAAACTTTTAGCTCGGCCACCAGTGACTACTTGACTCGACACTCACTTGTGTTGTGAGTGGAGCTCTTATGGAACTCACACCACTTTACCATGTCCTTTTGTGGCTTCACAACGTTGTTCTTTGGTTGCAGCTTTGGTGGGTTGGCTTGGGCCGCCATGCCTTGGCTTTGTCCTTTATTCTCCAGTTTGGGGGAACCTTTCCCTCACTTCGGATTCACAAATCCAAAGTCTCACTTCTTCTATTTAAACTTTTGCTCGATCTTGACTGCATATCGGTATACCATGCCGAGTGAGGAGATGTTCAGGAATTGTATTTCTTCCTGGATGTACCTGTGTAGGAAACCGCGGTATTTGAGTACCAAATGCTGCTCTGAATCCTTGATACCCAACTTTGTGCGAAGGGTATGGAAAATATTGGTAAACTCCGACACATCTTGGTCCCTTCCCTGCCGCAGCATGGTCCACTTTATGTATTGATCCTCATAGCTTCCGACAGAGTAGTACTGCTCCTTGATGGCAGTCCGGAATGAATTCCAAGTGGGTGCGGCTGAAAACAGTGAGTCCATGCTTTCATCCTTCTACTCGCAGTAGGTTTCCCACCAGTCCTTGATGTGGTGGGCAGCTTTGAGAAGAGTGAAAGTAATCTTTTCCCGTCTAGAAAAATCATGAATAGAAAAATACCCTTCTAGCATATTTAACCATTTATCTATGGCATCTGCATCTATTTGGCCCTCAACTATGGGAATGTCAAAGTTAACTTGTACTTTAAAGGGTGTGGTGCTTCCAGGGTAGCTGCTGGAAGTAGATGTGTCGCCCCTGGGTAGCCGCTGAAGGATCTGGAAAAATTTGTCCATCATCGCATTCCTTTGTCGCTCGAGGGCCTCTTTGAGCAAGATTTTGATAGGATCTTCTGCCCCCTCATCTTTCTTTTCATCCGTCATGGGAGGCCATTGGGATTTGCAAGGCTAGTCTTGCAAAGGTTCGACCAGTTCAAGCCCTAACTTCTTATATCCCGACCTCGTTGGGGATGTGCAAAGAAAGACAGAGAAAGAGCAGACCACTCTGATACCACTGATCCAGATTTAAACAAGAACGCAACAAATTACAGATATAACCATACATATATAGATGCAGCAGAAACAATACTTCATTTCATTACTGTAAAATACTGAAATATGCTTACAAATAGAAATGGAAATAAAATAGCTAGGGCGATGATAGCTTATCTCTAAGAAGAGATGTGGTGGCTACATGCCTCTGAACTGTGTTACAATGAGGCTCGCAGGCCAATTTATTGTTGAGAAACAATGGAAAACCCTAAACATCCAAAAACCTAACCCTAGTAGATGAAATGCCAAACTGTGAGCCCTGTTTGGGTAAAATGGTACATCAACTTCTCGGGGGTCATAACTTTGGCATACAATCTTCGTTTGATGCACACAATATCTTGTTAGAAGGATCTATCCGAGAACTACAACTTTGGGAAGAGGAATATCAATATATAGACCCATGTTTCTCCTAGATTTCCCAAAAAATGCCATTTAGGGCCTCAAAACGGCCCCGGAAGTTCAGGACCTAAAAAACTGCTAAAAATAGTAAACTATGCTACAATTAAGGAAACTGAAAAGCTGAAAGAAACAATGGTGGGGGTCCAAGTGGACTTGGCAGGTGGCCACCAATATCCACCTAGATCATGAATGGAACTAATTGAAGAATGAAGGAGATAAGAAAAGGAAGAAAGAAAGCAGAAATCGCATCTACTTAGACACCTCCCCATCAACAACGCCAAAAAGTGATGAGCACCAGTATTGTAGCAAGGATTCTGCAACTTCTGGGGCTACCGACTTTACTTCATCAACCCGAGGTTAGTACAAACTTGGAGGTGACAGTGTTGTATGCACAAATAGATGTAATTGGTCTACTCTTTGTCATTGTTGAGATGGGGCGATTACCAACCAGCCTTCTATTAACTAGAAGAAGTCTGATTACCAACTTGGAGAAGGGAAATTTACCCTAATTGGAAGAAAAGAAATGTTGTTTATTTTATGAAGTAAATACTGAAAGAAATGCTTACAAAAGAACATGAAATCTTCTATCTACTTGCTAACATAATTTTCTTGCAAAAGAACCCTACTTTAACACATGTGAGGTATTAACTAATCTAAGCATGAAATCTGATCTAAAGAGTGCTAACTGTTGTGTGCAAGAATAAATATAAAAGAACTTTTTCCTTTTATCTTTTTGCTTGAAAAATGTAAATGCTAATCTTGCTTGGTTCTTTGGCAGGGGAGACAGGTGTGGAGGAAAAGGAGTAAAATGGTTCAGATGGTTTGGAGGGAAACTAGGGGCTACTCCTAAATTTAGTGATGATTTTTCTCAAATCAGGCTCAAAACAGGCTACTATAGGTTTTCCTACAAGATGTCTACAAGAAGTATTAGTTCATCTACAGGATCCCCTGTTTTACTACAGGAACAGACTGAAAGCTTGGGGAATGGTATAGAAGGTGTGATGGAGATTGGAAAAGGTGAATGATGAGTCAATAAGGCATGGGAGTGGTAGGAACTTACTTAGAACTCAAGCCAAATCTTAAGATGGTTGGATTTTCTCAATGAAGATGGCAAGTTTTCCTCATAAGACAATAATTCGAATTAGTGACTTTTGGCAATCATGGGTGGATATGGATTGGCTAAGGTTGATGAGATGATGCCTCCCTGCAATTTGGAAACTCCTGCGACAATAAACATCATTCTTGGAATTCATACATAAACTCATCAAAGACAAGAAGGGTTTATTCTAATAGAGGAAAAAAACAAAGTTGTCACCATTTACTTGCTAAATTCATGCATGGAAGTGCTTGAAACCAATATGGAAGCGAGATGAGATTAGTGCATAACCTAAGAGATTAGAAAATAGCAATTACAACTTAGCTATGAAACTGAAAGATAATGACCTAATTAGCAAGAAAACCCTAGATTACACAAAAAGCAAGAGTTTTGTCTTTTTGGGTTGTATGATAAGTGTCCCTCAGACCATGATCTTTGCAAGGGAGAAATCAGGTGAAAACAACTTGTTGTCAACCTTTTTGGAATATATTCATATCACTAAAATGTTATTGTTAGAGCTATCCCAAAATGGAAGCAAACTAATTAAATCTACCAATACTTGCATATTAACAATACCAAAATCAGTTTAACAACTAACTATGAGTATAAACTAAGCGTACATATACAACAAGAGGAACCTTTGCTACTAAGGTTGGGAACTAACCCAAGAGCTTCAACCCTCTGAGTCAACTCAGTGCTAGAGGAAGGGAATGCTACTCATTCTCATTAAAGAAATCAGAAATACATAAGAGTGCTTGGTTAAAATGCTTCAACTTGAAACCTGCTTAGCTATCTTGAACAAAAAATATGAATCCTAATGAGGCCCTAAGCCTCTTGATTTATACAACTGAAGTTACTAACAACTTCCTTAAATTTAGGGAGGCTTGGCTCCAATCTCGAGATCAATTGGTCTTCAACTGTCACTGGCTTGGCTGCCAATGAACTTCATGACTCGGTTGCTTGCAACTCCGAGCTGATGAGATTTGATTGAGGAATCTTCAAGTGAGTGGGGAGTTAAGGAGGGAGATCCTATGTCATAGAATCCCTCTTGCTTGTCTCCATTCAAGTTCCTGCACTTTAATTAGCCAAATTTGTTCCAAAACCTGCAATCAATGCACAGTAGAACACTAGACATGACATCTCATCTTTAATCTCCTCATTAAGCAAACCATAATTAAAACATGTAAAGAATGATGAGAAAAATTGGTTTTAGTAAGTTGGAGGTGCATTAAGGTCCATATAATTTACCCATTGATGAGCCTCATCAATAAGCAATACACATCATTAATATAAATCTATCCATAATTCAAATATATTGATATTTTAATAAAAATTAAAGAAATCGCCTTCCTAAACTCCCACATTCCTTCCAAAACATAAGAAACCTCCAAACTATTCACCTTCATGCCTCCTCCCATTTCTCGCATTTATGGATGCTCCCAGATTCCTTTGGCAACTTAATGAACCTCCAAACTATTTACTCGTTCCACTTTTCTGATTTGCAGAAGCTCCAGTATGAAAACATTGGTATCCTTGGAGAGGTTGAGAGAAAATGGTTGTTTGAAGTTGAAGACAATAAGGGAATTACTGCATTGTACACAACTTTGGGAGATATATATTTGTGAGAATTGTAATGGTCTGGTGGAGATTGGAGTGTTGCCAACAACATTGATAACTTTGAACTTGATAGGTTGTGGTGCACTGAGGAAAGTAGGAGCACTTTGTGGTCTCTAAAAACTACAAGCACTTGACATTAGTGGGTGTGTGGAATTGGGGGAGTTACTAAGTGTTAAGACATTGGTATCTTTGGAGAGGTTGATGGCATAAGGTTGTGTGAAGCTGGACATAATACATGTAGATGGCTTTGGGAGATACGTGTTGGTTATTGCTTTGGATTAGAAGAGGTGGAAGGTTTTGAACATTGTACGTGGTTGACACACTTTGATGCCTTTGGATGTCATAAATTATAGTTTCCAGTGTGGGAGCTTTGGGAGATTGTAGAGACGATATGAAGATTCATTGTTCTCAAGGCAGTCAAAGTTTTCTTAAATATTGAAATGATTTTATGGTGACCACTTTCACCATCAATGTGACCTGTGTAGTGCCTTATGAAGCTTGACACGGGGATGTTGAAATTCCCTCACCCTTGGTACTATTGATTCAAATAATGTTATTTTTTGGTCATCTTGTTTTAGCGGGGATTATTCATTTTTACGAACAAAATAAAGAATTGTGTATTGATATGGTGGTCGAACCTTTGAGAAGCATTTTTTTAATTTGTTTAATATGTGGTGGAAATGAGAATCGGTGCTGATTATTTGAGTGAGTGTTCATGTATTTTTATTTTTTGCGGATCGAAAGCGCGAGTAAAATTAAATAATTGTTTCTAAAAGTTTGCATTATGACAAATGTGGAAGGGGCATCAATTGTGGATGTGGCAAATGATATCTGGGAAATGGATGAAATGTTTAGGTTTATTTTTAATCTTTTTACACTTTCACTGAGAGTGGTTTAGAGACGTACTTCAGTAAAGTGCATTTGCATTGGCTAGGGAGTTAATCAAGTGAACCAACTATCCATTGGACCACAAAGTAGTATTTACATGTCTGACTTGTATAAATTTTATCCTCATGTTGTTAAAGTTATCATGGTCCATTGAAAGGTTAGTCCTTTTTGTTATAATGTTTTGGTATATAATATTTATATGTAATCATTGGTTTTGTATTCACTTTTTGTTTAGTTAAATGTTTTTTAAGTTTATGCAATTAATTGCATTCGGCATAGAAATAAAATTTTAAAAGACGCATTTTAAATTTTATCTTTATGTTGTTGAAATTATCGTGTTGCATTGAAACATTCATTCCTTTCAGTTTTATATATATATATATATATATTATGTAAGTAAGTTGGTTAATCTACAGAGTTCGAGTTGCATGTAAGGATTGAAACAACACTCCAAGGATAAAACCCTAAGAGTTGCAAAGCCAAACTCCAAAGCGACGAAATTGAATGAATGATTGAGCCTAGGGTCAATGAAGGCAATGAGGTGGTTAAAAAAATTTGTCTCAAGTTTTCTCAATCGTGGATCCTCATACCCTAATTGCAATAATTGTCAATGAGTGACATGTAAGGAATTGCGACCAAGTTATGTTGTGCAATACAACTGTCAAACAACACATCCACAAATCTCTAACATAGAATAATATTAAAACAATACCTAGGTTAATCATTACCTGAAAAATATGATTATTGCATGTTACACCTTAGCATGAATTGAGAAGTATACTCGAAGATTCACCTATTAATGTTATGGTTGGTAGCAATGATTTCAATTGGCATCGAAAGATTTGAAAAAATATTTGAACAAACATGGATAACATTTGACTTATTAAATCCAATAATGATAACTTTCATGGATGTTTGTCTTTCTCCAGGCTTGCAAATCAAACATGTTCATTCCATATGCCAATGCACATTGCTCTGGATCAAAACTCTTTGATATAAGGGGATGAGAGAAATTAAGATAAGTTACTTATACAATATAATTAAACCATTTGGTCATCATAAATCATAAATTTAAAATGCAGACTTAAGCTTGCAAATAGAATTGAACAGACTAGAAAGTAATATAATCCATGACAAAACAACATTAACACAACATAATCACAAGTTATGAACACCTACATTTCTAGGAAGTATCTACTAACTGATTGTGAAAAAGGGACACTCCACCCAACCATAGTCTCCCTGTTGCACCAACTCTCATTGTAATAGAGGTCAACCCTTAAGCTAAAACTATGAATCCACAAAGGTGATTTACCTATGGTTGACTTAAGCTCTCTTCATATAGTCCAATTCCTTTATTCACAATCAATTTTTCACCTACAACAGCCCCAATCCATAACACTCTTTCACATCAGCTTGTAATCCAACAAATGGGATCGGTTTCACAAATCAACAATCCATTAGGCTCATGCACATTCCTTCAGGGCTTCAACATACAATGACCAACAATTTTGACTCTTAGAATTCCACATATTTTGACTTGTAGATAACTTTCTATACTCTATAGTATCTATAATGACCTTAGGCTACAAAAAAGCAATTTATTTATCCAAACAATTCTCCTAAGCTAAAATATATTTTTAAATAAAATAATTCATATTTATAATTTAAATATTCAATTAAATCACATAACATATTACATATTCTTTCTTTTATGCTTCTCTTTACGTTTCCTTTGCAACATGTGGTGCAATTGCTAATTAGAATATATGATTGTTTATATGCAAAATTTATCGCTCATTTTTTATATCTTCTTGTAGTCCATTTCCATTTGATTAATTTTTTGCATTTGATTTAGTGTCTATTTTCGTTGTCTCTATACATTTCTTATTTATTAAATGTTGTTATTATAAATTTGGCATTTAATAGTAAATATGATAATGTAATCCTATATCAAAAAAATAAAACATGTAAATTTGAAATGATTATTATATAGAAAGTTTAAACAACTTATCAAACTATACAAAGATGTCTACAAAACCAAAAAAAATGGAAATGAAAAAAATATACACTGCCAAACTGTACTAATTAGGTAAGTGAAAAATGGACATCATACTGGTATATTCCATATGAGAGCTAGCTATGGCTTTAAGCCATCTATCATCATTTTTCTTGCAAAATCTACTAACTAGGAATGTAAAAAATGGACAACATACCGAATGATAGCTGGGTAACTCATCTATAATCATTTTTTCACTAATCTTACTCATTGAATTTCTCCATGATATAGCACAAAATATTATATAAAATAATTAATAAAATAAAAATAAAAAATCTTATGATTGAAACATTTTAATGTTTAAAGAAAAAAGGCGTATTAGATACTGAATATGAATTTACCCTAAAAACTACACATCTCTAATTTCAAGAAACATATGCACAATATTTGTTTAAAACATATATATATATATGCAAAACATTCTTCATTTCATACATTTTAATAAAATTTATAATCAATCAAATATCATTTTTACTACAAGTATTCTAATATAATGATTTCTAATTCATCCAATATTTAAAATCATTACAATGATATTCTAACTAAAATTTCAAATTCACATTCTAACTTACTTTTATATATATATATATATATATAACTTAACAAATTTAAAATTTATCTAATCCAATATCATTTTTATTACTATATTTCTAATATTAAAATTAAAAATATTATTTAAGGCAATAAATAGTATCTAAATGATAATCTATCTAAATTTTAAAATATATTTGAAATTATAATAAAATTTGCATATTAAAATGATTATAATTTAATTTATATATATTTTCTAAAATTATATTTTAAATATTTATAAATAAAATTATTTATACCTTCCAAATTATATTTCAAATAATGAAAAAAATATATAATTTCACCCCAGGAAAATCAAAACTTATCCATTCAAAATTATATTTCAAATAATGGAAAAAATATATTATTTCACCCCCAAAAAAATAATATATAATTTCATCCCAGGAAAATCAAAACTTATCCAAAATTATATTTCAAATAATGGAAAAAATATATTATTTCACCCCCAAAAAAATCAAAACTTATAACATTTAGCATTTACCTTTTTCTTTATGTAATTATCTAAATTTGTCTTTGCAAACAAATGACATTCAAATTGGTTTCCTTCTTCCGCAAACAAATATCAGTATTCGAAATTCATAATCGTTGCGATGTTACCTGGAAAACAATTGTTCCGAGAACTTGAAAAAACAAAGACTTATCGAAGTGTTCCCGTCAATATTGGAGGCTTCGAATTTCTTTATCCAAAATGTCACCCTAAACTGAGTGTGAAACGTTTAGAATTCCATTAGTCTTCGAAATTGAGTATGGACACGTGGAAACGGAATTCATTATCGAGCAAGGTACGTGAAAGCCAATTGTTTTGAGAACGGGAGGAAACTTGAAACCAAGACTTCTGTAAGTCCTCCCGTCAATATTAGAGGCTTCGAATTTCTATATCCACAAATGTCGGCATAAACTCCAGTATTATTCAAGACTCCACTTAAACTTCCAACCAATATTATTCTTTGAACAAAGGTACCAAGAGTTTTGATAAGGGAAAGAAACGTAGACTTCACAAAGCGTTCCCGTCAATATTAGAATCTTCGAATATCTTTATCCACAAACGTTTCGAATTTTCTTTATGAACAAATATTTAGAATTTTGAATTTAAAGGAGACTTACACTCCATCGCGTGTTCCATGGCCTTCGATGTTTGGATTTTATGGAATGTGTGCCAAAACAAACGTAGAGACCTTATATTCGAATTTCTTTATCCACGAGAAGGTACCTGGAAACTAATCAATTTAAGGATGGAAATAAACTTTCACTCCACACCTTTCCCGAGCCTTCCGGTCAACCATTAAAGTCTTTAAACTTCTTTATTAATGTGGAAACTAATTGGTTTACGATTGGAAAAGCAACATGGTTTTCACAAGTCTTCAACGACGACAGTGAAAATATAATCCTTTCAGATATGGAATTTATGAAATGTACTGGTCAAATGGATTATTCCAATGAGCTAATGTCATTTATTTTTCCTCTTTTCTCCTCTTGGAGATGGACGGTTCTAAATGTAAATATTATTTAAAAATCATTTAATAGAATTTAAAATTATTAATATAAATTTATCAAATTATAAAAATGTAAATCATTAATAAATCAATTATTATTATTTTTATTAATATATATATATATATATATATATAAAAGATAACTGATAAGATAAAACATAAGTTATATTTATTCACAAAATATATATTCATAACATAGTCTAATGACTTTTGGTTTCCATATCCCAAGTGGTCTTTTGCACCTCATTGACTGCTCACATTCCACACCAATCTTTAGTAGATTAAGTGGCCAACATTTTTCCCTTAATCTGAAGGGGTATATATGAATCCAAGAAAAGAGATGTAATACAACAATGCATGATAGCAGTAAGTTGAATGTGTGTTCTAGGATGATGGCATAAGGTGGGAGAACTCGAGGTCTCAACCGGAAGTGGTTTAAGGATGACCACCAACACTGTAACACTTAGTGCAGTTCTCGGAATTCTTCCAAATATGGAAAGCAGATGAAGTCTTCTACTAGAGTAAGTGCTCCTTAATGCTTTGAACAGGGATACCTTCAACCTGGAAAAGGGAGGTTTGCAGCTTGCGTGATTTAAGGAAGGCCACCAACCAAAGGAATGCTTAGTGCAAGGTTGTGGCCCAGGCTCACTTGATGTGGCTTTGAAGCTTGTCTATGACCATTGATTCCCCCCCGTCAAATACAAGGTGAGAAGATGAAGGAAACTCAACTGCAAGACTTTTCAGTACTCGTGAACTAATTTTATGATATGAGCAAAAAATCTTCTTGGTTGTTGAAGCCCATTTCCAAGAAGTGGTCTATCCAAAGTGAATCTTTGTTCTTGCACGAGGCTTGTTTTTGAAGAATGAGTGCACTCACCACAATGTTCATACAGATGAAGATCAAAATAGTAATCTTTCACATGGCCAAATCAGTCACAATGTTGGCATTTGACAATTTGCTGTGAATGTGGAGGAGGAGCAAAAATAGGTGAAGAATCATGATCAGATGCTCAAAAATCAAAATGTCAAAATTTTGTTAAACTCAACTTCAGATTGAAAATCTCGTCATTCTGAAACCAATGGTGCAAACGACACTCAAATCCGAGCTCGTATGTAGTGGTTAGAGTAAGTCAAAGTTCAGGTTTGACTTAGACACATGGCAGGATTGGATGATGTGGCAAGCCCTTCAACGAATGAGGGGCGCCAAGTGGAAGGCTGCCATTGGCCCCTGTATATCGCAATCGCAAGTCGCGAGCAGATCGTGTTAAAGAATCGCCCCCCGAGCAGGGAAGGGTTGTAATATGATAAATCGCAATCGCACATCGACGAAGGGAGTGAAGTACGACATAATCAGCCCCCGACGAGATCAGCGTTGTGATGCGATATCGCAATCGCAAATCACAATACTTCACAGTCCCACATATCCAAGACCATTGGTTTTCTACCGATCACGATATCCCGGATACGATAAGTTATAGGCTGCAGTTTAATGTCCCATCGGGTCCACCGATATCGCAATCGCACATTTCCGCCTTGTTCACAGACCATAAGCCCACATAACTCTGCTGATTGCGATTTGCGATAAGACAGTCAGTGTCGATGGATTAAGGCCCACCGCGCGGTAAAATTCTTGCTTGGTTAGCGGATTTTGGAGTGAAATTGTGGGTTCCTGTCGGTTGTGGAGCATTTTGTGGAATGAATTGTGGGAGAACTGGGAGAGTTCATAAATTCTTCAGTTCTTATCTAAATTAAGTGAAAAAAGAGTCAATTATGGTAGTTTTGGCTATTTTGAACTCATTGAAACAGGTTTCACAGGCATTTGAACATCATAAACACACTTTTGTTTTTTGAGCATAATAGAGAGGCCCAAGCATTGGAAGCTAGACCAAGGAGAGGTAGCCTAGGAGGGGTGAACTCCTCATCAAATCTCTGTGTTGTGTGTTGTATTTTGATGTTCTTTGTTGTTATTTTTCTTTTGTTCAACATATATTTTATGTTAAATTGTTTATAACATTTACATAAGAAACTCTCATGGAAATCAGTTAATTAAGAAAAAATGGTGAATCCTTAAGCACTTGATAAGCAAATGATAAGCACCTTGGGTTTTATTCTGAAATGGGAATTAGCACAACATTACTAATCTACTCCATTTCAGATCAAGTTGGTATCAGAGCACTGGTTTTTTCTTACTACATTTTTTTTGTGCAAAGAAGGAGTATTATTTGCTAGTTTTGTGTCATGCTAACAAGGTTAAAACTCAAAATAGGTGAAGGAAAGCTGGTTGGAAGCCCTGAAGTTGGGTCAAGGGGAAGAAGAACAAGGTTGCCACAATCTCCAACACCAGTTCAACCTCAAGTTGCAGTTGAGACTCCAAAGATAATTTCTTAGGAAGGAGAACCTATAAACATGACAGAATATGAGAAGACCTTCAAAACGACTTTCTTTGATATGACAGAGATAGTGAAGGTCCTCTAGGAAGAGAGGAATAGGAGGTTGCAAGGCGAAAGTTCCAAACCTCCCAAAGGAGAAGGCTCTTCAGGAGGAGGTAATGGGAACGAAGACAAACCTCCACCCTCTCCACCATCTTCTTCTTCACAAGCATCTTCACATTCTTCCACTAATACAACCTTTATTCATACTCATCATCATTCTTCAAAAGGAGCTGGAAAATCACCTCTACTTAAACTAGATGTTAAATTCGAGTTCTCCATGTATAATGGTGAAGTGAATGCAGAGAAGCTTGATAACTGGATTCGTCAGTTGGATATGTATTGTAGAATTCAGAACCTTCAAGAGGATGATATCAAAATTCAGTTGGCTTCATTGAGAATGGAGGGTGCAACACTCATTTGGTGGGAAGCAAGGACTCAAGACGAGATCAAAAAACATGGTAAGATCTCTATTATTTGGTCCGATTTCATTGCCGCTATAAAAGGACAATTCTACCCTTTCGCTCATATGCAAAAAGCTATCATGAATTGGAAATTTTTTAGACAGTTAAAAGGTCAAAATGTGCAAGAGTATACTCAGGAGTTTAGGAGAAGAGCTCTTATGCTAGGAGTAGACTTGCAGTCACAAGATACTTTGTTGAAATACATAGGAGGTTTGCATTGCTATCTTCGACACACCATTCTTATGTTTAATCCCACGAATCTTGATGAGGTATGTGTTCAGGCTACACACCTCGAAGAAAGAGGGAAAAATATACAAGAAGAAGGTAAGAAGAATCCATTTCAGAGTGGTGAAAAAGGAAAGAAATTTAAAGGAAAGCAGAAGAAAAATGCTTATGTTAAGAAAGAAGGGGAGAAACTCATGTGTAAGAATTGTTCCAAAGAGGGCCATGATGAAGCACATTGCTGGAACCTTCATCCTGAATTAAGACCGAAGAAATTTAACAATAAAAGGAAACAAAAGACAAACGTTGTTGACCAACAAGACTTGGGTTCCGACTCAAGTGATGAAACAAATATTGCGGCCATAGTCACTAAAGGAAAAGTCGTGGCAAAAAAAAGCAAAGAGGAAGTCATGGAAAGCACCAACGCAACAAATAACTCCAACAACGCTTCAAATGAAGAAAATAGAATTGAGTTGTTCCATATCATAGTTATTTCCAAACACACCAAGATTGATATGTTGTTTGACAGTGGATCCCAGGCAAATTTAATTTCTATAGACTTGGTCAAGAAGTTGAATCTGGAAAGCGTGCCTCATCATAACCCCATTGGGTTGGATAACTAAGGATGCAAATCTTCAGGTTACAAGGAAATGTGTTTTCAGATTTTCTACTACTCCCAATTTCGTTGATGAAGTTGAATTAGATGTAGTGCAGCTGGATATTTTTGGAATTGTGTTGGGAAACCCATATATGTATGACCGTAAAGCCGTTTTCCATAGATTTGAGAACAAATATAATTTTTTCAAAGATGGAGTGGAGTGTATTGTGAGAGCCCATCGTAGAAAGCTTAATCTATCTTTATCAAGTGCAGGGCAAATGAAGCGACTAGTCAATTCCAACAAGAATATCGTGCTCCTTATGATCAAGTAGAAGAATGACACAGATTGTGAATCCTTTATAGACTGTGACGTGGAGTTGAAAGCCGAATTGGTTGATGTGGTCAATCAATATGGAGATGTGTTTCAAGAACCAAAGGGATTGACACCAAAAAGGGGAATTCAGCACGAAATTTAGCTACAGAAAGACTATCTACTCCCAAATATCAGTATGTATCGAATGTCAATTCTAGAAAGTTTAGAAATTAAGAAACAAGTCCAAGAATTTTTAGATGAAGGTGTAATTTGTCCCTCTACTTTTCCATGTGGTTCACCAATTGTTTTGGTACCCAAGAAAGATGGAATCTGGTGCATGTGTGTAGATTATCTAGCTTTGAATAAATTTACCATAAAGAATCGATACCCACTACCCATAATATATGATTTGCTAGATGCAAAATATTTCACTAAATTAGACTTGAGAAGTGGATATCATCAAGTTATAATAGCTAAGGAGGATATTTGGAAGACTACTTTTAAAACCAAACAGGGATTGTTTGAGTGGCTAGTTATGCCTTCCGGTTTTTTCAACGCTCCAACTACATTCATGAGAGTTATGAATGATGTTTTAAGATCTTTTCTTAATGAGTTTGTAATTGTCTATTTAGATGATATTTTTATATTCAGCAAATCACGAGAAGATCATGTTAAGCATGTGAGGAAACTGTTGGATGTCTAGAAAAAATAATAGTTATTTCTCAAGATGTCTAAATGTGAATTCAGAAAAACTTCCTTAGTGTTTTTGGGCCACATAGTTGGAGGAGGTGAACTGAAGATTGACCCTCTAAAGTTTCGATCATTGTGAATTGGCCAATACCAAAATCAGTCACAGAAGTAAGGAGTTTTCTGGGAGCAGCGCAGTACTGGAGGAAGTTCATTTCCAATTTCTATTCCATAGAAGCTCCACTGCATGCTTTGACCATCGTGAAGGTTGTATTCCAGTGGAGAGACAAACAAAAAAAATCATTTGATGCTTTAAAACAAAAGATCAGTTCAGCCCCACTTTTAGCATTGCTGGATTTGAAACAACCATTTTAAATACAAACATATGCAAGTGACTACGCCATGGGTGCGTTTATTTTACAGCATGGTAAGCCCATTTCATTTCATTATGATATTTTTAATGGTCTTGTTATTAACTATCCTACATATGATAAAGAGATTTACGCATTGGTGCAAAGTGTGAAGAAATGGAAGCATTACTTAATGGGAAAAGAAACCATTATTCACACCAATCATCAACCTTTGCAATATCTGCAATCTCAAACAAAATTGCAGCAATCAAGGCACTTTCGTTGGATGGGATTCTTACAACAATTCCACTTGGTAATCAAGTACAATAAAGGTATTTATAACAGAGTTTTTGATATGCTTTCTAGATCGGTTGTTAATGTATCCATTTTACTCAAGAATCATTCTGTTTTGCCTAAAATTTATATTGAACAATACAAACATGATGCTGAATTTCAAGAGGTATATTCAAACTTGAGTCAAGGCCACCAAGTTGAGAAATTAGACTACCATGTACATGATAATTTTTTGTATCATTTGGGAAAACTTTGTGTTCCATAGGGAGAAAGAGTAAATGTCACAAGGGAAGTGCACGCTTCTCTTATTGTTGGACATTTCGGTGTAAGTGAAATAGTGGCAAATCTTTAGAGGTGTTTTTAATGGCCTCATATGCTTGAAAGTGTGTCATGTCTTATCAGAGGTTTTTCATTGTGTGCAGTTAGTAAGCCTAGTAATAGGAAACTAGGATTGTACACACCACTTCTAGTGCCTTCACATCCATGGGAGAGTGTTTCTATGGATTTTGTAGGAGGTCTTCCTTTATCAAGAAAAAGGTCATGATTATTTGTACGTAGTTGTGGATAGGTTCAACAAGATGTGCATACTAATTCCTTATAAAAAACAAATTACAGATGAACAACCAACTCAACTTTTCTTTCAAAATGTATGGGTTCATTTCGGATTACCTACTTCTATTGTATGTGCTCGTGATTCCCAATTTGTTGGGAAATTTTGGTCAAATTTATGGAACTTGATGGACACCAAGTTGAAGAAAAGTACAGCCTTCCATCCACAAACAGATGGTCAAACTGAAGTGGTTAAAATGATAGTTATTAATTTTCTAAGAGGATATTGTAGCAAACATCCTAAGTTATGGGATGAACAGATGCATTATATTCAACATGCTTACAACCGAGAAAAACACTCTGCTACTCTAACTTCGCCTTTTGAGGCATGTCTTGGTTATTTGCCTAAATTTCTTTAGGATTTTATCTTTGAGAAAGATGTGGCTATAGATGTACATAGCGACATACACAGAGAAAAGAAATTAATTGAGCAAATTCAGTTGATTCACCAAACAGTTCAAGAACAACTAGAAAAGAGTCAAGGCAAGTATAAGGCAAGGCATGATAAGAATCGTGTGGATCATCAGTTTCAAGTAGGTGATGAAGTTTGGATTTACATTAGAAAGGAAAGGCTTCAAGGTGAAGGTAAAAAGCTGAAACCAATCCATTATGGTCCATTTAAAATTCTAGAAAAGATTGGTAATAATTCTTTCAAGCTTGATTTTTGTTCATATATGCAAATTTATTCCATTGTTAATGTTGAAAATTTGAGATTGTATGAGCCTCCTTTGATTAGAGATCAAGGAGAAAGTGTACAGATTCCATCAATTGAATATTTTTCTCCAGAATTTCTTGATGAGCTTCAGCAAGACACCATACTTGACAGAAGAACGAGGTCATCAAAGAGGGGAAATGTTGATTATCTTTGAGTGGGTCTCAAAGGTAAAAATCCATCAAAGGCCAAATGGATTGAAGAGGGGAAGGTGAGGGAATAATACCCTCATATGTTCAATAACTGAATATAATATTTTGAGGTCCAAAAGCTTCCAATGGGGAGGAGTGATCAGGTGCTCAAAATTATGCTCAAAAATCAAGATGTTAGAAGTTTTTTAAAACTCAGCTTCAGATCGAAGAACTCATCATTCTGATTCCAATGGTGTGAACAACACTCAAATCCGATCTCGTATGTAGAAGTTAGAGCAAGTCAAAGTTCAGGTTTGACGTAGATACATGGCAGGATTCGATGACATGGCAAGTCCTTCAACGAATGAGGAGGCGCTAAGTGGAAGGCCTCCATTGGCCCCTGCATATTGCAATCGTAAGTTGCAGGTGTATCGTGTTAAAGAATCAACCCTTGAGCAGGGAAGGGTTGCGATGTGATAAATCACAATCACACATCGGCGAAGGGAGTGAAGTATGACAAAATTGACCCCTAGTAAGATCAGGGTTGTGATGTGATATCATAATCGCAAATTGCAATACTACATAGTCCCGCATATCCAAGACCATTGGTTTTCTACCGATTGTGATTTGCGATAAGACGATCGGTGTCGACGGATTAAGGCCCACTGTGCAACAAAATTCTCGATCGGTTAGCGGATTTTGGAGCGAAATTGTGGGTTCTTATTGGTTGTGGAGCATTTTGTGGAAAAAATTGTGGGGGAACTGGGAGAGGTCATAACGTCTTCAGTTCTTATCTAAATTAGGTGCAAAAAGAGTCAATTATGGCAGTTTTGGCTATTTTTAACTCATTGAGACAGGTTTCAGAGGCATTTGAGCATTGTAAACACACTTTTGTTATACTTTTGAGCATAATAGAGAGGACCAAGCATCGGAAGCTGGACTAAGGAGACGTAGCCCAGGAGGGGTGAACTCCTCATCAAATCTCTATGTTGTGTGTTGTATTTTGATGTTCTTTGTTATTTTTCTTTTGTCTAGCATATATTTTATGTTAAATTATTTATAACATTTACATAAGAAATTCTCAATCGAATTAGTTAATTAAGAAAAAATAGTGAATTCTTAAGCACTTGATAAGAAAATGATAAGCATATTGGGTTTTATTCTGAATGGGGAATTAGCACAACATTACTAATTTGATCCATTTTAGATCAAATTGCCTGAAGAAATCCAACACTCTGAAATTTGATGGGCTTTGAGCAGTCTAAAGAATGAAATGACGCCTCCTTATCATATCCAAAACTTGTTTTGTGCTTGTTTCTAACAAGCTCTTCCCAAGGTTTGATGATTGGATTGGGAAGTTCACAGTGAACTTTTTCATCTGCATGTAATTTTTTTCCTGAAATGGGCTCAATGATTTGAACAATTTTTGGTTGTTGATGAGAGTCAACTTTGGACTAAAAAATGGCATTATTCTGAACAAAAACATGTTCATAATGTTGTCTTTTCTGTTGCAGGCCTCCTTGTTTGAATTGAGATTCGAGTTGTAGAAACTTGATCTTTTCTTGAGCATTTTGTAGACAAGTTTGAATGTCAACAAGAGTGGTTTTGTTGATTTTGACTGTGTCTACAATGGTGGAGAAGATTAGAGTGCTTAATAACTCTAAAAAATCATTAAGTCTCGTCATTGTCTCAACAAAAATAAAGACTCTAGCGGAAGCTATAAAAGGCTCAATAAATGATAAGTATCAGTTTTTTTTATCGAAAATACACCATTACTTCTTGTAGATTGCAAAATTTTCTCTGAGACAGTGATTTCAAACTCTGGGGTCACTACTATATCACAATTCCTTTTCTCCACTCACTGCATCTCTCATCAATCGATGTTATAAACATATACAAGTTTATATCAAAACAAAAACAAGATTCTTAAGTAATAAACCATTCCAAACAGATGCAGTGGGTTGATAATACTGTGAATCCTTTGATTGGTAAACAATGAACCTTTAACTTGCCAGATTGTAAAATACAAATGACTTTCCAAAAAATAGAACTGAACAATGTAAATCATGGGAGGATGCACTACTCGTATATTACCAATAAACACCAGACTTCCGCTCCTCATTTCTAGGAATTCGTTTCAAAGCCTTAACACTATGAACAAAGCCTTAATTTCTCTCTCTCAACTCTAAGCACCTTAAATTCTCCACACCAAAAGGAAGAGAGAAGTTTGAAGGGCATGGATATGTTTTATTTGGCTTGTTCCACCAATGCGATTCCACATTTATATTTTCCCAACAAACACACGTAGAAAACATGAGAAAAAATGCATTGTTCTCTTAAGGAACTATAATTTTATCACAACAAATTCAATGCAAATGAAATCAAATTGTTTTGGATGGAAGGACAAATTGAGTGCAATGTTGAGAAGCATAGGTGGCGCAAATACTCGGTGAGGATTATAGTTCAATTGCAACAAAGAAATTCTCTTACAGCTGTAAAATATGCTACCACATCAAATGCACGTGTTGCAATCAGCTACCCTTTGGCAGCTTTGACCCTCCTCATGCAAGACTCGACTTTCATGACATAGATCCTAGTGGAAACTTCTCAATTTAGGAGTATTTAGAGAATGGTGGAAGTTTGTGGGTTGATGACAGTTTATATAAAGCCTCGAATAGCCGGTGGATTGTCCATTCAAAAATTTTTTGTTGACACTAAAGAACACCCTTTAATCATTAATGCATTCTCTCAGATGTCATAATCGTAGATGTCATAACATAGTCAAAGGCGAAGGCTTTATGGCTCATAAAAATTAGACAAATGCCAAACTCAACCATTTAGGTGGATTAAATCCCTATCAGATTCTTTAAACTCACTAGAGCCATGACAAGAGGAGAGATGTACGGTGTGGGATGAGAGGTGAAAATGCAAAACTCTGGAACTTATTCAATGCAACACAAGAGTCTACTAGTCTCTCAATGTAGGTGAAGTCATATACTTCGTGGTTAGAGCTGCATGAACAATTGATTGTATTGAAAATGTTAAACAATGGCCAAGAAGGTAGAGTTAAGCACATAAGCAGTTTTAGTTACGAAGACACGAGGGGTTCCAAAAATTCTAAGAATAGTTGTGTTACAACATTTAAAGAGGACAGAGATACATGTTAGGTTGGAAAAAAAGATGCATCCATTGGAGAAAATAAGATTTAGTCCATTCCCTTGGTTAAATGCGTTTGACATTGGACACGAAGACACAAGAACGAGAAGAAAGTGGAAAAAGTCGCCGAAAAAATAAGTAAGTTTAATGCTCATAAAAATGAGGGTTATGGTTGGGATAGGGTCCCCTGGGGTCAAGTTTTCTAAAGCCTCCAAGCGCTGCACTAGTTATGGGGTCCACACAATAGGGTTGTGAAGCTTCCACGTACCTACAAGGGCTTCACTTTGGGAGCAATACCATAGCACGTGGGTTCATATTGGGGGATATTTATTGAGGAAAAAATGACATAATATATTGGGGGATATATAGGGGGGAGAGGGTTTTTATATTAGTAGGTATAAAAAATGGAGTCCAAAGTTAATGAAAAAATATAAAGGGGTATAAAAAATGTTAATGAAAAAATGGATACCTACAATATCTAGTGAAAGTAGGGGTTTTAAATTGTGAAGGTGTATTGGGTTTGTATTGGTAGGGGGTTAAATAATGTGATTTTTAGAGGTATTTTCAAATATGTAGTCAAATTAAGGGTATTGTTTAATATGCCATGAATGAACATGATATGTCAGAGGTTCATTGAGTGAAGCCCCCATGCACGTACCTTGACTATCCAGTAATTTGGATAGCCACTCATGTAATTCACATGGGAAAGATTGAAATAATATCTCATGTTCATCTGTGAATAGAGGTATCTATTCAACCACTCTTCCTTCAACATGCACAGATTCCTATTTTCCTGAGCTGCAAATGCATGCAATTTCTTATCTATCCACTTTTCAATTTCTTTCTTAGCGGGGAAACACTAATCACACATTCCTCCAATAGATACCGATCCTAGCAATGAACCATTTGTTTTCTTGATGGGCCCTGACCCAGGTTCAAAGTTAGCTGCGCCGACCAACAAAACCCTAAACTACGGGCCCTTTCGGAAACAACCTGCATAGCGTAGGCTACAATCTCACCCGAAGTAGTATTGGGGGATGACAGAACTAGGTTTCTGCATCTAGAGGTATGCATGATGGGTTCCCGCGGATCTAGGGCTTAACTTTGTCTTTGCGAACCCTAACCCTTTCGAAATAGTTAATTACAGTAATTTACGTAAACAAGATCTATATCTTCACGAAGGTCTTTAAACATTCATTACATCAACCAATCTTACTGATCTACCACTTTCGTGCATAAGGTAAGAATTCATTCATATAATTTGCAATACAGAGAAAAAATACAGAAAACTTCAAAATTAAATAAAGATACACAGATGCACAATTAGAGGATCAAAATTTTCTTTATTAAATGTACTCTTTCATGTACAGACTCTTCTTCCTTGCGCACTCAGTTGCAGGGGCCCACACACTCAGCCTGCGAACTTACCAAGGTCTCCACGCACTCAACTGCAGGAGCCTTCCCCTTCACCTAAGTACAGGAAACATACTTTCCTGCCTTAGCTCACTTTCCCCAACAATGATCTCCTAGTTATGACTTATCCCTTAGACTCGCTACGACCCTTCTATATATATATTTTTCTTTTACAATACCATGGTCCATGGACCATGGGTAGGTCTCAAAACTTCTTATCTCCTAGCAACCTAAGGGACTAAATCCCCTTTGACTCTTATTATCTTCATGCTCTGCTTCCTCAAATCGTGAAGACTTTACATTTGTACAAAAATTAAGTACCAAAACTTGACCCCAGGGGACCCCATGCAAATTATATGAATGAATGCTTACCTGATGCGCAAAAGTGGTAGATCAGTGAGATTGGTTGATGTAATGAATTTTTAAAGACCTTCGCGAAGATATAGATGTTGTTTAGTTAAATTAATGTAACTAACTGTTTCAGAAGGGTTAGGGTTCGTGAAGAAAGAGCTAAGCCCTAGAGCCACGGGAACTCATCACACAAGCCTTTGGATGCATAAATTTGGTTCTGTCATCCTCCAATATTGCTTCAGGTGAGATTGCAGCCTGCACTACACAGTTTGTTGCCGAAAGGGCCAGAAATTTAGGGTTTTGTTGGTTGGCATGGCTAACTTTGAACCTGGGTTAGGGTCCATCAAGCCAACAATTATCTGAAGCATAACAAAGTTGAATTGAATATTCCCTTTTAGCTCCTCAAATCCTCCTCTTGTTCTGGAGTTGGATCGTCCATATAACGAGCCAAATCTTTACTCATATAATTCTTTCTTATTAGATTCCCCAAGCTTCACATTGAGTAAGAGGAGTGTGTCCCTTTTGATTTCTATTTCGTGACTATGGATAGAGTTGACATGCATAGAATTCAGACAATCATTTGAGAGAGGAGTCAGAATAGGAACATCGGGCATAGGAAAACCGATGGATTTTGTTAGAGTGGTGCAAGAGTAGAAAGTCATAAATATAGAAATGGTATGGTGCAAGACTACAACCTGACAAACATGGAAGACAAAAATAACATTTATAGAGGCCACAAAACAAGTGGCTCAAATTGGAGTAGGGCAAGAGAATTCCCGCTCTGATACCATCTTAAACACACACATGGATAAGACAATAGATAATATACAACATGAGTTACATTTATTCACAAATGATATACATTTATAACATAGTCTAATGACCCTTGGTTTCCATATCCCAAGTGGTCTCTTGGACTCCATTGATTGTTCACATTCCACACCAACCCTTAGTGGATTAGGTGTCCAACAATATATATATATATATATATATATATATATATATATATATATATATATATATATATATATATATATATATAGATATATATATATATTAAATTCAAATTATTTTAATAGTAAATGGGAAATAAATTATTATTAGATTATAGTTATATTGGTATAAAACTCAACCATATTTAAATATTATATATAATGATTTTATATTATAAATTATTTTTAGACTCAACTTAAACAAATTCACTTCAAAAATAATTTTTAAATTGCATATTATGTTCACATCCAACTTCAAATACTATACTCTAAAGAATAAACCTTACAGAAACTTATGAATTATTTTACATCACACTTAAAATAACAAATTAAGTTAGAATAACCAAGGAAAGATAACTCAGAGATGAACACAATTAATGTACCTTGTCAAAGACAACTAGCGTGACTATCTCTCTTTCAATCATCTGAACTATACAACTCTCGCCACTTACTTAGGACAATATATTACCCACATCCACATACCCAACTCCTTATCTTCTTCTAATTTCACAATCTTCAAATTTCATGATCCATGTAGTAGAGGGTAGCATCATGAATATGAGAATGGAAGGATATAATTTAAAGTGTCTGAAAATTTTTCTTATTTTAAATACTCTCCACTATTTTGGATAATTTCCTGCACTCATTTGCAACATTAACCCTCTATTGGCAGATGGAATAGTTCTTTTAGAAATAAATTCATCGTCTTTGGTTCCTCCAAAGATTCTTTGAAGTTGGACAAACCACAGTTCTTCCCATGTGGATCCCTGTACCTGGGAAGGTGTCCACTGCAACACTTATCGGAAGTGGGTCATTTCAATTTCCCTGCCATATAAAGGTTTGTTTGGCTGTATTTCCAGTGTCATAGGCAAGGTGGTTGCCCTGCAAAATCTTGATTTTTCTGGAAATAGCTTATGGGGTACTATCACTCGCCAAATAGAAAATTGTACTAATCTTCAAGAACTCAATCTCGCCTACAATTTCTTCACGAGCTTCATTCCTCCTGATATCAGAAACCGCAAATTTCATACCATTATGAATATTGGTAGCAACAATATTTCTAGTTTAATTCCAACTGAAATGGGTAATCTTCCTGACTACATCCTATTTAGATACAGATAATCTCAGTGGTATTATTCCTTCCTCTGTCGGTAAGCTTACCAGTTTTCAAACAATCATGACATATTCCATCTCTTTCAATGGCTCTTTACCCCCCGAAATCAACAACTGTAGTCAGATGATATATTTGGTCTTTTATAACTCAGGATTTCAAGGAGACATTCTGCAAGAAATTGGGAATTTCAAAAATCTTGAATTGGTGTCTCTGTACCATAACTATTTGACTGGTACCATCCCTTCTTCCATCGCAAATTGCAACATCCTTGAATATATTTCTATTTATCATAACTCCTTACATGTTATGACACCTAGGAAGATAGCCCTACCCGAAAATATGATATATTTATTGCTTTATGAGTATCAACTTATAGTCTCAATCCCTGCATGGTTTTTCAGTAGGCTGCTGAACTTGTAGGTCTTTGATGCATCTATGAATCATCTGACTAGAGATATACCATATGAAATGGGTAGCCTAAAGAATTTGAAATTCTTGAAGTTCACTTTCAATAGCATGTCTGGGTCGATCCCCTTAACTCTTTCCAATCTTATAAATGTGTAGACTCTCGATATATAATACAATAACTTCGAAGGAACTTTTCCTCACGAAATTGCCCTTCTTCCCAACTTGTTACAATTATTTATTAGTGGAAACAAGTTCGAAGGTTCATTGTTGGCTAGGCTTGGAGACTTTATCAATATGATTAGGCTAGATTTAGATTCCAACAGAGTCATCAGATCGATTTCTTCAGAGCTATGTAGAGCTAGGTCGTTGACCCATCTTGCCATATAAAATAACCGTGTGGAGGGGAACATTGGTGGCCTTCTGCAAGACTGCATCTCAATCCAATGTGGTCGACTTCGAAACAATCTCTTCACGGGTTTCATACTAAGTAATATTTCTAAGCTTTCCACATTGTATTACCTCGACATTTCTTACAACAACATCCATGAAGTATACCGTCTTCCCTGGGACAAATGCATAAACTTAATCATCTCCTCCTTTTCGACAACAATTTGACCGGTGTCATTCCTCTTGCAATAGGACAACTAACAAAGTTGGGAAATCTCACTCTAAGTAGAAATAATCTCAGTGGAATGATTCCTCTAGAAATGGGTAATTGAGCTAGTTTGGATATTTTAGATCTCAGTAGAAACTTGTTGGAAGGCATCATAAACACAACTCTTGGCCATTACTATGGGGAATTGAAGACAATTAAGCGAATTATACCTGGCTAGATATAAATTTTGTGTGACCATTTCTCGGAAGTTGGGAAAGCTTGCATCCAGTCTCAGGTATAAGTTAGATGTAAGATGGAACAATCTATCAAGATTTCTTCCTCCTGAGATAGGAAGCTTGATGTTACTTGAATCCTTGGACATCTCCCATAAGTAACTCTCTGGTCATATTCCTGAGTCTTTCACAAGCCTCATAAGCCCAGATCATTTCAAATTCTCTTTCAACCTTTTTACAGGGGGCATTCCTTCATTGAGGGAATTTTCACAAGGCTCGCAGAGCACATTGGAGGGAAATATCGGCCTTTGCATACACCCGAAAATGAAAAATTGTTCTAATTCAAAAGGTGCACATAAAAAGAAAAGGATGATCTCAGTCGGAGTGGCAGAGATTACCGTGGCCTATATTGTGACCATAATCATTCTCATTCTTGCGATGAGGAAAACCTCAAAGGTGAAGAATAATAGGCATAATAGTGAGGATGTTGAAATAAGTATTTCTTTAGCTAATCGATAAGGTCTAATCAAATATCAAGATATAGTGGAAGCTATTGATAACTTCGATGATGATTATGTCATCAAATATGGCACATCTAGGACTGTGTACAAGGTAACTATGCGAGAACGAAACAAAATTCTTATGACCAAGTGATTAAAACTGGAAAATGGGCATGAAAATTATCAATATCATTGTCTAAAATAGGAGATCGAAGCTTTGAAGAATGCCCATCACAGAAACATCCTTTGTCATCGAGACCTGCTAACTATTAATGATATGGCTTTTCTTCTTTGTGACTACATGGTTAATGGATCCCTCTATGCGAAACATTGAAACCCATTGAGAAGCTGGACTAGAGAACTTTATATAACATTATGGTTGGAGTGGCAGAGGGCCTCAAATATTTACATCATGATTGTGAACCTCCAATTATCCACTACAACATAAAAATCCAACAACATTTTACTGGATGATGAATATGTAGCTCACATCGCTGATTTTGGACTTGCGAGTTTATTGAAAAATCCATCAATAGATTCTGAATCAAGTGCCTCTTTGGAAAAAATCATGGCTACATTTCTTCCTATACTACCTCACTGTGCCTGATCTTTTTTCTATAAATCTTAGTCATCCGGACCCATTTATGTTGTTATGAATTGCAGTTGTAGAGATCATCATATTCAATGTGATGGTAGCATTAATAATATCCAAAAATTGATGGTATGTGAAGAATGTGTGTTTGGGGTGAAGGCATCGACAAAGAAATATGTGTATAGATTTGGAATGTTGTGATTAGAGATGGTAAGTAGAAAGCCCTCGGTCGTAGAAGAGAAGGATCATGAATTTGTGCATTTGCGTGCATGGTATGCGAGGATGATGAAAGAAGGAAAAGTGGATGAAATAATTGATGAGGATTTTAGAGGAATTAAGAGCGCTCTTTGCATAGTAATATGAAAGATGAAATGATGAATATGATTGATATTTCCTCATTTTGTACTCTATATGCTCTTAGTCTCTGGTCGTCTACGAAGGTAGTGCTTGACATGCTTATTTCTCTAGACATGGGGCAGGGAAGTGATTTTTCAAAGTAATTATAATTAGGGAGTTTATAATACTACATGGAAGGAATTATGAGAACAAATTAAAAAACATCAAGTGGAAAAACCAACAACACCATGGTTATCCAGGAAATGGCAAGGCAAGGTTAAATCCACCATCAATCCAAGGAATCCTCCGTGCTAATGACAAAACATAACAAGATAATCACATGCATATACCATGCATCCATAAATCAACAAGGAGATCATACATGTAACCTGTTACCTACAGATAAATCTGGATGTAGTTTCTGATATCGCTATCCCATTGTGCTTTCCTGCTCTCCCTTTCCTTGTTTTTCCAACCCAAGTGAAACTAGAGTGCTCCAAGCATGCTCCAAGAATGCTACAAGGTTTGTATAAGTGTGCAAGAATATTAGAGAATGAGATAATAGAAGAGAGTACCCAATACTGAACTTACAAAAGCTATGAATTGGTCCTCATAAGCGTTTTTATCATTGAGGCCTCTATTTTATTCATTTTCCTCCATTTTTCCTTTATTTTCATAAATAAAATGTCAATTAATGCCTCTTTGACTTTGCCAATTTCCACATCCATAAATTAATCACAAATCATTCCCATCGCTATGTTTATCCCAACATTCATCTTGGAATACATGTCCCATGACCTTGGTCTTATTTTATTTACATAGGCAATCAACCAAGGGTTGTTACAAACCCCTCCCCCTTGGGGGAAACCGTCCTCGGTGTTCAATGACACTCATAAACAAACAAAACACATGTTTCCCGTGGATATTTATATCACAACTCAATACAAAATTTACATCATATCATTGTTGGACATTGAATGGCATGAATGTAGCTGGTTGTGTAAGTGTTGGCATTGATGTCAACTCAGCTGATGATTAGGCTTCATGCCTTGGTGGTTGTGATGTCATGTGTGCAAGGACTTTGTAGCCCTCCTTCAAGTAGCATATGGGCTCAAATATCAATTGGACCCCCTCCATTGGATAATTCTGAGAATAAGATTTCCAATAGTAGGTGGAAGTCCCAGAATGGATGTCTGGATGAAACATTAGAGCCAATTAAAGCTTTGTCTCTACAAAAGAGAAATGAAAAGGGATCGAGTTGTTGTCATTCTGACATGTGTCCAATTGGAAATTTGTGATTCGGGGATACAAGGTAAGGTTCAATGGACAGTGGAAGTGAACTCTTGACTATAAATTTGTGATATCTCAATATCAGAGACCAGAGTTCAGAGGTTTTTAGAAACATCACACAATGTGTGCAGATTGTCGATCAACAATCAGTGATTTGTGATATCAACAGTCGGAGGTCTCGGCATATTGGATATCGTAGGATTGGAGGTCAGCACATAGTGGCATATCGGCGATCGAAAGTCGTCAGGTCTAGTCCACATCACATATCGACGATCGGTGTTCAGTGTTGCACAGGTGACAAGCATTGGACTTTGCCGATCTACGAATGCTAATTGAGCATAAAATCGTCAAGTTTGAGGTTTCTTTGTTAAATCATTGGGAAGGAAAAAAAGGAATTTACAAAGGAAACTGAAATTGTTGTAAAACAAGGATAGGTGGATCTCTTTCTCTCTCTTCCAGCAGGACACATGGAGGCATTTGGTTGAGTCTGATGAGGATAGAGGACTGTCTCAGATGAGCTCCGAGGTGGACAAGTGCCAGCGTCTCATTGGTTCTGATAAGGGACATGTGGCTACTGATGTCAGCATGACATGATGGTATGAAGGGACATGTGGAAGGAGTTTTTGGTGTTTTGAGGTGGCCTTACAGGCCATATACAGGTGACACATGTCACCACTTAGATGATGCCATGTGGTAGTGATGATGTCACTTCGGCAATCGGCAATCAGTGATCGAAGGTTTGTAATGGTTGGCACATTCGCCACAATGGTGAATCGCTGATAAGAGGGTTCCAACTTAAGGGCTAGCAGGTGGTCACAGAGTCTTAAGGGAACCAAAGACTATGGCTTAGCAAAGGAGCCTAATGCTTATCGGTAATTGATGATCGACATTTTGTTATTGCTG
Organism: Pinus tabuliformis; assembly: GCA_031772625.1. NCBI lineage: Eukaryota > Viridiplantae > Streptophyta > Pinopsida > Pinales > Pinaceae > Pinus > Pinus tabuliformis. The sequence goes on along the minus strand of CM062817.1, from coordinate 379,335,949 downwards.
ACATATAGACAACAAAGTGAAATCCCCGATGAGAGGGCTCTAATAGTGTTTAGCGTTGGTTATGAAGTAAACACAAGATGAAAGGCATAGAGCCTTAACAAAGGAAAAAGGCTCTCTGCACATCACAAAAAAAATTAGCACCTCAGGTCTTAGCACCCGGTCATCGCCCTCGATGTTGTAATGGAAGTTCGATAAGGGGCTAGACATGATCGGACCCCGACAATTGGCTATTTCATAGTGTTAACACCACTACATAGCTCGGGAATGAGAAGTTCCGATATGATGGTACAAGCTGCGACTAGAGATGTATGAATCGACAGTTGTAGTCTTGAATGCAGAACAATAAGGAAAATGGCCAAAGACCTCCCCTGCACAAATCGTAAATTTAAATGAAGAACAAAGGCTTCATGAGGATGTACAGGTAGATCGCTGTGAGCCATTAATGAGCATGGGGAGTCTCTGTGGAATATGTAAAGTCACTGAAAATAAATACACAACATGGGGTTCCTACAATGAGATAGAGAAGTTATCATTACCCATTCCTATGATCTTAAATGCAGTGACAAAATAGGGGAAGCGTGTTTCAGAAAAAGGATGGGGTGCCATGCCAACAGTACATTGTTGGCTGTGTGGGGCCTGACCCAGGTTTAGTGTTAGTTAGCCATACAAATCCCTACACTACCAGCCCTTTCGGCATCAGCCTGCAGAGCGCAGACCGAAGTCTCACCCGAAGCAGTATGGGGGGATGCTAGAACCAAGTTTCCACACCATGAGATGGTCGTGATGTTAGTTTATACCCTCTGTTCCTACATTCGTGCATGTCACTAAGCTTTAGGGCTCTGTCAGTCTAGCCCTTTATTCTGGCCTTTAGTACCTCCATGAAGGTGTATGATTGGCCTTTACGCAGCCTCAACCCGCGATCTAGGTACTTTCGCGCTGCTATGGAAGCGTATTGTATAGGTTCCCAAGTTATGTTAAGTGTTTTACTTATCTTACTAGACAATCACAGTTAGCACTTCGTAAACAGATATTCTTACTTGTGTTCAATTAACCATTACAATCACATACATTCGTGCATCACATGAACATAGTAAATCAAACCCAGAACGCAATATAACTAGATGCATTAACAGGAAATAAATACACAAAATTTGTAGAATACTTCTCTGTATTGATATCTTCAGACTATTATAGACTCTATCTACCCTATGCATAAAACTGCAGGGGTCCGTGCACTCAGCTGTGGACTTCTACCCTAGGCCTTTGCACACTCAGCTGCAGAGCCTCTACCTACACTAAGACCCGAAACACTTAGACTTCGCTACCAAGACTCTTCACTCCATACTTCGCTTAAGACTTCTGACTACTTAGAGCTTACTTACTTAGCTCCTTTTTATACAATCCCATGGTCTGCAGACCATGGGTGGATCTTTACAGCCGACTTTACACTTTACAAAATAAGGGTGGACAACCCTTTATGACTCATGATTCCTTCACGCTCCGTGACCACAAAATGCAGATACTTTACAACTTTATTACAAAATTGACCCAAAACATGGGCTTTTAGCCCCAAAAATGTCCTTGGGGGATCCTGTTCCCAAAAGGCCCCCAACACAAGCATGGTGACTCGTCCTCGAGTCACTCTACGGGCGTGGAGATCTTCGCGTGAAGACCTCCCAACCCAATCTGTATGACCGCAACCTCGATAGTGCACTATGCCGCCACATGCTTCGCTTCTTCAACCAACTACTCAGTCACTGATCCTGAACTTTCGACTTGAAGCTTTTGCTGAGTAGCCAACAGAGTAGCAAGCTTTTATTCAATAGAGGCCGTGATCAAATAAGCCTCATCCAGCCAGGGCTTCAATCGTGCCTTCAGCATGACCTCCTTGTGCTGTGCTGCATCTACCTGTTCTTTCAACTGCTTGGCCTCCTGCAGCTTTGCCAGTCTCTGTGTGAGAGTGATAGTTCGCGCTATACATTTTACTTCATCATAGCACTGTTGTAGTTCTCGCGCTTCTGTCTCCAGCCATTGTACATTAGGGTCCTCCTGCAGGCTCGTCAGGACCTCAAACGACTGTTCAAAAAGTTGTGTGCAGTCTGCTACTGCACTGTCTACCACCACTATCACCTCTGTGACAGCGGTTGCACGCTTCTCCTTTACTTCTGGTGGAGTTGAAGGCTGGGCCTTCAACTGTAATTCTGTAATCTGTAGGTTCAGCTCCAGCTGAACCCTATCCATCTCTGTACGAGTGTCGCACACCCCTGTAGCAAGCTTGCGGATGCGCACCTCGACCGGTTCTTCCTCAGGAATGGCCAACTCCAGGACCATTCAGCATGCCTCCTCCACGACCTGAACTAAGCGCTGGTTTCGGTGGGTCACCAAGGTTACAACGGCGATGGCAGAGTCTCGATGTAGGGCCATCTATTCATTATTAATCCTCCGCTCACTAATCACCTATAGAGTGCACTATTTGTGGGCCCTCAGCTTCGCGATCACTCCATCCTGTAATAGGTGGAGCGCCTTGCCAAGGAGCACTACCAAGTTCAAACCCACTCTCTCGAGGGCGCTGACAGTCAGCCTGTCAGCTTCATTCTCCATGGTCAGTGCTCCATTTGGTAGCACTATCGCGCTGGAGACCTTTGCACACAGCATTTCGGCAGCTCCTACAGACCTATCTGGATGGCTCCTAATGGTAGTTGTTGCTGCTATTCAAACTGCTGTAGCACCTCCACGGTGACATCTCGCACCGTGGATCCAATTTCATGCAAATATTGGGTCTAGCGATGTCTTACTGGCCTTGGATTTCTTCCTCCACCCTTCTTTCTCTTGTTCCCTTCGATGCTTGATGTGGGCCGACGTCGCCTGTGGGTCCGCATCGTGCTGCTCTGTTTGTTTGTCCGTTTCCTCCTCTCTGTTAGGTGAAGGTGACCTCACATCTTTGTTAGAGCCTTGCTCTATTCCACCTGTCTGATTTTCTATTTGCTGGGCGGTATTGTGCTCTGCCTGGGCCTTGTTAGCGGCCTCCTTCTTCCTCTTCTCAGCCAGCTACGCCATCTTGAGCTTGGCCTCCTCCTTCTTGCGCTGCGTGGCAGACTTGCTCGCCCCCACCGCCAAGTCTGAGGTAGTGCGCCACTCTACTGGCCAACGATCAAGTACTGCATCAATGGCATCGTCCATTGCCAAGTAAGGCAAGTCATACCATGTCTGCGCAGGGTCCTTCCATGCCCTAATCAACACATGGTGGAAGTCTGCCTTGAACTCTGCATACCCCTACAAGTTGGCAAACACAGTAGGCGACAATTGCGGTTTGCTATTGATAGCCATGCGGATGTTCATTTCCATCAAGATCCAAAGATCTTACTATCCTTGATGCACTGCACATCCTTTGTCGCCCACAGTAAAGCGTACTTTACTGCTTCTGGTAGGTCTGGTGCGCCTGAGGGGAATTGACTATCTTTCGGTAGCTCCCATGCTACCAACACAATAGACAATAAGAGCCACGCATAGTGGAAGGTCTTGTTGAGATCCTGTGCCTCGTAAAAGTTTGCAAGGAACTCACCGCAAAGATAGTGCGCCCAATTGAACTGGACTCCTTCGGTGCATTGGGTTGCAAGAGAAATGACTGGTGCTGACACTTCATCTGCGCGACACTTCCTCATAACCTTCCCTGCCAAAATCTGTGTGGCCACCTTCACTACAGGGTCATTGATACTTGAGATGGCATAGCCTCACGGTTCCTTCACAAGCCTGAACTTCTCCTTCATGGCCTCTGTGAGGGTATACTTGCCACCTTTTTCGCCAAACATGATGGCTGAATTTTCTCCTATGTAGGGCAGCTATGTGATCCTATGGATCAATCTGGTAGTGATGGGTATTGGCTCCTCCAGCCACAGACACCCATTGTGCACCAAGCATAGTAGCTGCTTGATGACCAACACTGTAATGGGGGTGTGGTTGTAGTGTGGCACCCATAGCAAGTTGAGTAGACTGGCCTTGTCTACTCCCTTGAGCCACCTCTGCGGTTCCAATGCAATCATCCTGGTGGTTGTGTCAATAATGCGGTGCATTAGCTGCTCTGTCACCAAGTGTGGGCACTTCTCATGGTCAGCTAAGTCACAATATTCTAGCTTTAACAGAGGAACTCGCCCCAAGCACGGTCCTTCAAAGACAATCTCATCCGGCAGCAGAGGGGTTTGCAAGGGGACATTGCTCTCGTCAATGTCCTTTGGAACCTTGGTCTTGCCCTTGCACAGAGGGGTGTACTCGGGAAGCTTAGTGATAGGGTCAGCACCCTGGACTTCAACTTCCTCCACATCTACCCCCAAGTCCTCATCATCCATCAGGATGTCCTCAATTTCTTCCTCCTCCCACTCCAGGTTGATGGCTTTGCCCTTTTCCTGTGCGGTGGGCTTGTCCTTCGATGGGTTTCTTATTAGCGATGCGCACACAGGTATCACAGCCTGCTTGCCCTTCTTATCCTTCACGCTCTCCTTGGTTGGGGTTGGCTTAGCTATAGGTGTCCGTGGTGATTTTCTAACTTCACCTAATACTTCTACAACCTCTAGAGCCACTCCCTCTACCTCCATAACAACCTCTGGCACAACCCCCTCGGCTGTCACTGCTTCAGTGCCCATAACTTCTGTGGGTGTCAACATGACGCTATTCAACAGCTCCTGGGTCGCTTATGGTAATTGCTCAAACGCCGAACTTGCTATCAGAGCTTCAAAGAATTCACGATTCATGTGCGCCTGAGAGCATAACAACTCAATTCTAAAAATGCCAAGAGTTTTTTGTTGGGAAACCACTTGTAATTTATAGGGCATTTTGAATTCAAATCTGACCGTTCCCCCCACATTCGGTTCATTAATGATGGATTGGCGATAGATTTCCAAGGATCTTACCCATAACGTTCATCTTAAATGCCGACCACCTGCTCCATTTGGCTGCATTTCTACCGCCAAATCATGAACAGTGACTTTAACGGTCTCTTTCCAGCTGACTTGCACATTTTATCCCTGGGTAGCGTAGCTCCCTTCACGCTGTCACGAACCCTATGACATTACCTCGTTCCACACCAATCCTCCAATCGCGTAGTTCCCCAACCCAAGCAGTGTAGTTTATAGTCTCGTGCCCCCTTTTAGCTGCCTGGAGTGCTAAGACTATGATACCCTCATATAGTCACATGGCCGGAACACCAGTGTATGGCTTCAATCGTCTACCATTCACCTTTCCTGGGAAGGGATCTCCATTCAATTTAACCAACTAAACTGCTCCACCGTTAGTAATCTCCTTAATGACATAGGGCCCTAACCAGTGCATTCTGAAATTCCCTGGAAATTTATCAAACTTACTATTTGTCATATCCGTGAGTGCCACTATGCACAGGCTAGGCACAATACTTTCCATGGGTATCACTGCTTCAACACCATATAAAATCCTAAAGGGTGTCTGTCCAGTGAACTTTTTGGATGTCGTCCGATAGGCCCATAGTACTGCAGGTATGCGTAGGTCCAAATCACTTCACTGAGCGTTGTAAACCTTGGTCAGTGCATTCTCCAACACCTTATTGAATGCTTCCACCGCCCCATTAGCCTGTGGGTAATAAGGCATGCTTTTCTGGTGATATACCTGAAATTCCCCCGTTAGCATGCTGATCATCTTGTTTGGAAAGTGCGTACCACGATCACTCATCAAAATCTTTGGACACCCAAATCGTGTCAGTACATACTAAAAGAGGAACTTCGCAGTAGTCATGCCTGTGCAGTCCTTCACAAGCTGTGTCTCCACCCATTGAGTCAAATACTTAGTCGCGGTGATAATGTACCATGCGCCCGTCTTCTTCCCTTGGGGCTGAATGGGTCCCACAAAATCTATCGCCTATTTCTATAAAGGTTGCAACGTCATCTGTGAGTTCACAGAAATCTCATCCCTCTGCGATAGCTTGCTAGTCCTTTGACACACATCACATGCCTTGCAGTAAGCTTTCGAATCCTGATGGAGGGTTGGCCACCACAACCTTGAGCGTAGAATCTTCTGCGCAGTCGCTATTCCAGCATAATGGCCTCCCACGGCGCCCCCATGAGCATCCACAAGGATACTACTCCTTTCAAACTCTGGTACATATCGTCATAATAATTCATCAGACCCCATTTTGTATGGATGTCTGACAATGAGAGAAAATCCTACCATGCGTACCACTAACTCCTTTTTCTACTGGATGGTGTAGCCTTTTGGGGCTGTTCCTGTCGTTAGGAAGTGTATGATGTCTTCAAAGTGACCATCCGTGACACGCACTACAAATAGCTGTGCGTCAGGCAATCCCTCCTCCAAATTAGTGGGCTCTTCCCCATTTTGATGCACGACAGATGGTCTGGTCCCGTGTTCAGTCATCCAGGATTCACAATATCCTCAAAATCATACTACTGGAACAATAACAACCACCTACAAATTCTCCCCCCCCCAACACAGGCTTGTTGACTAGGTATTTCAATGCAGAATGATCCGTATACATCTTGAAATGTTCACCCAGCAAATAGCGTCTAAACTTCTGGAGCGCATATACCATGGCTAACCCTTCACGCTCGGTGGTAGAATAGTTCTTCTCAGCCTTGGATAGCCTCATGCTTTCCAATGCTATAGGATGGTCCAATTCTCCTCCGCTAGCCTGTGTCAGTACTACTCCCAGTGCTATACATGACATGTCTACATGTACATGAAACTCCTTCTTCCAATCCGGGAAGACTAAAATAGGCACGGTGATCACTTTTCTTTCAATACATCCAAGCTTTTCTTATAGTCCTCGTTCCAAGAGAACATGACATCCTTTTTCAACAACTTCTCCATAGGTGCGGTGATCTAGGCATAGCCCTTGATAAAATTTCTATAATACCCACTATGCACGCAGCTATTTTACACTCCTCCGTGCCTCCAAGTTAAGTATCATTGCGATCTTTGGGGAATCTACCATCAGTCCCTATCTACAAACCACATGACCCAGCAGAGTCCCAAAATGGACACAAAACAGGCATTTCTTCAAATTGAGAGCAATCTAGTACCTTTGACAAGTATCTAGCATTAGGCAAAAACTTGCTACATGGCGTTTCACCAGCCCAAACACAATCCAGTCATCAAAGTACACCTCCAGAAACTTATGAATGAATTCTTTGAACGCAACAATTACTACACGCAAAAAAATTGCAGGCGCATTCTTCAATCCGAAAGGCATTATAGTGTACTGAAAACAACCCCATTCAGTCACAAAGGTCATCTTGCTTCTATCCTCCGGTGCGATTTTGATCTAATGGTACCCAGAGAACCCATCATTGAAGGAGTATGCTTCATAGCCACCTACATTATCCAATAAATCGTCAACGAACAGATTCAGGAAGTGATCATGTACAAAAGCGTCATTTAGGTTCCTGAGATCTAGGCATATCCTTATTTCATCCTTCTGCTTCTTTTCCTATACCACCATTGGGCTTACCCAATCAGATTCTTCTACGGGCTTAATGATGCCTGCTGTGAGCATCTTGTCTAGCTCTAAGTGGACCTTCCCCTTATACTTTGGATTGAGACGGTAAGGTATTTGCTTAACTGACTTCACGTCAAGCTTTAACGTGATCTTCATAATGCCCAGGTCTCCTGTTATCCCCTTTAGCTCCGTAAACATGGTAGGGAAAAAATCCTGTTATTTGTAAAGCAATTTGGCGACCTTATCTACCATCGTGTCATCCCAGTAATCTCCAATCTTTGTGAATTTGGGCTCCACCTTTGTACCAATATTTACCTATTTCATTTTCAGTGGTGTGGTTATATCAGGGTTCTCGATCTACTGTCCCTCAACCTCATGGTGACCCTCTATTTTAGGGATATTAATCTTTCGTGGATCCTTGTCTTCTTCTTCAACAATCACATTATAGCATTCCAGTGCGTGGCTCAGTTGAGTAGTCCAAACAGGTTGAATAGATCCAAAGGATCTTGCGGTATCCTAAATATGTTGATTTAACTTCTTGTAGTGCTTCGTCAATACAGTAAAACCCATCTTCGAAGTTGAACGTCATTATGAATCCTTTGCGTAGAATATCCCATTCACCTGTACCATGTTGAGCCCTGAAACTACATCTCTTCTACACACTTTTCTAGACTTTTGCCCCTCACCAGTGCCCCACAAGCTATCAAAAATCATTACATATTGATTTTGAGACTGCATTTAAGTGGTTTTCTAACTATGTTTTTGTGTTTGCTATTTGACTTAGGTTTTGCTCATCAGCTGCGGAATGCAGCCACTTTCCGCAGCTGACTCGACTTTACGCAGCTGTTTTTGTTGATCTCTAGGTTACATGTGTCATCAAGCAAAACGAGGCACGTGGGTAGGTCAGAAATGATCTGGACATGGATCAGGTCCTATTGGTTTAGCCAGATTCGTAGAGGAAAGCCTTGGTCAAACAATGGTCAAACGAGGAGTCCTACGGCAAACAGGTCTCTGTTTTTCAACATCTGAAGGGTCCGAGATCGTTCCTAGATCCGTGGATTCATCTTGACAGCTGTAGATTGCCTCCATGACGTAAATCCAACAGCCACCTTTTGGTAGATTGAATGATCTTGGCAACCATCATGCTATGCTTACGGATGTTGTCTTTTTACATGTCTTCTACTGAAGGAATTCCATAGGAAAAATAGTTATGTAATTTCCCTTATAAATAACGCGTTTGCAAATGCATGTAGCTAGTTTTTTGTTAATGTAATCTTGCTGTTAAGTTTATGTATTGTGCCGTGACACTGGTCCTGCTGTTGTAACGAGAGGATCCTTCCTCTGTTTTGCAATATAAGAAGACTCTGTTTTATATGACTGTGTGAGCATAATCTCGATTTGACAGCGTGTTAACCAAGGCCATGCAGAGGGCCCCTGCTGGCTAAGGTTTCGTTCTTTTATTTCTGTAAAGTTTTCATGTGCTGTTGTTTTATTTCCATTGTAGATATTTCGTAGTTTGTGCACTTGTGTATATTTCACATTTCAGTTATAGTGTTAATGTTTCATTCCTGTACATGATTTTCCAAGCGTTGTATATTTTGTTGGAAATACTGAGAGGGGGGGTGAATCAATATTTCTTATTTTTTGTTCTAGTGATTGCCAAAAGCATATATAGATATGTATATGTATACACAGAACGCAGAAATTGACAGCTGGAATAAATGATTTTATTAAAACTCAAGAAAGTGCAATGAAATAAATACAATATAAGTATATCTGACTGTGAATAGTTGCCAAGCTCCAACTTGGACTTCAGTGAGGCTCCAACCTCCAGAGCACCAACTTTGTTTTGCCAAGACACCAATCTTGGACTTTAGGAGCACCAACTCCCAAGGACTTCAATCCAGTTCAGTTCTGAGGCTCCAACCTCTTGGGCTCCAACCCAACCTTGATATAAACTGGTTCTACTGCTTCTGCTGCCTCTACAATGTCTGCTGCTTCTGTTGCCTCAGCACCCTCCACTGGTTCTGTTGCATCTTCTCTGGTTTTTTCACCACAACAACAACAACATAGTCCTCTATGTTTTTTGTTTTTATACATTCGATGCCTCTGTCCATTCGTTTCCTCTTACACGCTGGCTCTTTGGCTTCCTCCTCAGTCGCTATCATTTCCTCTGACTTTCTTGATCTTCTATGTTCGCTTGACACTTCAGCTTCCCACTCCATGGCTTCCTCTGTCTATCCGGGCGTTCCAATGTTCACAGGACATGTTTAGGAGAAAGAGAGGCCGCATACACAACGTCGACATGGCTTAACGGACAGCCACGTTCCAAGCGTAATCATTATCGCCATGAGTCTGTCTCCTGAACTATCAGGAGCATTATCGTATGCATTTTTGCCTCAGAGGCGCGCACAGGCCAAATATCAAATTACACAGGAAATATATGAAAAAACAGGCGACAGTGCTAAAGGGCGGACTTCAAGGATCATAGCACCCGTATCTATAATGTATCGGGTCCGCAGCATTCATCGCAATTGGCGATCGCAAAGAGTCAATGGCCGATGGGCCGATCCTCCTACGGACACGATATTCCATTGAATCATATTGTATATGCCTGTCGGGTCTGCAGCTTTCATCGCTATCAGCGCTTTGTGATTCCCGGGGATCCTTTATATATCACAACCATGACTTCGCCGACGGCCGATGGCCGATCCTGCATTGCTCCGATGGATCGGATGCGATATTGAATTTAATCATGCTTTATATTCCTATCGGGTCAACTGTTCCTATCGCAATCGGCGCTTTCATGTGGCAGGGCTTCATAACATATGCGATGGGTGGATGCGATAAACCAGTTAACCATAACACAATCCCGTGTCGGGTCCGTGTTATTATCGCAGTCGGCGTTTTTAATGTGGCAGGCCTAACCCACTTGCGATACTCGCTCCGAAATGACGAATGTGATATATCATTAGACTAGTTTTAATGCCTCCGTCGGGTCCGCAACCTTATCGCAATCGGCAATCAGGAGAGTGTCATGTCGATGCGATGGGCGGATGTGATATATTATTCAATCAAGCTTTGATATGCCATCGGGTCTGCGTATATTGTCGCAATCGGAGGCAGGGCCTTTACCACTCCCGATACCCGCTCCGAAATGCCGGATGCGACATATTATAGACTATTTTTAATAAGTCCATCGGGTCCATGCCTCTATCGCAATCGGCAGATTATAGCGCCATCCCTTATGACTTGCGATCACTGCGGATGCGATATGACATTAAGGCAGTTTATAGTGGAGCCGCGGGTCTGCGTTATTATATCGCATCTATATATATACTCCTCCGCTCTTTGTACGCCTCCGTTATACTTTGTTTATATGATTTCTGGCTGCCGATAGTGTTATCTATGGCATATATGGCTCTGTTTGCTGCATTTTCTCCTCCGATGGCTCCTCTTGCTCCGATATGCTTCGATAGCTCATCTTCTTTGGGTTTTCTCCTCCGATGGCTCCCGATAGGCTGTGTGCTCCTCTTGTAGGTTCTTCGTGGGCATGTATTACATGCAGCACTCCTCTGATATCACTCCTCTTGCTCTGATATCCTCCGATTGCTCCTCTTCTTTGGCATATATATGGCATGTATATATTTGGCTCCTCCTGGCTTGGTCTGCTCCTCTTGGCTCCATTTGCTCCTCTGATGGCTCTGTCTCCTCCTCTTGAATATTTCCATATTGACATCAATGACAATCTGTGTCCAACAATCTCCCCCTTTGTTATTGATGGCAATATTCTTTTGCTCTCTCCCCCTTTGACATCAATGGCAAAGGAATGCATACGAACTCCCCCTGTCAAACTGCACCCCCTGTCCTGCTGCATCTTTATGAATGAACTTGAGTGATGATAAAGAAATAACCCCCATCTTTTGACGCAGATGTTCGAATGCTTCTCGAGGAAGAGGTTTTGTAAAAATATCAGCTATCTGCTCCTTAGTGCTGATATATTCCAGGACGATGTTTTGTTCAGCTACTTTCTCATGGAGGAAATGATACTTGATTGGTATGTGTTTGGTTCTTGAGTGCATCACTGGATTTTTGCTGAGACTGATAGCGCTTGTGTTGTCACAATAGACGGTAATTGGTTGATATGTACATATGTCGAGATCTTTTAGAGCTTCCTTCATCCATAGTATCTGAGAAAAACAGTCTGCTGCAGCAATATACTCGGCTTCGGCTGTGGATAATGATATGGATGACTGTTTTTTGCTGAGCTAGGATACTAAACAGTCTCCTAGGAAGAATGCATTTCCACTAGTACTTTTCCGATCATCTATACTTCCACCCCAATCGGCATCGATGTATGCAGTTACCGTCAGTGTTGAGTCCTTTGGGTACCAAAGACCAAAATCAAAAGTTCCCTTCAAATATATGAGAATTCTTTTTACAGCTAATAAATGAGATTGTTTGGGGGTAGATTGAAATCTTCCCACCATTCCTACTGCTTGCATTATGTATGGTCGTGTAGCTGTTAAGTATAGAAGGGCTCCAATCATTGACCTGTAATGAGTTGCATCTACTAAAGGGGAGTCATCATCTTTGCTCAATTTGCAGTTTGTGGTCATAGGTGTACTCACGGGTGCACAGTCCTCCATTCCATATTTTTTGAGCATGTCTTTTAGATATTTGGCTTGAGATATACACAATCCTGTTATGGTTTGAGATACTTGAAGTCCAAGGAAGTGGGACAGCTCTCCTATCATTGACATCTCAAACTCTTTTGCCATGCTTTGAGAAAATTCATGGCTCATTTCATCATTATTACTAGCAAAAATCAGATCATCGACATAAACAAGAGCAACTAGTAACTTACCTTGATCTGTCTTTATGTAAAGATTGCTTCTAGCCACTCCCTTTTTGAAGCCTTGTTGTTGGAGATAGTTATCCAGTCTTGCATACCAAGCTCTAGGAGCTTGTTTCAACCCATATAAGGCCTTTTTCAATTTATAGACTAAGTCCTTTCCTGCTGTTAGATCAAAACCTTCTGGTTGCTCCATGTAGACTTCCTCCTTGAGTTCCCCATTTAGAAATGCTTATTTCACGTCAATTTGATAGATTTTGAATCCTTTTGAGCAAGCAAATGCTAAGAACATCCTGATAGCTTCCATACGGGCCACTGGTGCAAATGTCTCTTCAAAGTCAACTCCTTCAATCTGTGAATAGCCTTTGCAGACAAGTCTTGCCTTGTTTCTGACAACCTGTCCTTCCTCATTCATTTTATTTTTGAACACCCATTTGGTTCCTATTATGTTTTTTTCCTTTGGACGAGGTACCAGCTCCCATGTCTTGTTCTTCTCAATTTGGGACATTTCTTCTTCCATTGCTTTTACCCAATGAGGATCCTTACTTGCTTCTGCAAATGTTTCTGGTTCTATCATAGATAGGAGGGCAATGACTTTTCTCTTGGGTGTGATTGATATCCTTCTTCGGGTCTGCACACCTTCATCTTTATCGCCAATGATCTGCTCTTCTGGATGATTTTTTTGGACATATTTCAACTTTGAAGGGGTATTAGGTGGTTCTCTTTCCTCTTCTTCTTCTTCTTCTTCTTCTTTCTCATCTATTTCTTCTTTTGTAGGTTCTTCTTCTTCAATGAGAAAGTCATCTTCATGTTCTTCAATTTCCTTTTCTGGAAGATCTTCATCAACCTTTACATCAATGCTTTCCACTATTTTATTCAGTCGATAATTGTAGCACTTGTAAGCCTTGCTCCGTGTAGAGTATCCAAGAAATATCCCTTCATAAACCCGAGAATCAAACTTTTCGGGTGAGCCATCATTTATTTTTATGAAGCACTTGCTTCCAAAGATCTTAAAGTACTTCACCGAAGCAGGTCTTCCTTTCCATAGCTCAAGGAGTTTTATCACAATTTGGTCTCAATTGAGTCTGATTCAGTGTATAGACAGTTGTCCCTACTGCTTCTCTCCAGAATCTAGGCTGTAATTCTGCTGCTAATAGCATGGTTCTTTCCATCTCTTGGACTGTTCGGTTTCGTCTTTCAACTACCCCATTTTGCTGAGGTGTTCTGGCAGTCGAGAATTCCCTTTTAATTCCATGAATATTACAGAACTTACTGAACTCGTTTGATGTGAATTCTCCTCCTCTGTCTGTTCTGAGGCACTTAATTTTTGAATCTTTTTCATTTTCTACAAGGGATTTTAGATTCTTAAAACAATCAAAAGTTTCAGATTTATACTTTATGAAATATATCCACATCATTCTAGTATAATCATCAACAAATAACACAAAGTACCTTTCTCCTTGGAGTGCTTGATTTCTAGTTGGCCCACACACATCAGCATGGATGATCTCCAAGGGCTTTGATGTACAGTGTTCCTTTGTCTTGTGGCTGGTTCTGGTCTACTTTCCATGTTGACATGGACCACACACTGCTTGATTTGGTTTGAACAGCCTTGGGATGTCTTGTACAGCTTTGATCTTGTTGATATTGATCAGATTTTCGAAGCTTATATGTCCAAGTCGCTTGTGCCACAGCCAACTCTCATCTGTCTGACTCAAGTAGCATTTATTTTCCTGAATCTTGTTCAGAATGTAAATATTGTCTGGTGTTCTCACCCCTTTTGCCACAAGTTTCCCTGAGGCAGAGTTCCTTATTTCACAGTCTTTGGTGCTGAAAACAACCTTATGTCCTTGATCATAGATTTGGCTGACACTCAGAAGGTTGTGTTTGAGTCCATCAACCAACAGAGCATCTTGAGCTTTTCCTTTTCCATTTATCAGAGTAACCGTTCCTTTTCCTGCAATTCTACCAGATCCGCTTCCAAAAGACACATTCCCTTCCTTTTTGCTCAGTGAGACAAACTTCCCTCTGTCCCCTGTCATGTGTCTGGAGCACCCACTGTCTAAAAACCACTGGTTTCCATTATTTTGAGCACATAGAGCCAGGCCACATTTGTTCATGCTGGAGTTCTTGCTACTCGTCTTTCTTCCTTTGAGTGGGCAGTCTTGTTCATAGTGTCCATTATTGTAGCAAAAAGAGCAAATTAGATCAAATTTGGTTAAGGGATCAAATGAATTGAAGGTTTTGATTTGTCCCTGCTTTTTGGGGGCATATGAGTTGATTACTCGGTCCTTTTGCATTGTCTTTTCACTTCTGCGAGCCATACAGTGTCTAGCTTGGTGACCGAAGTTTTTACAGTGAAAGCAGTGTCCAAGAAAGATGGTTTTGAAGCAACCACGGTTTGAGTCGATTTCCTTCCTGGGAATTACTCCTCCCTCATTCTTTGGATTTTTGATGGGCCCTTGGTGGAGTACAGGTTTGTATTTGCTGTAGTGTCCATGATTTGACTCCACATTCTTCTTTGGAGTAATTCTTTCTTCATTCTTGGATTCTGGGATGCACTTTTGATAACATACTTTTTCATCTTTTGGATTGCAGGAAAGTGCATCGGCATAGCTTTTCGCACTATTCTTAGTGCTTGAGGATTCTCCTTTGAAACCTATTCCAGACTTATCATGTTGAGGTTTTGATTTTTCAGAATAGTCTCAAGTATTTGAGAACTTTTACAACCCTTTTTAATTTGCTCCAACTCCTTTTTCAGAGACACTACTTCGGCTTCGCATTCTTCACAAGTCTCTTCTTTTTCTTTAAGCTTTGCTTCCAAGAGATCTTCTCTCCTTCTTATTTCCTCGTTTTCCACTTTGAGAGAAATGATTTTGTTCCGTAGTTTCTCGTTTTCTTCAATGGCGCTTATTAACAGTTCATCTACATTCCCTTCTAGGCCCGAGTCATCATCATCTGTGAGTGCCATGAATAATGCTTCTTGGCTTTCATCATGATCACTTTCCTCATCTGATTTCCTTTTGATGACCATAAACTCATCCTCATCAGACTCATCTTGCTTGGAGAAGAAGTTTTTCTTATTGAACCCTTTCTTTTTATGTGCCATTCTTTTAGAATTTCCTTCATCATCACTGTCATGTTTATGAGGACATTTTGCTGCATAATGACCTATTTTACCACATTTAAAATAGATAAGAGGATACTTGCCTTTAAGCTTAGATCCTCTCTTCAGCTTTCGTACATATTGAGCCAATTCGGATTCCACATCTGACTCATCACTACAGTCATTCCTTTCTTTCCCTTCCTTTGACTTTGAGGCCTTGAATGCTGCATCTTTGGAGCTAGGACCACCTTTCCTCATTTCATAGGCAGTGAGAATTCCATGGAGTTCATCCATTTTGAGGGTATCAAGATCCTTTGATTCTTCTATAGCACTTATTTTGGAGTCAAATCTGTCTGGAAGAGACCTTAATACCTTTTGAACAATGGTACTTTCTTCAACTTTTTCGTCCAATCCTTTCAGGGAATTTACCACTTCAGCTACTCGGAGGAGGTATGCTGCAATGTCTTCTTCATCTTCCATCTTCAAACTTTCAAATTGTCTTCTGCGATTTTGAAGCTTTATCTTTTTGACTTTTGAGTCTCCATCGTATAAGCCAACTAGCTTCTCCCACATTTCTTTGGCAGAGTTACAGTGCATGATTTTTGTAAACTTGGAATCAGTGATTCCACTAGTGATAGAGTTCATGGCCTTTGCATTTGCAATGTAGGCTTTCCTCTAGTCTTGGTCTGTTGGAAGAGTGGAAGTCGCTTGGTATTCAGTTTGACAAAAATGCCAAACTTTAGGTCCAAGGGACATTAAGTAGTAAGTCATTCTTTTCTTCCAAAACCCAAAGTTAGTGCCATCGAACAGAGGAGGTTTTCTTGATGCTTCATGATTTCTCATCATGGCTGCTGATCCTTCTTCAAGCTGTTAGGCTAGTATGAAGAAGCCTGCTCTGATACCAATTGTTGGAAATACTGAGAGGGGGGGTGAATCAGTATTTCTTATTTTTTGTTCTAGTGATTTCCAAAAGCATATATAGATATGTATGTGTATACACAGAATGTAGAAATCGACAGCTGGAATAAATTCTTTTATTAAAACTCAAGACAGTGCAATGAAATAAATACAATATAAGTATATCTGACTGTGAATAGTTTCCAAGCTCCAACTTGGACTTCAGTGAGGCTCCAACCTCCAGAGCACCAACTCTGTTTTGCCAAGACACCAATCTTGGACTTTAGGAGCACCAACTCCCAAGGACTTCAATCCAGTTCAGTTCTGAGGCTCTAACCTCTTGGGCTCCATCCCAACCTTGATATAAACTAGTTCTGCTGCTTCTGCCTCTGCTGCTTCTGCTGCCTCTACAGTGTCTGTTGCTTCTGTTGCCTCTGCACCCTCTGCTGGTTCTGTTGCCTCTTCTCTGGTTTTTTCACCACAACAACAACAAAACAGTCCTCTGTGTTTTCTGTTTTTATACATTCCATGCCTCTGTCCATTTGTTTCCTCTTACATGCTGGCTCTTTGGCTTCCTCCTCAGTCGCTATCGTTTCCTCTGACTCGGTTGATCTTCTATGTTCGCTTGACACTTCAGCTTCCCACTCCATGGCTTCCTCTGTCTATCCAGGCATTCCAATGTTCACAGGACACGTTTAGGAGAAAGAGAGGCTGCATACACAAGGTCGACATGGCTTAACGGACAGCCACGTCCCAATCGTAATCATTATCGCCATGAGTCTGTCTCCTGAACTATCGGGAGCATTATCGTATGCATTTTTGCCTTAGAGGCACGCGCAGGCCAAATATCAAATTACACAGGAAATATATGAAAAAACAGGAGACAGTGCTAAAGGGCGGACTTCAAGGATCATAGCACCCGTATCTATAATGTATCGGGTCCGCAGCATTCATTGCAATCGGCGATCGCAAAGGGCCAATGGCCGATGGGCCGATCCTCCTACGGACACGATATTCCATTGAATCATATTGTATATGCCTGTTGGGTCCACAACTTTCATCGCTATCGGTGCTTTGTGATTCCCGGGGATCCTTTATATATCGCAACCATGACTTCGCCGATGGTCGATGGCCGATCCTGCATTGCTCCGATGGATCGGATGCGATATTGAATTTAATCATGCTTTATATTCCTGTCGGGTCCACTGTTCCTATCGCAATCGGCGCTTTCATGTGGCAGGGCTTCATAACATATGCAATGGGCGGATGCGATAAACCATTTAACCATAACACAATCCCGTGTCGGGTCCGTGTTATTATCGCAGTCGGCGTTTTTAGTGTGGCAGGCCTAACCCACTTGCGATACCCGCTCCGAAATGACGGATGTGATATATCATTAGATTGGTTTTAATGCCTCCATCGGGTCCGCAACCTTATCGCAATCGGTGATCGGGAGAGTGTCATGTTGATGCGATGGGCATATGCGATATATTATTCAATCAAGCTTTGATATGCCATCGGGTACACATATATTGTCGCAATCGGAGGCAGGGCCTTTACCACTCCCGATACCCGCTCTGAAATGCCGGATGCGACATATTATAGACTATTTTTAATAAGTCCATAGGGTCCATGCCTCTATCACAATCGGCAGATTATAGCGCCATCCCTTATGACTTGCGATCACTGCGGATGCGATATGACATTAAGGCAGTTTATAGTGGAGCCGCGGGTCCGCGTTATTATATCGCATCTATATATATACTCCTCCGCTCTTTGTACGCCTCCGTTATACTTTTTTTATATGATTTTTGGCCGCCGATAGTGTTATTTGTGGCATATATGGCTCTATTTGTTGCATTTGCTCCTCCGATGGCTCCTCTTGCTCCGATATACTCCGATAGCTCCTCTTCTTTGGGTTTTCTCCTCCGATGGCTCCCGATAGGCTGTGTGCTCCTCTTGTAGGTTCTTCGTGGGCATGTATTACATGCAGCACTCCTCCGATATCGCTCCTCTTGCTCTGATATCCTCCGATTGCTCCTCTTCTTTGGCATATATATGGCATGTATATATGTGGCTCCTCCTGGCTTGGTCTGCTCCTCTTAGCTCCATTTACTCCTCTGATGGCTCTGTCTCCTCCTCTTGAATATTGCCATATTGACATCAATGACAATCTGTGTCCAACATATTTTTGCTAACATTGATTAGTCTGTTTCAGGTTAGGATAGGCTCGAGCATTTTCATACAATTTTTGCAGTAAATAGTGACATGAGATTGTCCTCTCTACTGACTTTGTTTTTCTTAGCTTTCAATTTCAGTTATGCTTTGATTTCAGTCTTATTCATTTGCTGTTGACAGTTAGTTTAAATATCAAATTCTTCATGTCATTTAACGTTATCTCCAGAGCCATGGCTTAACCCCGAAAAGCTACTTGGCAAGCTATCGGATTTTGAGTGAAGTGATTTGATTCTTCATGTTATTGATGTTATCTCTAGAGCCATGGCTTAACTCGGAAAAGCTACTTGGTGAGCTATCAGACTATAAGTGAAGAGGCTTGATTTTATTTTCATTTGCAAGTAGATAATTTAGATATCAATTCCTCATGTTATTGACGTTATCTCCAGAGCCATGGCTTAACCCCGAAAAGCTACTTGGCGAGCTATCGGACTATAAATGAAGTGAATTGGTTTTATTTTTATTAGTTTGCAGTTTTCGATTTGTTTGAGTGCAATAGCTTAACTTTTATTTCTGTATTTAGATGAGCAACAGAGATAGAGATTTTATGATCAGTAGTTCATCATTTGTTTGATTCAAATTGCTGCACATTTACATTCTTGTTTAGCTGCACATTTGCATTCTTGTTCAAGTATTAATTTCATCATTGGAATGTTTTGAGATCCTCTGAACTGTTAAGTTCTGGAAGTCATCATAAAGGACATAATTTCCTTAAAATCTATACCCATACTTGCCTTCTAAAGTATTCTTAAAACTTAGGAATAGGATTTTCATTTGGATTAGGAGACAAACCAAGATAAAACCCCCAAAAACAAGATAAAATTGAAAATAATAAAATTAAGAAAGAGGTTGTCTTGCACATATAGTGCGCCACACTTCATCAGTTTACGACTCCCGGCTTGATAATTAATGTAGCAATTTAGGACATACTAAATTGACTAAACATTTTGGCGCCGTTGCTGGGGAAATGTAACTAGGTAGCTGATCTCTTACGAAAAAAAAAGTAGAAGGGAAAAATTGATAGCTTCTTGAAGTATGCTCTCCTCTTGCACCTAGTGTGATCTGGAGGATCAGAAAAGAGAGTTATTAGTTCAATAATTTCTTGATTATTCTCTCTTCTTGCACCTAGTGTGACCTGGAAGATCAGAAAGAGAATTATTAGCCCGACTTAAAAATAAAAATAAAAATAAAAAATGACATGCATAGAGCAAGAGATTCTAGGGGAAGGTTTATAGCTAGGGCCAAAAGTTCGATTTTCACAACTCCAACTACTTCAAGGCATAGACAAGATACACCTCCATCATCTCTGACTCATACTCCCAGCCTTAGGATTGCTGGAATTCAAGGGGCAGCAGCCAAATTAGGAGATTATCCCACACTACCTACTAAATATGATCTAGGAGAAGAACCTTTCTTCACTTCTACAGGGGAACATATTGTAATCAAAGAAGTAGAATCACCTGAAGAAGAGGAGGGAGAAACTCTTCCTCATTCACCATTAATAGAAGAACCAGAAGACTCTGAGGAAACTATCATGACAAAGGAATTAGTAGATGGATTTGGAGGAGGGAGTAGAGGTAGAGGAAGAGGAAATAATGGAGGAGGTAGAGGTAACAACGGGGGAAATAGGGATGGAGATAACTCATTTGGATTCCCTATAGCCGATGAGGAAACTCATACAACAATGAAAAACATTTGACCATCTGTCCTCCCAAAATTTTATGGGTTGTGAAGTGAGGATCCTGAAACATTTCTATTTGAGTTTGAAGTCTTGTGCCGAACCTATGACTATATGGAAGACTCAAAAACTCAAACTGTTTCCTTCAACATTGAAAGGAGTTGCTTTGAAATGGTTCATGGGATTAGTCACTCAATCTATTAGGAGTTGGAATGATATGAAACAAACATTTTTGGATAGATACCTAGATTATTGTATGCCCACCAATCATAAGAATGAGGTATTCAAGATGATGCAAAAAGGAGATGAAAACTTGGAGGATTTACTTGAAAGATTTCAATACAACTTAAAGAGAGAAAAAATGAGTAATTTATATGAGGAAACCTTGAAATCCCTTTTATTGAAAGCCATTAGAGATGAATGGATAGATATTTTAAACATGATGGGGAAGGGAGATATTTCTCAACTTCCACTTCATGACATAGCAGAACTATGTGTCCATCTCTCAAGGGGAAGATTTAAAACTGGAAAAGGGCCGAGAGATCCTTCTCTTATTAGAGCAAACAAATCTGCAACTGGATCAGTAAGTAGGGCAGAGATTGGAAATATGCTTGATGAGTTCAAAACCGATATTCTAGGGAGCCTTAGTGAACAACTAGACACCCTTAAAATACAAAACAAGCAGAAAGCAGAAGCTGATGCCTTGGCCATCTTTTGTCCAAAATGTAGAAAGAAACATGCTCTAAGGGAATGTCCCTTGGATGCAAAAGTTGTAGAAATATGTATGATCTGCTCAGAAAGTCATGAGACCAAGGATTGTCCTTCAATCCCTGGGCTCAAAGCTGTCTTTCAGGAAGATCCAAATTTAGTAGAGTCCCTTTGTTTTGTTTCAAGAAGACCATGATAGGAGCAACAAAATCAAGGATTTAACAATCCTATGAACTTTCAGCTCCCGCCAAATTGGAATTCTTGGCAAAAACCTTGGCTACATGATTGTTCCTCTTAATGATGTTCAACTCAGATCTGGTAGAGTTTTAGAAAAACCTTCTATAGATGTTCAGGAGCAAGGTACCTCTAAGGAGGATTCTCTTAAAGTCAATAAAGGTTCCGAGGAAGCATCTCTTAAAAACTGAATCATTCAAAAAGAAAAAGAAAAAGAGTCAACCCCCACAACTCCTATAGTTGAGCAACCTACATATTCATCCACGTCTCCTTTCCCTAAAAGATTACAAATTGACAAAGGGGTGGAAAAACAAATCTTGTTGCCTGACTATGATTTTCTAGATGAATTAAAGAATGTCTGTATCAAGATTCCCTTGCTACAAGACATTAGAGAGATTCCTATTCTAGCAAAAACAATAAAGGAGTTAAGTCTTAAAAGACCAGGAAGGAAACCAAGAGATACAAGAAGAATCCACCTGGTAGGAAAAATTGTAGATATCATGATGGGAAAAATTACAATGCAGAAGTATGTAGATCCAGGTAGTCCAATTGCCAAGACACATATAAATGGGATAGAAATTCCAAACACTTTGATTGACTTAGGGGCTGCTATCAATATTATGAGTAGACAGACTATGGAACAGCTTAAACTTCCTAATCTTCTTTTTACACCCACCTTACTGCAATTTGCAGATAGATCAATAATCAAACCAGATGGTGTACTAGAATATATTTCAGTCTCCTTAGATTCTTGGGAATATCCATTAGATTTCATGATTTTGACTCCCAAGAGTAATTTAGGAGGACATCCACTCATCTTAGGAAGACATTGGCTAGCCACAGCTGAAGCTTTCATTAGGTGTAGATCTGGAGATATGTACATTTTTTATGGTAGTTCGACAAAGAAATTTAATCTGTATCCTCCAGCAAAGGCAATTATAGAAGTAGGAGACAATGAATGGGTCGACGATGAAGATATTATACAACCTGTCTTTACTGTCTCTGAAATTAGTGAAGAAAGTCAAATTTTGAACACATTAGAAAATTTTGAAACATCTTTAGAATATGACCACACACAATTTCAGTTAGATTCTGATATTGAATATTTATCATCAAGACAAATGTCTCTTTACTCTTTGGAAGATTTTGGTAGCTCTACCATTGAAATTTTTCCAGGAAAAACACTGAATATCAACAAAAATTTGGAATAGTAACAACAAGAAGAGCTAACCAAAATCTTGCAAAAACATTCTACTACATTTGCATGGGAGTATACTGATATGAAAGGTATTGACCCTAAGACTTGCATCCATCATATCTCTATCGAGGAAAACAGTAGACCAATTAGACAACCTCAGAGAAGGATGAATCCAAATCTTAGTGAGATAGTGAAAGAAGAGCTCTAAAAACTACTCAATGTAAATTTCATTTACCCAATTTCAGATAGCCGTTGGGTTTCTCTTTTGGTTATAGTACCCAAAAAGAATGGTAAATGGAGGGTATGCATTGATTACAGGAAATTGAATAAAGCAACTTTGAAGGATCACTTTCCTTTGCCCTTTATCGATCAAGTATTAGATACATTAGTAGGCAAAAAGCACTTTTCATTTCTGGATGGTTTTAGTGGTTATAATCAAATTTAGGTAGCACCTGAAGATCAGGATAAGACCACATTTACCTATCCATGGGGAAATTTTGCTTATTGAGTGCTTCCTTTTGGATTATGTAATGCACCCGCAACATTCCAAAGAGTAGTACTAGGAATTTTTTTTGATATAATCCATGATTGTGTAGAGGTTTATATGGATGATTTTACAGTTTATGGTGATTCGTTTGAAGAGTCATTAGAAAATTTGGAAAAAGTCCTTATAAGATGTAAAGAAACAAACCTTTCACTAAACCATGAAAAATTCTTTATGATGTTTACTGAAGGAATTGTTTTAGGACATCATATTTCAGGGGATGGGATTAAAGTTGATATATCAAAAGTTGAAGTCATCTCCAAGTTACCTATTCCAAATTGTCAAAGAGATGTTCGAAGTTTTCTGGGTTTTACTGGATATTATAGAAGATTTATAGAAAACTTCACTAAAATAGCATCTCCACTCTTCAAACTACTTACAAAAGACTGTGAATTCAAATGGGGTCCTGATTGCCAATCAACATTTGAAACTTTGAAAACAAGAATATCTGAAGCGCCTATCTTGAGAGGACCAAATTGGAAACTTCCTTTCCATATTTCTACAGATGCTTCAGATACAGCTCTAGGGGTTGTATTGGGACAGAAAGATCTAGTTCCTTATGCCATTTACTATACCAGTAAAAATTTAACTCCTACTGAGTTGAACTATACTATGACTGAAAAAGAGTTCTTAGCTGTTGTTCATGCAATCAATAAATTTAGACGCTATATAACAGGCTATGAAACTTTTATTCATACTGATCATTCTGCAATTAGATATCTAATGAACAAACCCATTACTAATGGCAGAGTTACAAGGTGGCTCTTACTTTTACAGGAATTCAATATTACTGTGTTAGATAGACCAGGGAAACAAAACACAGTAGCTAATTTCTTGTCTAGGATTCAGAATACTAAAGAAGATTCTCTTGTAGAGGACAAGTTTCTTGATGAATATTTATTTGCAGTAACTACTAAGACTCCTTGGTATGCAGATATAGCTAACTATTTGGTTACAGGGAAACTACCTCCACATTTATTTCCTGGTGAAAGAAGAAAGATTATTTAGGAGAGTTCAAAATATTCATGGATTTCTAACGAATTGTTTAAAATAGGGCCAGATCTTGTGATCAGAAGATGTGTTAGAGAAGATGAGATGCCTGATATTCTCAAAGCATGTCATGATGAACCATGCGGTGGACATTTTTGCTGACAAAAGGACAGCCTATAAAATCCTCTTTTTAGGATATTATTGGCCATCCCTCTTCAAAGATGCAAAACAATATGTCAGAAGATGTGACAGCTGCCAAAGAGTAGGGAAACCTACCCTCTCAAATGAAATGCCATTACAACCATAGGTACTTATCGAACCCTTTGAAAAATGGGCTTTAGATTTCATTGGACCTATTCACCCATCATCTAAACAAAGAAAGTATATATTGGTATGTATTGATTATGTCACTAAATGGGTAGAAGCCAAAGCATTATTTTCTGCTACTGAGAATTCAGTTGTTAGTTTTCTTTATGACGATATTTTTACTCGCTTTGGTGTTCCAAGAGAAATTGTGACAGATCAGGGAGGTCAATTCACATCCAAATTGGTGGAGAAGTTGATGGAAGAGTACTAGGTCAAGCACAGAAAATATACTCCTTACCATCCGCAAGAAAATGGTCAAGTGGAGTCTACAAACAAAGTTATTGCAGGCATCATTACCAAGACTGTTCATCTACACAGAAGAGATTGGGTAGAAAGGCTTCTTGAAGCCTTATGGGCCTACAGAACTACATGGAGGAATACAACAGGCCATTCTCCCTATGAACTTGTTTATGGGAAAGAAGTTCTTCTCCCCATTGAGTTCCAAGTTTGAACCTTCAAGATGGAAGTTCAATCGGGAATGGATCTATCAGAAGCCCAAAAGCATAGAATGGAGCAGTTGAATGAACTAGATGAGATCAGACAAGAAGCAATCCTAAGAATTGATCTAGTTCAATATCAAAGAGCTAAGTGGCATGACAAATACATCAAGGAGAAGAAGTTTCAAGAAGGAGATTTGGCATTGCTATTTGATTCCAAGTTTAAAGATTTCAAAGGTAAATTTCAGACTCATTGGCTTGGGCCATATGAGATTGACAAAGTCTTTAGCAATGGAGCGGTAAGAATCAAAACCATTGATGAACATCAAAATCCTCTTATTGTGAATGGCCATAGATTAAAGATCTATCATAAGCCACTCTCAAAGGAGGAATTTGTCAAAATCTTTCAAGATAATTCTGCAATAAGGCTGGTGAAGAAGAATCCTTCTTCTCCACTAGCCTAGTCTTTGTTCTTTTTTGTTTTAAAAAAAATAAAAAAATAAATTGTATAAGCCTGAAAACCAATCACTGATTGGCAGTCTTATACAGAAAATACAGATCGAAAATCATAAACTTCTGACGCCCTATATTTTCCAAAAGAAATCTTTCCTCATTTTATTCATAGTTTCATTTCATTTCAGTTCATTTTCATTTCATTTCATTTCATCATCACATTTCGCCAATAAAATTCCTTTTATGACCAATTTTCATATATCATTCACTCAATTATCATTCATTTCCATCCATCTCCATTCAGTCATGTGTTCACTGTGTCAATTTCCGCAACTGAATTCAGTTTCCGCAGCTAGTTGATCATTTCGCAGCTAACACTCTGTTATTCAGTAATGACAGTCATATGTTAGCCAAATAATGATGAGAACCAAATGCAGGTATGAAAAAGGAAATTATTTTGAAGATATAAAGCACCAACAGGAAGCAGCTAATTAAAGGTTATGGACGGAAGTGGAAAAATTCCAAGGTATGAGCAAGATTCATTTCAAATAGCATTTTAAAGCACATTCTATATAGTTATGAAACTACGGCTCCATTATATGTAATAATTAGCATTGATAGCTTCCATAACCGCTCCATGGCCTTTACATGATTCCTCCATGAACCTTGCATTAATTTTTAACGGTCTCATGATCCGCCTCCGAATTTAACTCATGTTTATTTGTACGTTGGCATTCCACCTACTGAACTGGGTAATTATGAGGATGTAATCTATTTGATCACGGCTCTTTCTCGCCGCACAAATCTGTAATCACTTTGAGAACATGCTCAAGCCTATTCCACAACCTTCTATCTCAAAAGCCGAGCTCACTCTATTTACAAACTATCCCATTGAAGCTGCGTTTGTTATTTCTGGCCTATTTACATCCTCGTGAACTCATTCTCATTACCTGTTCTCTGCTCTTTCGTTTATAATTACTGTTTTTTTTTCTCCACAAGCCTTCTCCATTCCCCGCTAACACAGCCGTTTCACCTCCGTCAATCCATTACTCACTCAGACATATTTTAAAGTAGGAGGAAGGAATGGGGATTTTGCTAAGAGCAGAACTAAAAGGGCCTAAATTCATGGAAGGGTATCCACAATTGAAAATCATACTAAGGAAGGCACGGTGGCTACAGTTCATCCAGAAATTCAGAGGTTACAATAAAGAAGTTATGAAGACATTTGCGAGGTATTTTAATGGCGTGGAAGTTGAGGTTGGAGAGCTTAAATTTTCAGTCATAGAGGCCTCTATCACAACAACAACGGAACTCCCATAGGAGGGGGAACGGTGGTTCAAAAACAAAAGCTTTGATGAGAGGGCCTGGAGGATTATCCTAAGCAATCCAGGTATGGATATAACCATTTTTAAACATGGAATCCCTGTTTCTGCTTTAGAGGAAAAGTGGGCTAGTCTATTATTGATAATCTAGAAGTTTATTACATGTGAAGGACAGTTTGGGTCCATGTATATGTACCACACCCGGTTGCTAATGAATTTTCTAGAAAATCAAACCGTCAATTTGCCTTAATTTTTATTGAATAGCCTGAAAAAGATGTCCATAACTGTATAAAAGAATGTGGAGGACATAGAACCCCACCTGTACCATCACGACCTTGTAAAAATTTTGATTGAAAAACAGTTGAAGGAAAAGGACACCTGGGAACAGTTTTTGGTTAGAAACTTCTTTCAGGATACACCTGAAACACCCACGAGTAGCTCAGCAAGGAAAAGTAGGAGAAGGAAAACAAGTGTGAAAATTCAGGACACTCCTACTAACATAGCTAAAGAAACTAATAAAGAAGAGAAGTTGTCTGAAAGTAGGAAGGAAAGAACTGAGGTTAGGAAGCAAAGAAAATTAAAAGGGAAAAGAAATATTGAAGTTGTCTATCAAACCCCAGAACCTTCCTTAGAAGAGGACCACCAAATACTTTCTGAAAGACTAGTTTACCTTCAGGAACAATCAGCTGTAGCAAAGAGGAAAGGGAAAGAAAAACAGAGTGTGGAGAAAGAAGACACTAGCTCACAAAATCTAAGGAGGAGCTCCAGACTTAAAGGAAAACTGAGGAAAGTACAAACTAAAGGGCCCCACTTCATTGATTTAGGAGGGGAAACACTGGAACAACCTCCAGCAATCCCTCCTAGCCATAGCCCACACCATACTCCTATTCCTCAACCAAATTTTGAGATTAGTCCTTCTCAGCCAGATTTTGAGATCAGTCCTTCTCAGCCAGATTTTGGGGACAGCCCAAGAAAGGCTACACCTGAGATAGATCCAACCCAGCAAGAAATGTATGATTATATTGAGTCGTTGGAGAAGACTACCACAGATCAAGGCACTTCATCTGCCCAACCTAATACAGCCCAGGAAGCTCTAATCCAATCACTAAAACAGGAAGTTTTTGAACTGGAGGTCCTAAATAGACACATCAAAAGAGAAAATGAAACATTGAAAAAATAGAACAGGTTGGATAAGATTGTTCATGACAACACCATGTTGCATCTTGGGCTGTGGCAGAAGAAAAATAGAAAATTGAAGAAAAAGAGCAGGAGGTTGAGCAGAGCTCTCATCAACCTCAAATTCAAGTGCCTAATAAGGAAGCCTAGGATGACAGTGGTACCAAGAAAGAAGAAAATAAGGCTGGATGTGTTAGCAGAGGTCTTAGAACACATGATCTGAAGGAAGGATGATCATAGTTTGGGTTGCATGAGGACATGCAACACCTTCACAGTGGGGGTATGTTGAGCCCTGAAACTACATCTCTTCTACACACTTTTCTAGACTTTTTCCCCTCGCCAGTGCCCCACAAGCTATCAAAAATCATTACATATTGATTCTAAGAGTGCATTTAAGTGGTTTTCTAACTATGTTTTTGTGTTTTCTATTTGACTTAGATTTTGCTGATCAGCTGCAAAATGCAGCCACTTTCCGTAGCTGTTTTTGTTGATCTCTAGGTTACAGGTGTCATCAAGCAAAACGAGGCACGTGGGCAGGTCAAAAATGATCTGGACATGGATCAGGTCCTATTGGTTTAGCCAGATTCATAGAGGAAAGCCTTGGTCAAATGGTGGTCAAACGAGGAGTCCTATGGCAAACAAGTCTATGTTTTTCAACACATGAAGGGTCCGAGACCATTCCTAGATCCGTGGATTCATTTTGACAGCTGTAGACTGCCTCCATGACGCAAATCCAACAAACACCTTTTGGTAGATTGAATGATCTTGGCAACCATCGTGCTAAGCTTACGGATGCTGTCTTTTTACGTGTCTTCTTCTAAAGGAATTCCATAGGAAAAATAGTTATGTAATTTCCCTTATAAATTACGCGTTTGCAAACGCATGTAGCTAGTTTTTTGTTAATGTAATCTTGTTGTTAAGTTTATGTAATGTGCCGTGACACTGGTCCTGCTGTTGTAACGAGAGGATCCTTCCTCTGTTTTGCAATATAAGAAGACTCTGTTTTATATGTTTGTGTGAGCAATATCTCAATTTGACAGCATGTTAACCAAGGCTGTGCAGAGGGCCCCTGCTGGCTAAGGTTTCGTTCTTTTATTTCTGTAAAGTTTCATGTGTTGTTGTTCTCTTTCCATTGTAGATATTTCGTAGTTTATGCACTTGTGTATATTTCACATTTCAGTTATAGTGTTAAATTTTTATTCCTGTACATGATTTTCCAAGCGTTGTATATTTTTTCTATCACTGATTAGTGTGTTTCAGGTTAGGATAGGCCCAGGCATTTTCATACAATTTTTGCAGTAAATAGTGACATGAGATTGTCCTCTCTGCTGACTTTGTTTTTCTTAGCTTTCAATTTCAGTTATGCTTTGATTTCAGTCTTATTCATTTGCTGTTGACAGTTAGTTTAAATATCAAATTATTCATGTCATTTAACGTTATCTCCAGAGCCATGGCTTAACCCCGAAAAGCTACTTGGCGAGCTATCGGATTTTGAGTGAAGTGATTTGATTCTTCATGTTATTGACGTTATCTCCAGAGCCATGGCTTAACCCGGAAAAGCTACTTGGCGAGCTATCGGACTATAAGTGAAGAGACTTGATTTTATTTTCATTTGCAAGTAGATAATTTAGATATCGATTCCTCATGTCATTAACGTTATCTCCAGAGGCATGGCTTAACCACGAAAAGCTACTTGGCAAGCTATCAGACTATAAATGAAGTGAATTGGTTTTTTTTTATTAGTTTGCAGTTTTCGATTTGTTTGAGTGCAATAGCTTAACTTTTATTTCTATATTTAGATGAGCAACAAAGATAGAGATTTCATGATCAGTAGTTCATCATTTGTTTGATTCAAATAGCTACACATTTACATTCTTGTTCAAGTATTAATTTCATCACTAGAATGTTTTGAGATCCTCTGAAGTGTTAAGTTCTGGAAGTCATCATAAAGGACATAATTGCCTTAAAATCTATACCAATACTTGCCTTCTAAAGTATTCTTAAAACTTAGGAATAGGATTTTCATTTGCATTAGGAGACAAACCAAGATAAAACCCCCAAAAACAAGATAAAATTGAAAATAATAAAAAGTAAGAAAGAGGTTGTCTTGCACATATAGTGCGCCACACTTCATCAGTTTATGACTCCTGGATTGATAATTAATGTAGCAATTTAGGACATACTAAATTGACTAAACATACCACGTCAGAGCTCTGTCTCCAAGTACTAGTGCATCGGTATGACATCCAATGTGTGACAAAACAAGTGCACCCACTCAGGTTGCGGCTTCACTCCATACGCCTTAGCCCATTTGGCCAAGTGTGTGTGCGAATCATCCTTCCTGTCATATTTTTATATCATTCATACCTTTGACTTCCCAAAGCGTGTTCTCATCATCCTCCTGCACTCACTCCAATCATCAAAGCTACCCTTGTGCGTACCCCACCATCTTGTGGGCGTAGCGCGTATTGCCCAGTCCAAAGCCTAGAAGCGCTGCTTTTTTGGTACCTCCCTCTCAAATGCATCCAAAAATACATCCACATCATTTAGGCCATCATAAGTGGGAAAAATTCTTACCTCTGATGATACACAGTGCATCGATTGGGTCATCATTTTACAACTCAGCGTGGTCACTTCATGTAGCCGATTCTGCCAATGCTCTAATTCTTCATAAGAGTCCGAGGTATAGGAACTCTCGCAATCCAATGTAATTCATCCATCCACTGTCAGATTCACCCAATCTTGGTCTCAAGTTGTTATCTTATATATGCAGTCCAAATCGTTATCACTCTCATAATTGCAAACTGGTTCAGTATAGCGCGATCCGTCAGCAGGATCCAGTGGTACTATTACACAAACTAATTTCTTTTCAAATATCATCTTTCACTTCTTTAGGTTGATTACCCCCTTCCTGTCAATAGCCTAATTAATGCGAAGGAACGCAGGGTAGGGGTTGTTGTCATCCACAATTTCTATTACTTCAAAGTTAGCCGATGTGCTTGCGCCTTCAATATCTACAATCACTCCTTGCAGCCGTCCCATGGGGATAATCTTCTGCTGATTTTCCATCCTTAACTGAATCAGAGACCACTGCAGCGTGGGTCTCCCTGTTGCACAAAATATTGTCACCATGACATTCTACAGCCAGTGTGAGTCTATCACCACTCATACTGTCCTCCTTTACAAGTCTTAAACCTCAGCTCTTCATGTCAAGCCTTGAAAAATGAGAGAAAGTCCTTAAAAATCTCTAAAACTCTGGTTCCGCACTTTCTCTTAGCACTACTTGTGGTCCTGTACCCCTTGGTCATGCCCCCTATGGACCTGCCCGCTCTGTTTCTGTGTAAAGGGTGCCGACCCCTGTAAAAGTAAAAAAGGCGCAAGTGCATTCTTAAAAACTCACTTTGGTTTATTTTTGGAAGCTTCTAAAGGGAATCTTGAGGTGGCAAGTTCGCTCCTTGGTGGTTCATGCATCCCATAACTAAAGGAGCTAACCCCTTGATGTGAGGAGCTTATCCCTTTGAAGGAGGACTCTATCCCTTCATAGGTGGACCTGGTAACTTCCTTCCTCTGCACTATAAAATGAGGCATTGGGCTGGTTACTAAGGAGGTTGAAAGCTGAATATTTTTTAGGGTAAATGCTGTTGGAATTTAGACTTCCTAATTGAGATTGAGAGGAGAGATTACATACCTTTTGATCTCATTGGGAAGAGTGTGAAGCTTGTCAAAGTAGAGGAGATTCTTGCTTGGACCCTGGGAGGAGCTTGTACAACATCAAGGCACCAAGGTTGTAAAGTTCTTCTTTGTTTAAAGTTAATACAATCAAGTTTATTTTTCTCAATAAGTTGTCTTCTATGGTTTATTTCATGAATTCCTTGATCATCATGATGAATATGATTTATTATATTGGCTATGCAGGTGTTATTTGATGTGTGCTTGTTTGTGTTTGTAGGTTCTCAAAAGGAAACTCATTTGGACGGTCGAAGCGTGGCTGCCACAAACTAGCATTGGACTTAAGGTAGGATATAAAACACCTCTTAGTTTTTATTTATAAATCGCAATATTTAGAGAAAGATAGAATTTGCTTGTTCTTCTTGTCGCTAGATATTAGTGGATACTAGGGAGATCGGTCTTATCCGCAAGAACGTTTTTTCCGGTCGACAAAATGGCGACTCCGCTAGGGACTTGAATTTTGGTTTTTGCCTTTACTTTTACTTTGACTTGAGAAACTTTTTCTTTGTTTTTGGTTTTTGCTTGATGTGTGTGGGATTGGGTATTTTTAGATCCCGAATTGTTTTTTGTTTTTTCACGCTTTTGAAAGAGGACCGCACGTTCTGTTTGTAACACAGTGCGGACATCCCCGCACTGTTGCTTTACTACACAGAGCGGTACCGCACCTGGTTATACCGGAGGCCTGCGGACCCTGTCAAATTTTTGAAAAAACCTAAAATCTTTTCATCTAGATTAGCTTAGGATTTGTTTATGTTTTTTAGCCTCTGCCTAGATCTGCATGTGTCTTGTCAGAAACTTCTTGTTAGTGAGTTCCATTGGCATTTAGGTTTTAGGTGATTTTCTAGAAGTTTTGTGTACCTGGCTTGATTTTCGTTTGGTCTTTGTAGTAACTCAGAGATTAGAAGCCTACGAAACCTCAGATTACCTTGGTTTTTGTTGGTCTTCTTAATGAGTCTGACCGATTTGTGAAATCTGCCTTTGGTGAGAGATAGATCCCGTTTTCTCTTTGCAAAACTTTGAAAGAACTTGTTTTGAAAGTTTTGAATTTCATTTTTTAAAAAAGAAAACATAAGCTGGGTGTTTTTTGATTAATTTGTTATTCTGAACGAATTAGTCCTTAGTTTGCTGAATAACTAAGAAAACGTCCTCAAAAAGAAATTTTTTAAGCTTTTGCTTCAATTAGGTTTTTAGAATTTGTAGATCTCAAGATTAGATTTTTCATAGTTTTGAGTGCTTTCTAGAAATTTTAAAATCTCTTTGAAAAGAATTTGTTTTTGTAGTGTTTGAGTGTTGAAAAGAAAAAGGAATTTCTCGTGAGCATAATTAGTAGTCTCGTTTTTGAGTTTGTTGGAAAAGACAAAAGAGTTTTTCTTTTCATTTTTATGTTAAGGAAAGTTTTGTTTTTCAAGCAATTGCATTCTCAACTCTTTCTTTAGCTAGAAGTTCATTGAAGAAAAAGGATTGTTTATCATCTTAGGTGTATTTTTAGTGTTTTGGAGTTGAGCCTTCACACCATAAAGTTTCATCTCCATACCTTTTGACCTAAGGAACAACCAATAAAAATAATGCTTAAATTAAAATTTATCTAGCAATCTTTTTATTTGTAGGGCTCTTTATCACCAACATAGCTTAGGCTAGTATCTTGGAGTAGGGAGTAATTAACTCTCTAAGATAGTTAAAAAAAAAAAATAGCTTTATCTTGCAGTAGGAGATAAATTCCAAATGTTACACCTATGCTCTAGGAAGCTCCTCTTATAGGAGTCAAGCACGAGATCATATCCGAACCAGTGGGGTAATCAATCCTTCCTCATTGGGAATGATAGAAGATATACACCTATTAAAAATGGTAAACCTCGGATTGACCATTGTCGAGGAGCCTGGGGTCACTTGTTGGTAAACCTTGGACTATGTCAAGGAGCCTTCAAGGGGATTGAGCTTTGCTACTTTGCCCTTGTGTGTGTATCGGATCACAGACTGTTCCCCCAGGTATATTTGTTTCTGTTGGTAACCATAGTGACCATAATCTATAGGATCCTCTCCTAAGGTGACGGTGGAGGGAAGATCCCACTGTACCTGGAGCAGACGTCGATTAGACTCACTTGGGCTCTTTGGGGGGTTCTCTTCACTCGAGACGGTTTAGTGGAGAAACTTGTGCCAGTCTGTTTCATTAAGCAGGTTGTCGGGGTAACTGTTCCAACCGCCCTTTCTGTATTGAATTCTGCGACGTTGGATTTCATCACCAACTAGTGTTTTCAGTACAGAAAGTTACTGTTTGTGTGTGGTTTGAACTCCTAGATTTTTTAGGCGTGTGATTCAAATTGTTTGGTTCTTTAGAGACTTTAGGTGGTTTTATTGAGATTTTTCTTTGTTTGCGTGTGAAGTAATTAAAATATTTAATCGTGGCTGAATTATTGAGACAATCCCGTAGACTTCGGGGGCAACCTCCCGAGTATTCACCAAGCCAGCTTGAAGGGCTACGAGCTCTTGTAACTCCTAGTGACAGTAGAGTTGGGTCACCGGAAGAAGGAGAATCTTCTTTAGTTGTGCATCCTGATTATCAAGTTCAAGCAACATAGTATATTACTGAACCAATTTCATTTTCTGAAGTTACTGGTAGTGTTTCTTCTACTAGTGAATTAGCTGAAGAACCTGAAATTTCTGAGCCTGAAACTGAACCTGTTGCTACTCCATCGTCAGGATTTTCTTCTCCAACATCCAGTGGTCCTGGTTCACCAAGGGTAGGAAGAATCATTACCCAAAATCTTCCTTCTGGACTCATTTCTATTGAAGAACTTGTTACTCCGGAAGAAGGTATAACTATCCCTGAAAATCAACCAACTATAGAACTTAGGGAGCATGAATCGATCTTTTACAGTCCACCTAGGAGGGACGCTTGGTATCTTTCATTGACCAACTTTTTAGAAAATCTGGGTCTCAGTTTTTCTCCACCTCGAGTTC
This sequence comes from Pinus tabuliformis, assembly GCA_031772625.1. Classification (NCBI taxonomy): domain Eukaryota; kingdom Viridiplantae; phylum Streptophyta; class Pinopsida; order Pinales; family Pinaceae; genus Pinus; species Pinus tabuliformis. The sequence goes on along the minus strand of CM062817.1, from coordinate 379,301,589 downwards.
CTTTTCATCCAACACCTAGAGGTTATTATCCTCCTTTGAATATGTCGAGATAGTCATCCATGTTTTCCCAATCTCCGAAAACATTTTTATATGGCGGTCCTTCTGTTCCTTTTGGGTATCAGTCACTTACTGTTACTTTTTCGGGAACATTTCCTCAACCTGTTGAACATGGGTTATTAACTGGTAATAATGGAACTAAACCATTGAGTGTAGAAGATATTCTTATGATGTCAAGTACCATTCCAAATCCACAAACTCAAGGTAGTCAGTTACCACCTGGGGGGCAACCTCAAGGTACTCAATTATCACTTGGGGGACAACCTCAAGGTACCCAGTTACCGCCTGGGGGGCAACCTCAAGGACAGTACATACCTTCGAGATAGTACATTCCTCAGGGTCAACCCCAGACTTAGTACGTACCTCAAGGTCAACCCTAGTATCAATATATACCTCAGGGTCAACCCCAATTTCAGTACGTGCCTCAAGGTTATCAACCTCAAGGTCAGTACCCAACCCAAGGCTTCCAACCACCTTCAGGTCAATCATTTTGTCCAAGGAACTGGAAATGTACCTTTGAATTATCAACCCTACCCTCAACCCGGTTATGGTCCTCAATATGCTCAACCTTCTATGGGTCCATACCCCGGAATGAACATGGTGTGGGATTCATCTCAATCTCAACAGATCTTGCAACCGAATGTGCAGTTGTCATCTCAATCTGGACAACCTTTGGTTTCTGGTTCAACCCAGCAACCTGTCCAGCCTACTATTCAAACTTCTGCACCTGGTGTAGTTTCTCAGCCTGGGCCTAGTACACCTCGTACTCTGCCTCAAACGACTGCTGCAACTGCTGCAGCATCTGTTCAATCTACCCCACCTACTTCTGGAGTATCGGCAGCTCCAGTTTCTACTGTTCTTGCATCAACTCCTCAAGCATCTTTACCTCAGTCTGGACCTACAATTCAGACTTCAGTTCAGATGCCTGTAGGACAACCTGGTCCAAGTACGGTTGTCACAAGTCAACCTCAATTTACTTATCAACCGTACCAGGGACAGTACCAATTCGGTCCTGCTGTTTAGAACCCAGTCTATTAGTATCAACCGTACCTTGGATACACTTATCAGCAACCTCAACAACCCTAGTATGGTCTGGTTAATCCTGGTTTTCTGGGAGGATATAATATCCCAAATGCAATTCCAATTCCTAGTTATCCTGGATATCCTCCTCTTGGGGCTGGTCTTATGACCCAGAGTTTTCGAGACCCTAATCATCAGTTACCATTCATTGCAACTTTGGACTTGCTTGATTTGTCGTGCCTTACGAACAATCCGATTAATTATCTTCCGTTTTGGCCGCCAATGTCGAATAAGTTGCCCAGTGATATCCCAAAGTTTGAAGGTAAATCAGGAGAGGATCCGTCAAACCATGTGATGACTTATCACCTCTGGTGTGCATCTAACTCCATTATAGATAATTCAATTTGTTTACGTCTTTTTCAATGCACTCTGATTGGTCTTGTAGCCAAGTGGTACATTGAGTTACCACGAGCCTCTTTTTATAACTTTAGTCAGTTAGCCACTTCGTTCTTAACTCATTTTCAGTTGCCTGTCAGATATGACAATGGCACAGAATTATTAACTTCATTAAAACAGTCAACGTCCACTTATATTTCAGATCACATTCATGAATGGAGATGTCGACGACGTTTAGTGAAAGTTTTTATTCCGGATCAAATCTTAGCAGAATGGTTTGTTAAATAATTATTACCTAAAATCATTGAGCATGTAGCTAAGGCAGGAGTTGTTACTGAAGAGCAAGTAATTGCTCAAGCTCAGTACCTTGACCTCGTTTATACGTAGTCAGGTACTTTACACGAGAAAATCCTCGACCTTCCTAAACAAAATCAAATAACTGCAGCTCCTTCAGGGTCTCATGCCGCTGACGGTATGATTGGTTCAATTAACACCAAAAGTAAGAAGAAATCTTCAAAGAATTCTTCTCCTATCATAATTTTACCAGATTCCTCAACAGAAGACTCTTCCGCTGAAATTCCTGTTGATATTCATGTCGTAGAATCATCTACGGCCAAATCAAATTCCGGTGGTAAAAAGAAGGGGAAGAGGAAAAATAAGAAAAATTCGAAAGAGAAATCAGATAAAACGGAATCTACTGACGAGAAACGTAAACCTCTTTATCCTTGTCTCATTTGTGACAAAGAGCATTTTACAAGAGACTGCCCTCATCGCGCTGAGGTTGCGAAAATTATCAAAGGTTCTCAAACGCCCGTTGTCTTGAAGGATCCTTTTCCTAGTCAAGATAGTAAGATGATAGGTTCTTCCTCAAATGCCTCAGAAGAAACCATAATGATGATGTCCCATGTTAGGATTGTGACGCGATCGCAAGATTATGGAAGTAAAAGTCCTGTTGGTGGTAAGGAAGCAGAATCTTCTAATTCAAACCCATCAACTTCAACTTCTGGTTCTGATCCACTACAGATCGAGAAACCTAACCCAGACTTAGTAATCAAACCGCCTGCTAAAGGTATACTTCGGAAGTCAGCTTTCAATCCACATGCGAGAGCTGCTCAGAACTATAACATTGTTGAAGATTTAGCTATTTCCCCTTTAGCAATGTCGGCTTTGGAGGTGCTGCAATCATGTCCAGCTTAGCGTAAATTGCTATTGTCGGCTATAGGAGCTGTTTATATTTAGGACTCGAACCTTATAATATTCGATTTAGAAAATAGTACACCTCGCTTAGCTCATCAAATGGCTTTCCAGATTCCAGTGTTAGTCAAAAACAGACCTTGCTTTAGGACTGTGATTGATGAGGGAGCTTCAACGTGTATTATGTCGATCCAGTGTTGGAGATCGCTTGGTTCTCCTACACTTAATCAATCCCTAACGATTCTAAAGGCTTTTGATGGCTGTGGGTTCCATCCTTTTGGCATATACAGGATTTACCTATAGGGGTTGAAGGCAAAACTGTTAATCTAGATGTGGAAGTGGTTGATGCCCCTCTAGATTACAACCTTCTCTTGGGTCGTAGTTGGTCTTACGCTATGACTGCTGTTGTTTCATTGGTCTTTCGGCTTATAAAGTTTTTTCATAATGGAAAGATCATAACTATAGACCAGCTAACTTACTTTTCATACGACCCAGCCCCTTCTGAAAGTATCCAACATGTCTGCAAAACCACTATCCCCTACAAGGATGTTGGAGTAGGATTAGTTAAAGATTCTGGTTTACTAGGAACTTTTTCCTTTCCTCCTCCTAACGTATCACCTTGTACTACAACCATTCATATGTTTCATCATGCACTATTGTTTATGATGATCCTTGGGTCATACCTTTCGAATCTGAGATGGATTCATTTGGTGATGCTATGCCTTTGAGTCCCTATGAAGTTGCGTATCAGGGTGTATAGTCGTTTTCCGACCCTTCTTCAACCGAAATTGATCTAATGAATGTGGTCTATGGAGAATCACTTTCAACATCAAACTCAGATTCAACAATATTTTCCGAACTTGTTCATACTGATGAGCAGATTCGAGAAATTTTGTCTGTTGATGATTTACCATGGGAAGATCTTCATCATAGATCTTCATTCTTACCTAATATTGATCATTTTGAAAATGATTTTTCATCTATTTTTACTACTAATTATGTCAAGGAACCACAGAATCCCTTGTAAAATCCTGATTCTGAGTTAAATTTGGGAAATATTTCTCGAACAGTTCCTATTGACATTTCAGTTAAACCAGGAATTGTTGAAAACATTCATATAGGTGCCTCCTGTACGGAAAATGAACTCCAAACTTATAAGACTCTATTTCAAGATTTTCGAGACGTGTTTGCCTGGTCATATGAAGAAATGCCAGGAATTGATCCAGCAATTGTTGTTCATGAAATCAAAACTTACCTGGATGCTAAACCCGTTCGGCAATGTTTGCATCAGATCCACCCGCGAAAAGCTGCTGCTATTAAAGCAGAAGTTGAGAAATTACTTAAAGAAGGTTTCATTTATCCAATTCCCTTAACGGATTGGGTATCGAATATTGTTCCTGTTAACAAAAACCTTTGTTAACGGAGATAACAAAGGGTTTTACCAGGTTGTTGAAAGAGAATACTCCATTCTTTTGGGATGAGATAGTTGACAAATATTTTGATGCACTTAAACACGCGTTGACCCATGCACCGTTATTGCATCCTCCCAACTACAACCATGATTACTTCTTGTATCTCGCCGCCTCTCATTCCACCATCGGGATGGTGTTAGTTCAGGAAGATGAATTCGGTAGTGAACATGTGATTTATTACCTTAGTCAAACTTTGAATCCGACTGAGTTAAAATGTTCACATGTGGAGAAATTGGCCTTGGTAGCTTTTCAAGTTGTCCAACGTTTTCGTCATTACATCTTACTACGAAAAACTACTGTAATTTCCAACTATAACCCTATGATTTATATTTTGACAAAACAATTGCTAGGGGCAAGTATTCCAAATGGATTGTTATCCTGCAGGAATTTGACTTGGAGTTTGAAAAATCTAAGTCAAAGAAATCTTTAGTTTTTGTGGAGTTGATGTGTGATTTCCCGCGTGTTGATACTGAAACTGTGGCGGAAGAGCCCATTGTGGATGAATCCTTGTTTCTTATCAGCACTCTTGATCCATGGTATGGAGATATCATTGTTTATCTCCAAACCCAATCTTTTCGGCCTGAAATTTCACGATCTCACCATCGGAAAATACGTTTCCAATCCCAACAATATAAAATCATTAGAGATACACTCTATCGTCGTGGGGCGGACTCTGTTTTCCGACGTTTTTTAACTCATGAGGAAGCTGAAAGGGTTCTAAATGATTGTCACTCTAGAGCATGTGGCAGTCATATGTCTAGGTATGCCACAGCCCAAAAGATATTGTGCGCTGGCTATTTCTGGCCATCTTTGTTTAAAGATTGTATTGACACAGTCCGAGAATGCCACAATTGTCAAATTTTTGATCGAAAGATGTGTGATCCACCTGCTCCTCTCCGCCCTATAGTTACCGTCGGTCCTTTTGCGAAATGGGGTATCGATTTTATTACATGTAACCCTCACTCGGCCGGGGGGCATGTGTATATCATCCTTGTGGTAGATTATTTTACCAAGTGGGCCGAGGCGATGCCTACATTTTCGGCAGACGGAAAAACTGCTGCGATTTTCATTTTAAATCATATAATTACTAGATTCGGTGTTCCACAAGCGATTATCACTGATCATGGGCGTCATTTTCGAAATATCATGATGACTGAACTAACAGATCAGCTTGGCCTGTGTCACGATAGTTCCACTCCATATTACCCACAGGCTAATGGTCTGGTTGAAGCCATCAAAAAAGTTCTAGTCATTATGATCCGACGAATCATTGGGATTCATAGGTCGAATTGGCATAACATGTTATTTTCAGCGCTTTGGGCGTATCGAACCTCAGTAAAAACATCAACTGGTTTCACTCCTTTCCAATTGGTTTACGGTTTGGAAGTTGTGTTACCCATTGAATGCGAAATCCCGTCATTGCAAATAGCCATAGAGTTACTTCCAGCCACTTCCGAAGAGGAGAAACGTTTGTTGTACTTGGCTCAGCTAGATGAGAATCGACGTGATGCTGCACTAGCAATCGAAACTCATGCCAAACGAATTAAAGCTCAGTATGATCAAAATGTTACACCTCATAATTTTTCGGAAGGAGACCTAGTCTTACTATACGATCAAGAAAACGATAAGCTAGGGGCTGGAAAATTCGTACCTATGTGGCATGGTCCTTATGTTGTTAAGCGAAAGCTGGCAAAAGGGGCCTATGAATTGGTAGATTTTGACGGTGTCTCTTTAGGTAAGCCCAGAAATGGTCTTTATCTGAAGAGATATTATGCTTAAATCTGGGTGTGGAGATTTTTGTTAGATTAGTTTTCTTTCTAGCTGGTGTGTTTTAGATTAGAAAAGTGTGCTTAGTTTAGAGAGTGTTTTAGTCATTATTCCTACTTATCTTGATTTTACTCTTGATATTGTAGATGTCGACGTCTCTTCAAACATACATTGGTTTCGCTGATGGTGCTTGTCGTAATACACGGAATATTTCTTCCGCAGCTTGGGTTATCTATTCACCCTCTGATGAGTTGGTATCTATGCATGGGGTAAGCCTCGGTCAAACAACGAACAACATTGCAGAGTATAGTGCAGTGATTGAGTTATTATCTGAATCCATCTCATTTGGCATTCGGAGTTTGATTGTGAGGTTAGATTCTTAACTCGTTGTATTGCAGCTTAATAGAGTTTATGCCATTAGAAATCTAGTGTTATTAAGATTATTTTTAAGAGTTCGTCTCTTGGAACGTGAATTTGACTATATTGAGTATCAGCATATTCCAAGATATTTAAATACATTAGCAGATGCAATTGCTTCTCGAATGTTAAATAGACATTTGCAATAATCAAATAGTGAATTTAAAAACATTCCATAACATGTTTTACAAGATAGCCAGTAAGACTGATATAGTATAGCATAGAAGTGTGTCAAATATACATCATCTTCGATCATAGGTTGAAAAACACCTTATGATCGGCAAAAATGATAGTACAAAAAGCAAAAATGTCATATGAGTCTACAAAAGGCAATCATCCTATCACTGGTGATGATCACGATAAGAAACCACTGCTCGGGCCACCCTACAAAGGAACCTCCTGAAAGGTCCTAGGACCCCAATCACATAGCGCTGTAACCTAAGAGGAATGTCATCTATGCTAGTCTCTGGAATGTCTGCTGTCAAATGCTCTAGATGGTTTTCCAATTCGGCCAGGGTCTCTGTAGATTCGTCTCGTGGGGCTGGTACTGCTGCAGCTGGGTGTTTTCTCTCATAGGCCCGGAGAGTGGCTAGTCCCCGTGGACCCACATCTACATTTGAAACTTTTTACTATCAGTTTTGGACGATTTAAAAGCAAAAAAAATTAAATTAGAAAATGTTGAGAATGATTTTACCTAAGTCATCCGATTGCTCTCCTGGTGGAAGAGCCATGTCTGGGCCACCACAATAATCCATCCCAACATAAGGAAAATCCTGAATCACGAAAACTTGGTTCTCTAACCAATGAAATTACTCAGGAGGAAATCGAACAACCTCTGAACCCTCCTTAAGATGACGGGCCATAACTGCGATCCAACGCATCAGTTTGGGCTCTCGGGGAAGTCCAGCTCCAACGGAAAGATGCTGTGGGACCAACATTGAGACCCTCTCTAGACCAAAGCTCACAACTAAGAAACCATATCCAATGTTTTTCAGTTGTCCGTTCTTTGCTCTAGTCAGTTGGCCTTTTACATTAGCCAACATAGCTTCACACTAGTTGAAGATGGTGCCTCGATAACAGTCTACTGCCATCTGCATTTGGGATCTGGTGGCCATATGTAGTGCTGCGCTTCCGCAGAGTCTGGTGACAGTAAATTCAATCACTTTGAGTTCAGGACGGGAGATGGTTTTGATATCAATCCCTTTGTCCTTGGTTTGGTCGTTACAAAACTCTAGCTGGAGACTATCGACAGACTGGCCACCTGGCCTAGTCTCGAATAGAGTCAATTGTTCACCTCTCTTGGGAAAACCAGTCAAGAAGTAAATATCCTCTGGCTCCATTTCGAGCCGGTGGCCACCAATAATGAAACATTGGTCCTGTATATTCCATCTGTCCACCAGCCACTGCAAAAAGTCTACTTGGGCATTCATGCCAGGTATGGCCCAGAATTTAAATAACCGCATGCCTTCAATGCATCTATCGAAGGTTGATGATTAATTGCGGCGAGGTCCACATCTTCGTGCTCCCGTTCCCGCCAACTAAGCATAGTGTATATCTTACATTGAAAGAAAAGGCGGATTAGAACATTTTAATTCAAAGTTTTTGGGCAGAAATTGGAAAATTTGAAATTGTAAAACCTATGTCGTGGGGATCGCACTCTCCAGTTAGAGACAGTGCGTAGGTACGCACTCTGCCCAAACAGCAAGTGCGGGCCCCTGGCTCTTTCCTGTGTAGGAAAAAGTCGAGGTCCACAGGTTTCGCATGCTACGCCTGCAGACCCCTGCGAGCAGTCTTTTAAACTAAATTTTTCCTAAAAATCAAAATAGAAACCTAAAAACAAAATTAAAACAGTTGAAATGCAAGATTTAAGTGATGTGGATTACCTGGAGGTGACGGTTTTCGATTCCAACGGATGGATTTTCCGCAATCTTCACGGGAAGTTTCTTACCCAAAAGCTCTCTTTTCTCACTCTGAAGTCAAATGGTAAAAATGAATTTACAAAAGCCCTTTTTATAAGCTTTTTTGAATAAATGAATTTTTAATTTGTTTATTTTTCACTTTAAAGAGGTAACTTTTTGATGCATTTTTATTTATTTTAAACAGGTATGAGTAATTTTTGAGTTTTTATGCAGAATATCATATTTTTCAGGCAAAATTGATCATTTTCAACAAAAACATTAGAGTCATCTTTAAGCTCTTTTCTGACTCCTAAAATATGAAAATATTGCCGAGTTTTTCTTTTTAAGCTCGTTAAAACGGAATTAAAAAGACGGTCCACTTACAGCTCTTTTCTGACCGTATAAACATGAAAAGATTACCGGATTTTTGTCATTTCAAATTCGATATTGGTTATAAAACGACGTGTCGTTGATCGCTTTTTTACTTTTTCGCATCAAAGACACTAATTATGAAAAGTAATCCTTGATCGTAATCGTCCAGCAGTTCTCTCAAGTATTATTTTATACTTTTTCGGGCTTGGGAGACACAAATTTACGAAAAAGGACAACCATGGAGTTTTCTTAAGTTTTTCTTCTGACTCCCTAAAATTGAAAAACACCGAGTTTCTCCTATACTGGACTCGTTAAAATTTAACAGTAAAGGACCTGTTCAATTACAAACAGGAACGGACCACTCCTTCTCAGGGTTCGAATTTAAACTAAGTTGGACTCATCCGAAGGATGAGCTTATAATCAAGCAAATGTTATCCTCCTCAAGCTTGTTAAAAAATAAAGAGGTACTTGCCAGAAATGGTGGGGGAAAAGAGAGAAAAATGAACCTATTTGTTATACTTTGTGTCTCAGAAAAACATTTAACCACTCTTGAACACGACACTTTTTGTTCACCTGGGTTGGGAAATCCTTTGCCTAACAGTTAATCAAACCATATTGAAAGTCTTCAGCCGGTTTCTGGGTATTAGCTTTGGGTCAATTGTCACCAAACCATCTGCAGTGTCGTTATGTGTTCAAGAGGTCAGTGCAAATAAACCATTCATCTGAAAAATATTTGTCATCCATCTTGACCATCCCTGAGTCAGTCCTTGCAAACATATTTCTTCAAACTTGATCTATGATTTCGTGTTGTGGGCTTGCCTATGACGGATCTCTTTCTATCGACTTCAGCTCATTATCTGGAAAGATGATCTAGAAATTGTCAGTACCTTGGAATCTGCATGCCTCAATGGCAGGTTTCTCGCCTTCGACGACAAGTTGCATCATTGACCTTCGATCAAAGGACTCCATGACATGTTCGACATCAACACATCTATTCACATTTCATAGATTGTACTGAGTACTTTGAGAGCCATTGACATTACTGGTGGTTTCTCTCACACTTGTTAACCGTTTACATCATTGACTGGTAATCAAGTGGTTTCTACCATGTTCGACTTCGACACATTCATTCACATGGATAGATTCGTACTATTTCGGGAAGTAGAAATCAAGACCCTAGATCTAGTTTCTACCATCCAGGTTGCGACGAATTTTGTTATTCATTATACAGTGGACTATTCATAAACAGATGGTTGTGCCCATACTGTGTCTACATATGTCTATACTTGTGATGTATTACAAAATCATTCCTATATCAGAGCAATTTAGTTAGTTTTCTAGTCAGTTTTGATCTGAGTATGGGAATGCCTACCTCAGCGATGATATGATCTCATATATATATATTTTGTGTTGAATGTTTTTATAGGTTCCAACTAGGCTCTCCACAGGATGATCCTCGAAATGATAAAGTACTTCACTCTTCTTAGATGACAATACTATCTATTACAGACTTCGCACTTTAGGGGGAAATCTATTGCACAAAATATTGTCACTATGACATTCTGCAGTTAGTGTGAGTCTATCACCACTCACACTGTCATCCTTTACAAGTCTTAAACCTCATCTCTTCATGCCAAGCCTTGAAAAATGAGAGAAAGTCCTTAAAAATCTCTAAAACTCTGGTTCCGCACTTTCTCTTAGCATTACCTGCGGTCCCGCACCCCTTGGTCATGTCCCCTGCAGACCTGCCCGCTCTGTTTCTGTGTAAAGGGTGCGGACCCCTGTAAAAGTCAAAAAGGTGCAAGTACATTCTTAAAAACTCACTTTGGGTTATTTCTGGAAGCTTCTAGAGGGAATCTTGAGGTGGCAAGTTCGCTCCTTGGTGGTTCATGCATCCCATAACTAAAGGAGCTAACCCCTTGATGTGAGGAGCTTATCCCTTTGAAGGAGGACTCTATCCCTTCATAGGTGGACCTGGTAACTTCCTTCCTCTACACTATAAAATGAGGCATTGGGCTGGTTACTAAGGAGGTTGAAAGCTGAATATTTTTTAGGGTAAATGCTGTTGGAATTTAGACTTCCTAATTGAGCTTGAGAGGAGAGATTACATACCTTTTAATCTCATTGGGAAGAGTGTGAAGCTTTTCAAAGTAGAGGAGATTCTTGCTTGGACCCTGGGAGGAGCTTGTACAACATCAAGGCACCAAGGTTGTAAAGTTCTTCTTTGTTAAAAGTTAATACAATCAAGTTTATTTTTCTCAATAAGCTGTCTTCTATGGTATATTTCATGAATTCCTTGATCATCATGATGAATATGATTTATTATATTGGCTATGCAGGTGTTATTTGATGTGTGCTTGTTTGTGTTTGCAGGTTCTCAAAAGGAAAATCATTTGGACAGTCGAAGCATGGCTGCCACAAACTAGCATTGGACTTAAGGTAGGGTCTAAAACACCTCTTGGTTTTTATTTATAAATCACAATATTTAGAGAAAGATAGAATTTGCTTGTTCTGCTTGTCGCTAGATATCAGTTGATACTAGGGAGATCGGTCTTGTCCGCAAGAATGATTTATCCGGCTGACACTCCCCATCTACTCCCAAGTCTGCTTCGGTAAAACATTCGCGTCTGACCCGAGATCCAGAATAACTTGATCCATTTCATATTCTCATATTTGCGCAGTTAGTCTCATCTAACGCGGTATCCTTGCTTTATGCTTACCAATCTTCCATACAATGCACGGTTCACCCGGAGTGTGTCTGGCGCATCTATTTATAAGCTCCTGTAACCCCTTCACAGCCTTTCTATCGCATAGCAGCTTCATGTAGGTCTCTCGAAAGGTCATAAGCATAGAAGGATCCATTTCCTGATCAGGCTTATCCTTGCTTCCTGAGGTGGAGGCCTCATCGAATCTCTTCTTTGCTTCCATGAATATTTCACATGTGCGCTCCAAATCCAATTCAACCTCCTTCAATGGAGCTTTGCAAACCCATGCACTTTCTTTGGGTTATTTCCCCTTATCATCACCCATTGCACTTCGACTTTGGAGCACTATATTCACATTCGAATCCTCTTTGTGAGGCTCAGACCTCATCATCTGCAGGTTCTAAGTCGGCTGAGGTGGCAGCATCCCTTTGTCGCGTATCCTCGCTATTAGCATAGGACAGTCTTTTGTCTCATGTTCAAACTGAGTACAATATTTGCATGGCGGTCGTGTTGGGTTAGTGCATTCATGGGCATAGTGTCCTAGTCCTTCGCAATTGTAACGGATTAGTTGTCCTCGACCTTTGGCAGGTCCTCCTCTGCCTTGGCCTCGTCCGCGCCCCTGAAAGCTTGTTCGTGCCATCCTAGCAATCTGGTCAAGGGGCCGCGTTTCTTCTTGAACGCTATAGGTAGGCGTTCTATCCATCATCAATTCATAACTTTTGGAGTTGCACTCATCATGCCCTACTGACCTACAAAAGTTGTAGAACAGTTGTTGCGGTGTTTGTACAAACTTCGGTAGCAAATGACAGTTATCCGTCGTATGTTTCCTTGCTTGGTCCTGCTTGGGCCTCTGGCCTCAACGACATCGATCCTCCTCTTGCAATATAGTTCACAAAGACTGAGCAGTGGTCTTTTTCATACCCCTGACCTTTATATTTTAGGCACCATACCTCTTCACGCACCTCCAGTCGAATTGTTCTATCCTGCTTTAAACTTTGCATTTCAAGGAATATATTTTGTTGCTGCACATGGATCTGTTGAACCCCTAGATTTATATATTTTATCAGTGTTTCATGCAGTCTCATGGAAATCTCCAAGGCCTCTGCCTGAGTAGTAATCTTCTGTTGTGACAGTGCAACCCTTAGGTGAGGTAGGAGCGAAGCCACGAACCAATCGTGGTGTTTTTCGTCTATTAAGTTCATATTAGCTTCGCAGATTTTACACTTCAACCTCTGATCTAATTCCCAAGGTGTCTCACTTGGTTTCATCACGATTTCCTTGAACCCCACAATCAACCATGCCTCGGATTTAGGCCTACTAAATTCTTTATTCAACGTGGTCTGGATGTCTTCCACTCCAGTGTTTGGGTTATCATTAGAGTACTTGATGTACCAGGTTAGCGTGCGATCCTGCAAAGCACTAACCAATGTTTCCTTCTTCATGTGATCATATATGACACCCTAAGCTTCCCATATATCTTTCACGACCAACCAAAACTGGTTCGGGTCCTCATTTCCCAAGCCTTTAAACAAAGGCAGCTTCAATGAATTTGCCATGCTGAATTGCAGTGGAGGTGGTGGTGGTATGGGTGAAGTCGTAGGTGATGGTCATGAAGTTGGAGGTGGTGTAGGTGGAGGTGGTAATCGTGGGAATCGCTATTTTTTTAACAGAACTACACTTCACGGAGAAGCCTGCGCTACTCCTTTGTCACCCAATGGAGATGAAATTAGTGGGCTATATTCAGGACCCTTTCTTCCTTCGTTTCTCTAAGTCTTTCCACTTCGTGTAGCTCTGAACGTCAAGGTAGCTGCATAACCTATTTTTTGCACAATAACATCTTAATCCACGTATTCAAAGACTTCAATTACTTACCTCACGGAAATTTGAAAAAGCATCGCTCTGCCTGGTTGTAACTAACTGAGGTATCGACCATGAATTCAGTCACAAATCCTCCTATGATGTGATCGAGCCAATCATCAACAACACGGGTGATCTTATCCTTAGAGGCTTCCAGTCTCTTTACTAACTCCAGGGTCTAGACAATAGGACCATCAAGTCTCCACCTTCCTTGGCTATCCGCTAGCTTCGTGATGCACTCATACAACTCAACTAGAAAGGAACAGAAGAAGATCTCATGGGTCTCTGTATACAGGTACCTGTCCAACCACTATTCCTTTGTCAGTCATGGATTTCTATTCTCTTGCACCACAAATTCATGGATCTTTCTGTCCAACCAGTCTTTGACCTCTTTCATATTTGGATTCCAGTGATACGACATCACTCATCTCTCATGCAGATTTCGGTCCCAGCAACGGAACCATTTTTTGGATGTGTGGGGCCTGACCTAGGTTCAACGTTAGTTATCCAAAAAAATCCCTACACTACTGGCCATTTCGACATCATCCCATGGAGCGCAGACCAAAGTCTCACTCGAAGCAGTATGGGGGGATGATGGAAATAAGTTTCTGCACCCTGAGATGGTCGTGATGTCGGTTTATACCCTCTGTTCTCACTTTCGTGTAGGTCACTAAGCTTTAGGGCTTTGTCAGTCTAGCCCTTTATTCCTACCATTAGTACCTCCACAAAGGTGTACAATCGACCTTCGCATAGCCTCAACCCACAATCCAGGTACTTTCGCGATGCTATGGTAGCGTATTGTATAGGTTCCCAAGTTATCTTAAGTGTTTTACTTATCTTACTAAACAGTCACGGTCAGGACCGCGGAAACAGATATTCTTACGTGCATTCAATTAGCCATTACAATCACATACATTCACACATCACATGAACATAGTAAACCAAACCCAAAACCCAAAATAACTAGATCCATTAATAGGAAATAAATACACAACATTTGTAGAATACTTCTCTTTATTTATATCTTCATACTATTACAGACTCCATCCGCCATGTGCACACAGCTGCAGGGGTCCACACACTCAGCTTCGGACTTCTACACTAGGCCTTTATAGACTCAGTTGTAGAGCCTCTACCTATGCTAAGACCCGAAACACTTGGACTTTTCTATTAAGACTCTTCACTCCATACTTCGCTTAATACTTTTGACCACTTAGAGCTTACTTACTTAGCTCCTTTTTATACAGTCGCATGGTTCGCGGACCATGGGTGGATCTCTACAGCCGACTCCACACTTTACAAAATAAGTGCGGACAACCCTTTATGACTCATGACTCCTTCGTGCTCCGCGACCACAAAATGCAGAGACTTTACAACTTTATTACAAAATTGAACCAAAACATGGGGGCTTTTAGCCCCAAAGTTGTCCTTGGGGGATCCCATTCCCAATCAGCCCCCAAAACAAACATGGTGACTCCCCCTTGAGTCACTCTATGGGCACATAGATCTTGGTGTGAAGACCTCCCATCTCGACCTGAATGACTGCAACTTCGGCAGTGCACTGTGCGGCCACCTGCCTCGCTTCTTCAACCAACTGCTCAGTCACCAGTCCTGAACTGTTGGCCTGAAGTTTCTACTGAGTAGCCTACAGAGTAGCAAGCTTGCCTTTAATAGAGGCCATGACTGAATAAGCCTCATCCAGCCAAGGCTTCAATCGTGCCTTCAACACTGACTCCTTGTGTTGTGCTACATCTACCTGTTCTTTCAACTGCTTGGCCTCTTGCAGCTTTGCTAGTCTCTGTGTGAGAGCGACGATTCGCTCTGCACCTTTTACTTCATCATAGCGTTGCTGTAGTTCTTGCGCTTGTCTCTAGCCACTGTACATTAGGGTCCTCCTGCAGGCTCGTCAGGACCTTGAACGATTGTTCAAAAAGTTGTGTGCAGTCCGCTAGTGCACTATCTACAGCTGCTATCACCTATGTGACAATGGTTGCACACTGCTCCTTTACTTCTGGTAGAGTTGAAGGCTTTGCCTTTAACTGTAATTCTGTAATCTATAGGTTCAGCTCCAGCTGAACCCTAGCCATTTCTTTGTGAGCATCACGCACCCCTGTAGCAAGCTTGCAGATGCGTACCTCGACTGGTTCTTCCTTAGGAATGGCCAAGTTCGTGACCATTTGACATGCCTCCTCCATGACCTGAACTAGGCATTAGTTTCGGTTGGTCACCTCAGTTACAATAGTGATGGAAGAGTCTCACTATAGGGCCATCTATTCATTATTAATCCTCTGGTCACCGATCACCTGTAGAGCGTGGTGTTTGTAGGCCCTCAGCTTCACAATCACTCCATCCTGTAATAGGTGGAGCACCTAGCCAGGGAGTGCTGCCAAGTTCAACGCCACTCTCTTGAGGGCGTGTTGTGGCCACAACTACCACCCTATTAAAACATGCTCTGATAGAAAATTTTAAATGGGTCCCCTTGAAGCTGGATTTTTCACTTCCCTGCATGATCTGCTTTCATCTCAGAAACTCTAATTCTATGCCGGGTTAATCCTTCAATTCTTAATGGTTAAGACCTCGCCTTGAAAATATCTCTATAGCATGATTTATTTATAACCTGCACTCTTGTTCCCTCATCAAACCTTTCTCAATCCTCGTAAGTTTCTCTAGCAAAATAGGCCCACATATAAAATCGCCCCTACCCTTATTATGGCCGTTCGTGCACTTAACACACAAAACCCTCTATCAAAACTCATTTTCCTTCATAACTCTTTATAGCTAAAGTGCTTCGCAAAGCATACATGAATCATCCATTTTCGCTCATTGCACTTTGCCTTGATCAAAGGGAAAAGGTTGGTTTATCACGAATGAATAAGAGTGATGCGAGTAAGTCCTCCACCGCATCGCAAATCGCCAATCGGCCATATTAACAGAGGTATATTATGTTTAAGATCTGGGACCTTTCGCTCATCGCTATTGGCAGGGTCTGTAATCTATGTATATGGCACACCATAACCATCTGGACGAACCGATGATTATAAAACTGGGTGCATCAATTTTCAAGTCTGGCCTTATGGCTGGATACACAGGTTTTTCGCTCATATCCTTGTGTTTCTAGAAAACATTGAAGTCAGGGTTTTCCAAAGGGAAGGGTAACATTGCAAAAAATTGGTCATGGAACTTACAGATTGAAAACCTTACAGGGAGAAACTGAAAAACTCCCTGTTAATGGATAACATCTCAAGAGATACTCCCAGTAGCCACCACATGGTGGTTACCTCCTAAGTATGTTAGAATGCATTTCCTTTTTGCTATTAGTCTAGTTACATTTCTGTCTTTTCCTTTCTTGTTTCTCTGCAAAGTTTTACTTTCTATTTTAAATTATAGTCCTTTTCAGCTAACTGATTTTCGGACTCCGGTTTTGTTTTTACCTTTTTAGATTGCCATCATTCGCCACATTCAGCCTTTCCCTTCCTCATTAACCTGCTGATGATTCTGTTGTTTCTAAATCCATCATTACCTTGCAAATCAAACAAATTTTTAGTCAGCCCATGAGAACTTGAAAATCAGTTGTGGAATTTAGACCAAGCCACTCATTGGCACCTGTTGAGAACTGGGTAAGACTTGTTGATAACCTTGATACCTAGAGCATGTAGGGGCAACTTTATAAAACAAAAATGTGTAGCTACAGATGGCCTAGCATGGAGGAACGCTACATTTTTAATAAATCCCACTCAGACCTAGCCTATACTTGCCTATAAGGTTTACAGTCATTCTCCATTGGTCCCATCCACCACACTAAATTGTCCAATCCCTGTTGTTTACAAGTAAACCTCCTTTCATGGGCTAAAATCACTATCATTCACCCTGTGGCAAATCCAATTTTGCTCTAGTCCTTGTGCCTCAAGCTGGAAGGACCCAGTTAAAAGAAAATGAAATGTCAAGTCCTTGTGCCAATCTAAAAGGATAGGTTGTTTGAGAGGCCGGTTCGAGTAGGGATTGTTGCTGGGCTCAGAGTACCAGTTGACATAGCAAGCCCAACCTTGCTTTAAGCGGTTTAAAAATATGGCATGATCCATGACTGTGCCCCATTCAAACATATGAAAATATAACACTAGAATTCTTATGTAAAGTGCAGATAAACATAACTACATCGAGTTTGATGAATAATATAGAGCTGATGTACACACCTAAACGGGTATTGACAGACTAGTGATGGCCCCAAAAGGATTTTTGAAAGAAGGCAACAGGTAAAGGAAGGTCAATACATCCCATAATAATAACCATTGGAGAATGCCTGTCAAAACCTTATCAGTAAGAAGAAGCTATTTGTCTTTATCCCGCCTGAAACAATTAATGTTAAAGTGGAACCCATGCCTATTCATTTGTATGATTTGCATTTCAAGTTTATCTTAACACCCTGATGTTTTATTGATCCAAGGTTTATTTGGAAACAAAGATAACTGGTTCGCCCAACGGTTCGCCATTTGTTGTGGCCACAACTACCACCCTATTAAAACATGCTCTGATAGCAAATTTTAAATGGGTCCCCTTGAAGTTGGATTTTTCACTTCCCCGAATGATCTGCTTTCATCTCAGAAACTCTAACTCTATGTCAGGTTAACCCTTCAATTCTTAATGGTCAAGACCTCCCCTTGAAAATATCTCTACAGCATGATTTATTTATAACCTGCACTCTCGTTCCCTCATCGGACCTTTCTCAATCCTCATAAGTGTCTCTGGCAAAATAGGCCCGCATATATAATCGCCCCTACCCTTACTATGGTCATTCGTGCACTTAACGCACAAAACCCTCTATCGCACCTCATTTTCCTTCATAACTCTTTATAGCTGAAGTGCTTCGCAAAGCATACATGAATCATACCTTTTCACTCATCCCACTTCAGCTTGATCAAAGGGCGAAGGCTAGTTTAGCATGAACAAATAAGAGCAATGCAAATAAGTCCTCCACCACATTGCAAATCGCCAATCGGCCATATTAACAGAGGTATATTATGTTTTGGATCTGGGACCCATCGCTCATCGCTATCGGTGGGGTCCAGAATCTATGTATATGGCGCACCATAACCACCTGGACCCGCCAATGATTATAAAACTGGGCGCATCAATTTTCAAGTTCGGCCTTATGGCCGGATACACAAGTTTTTCGCTTATATCCTTATGTTTCCAGAAAAACATTGAAGTCGGGGTTTTCCAAAGGGAAGGGTAACATTGCGGACCCAAAGGGATTTATGAAACTTAACATATATGTGTTTTGGGTCTGCAACCCCATCGCATATCGCATGTTGGTGGGAGCCCAGGTATTATGCACATATGCATCGCGATTTTCCATACTCGGCGGTATTATCAATTATATTTCATATATGTTTCGGATCTGGGGCTATATCGTGCATCGCTATCGGCCTTGTCCCAAAGCTTATATATATAGCGCGCCTCTATCTGCCAGACCCACCAACAATTGTGAATCTGGGCATATAATGTTTCAAGTCCGGCCTAACGGCCGGACTCGGGTTTTCCTATGTATTTCTTTGTTTTCAAAAGATATTGAGGGCGGGGCTTTTTCAAAGGAAATCCGATAGGGGTGATGTTGCGTGTAATGTGCCATCGGGATGTGCCATTGTGACTCGTTCGTAGCACGATTTTTGGCTAAACCAGGGGCCATTTTCTTTCACGATAGCTCCTTTTGATTTTGCAGTGCCTTATCATTTTTGAAGTTTCGATGATGGCGAGAGCTGTTCTTGAGCGTTTCTATCATATTTTATAATCACAGCTAATACGAATTATCTCTATAGGCAAGTTTGAGTGGATCCGGCCGCAGATGAAGGCGCTGTATGTCAGGATGACACCTCTGCACCACCGGTGTCGGTATTGCAAAACACACTCTGCTAAAGGGGAGATGGACTGCCATAGTGCATAATGAAGGTGCTCCTGCAGTTCAATGGAAGCGTTCATGATAGCGCTAATCCACCAAGATGTCATCATCACAAGATACATTACAAAGCATGCCAGATGTGGGGATGATGGGAGCATCTTCAGTTTCTTTCAAAGAAAAGACAAAGAATGATAGCCACTCCTCACAGGTACTAAGAAATGATACACAGTCCTCCCTTGTTCCAAGGAGATCCATCCATTTCCCCAAGAAGGAGAACGCTCCACCAAGGGTGACCTCAGCTTGTTGGTAGTTTCACCAACCTTTCGCATCTATACATACTAATCTGTGTAACGACAAGAGGGAACTGAAAGGTCATGGAAGGTTGAGGGTAGTTCAAAGTCGCATAAGTACTACCTCCGAAGAAAGGAGAAAGGGCTTTTTTGGCTTGGAGAAAAACAGTTTTGATTTATTGTGAATAAAGGGGACTGTTTGGTTCAAGGAGGAGCCATAGTTTCAGACTCATTGTATTGTTTTGGATCAGAGTGTTATTACTGGCATGAATGTAAATGTGATTTGTATTTATGCATATTGATGACTTACAGTTCACTATTAGTCTTGTTAAATTGAATGTGATTCAGTTTCATGGTTAACTTGTGAATGGTCTCTGATTTGAAACTAAGTTAAACATCAGTTGCAAGTTTTAATTCCATAGAAGAATGTGGAATCCTATGTGAATGATTGGGTTGAAATTTAGCTTTAATATAGTCTTGTCCAGCTATGAATTCAGTGATTGATTCATTTGGACTTGAATCTATACATGATGTTTAATCTTCTTTATCACGCTCCTGCCGAACATATATATGATGTTTAAACCTCTGTATTATGCTTCTACAAGATAGACTAGGATAACTAAGACTAGATTAGAGTAGTTAGAAGTAGTATAGATAGGATTTAATACATAGAGGTTAGTTGTTTTATTTTCTTGATTTAATTGAAGTCTTCCTCCCGGAAGCAATCTTTTTACATGTTCAAATAGTTTATGGGGTCCCTTAAAACCTGTCGGAGCTAGCCATTCCAAACGAAAGCAGGTCTAATTGGGGCTTGCGATCAGGTTAGTCCCCCTTGTTGGCATAGTGCGCATTAGCCATGTCAAAAAATTGGCACTAGAAGGAGGGCCTAAATTGCCATCCCCATCTTTTCAAGATTTCATCTATAAGTGCCACGCATGGATTCAAAAGGATTAATGTATGGATTGTAAAGGTCAGAGAGATCCTACCACACATTTAAAAGAGCCTCATTTTGAAGAAATAGAGACCCCTCTAAGTCCTGTTTCCGAGTCACCCAAGGAAGAGAGACTGTGGGAGTATCTTGTCACTCAGGAGCAACCAGTCAGAAGGCTTACTCGGGCTTACGTTCCTTCCCTTAGCTTCCCATATTTCACTCTTTACCTACGACAACTAAGAAAAAGCCAAGGATATTTACCCTGAGCAAAGATACATCTGCAGTGACTTCTCTCGAAGATATTGTGGTAGAATCCTTGCAAAGTATTGACACCCCTTGGGAAGAAATTCCTGAGGATTCCCCTTTTATAGGCAACTCCTCACTTTATTTTGAGAATTCTAATGGAGAATCTTCCAACCAAAACTCCCTATCCATAATATGGCCAACATTCTCCCTCCAGGTGGGAATCAGCCTCCACCTCCTCCCTCGGGTGGGAATCAACCCCCACCTCCTCCGGGAGCACTCCCTCCCTGGCTTGCACAGGATGTTGTAGCGGTACCTGGGAAACAACATCCCTTACCCAAAAATGTAGAAAGAGTGTTACCTAATTTCGACCCTGAGTGGGGAGATACCACTGATAACCATATTCGCTCTTTCTTCCTAGCCTTGCGCAGGTTGGGGGTCGCCGATGAAGATGTGGTGTGCCGCCTATTCTCTTTTACTTTGACTGGTGCAGCCTCCACATGGTATTTCAACTTGAGAATAGGGTCAATCACCTCTTGGGATGCTTTTCAGCAGGCCTTTTTAGACAAGTTTGGTGATGACAAAACACCTGCGGCCTTAGTTTTAGAATTATCCCGTCTAAAAATGGAAACCAAGGAGAAGGTTAAGGATTTTAACATCCGGTTCAACACCTTGTTCAACAGAATCCCAACCACCGCTAGACCTACTGAAGAGGTGCTAATGGAATTCTATATCTCTGCTCTCCTTGTCCCTACAGCGATGTGGGTTAAAAGGAGTAATGTGAAAACCTTACAAGGTGCTATCAATGAAGCAGTGAAAGTTGAAAATGAAATGATCAGCCTCATAGCATGTCATTATACAACTGAAGTGAAGAAATCCTCTCAATCATCCAAGAAGAGTAGTGGGAGTGGCAACCAAGTGGCTGAGACCAAAGAAAAGGATACCACAGATGTGGAGGGTTTGCATCAGATCATTAAGAAACTAACAAACACAGTCATCGATATGAAAAGAAATGTTGGAGAGAGTACAAGTGGGAATGGAGGAGATTATAATAACAGAAAACCCTTCAAACCTTTCTATCAGAAGAAAATAGAAGGTGGTCATGGTCAACTTGCATTGCCTGCTCCACCTAATGAAGAGGCTTTAAACACAGAAGAGTTGGCTCTTATTGGATTGCTCCTTAACAAAGAAGAACCTATACTGGAGCTCAAACCAAAACAAGAAGACGAAGAAGGATACCAAGTAGAAGAACCCTCAGATGAGGAAACCCAAATTAATGTGCTGTGGGATTTCCAAAGTAATAAGAACGACGACAAAGGGGATAACATTGCAGAAATCAACGCTAGTGAAATCCACACGCAAAGTAAAGGGCAGCTCCCAGATGCGACAAATCCCTTAGGCCGAACAAAGCAAGATGTTTGCCTTGTGAAAGCATCCGCTCCCAGAGTTCCTGTCGAGAAGAGTAGACCTGGCGGTCAATCCAAGAATGCCCCTGTTGCAAGTCACCCAGAGAAAGAAAATGCATCTCCCACTGCAATGAAGGCTACTCAAGACGGTAAACTCCCACCTAAGAATGGAAAAACATGTATGTTTACTCTGCCATATCCTGTTTATAACATGGATTACAATATTGTGGATGATCTCAAGAAGTCTAGGGCTAATATCACCTATTTTGACTTGTTAAAATTAACGCAACAAAGAGATTTGCTACTGAAAGATATGAATGAGCGGAACTACAAAACCCCCACCACCTCTAGCAGCCAAACCCAGAAACCAGTGTCCAAACCTGTAAGTACCTCTAGTGCATCCCAAATACCATCAGCTATGGAGGCCAGTTTATGTAAAATAAATCAAAAACCCCAAGATGTCAGTGCAACCATGATAGGGAGGAAATCAAAATCTATGACTCCACCGTTCGTTATCATGTTTGAAATATTTAACATGAATGTACACAATTTCCTAGTAGATTCCAGTTCCTCATCCACTGTTATGCCTTATGTTGTTGCGAAAAGACTGTAGGTAGCGCCCAAGAAAACTGGAACTCGAATTATGCAATTGGACAGAACAAATGTGAATGTAATTGGGGAATTAAAAGATGTGTTGATTTGGATGGCTGCTAAACCACAGCACACACACGTCATTGATATAGTGGTGGTCAACATACTTGAGGCTTATGGAATGCTGCTTAGTAGGGACTGGTCATCAAATCTCAATGGATATTTGTAAACTGATTGGTCCCATCTCTTGCTACCTCAGAGGGGAAAAGGTGATATGCTGAGAGTCGATAGAGAAAGATACATGAAATATGTGGTAACAGAACTAAACAGCCCCAATGAACCTGTAATGTTCTATAACTCTATCCTTGGGAATTATAGTTTTGATGTTTATGCCACGGAAACCTATTTCAGAAAATGCCATGCAGAAACAATCAAGGAAGCTTTGACAAACACACAATGGAAGAAAGAATTAAACACCCCCACAATCCAACTGATGAATTACCTTGTATTATAGTAGATGATAGGAATAATTTCATAGGAAGTAGTTCTTTTAGCGTAACATTAGAGTTTATTTTCGGGACACTCCACTTTGATGACTCTATCTGTCTTGAAAGTGCAGGCGCTAGGAGCATTTTCATTGACCCACTAGGGAACCAACGTCTGATGGCCAGCTTGTTGGAATACACACGCACCAGTAACACAGTAGAAGTAGAACATGAAGGCTTGCTGAAAGGCCTGAGAAGAGCCATTGAAAGGAATGTAAAAAATCTCAGAGTTTTTGATGTCCCACAAATAATGGTGGACCAGGTAAAGAAAAAGATACACTACAGTCTGCCACACCTGGTGAGGTACCAACATGAGGTATGGATTTTAATTGACAATTTCGATTCTTTCAATGTCACATACATACCTCAAAAGTATAACCATGATGCCGATTTTATGGCTGCTATGGCTATGAAACTTTTGCCTAATCTTAGATTAAACAAGAATAAATTTTATGTTGAATTGATTTTCAGATCATCCGTAACTGATAACATCTCAAATTGGCAGGTGTTCGAAGGTGATAATAAAATCCTTGAGTTCCTGCATTGTGAAAGAACATTCAGAAATGCAACCATTAACAAAAAGGAGCATGAGAAACTTATAAATGAAAGTGAAGATGAGGTGATATCTTTCATTGAGAAATTGATTTACTTTTCACCTCTCATGAGTGAGCCAACAGGTAAGCACACAAAATTACAACACTCATGGCTGAGCCCATTCCAAGTTGTGGAAAAAATTGGTCATGGAACTTACAGATTGAAAACCTTAGAGGGAGAAATTGAAAAACTCCCTGTTAATGGCCAGCATCTCAAGAGATACTCCTAGTAGCCACCACATGGTGGTTACCTCCTAAGTACGTTAGAATGCATTTCCTTTTTGCTATCAGTCTAGTTACGTTTTCGTCTTTTCCTTTCTTGTTTCTCTACAAAGTTTTACTTTCTGTTTTAAATTACAGTCCTTTTCAGTTAACTGATTTTGGTACTCCAGTTTTGTTTTTACCTTTTCAGATTTCCATCATTCACCACATTTAGCCTTTCTCTTCCTCATTAACCTACTGATGATTCTGTTGTTTCTAAATCCATCATCACCTTGCAAATCAAACAAATTTTCAATCAGCCCATGAGAACTTGAAAATTAGTTGTGGAATTTAGACCAAGCCACTCATTAGCATCTGTTGAGAACTGGGTAAGACCTATTGATAACCTTGATACCTGGAGCATGTAGGGGCATCTTTATAAAACAAAAATGTGTAACTACAGCTGGACTGGCATGGAGGAACACTGCATTTTTAATAAATCCCACTCAGACCTAGCCTATACTTGCCTATAAGGTTTACAGTCATTCTCCATTGGTCCCATCCACCACACTAAATTGTCCAATACCTATTGTTTACAAGTAAACCTCCTTTCATGGGCTAAACTCACTGTCATTCACCCTGTGGAAAATCCAATTGTGCTCTAGTCCTTGTGCCTAAAGCTGGAAGGACCTAGTTAAAAGAAAATGAAATGTCAAGTCCTTGTGCCAATCTGGAAGGACAAGTTGTTTGGGAAGCCAGTTAGAGTAGGGACTGTTGCTGGGCTCAGAGTACCGGTTGACACAGCAAGCCCAACCTTGCTTAAGCGGTTTAAAAATATGGCATGATCCATGACTGCACCCCATTCAACCATATGAAAATATAGCACTGGAATTCTTATGTAAAGTGCAGATAAACATATCTACATCGAGTTTGATGAATAATATAGAGCTGATGTACACACCTAAATGGGTATTGACAGACCAGTGATGGCCCCAAAAGGATTTTTGAAAGAAGGCAACAGGTAAAGGAAGGTCAATACATCCCATAATAATAACCATTGGAGAATGCCTGTCAAAACCTTATCAGTAAGAAGAAGCTATTTATCTTTATCCCGCCTAAAACAATTAATGTTAAAGTGGAACCCATGCCTGTTCATTTCTACGATTTTCATTTCAAGTTTATCTTAACACCCTGATGTTTTATTGATCCAAGGTTTATTTGGAAATAGAGATAACTAGTTCGCCCAGCGGTTCACCATTTGTTGTGGCCACAACTACCACCCTATTAAAACATGCTCTGATAGCAAATTTTAAATGGGTCCCCTTGAAGCTGGATTTTTCACTTCCCCGAATGATCTGCTTTCATCTTAGAAACTCTAACTCTATGTTGGGTTAACCCTTCAATTCTTAATGGTCAAGACCTCCCCTTGAAAATATCTCTGCAGCATGATTTATTTATAACCTGCACTCTCGTTCCCTCATCGGACCTTTCTCAATCCTCATAAGTGTCTCTAGAAAAATAGGCTTGCATATATAATCACCCCTACCCTTATTATGGCCATTCGTGCACTTAACGCACAAACCCTCTATCACACCTCATTTGCCTTCATAACTCTTTATAGCCGAAGTGCTTCGCAAAGCATACATGAATCATCCCTTTTCACTCATCACACTTCGCCTTGATCAAAGGGGGAAGGCTGGTTTATCATGAACGAATAAAAGCGATGCAAGTAAGTCCTCCACCGCATCACAAATCGCCAATCGGCCATATTAACAGAGGTATATTATGTTTCGGATCTGGGACCCATCGGTCATCGCTATCAGTGGGCTCCAGAATCAATGTATATGGCGCACCATAACCACCCAGACCTGCCAATGATTATAAAACCGAGCGCATCAATTTTCAAGTCCGGCCTTATGGTCGGATACACAGGTTTTTTGCTTATATCCTTATGTTTCCGGAAAAACATTGAAGTTGGGGTTTTCCAAAGGGAAGGGTAACATTGCGGACCCGAAGGGATTTATGAACCTTAACATATATGTGTTTTGGGTCCGCAGCCCCATCGCATATCGCATATCGGCGGGAGCCCGGGTCTTATGCACATATGCATCGCGATCTACCGGACCCGACGGTATTATCAATTATATTTCATATATGTTTTGGATCCGGGGCTATATCGCACATCGCTATCGGCCTTGTCCCAAAGCTTATATATATAGCACGCCTCTGTCTGCCGGACCCGCTGACAATTGTGAATCTGGGCATATAATGTTTCAAGTCTAGCCTAATGGCCGGACTTGGGTTTTCCTGTGTATTTCTTTGTTTTCGAAAGATATTGAGGGTGGGGATTTTTCAAAGGAAATCCGATAGGGGTGATGTTGTGTGTAATGTGCCATCGGGATGTGCCATTGCGACTCGTTCGCGGCACGATTTTTGGCTAAACCAGGGGCCATTTTCTTTCACGATAGCTCCTTTTGATTTCGCAGCACCTTATCATTTTTGAAGTTTCGATGATGGCGAGAGCTGTTCATGAGCGTTTTTATCATATTTTATAATCACAGCTAAAACGAATTATCTCTGTAGGTGAGTTTGAGTGGATCTGGCCACAGATGAAGGCGCTGTATGTCAGGATGACACCTCTGCGCCACCGATGTCGGTATTACAAAACACACTCTGCTAAAGGGGAGACGGACCACCATAGTGCATAATGAAGGTGCTCTTACAGTTCAGTGGAAGTGTTCAAGACAGTGCTAATCCACCAAGATGTCATCATCACAAGATACATTACAAAGCATGCCAGATGTGGGGATGATGGGAGCATCTTCAATTTCTTTCAAAGAAAAGACAGAGAATGATAGCCACTCCTCACAGGTGCTAAGAAATGATACATAGTCCTCCCTTGTTCCAAGGAGATCCATCCATTTCCCGGGAAGGAGAATGCTCCACCAAGGGTGACCTCAGCTTGTCGGTAGTTTCACCAACCTTTCGCATCTGTACATACTAATCTGTGTAATGACAAGAGGGAACTGAAAGGTCATGGAAGGCCGAGGGTCATTCAAGGCCACATAAGTATTACCTCCGAAGAAAGGAGAAAGGGATTTTTTGGCTTGGAGAAAAATAGTTTTGATTTATTGTGAATAAAGGGGACTGTTTGGTTCAAGGAGGAGCCATAGTTTCAGACTCATTGTATTGTTTTGGATCAGAGTGTTATTACTGGCATGAATGTAAATGTGATTTGTATTTATGCATATTGATGACTTACAATTCACTATTAGTCTTGTTAAATTGAATGTGATTCAGTTTCATGGTTAACTTGTGAATGGTCTCTGATTTGAAACTAAGTTAAACATCAGTTGCAAGTTTTAATTCCATAGAAGAATGTGGATTCCTATATGAGTGATTGGATTGCAATTTAGCTTTAATACAATCTTGTCCAGCTGTGAATTCAGTGATTGATTCATTTGGACTTGAATCTATACATGATGTTTAATCTTCTTTATCGCGCTCCTGCTGAATATATATATGATGTTTAAACCTCTATATTATGCTTCTGCAGGATAGACTAGGATAGCTAAGACTAGATCAGAGTAGTTAGAAGTAGTATAGATAGGATTTAATACATAGAGGTTAGCTATTTTGTTTTGTTGATTTAATTGAAGTCTTTCTCTCGGAAGCAATCTTTCGACATGTTCAAACAGTTTACGAGGTCCCTTAAAACCCATCGAAGGTAGCCATTCCAAATGAAAGTAGGTCTAATTGGGGCTTGCGATAAGGTTAGTTCCCCTTGTTAGCATAGTGCACATTAGCCATGTCAACAGGGCGCTGACAGTGGGCCTGTCAGCTTCATTCTCTGTGGTTAGTGCTCCATCTGGAAGCACTATCGTGCTGGAGACCTTCGCACATAGCATTTCGGCAGCTTCTGAAGTGCCGATAGCGAGGATGGACATCGTGCTAGCCGGTGATGCACGAGTTTGTAGCTCTTGCAGACCTATCTGGATGGCTCCCAATAGTAGCTGTTGCTTCTATTCAAACTGTTGTAGCGCCTCTGTGGTGAAATCCCGTACCGTCTCTCCAATGTCATGCAAATCGCCCTCTATGAGGGTGATTGGGTCCAACGATGTCTTAGTGGCCTTGGATTTCTTCCTCAACCCTCCTTTCTCTTGTTCCCTTCGACACTTGATGCAGGCCAATGTCGCCTGCAGGTATGTGCCATGATGATCTGTTTGCTCATCTGTTTCCTCCTCTACGTCAGGAAAAGGTGACCTCGCGCCTTTGTCAAAGCCGCGCTCTTTTCCGCTTGTCTACTTTTCTATCTGCTGGGTGGTATCGCGCTCCGCCTGGGCCTTGTCAGTAGCCTCCTTCTTCCTCTTCTTAGCCACCTATGCCATCTTGAGCTTGGCCTCCTCCTTCTTGCATTGCGTAGAAGACTTGCTCGCTCCCACCACTAAGTCTAATGTTGTGCGCCACTCTACTGGCCAACAATCAAGTACTGTATCAATGGCGTCATCCGTTGCCAAGTAAGGCAAGTCATACCATGTCTGCATAGGGTCCTTCCGTGACTTGATCGACACATGGTGGAAGTCTGCCTTGAACTCCACATACACCTGCAAGTTGGCAAACACAGTAGGCGACAACTGCGGTTTGCGATTGATAGCCATGCAGATGTTCATGTCCATCAAGATCGAGAAGATCTTGCTATCCTTGATGCGTTGTGCATCCTTGGTCGCCCACAGCGAAGCGTACTTCACTACTTATGGTGGCTTCGACACAACCGAGGGGAACTAACTATCTTCCGGCAGCTCCCATGCTACCAACACAATAGACAGTAAGAGCCACGCATAGTGGAAGGTCAACGAAGTGTACTTCGTTGCTTATGGTATTTTTGGCGCAACCGAGGGGAATTGACTATCTTCCGGCAGCTCCCATGCTACCAACACAATAGACAATAAGAGACACACATAGTGGAAGGTCTTGTTGAGCTCCTATGCCTTGCAGAAGTTCACAAGGAACTCACCGCAGGGATAGTGCACCTAATTGAACTAGACACCTTCAGTGAATTGGGTTGCAAGAGCAATGACTGGTGCCGACACTTCATCTGCGTGACACTTCTTCATAACCTTCCCTGGCAAAATCTGTGTGGCCACCTTGACTATAGGGTCACTGATACTTGAGATGGCATAGCCTCGTGGTTTCTTCACAAGCTTGAACTTCTCCTCCATGGCCTCCATGAGGGCCTGCTCGCCACCTTTTCCACCAAACATCACGGCCGGATTTTATCCTGTGTAGGGCAACTGTGTGATCCTATGGATCAATCTGTCAGTGATGGGTATTGGCTTCTCCAACCACAGACACCCATCGTGCACCAATCATAATAGCTTCTTCATGACCAACACTGTAATGGGGGTGTAGTTGAGTGCAGCACCCATAGCAGGTTGAGCAGAACTGCCTTGTCTACTCCCCTGAGCCACCTCTGTGGTTCCAATGTAGTCATCTCAGTGGTTGTGTCAATAATGTGCTGCATTAGCTACTTTGTCGCCAAGTGCGGGAACTTATCATGGTCAACTAAGTCCCAATCTTCCAGCTTTAATAGAGGAACCCACCCCAAGCGTGGTCCTTCAAAGACAATCTCATCTGGCAGTAGAGGGGTTTGCAAGGGGACATTGCTCTCGTCAATTTCCTTTGGCACCTTGGTATTGCCCTTGTGTAGAGGGATGTACTTGGACAACTTAGTGATAGGGTCAGCACCCTAGACTTCAACTTCCTCCACGTCTACCCCCAAGTCCTCATCATCCATCGGGATGTCCTCAATTTCTTCCTCCTTTGGATCCATGTTGATGGATTTGCCCTTTTCCCGTGCAGTGGGCTTGGCCTTCGGTGGGTTTCTTCTCAGCAACATGTGCATTGGTATCACAACCTACTTGCCCTTTTTATCCTTCACACTCTCCTTGGTTGGGGTTGGCTTCGGTCTAGGTGTCTGTGGTGATTTGGGAACTTTAACTGATACTTCTGCAACCTCTGGAGACGCTCCCTCTGCCTCCATAACAACCTCTGGCACAACCCCCTCGGCTACCATTGCTTCAGTGTCCATAGCTTCTGTGGGTGTCGACATGATGCTATTCAATAGCTCCTGGGTCACCTGTGGTAATTGCTTAAATGCTGAACTCGCTATCAGAGCTTCAAAGAATTCATGGTTCATGTGGACCTGAGAACTCAACAACTCAATTCTCAAAATGTCAAGTGTTTTTTGTTGGGCAGCCACCTGTAATTTATAGGGCATTTTGAATTCAAATCTGACTGTTCCCCCCACATTTATTTCATTAATTCCGAATTGGCAGCAGATTTCCAAGGATATTACCCATAAAGTTCATCTTAAATGCCGGCCGCGCACTCCATTTGGCCGCATTTCTACCATCAAATCATGAACAGTGACTTTAACGGTCACTTTTCAGCTGACCAACACGATTTTTCCCTGGGTAGCGGAGCTCCCTTCATGTTGTTGCGAACCCTGTGACATTACCTCGTTCTGCACAATCCTACAATCATGCAGTTCCCCAACCTAGGCAGTGTAGTTTATAGTCCCGTGCCCCCTTTAAGCTACCTAGATCGCTAAGACTATGCTACCCTCATATAGTCACATGGCCAGACCACTGGTGTATGGCTTCAATTAGCTGCCATTCACCTTTCCTAGGAAGGGATCTCCGTTCAATTTAACCAATTGAACTGCTCCACGGTTGGTAATCTCCTTAATGACATAGGGCCCTAACCAGTTCATTCTGAATTTCCCTGAAAATTTATCAAACTTACTGTCATATAACAAAACTAGATCATTTACCTCGAAGGTGCAGAGCTTAATGTGTCGATCATACCATTCTTTCTCACACTGCTTTTGGACCTGTTGGTGAAATCTAGCTAGAAATCTCTCTTCCTCAAGCTCAGCCAGCTGCGGGAGCCTCTCTTCCAAGGCTCTGCGATCCGTCATACCCATGAGTGCCACTATCCATAGGCTAAGCACAATCTATTCCATGGGCATCACTGCTTCAACACCATCTACAAGCCTAAAGGGTGTCTGTCCAGTCAACTTTTTGCATGTCGTCTGAAAGGCCCATAGTACTGCGGGTATGCGCAGGTCCCAATCACTTCGCTGAGCATTCCAAACTTTGGTCAGCGTGTTCTCCAGCACCTTATTGAATGCTTCCACTATCTCGTTAGCCTGTGGGTGATAAGGTGTGGTTTTTTGGTGATAGACCTGAAAATCCTCCATCAGCATGCTGATCGTCTCATTTAGAAAGTATGTACCACGACCACTCATCAAAATTTTTGGATACCCAAATCGCATCAGTACATACTCAAAGAGGAACTTCGCAGCAATCATGCCTATGCTGTCCTTCACAGGATGTGTCTCCACCCATAAAGTCAAATACTTAGTCGCAGTGATAATGTACCGTGCGCCCGTCTTCTTCCCTTGGGGCTGAATGGGTCCCACAAAATCTATCGCCCATTTCTCAAAAGGTTGGAACGTCATCTAACGGTTCAGAGGCCGCTCATCCCTCCATGATGGCCTGCTAGTCCTTTGACACACATCACAAGCCTTGCAGTAAGCTTTTGAATCCTGATGGAGGGTTGGCCACCAAAACCCCGCGCGTAGAATCTTCTTCGTGGTCACTCTTTTGGCATAATGGCCTCCAGCGACGCCCCCATGAGCGTTCGTGAGGATACTGCTCCTTTCAAACTCTGGTACATATCATCGTAATACTTCATCAGACCCCATTATGTACACATGTCCGACAATGATGGAAAAGTCTACCGCGCCTACCACTAACTCCTTTTTCTGCTGGACAGTGTAGCCTTCCAGGGCAGTTCCTATTGTTAGGCAGTGTATGATGTATTCAAAGTGACCATCCGCAATGCACACTACAAATAGTTGTGTGCCAGGCAATCCCTCCTCCAAATTAGTGGGCTCTTCCCCCATTTCGATGCACAACAGATGGTCTAGTCCCACGTTCAGTCGTCCAAGATTCATAATAACCTCAAAATCATATTCCTAGAACAATAACAACCACCTACAAATTCTCCGCCCCAACAAAGGCTTGTTGACCAGGTATTTCAACGCGGAATGATCCGTATACATCTTGAAATGTCCACCCAGCAAATAGTGTCTAAATTTCTCGAGTGTGTATAGCATGGCTAACCCTTCGTGCTTGGTGGTGGAATAGTTCTTCTCATCCTTGGATAGCCTCCTGCTTGCGAGTGCTATAGGATGGTCCAATTCTCCTCCGCTAGT
This sequence comes from Pinus tabuliformis, assembly GCA_031772625.1. Taxonomy (NCBI): domain Eukaryota; kingdom Viridiplantae; phylum Streptophyta; class Pinopsida; order Pinales; family Pinaceae; genus Pinus; species Pinus tabuliformis. The sequence continues at coordinate 379,269,460 of CM062817.1, read as the reverse complement.
CTGTGTCAGTACTGCTCCCAGTGATATACATGACGCGTCTACATGTACATGAAACTCCTTCTTCCAATCTAGAAAGACTAAAATTGGTGCGATGACCATTTTTCTTTCAATACATCCAAGATTTTCTTACAGTCCTCGTTCCAACAGAACCTGACATCCCTTTTCAACAAATTCTCCATAGGCGCGGTGATCTGGGCATAGCCCTTGATAAAATTTATGTAATACCCAGTATGTCCTAAGATTGCGTGCAACTATTTTACACTCCTTGGTACCTCCAAGTTAAGTATCACTACAATCTTCGCGTGATCTACCATCAATCCCTGTCTACAAACCACATGACCCAGCAGAGTCCCAAAAGGGACACAAAATAGGCATTTCTTCAAATTGAGAGCAATTTGGTACCTTCGACAAGTATCTACCATTAGGCACAAACTTGCTACATGGTGTTTCACTAGCCCAAACACAGTCCAGTCATCAAAGTGCACGTCTAGAAACTTATGAATGAATTCTTTGAACGCAACAATGACTACGTGCGAAAAAATCCCAGATGCATTCTTCAATCCGAAAGGCATTACAGTGTACTGAAAACATCCCCATTCAGTCGCGAAGGTCAACTTGCTTCTATCCTCCAACGCAATTTTGATTTTATGGTACCCAAAGAGCCCATGAGTGAAGGAGTACGCTTCCTGGCCACCTACATTATCCAATACCTTGTCAGTGAACGAAGTCAGGAAGGGATCATGTACGCAAGCATCATTCAGCTTCCTAAGACCTACGCATATCCTTGTTTGATCCTTCTACTTCTTTTCCTCTACCACCATTGGGCTTACCCAATCAGATTCTTCTATGGGCTTAATGATGCCTGCCGTGAGCATCATGTCTAGCTCTAAGTGGACCTTCTTCTTATACTTCGGATTGAGACGGTAAGGTCTTTGCTTAACCAGCTTCGCATCGGGCTTTAACATGATCTTCATAACGCCTAGGTCTCCTATTATCCCCTTTAGCTCTGTAAACTTGGTAGGGAACAAATATTAGTATCCGTGGAGCAATTCAGTGACCATATCTACTGTCACGTCATTCCAGTAATCTCCAATCTTTGCGAATTTGAGCTCCACCTCCATACCAATATTTACCTATTTCGTTTTTAGTGGCGCGGTTATATCAGGATTCTCGATCTATGGTCCCCCAACCTCGCGGTGACCCTTTGTTTCAAGGATATTAATCTTTCGTGGATCCTCATCTTCTTCTTTAGAAATCATGTTATAGCATTCCAATGCGTGGCTCAGCTGAGTAGTCCAATCGGGTTGAATAAGATCCAAAGGATCTTGCAGTATCCTAAAGATTACTGCTTTAACTTCTTGTAGCGCTCTGTCAATATAGTCAAACTTGTCTTCGAAGCTGAACGTCATTATGAATCCTTCACGAAGAATATCCCATTCATCTGTACCATGGTGGAGCTCTGTCTCCAAGTACCAGTTCATCGGGATGACATCCAAGGTGTGACAGAACAAGAGCACCCACTAAGGTTGGGGTTTCGCTCCATAAGCCTTAGTCCATTTGGCCAAGTGCATGCACGGATCATCCTTCCTATCATATTTGTTTGTCATTCGTACCTGCGGCTTCCCAAAGCATGTTCTCGTCATCCTACTCAACTCACACCAATCATCAAAGCTACCCTTGTGCGTACCCCACCATCTTGCAGGAGTAGCGCACAGTGCCCAGTCCAAAGCCTGGAAGTGCTACTTTTCTAGTACCTCCCTCTCAAATGCATCCAAAAATACATCTACATCATTTAGGACATCGTAAGTGGGCATAGTTCTTACCTCTAATGATACACAGTGCAGCGACCAGGTCATCATGTTACAGCTCACTGTGGTTACTTCATGTAGCTTATTTTGCCAGTGCTCTAATTCTTCACCAGAGTCTAAGGTGTAGGAACTCTCGCGATCCCATGTAATTTGTCTATCCACTGTTAGATTCACCCAATCTTGGTCTCACACTGTTATCTTATATATGAAGTCCAAATCGTCATTGCTCTCATAATCGCAGACTGGTTCAATATAGCGTGATCCTTCAACAGGATCTAGGGGTACTATTACACGAAGCGATTTCTTTTACTTCAAAGTCAGCCAACGTGCTTGCACCTTCAATATCTACTGTCACTCCTTGCAGGCGTCCCATGGGGATGACCTTCTGTTGATTTTCCATCCTTAATTGAATCGGAGACCACTATAGCGCGGGTCTCCCCATCTGCTCCCAAGTCTACTTTGGTAAAACATCCGCGTCTGACCCCAGATCCAGAATAACCTGATCCATTTCATATTCTCCTATCTGCGCGGTCAGTCTCATCTCACACCATTTCCTTGCATTATGCTTACCAATATTCCGTACAATGCGCGGTTCACCCAGAGTGTTTCCGGTGCATCTATTTAGAAGCTCTTGTAACCCCTTCACAACCTTGCTATCGTGCAGCAGCTTCACATAAGTCTCTAGAAAGGTCGTAAGCATAAAAGGGTCCATTTCCTGATTAGGCTTATCCTTGCTTCCTGATGTGGAGGCCTCAGTGAAGCTCTTCTTTGCTTCCATGAACATTTTTTGTGCATGCTGTAAATCAAATTCAACCTCCTTCGTTGGAGCTTTGTGAACCCATGCACTTTCTTCGCCTTGTTTCCCCTTATCATCGCCCGTTAGTGTTCCACTTCGGAGAACTATATTCACATTCGGATCCTCTTCGCGGGGCTCAGACCTCATCGTCTACAGGTTCTGAGTCGACTAAGTTGGTAGCTCCCCTTTGTCATGTATCCTCACTATCAGCGTAGGACAGTATTCTGTCTCATGATCAAACTGAGTACAATATTTGCATGACGGTTGTGTTGGGTTAGTGCATTCACGGGCATCGTGTCCTAGTCCTTCGCAATTGAAACAGATCAGCTGTCCTTGACCTCTGGTAGGTCCTCCTCCGCCTCGGCCTTGTCCGCGCCCATGGAAGCCTATTTGCGCCATCCTAGTGCTCTGGTTAGGGGGCCGTGTTTCTACCTGAACCCTATAGATGGGTGTTCTATCCATCGTCAATTCATAACTTTTGCAGTTGTGCTCATCATGTCGTATCGACCTATAAAAGTTGTAGAATAGCTATTGTGGTGTTTGTACAAACTTTTGCAGCAAATGACAGTTATCCGTCGTATGTTTCCTTGCTACCTGACATATAGTGCACCACAACGCTTATCATGCCCCTAACCTTTACATTTCAGGCACCATACCTCTTCGCGCACCTCCAGTCGAACTGCTCTGTCCTGCTTTAAACTTTGCATTTCAAGGCAAAGATTTTGCAGCTGTGTATGGATTTCCTAAACCCCCAGATTCACATCTCGCATCGGTGTTTCATGCATTCTCATGGCAATCTCCAAGGCCTCTGCTTGAGTCATAATCTTCTATTGTAATAGTGAAACCCTTAGGTGAGGCAGGAGCAAAGCCACGAACCATTCACAGTGTTGTCCATCTGTTAAGTTCATATTAAATTCACGGATTTTACACTTCAACCTCTGATCCAATTCCCAAGGTGTCTCGCCTAGTTGCATCGCGATTTCCTTGAACCCCACAATTGACTGTGCCTCAGATTTAGGCCTACTAAATTATTTATTCAACGCGATCTAGATGTCTTCCACTCCAGCGATTGGGTTATCATTAGAGTACTTGATGTACCAGGTTAGCGTGCGATCCTGCAAAGCACTAACCAATGTTGCCTTCTTCATGTGATAATCTGTGACACCCTGAGCTTCCCATACAACTTTCACGACGAACCAAAACTGGTTCGGGTCTTCATTTCCCAAGCCTTTAAACAAAGCTAGCTTCACTGAATCTGTCATGATGAACTGTGATGGAGGTGGTGGTGGTATGGGTGAAGTCACAAGTGATGGTGGTGAATTTGGAGGTGGCGTAGGTGGAGGTGGAAGTCGTGGGAATCCCTGTTTTATTAACTGCATTGCACTTCGTGGAGAAGCCTATGATACTCCTTCTTCGTCACCCAATGGAGGTGAAATAAGTGGGCTATATTCCAGACCCTTTCTTCCTTCGTTCCTGTAAGTCTTTCCACTTTGCATAGCTCCGAACATCAAGGTAGCTGCATAACCCATTTTTCACACAATAACATATTAATCTAGTTATTCAAAGACTTCAAGTACTTACCTCGCGGACCTTTGAAAAAGCATCGCTCCGCCTTGCTATAACTAACTGAGGTATCGACCATGAATTCAGTCACAAATCATCCTATGATGTGATTGAGCCAATGATCGACAACATGGGCGATCTTTTCCTCAGAGGCTTCCAGTCTCTATACTAACTCCGGGGTCCAGAAAATAGGATCGTAAAGTCTCCACCTTCCTTGGCTACCACTAGCTTCACGATCCAGTCGTACAACTCAACTAGAAAGGAACAGAAGAAGATCTCATGGATCTCTGTATACAGGTACCTGTCCAACCATTGTTCCTTTGTCAGTCATGAATTTTTGTTCTCCTGCGCCATGAATTCGTGGATATTTCTGTCCAACTAGTCTTTGATCTCTTTCTTAGTTGGATTCCAGTGAGACGACATCACACATCTCTCATGCAGATTCCGGTCTCGGTAACATAACGATTTGTTGGTTGTGTGGGGGCCTGAACCAGGTTCAACGTTAGTTAGCCAAACAAATCCCTACACTACTAGCCCTTTTGACATCAGCCAGTGGAGCGTGGACTGAAGTCTCACCTGAAGCAATATGGGGGGATGCTGGAACCAAGTTTTCACACCCTGAGATGGTTGTGATGTCGGTTTATACTCTCTATTCCTACTTTCGCGCAGGTCACTAAGCTTTAGGGCTCTGTCGATCTAGCCCTTTATTCCAGCCTTTAGTACCTCTACGAAGGTGTACAATCGACCTTCGCATAGCCTCAATCCATGATCCAGGTACTTTCGTGCTGCTATGGCAGCGTATTTTATAGGTTCCCAAGTTATCTTAAGTGTTTTACTTATCTTACTAAACAATCACAGTTAGCACCGCGTAAACAGATATTCTTACTTGTGTTCAATTAACCATTACAATCACATACATTCGCGCATCACATGAACATAGTAAATCAAACCTAGAACGCAATATAACCAGATGCATTAATAGGAAATAAATACACAGAATTTGTAGAATACTTCTCTTTTTTTATATCTTCATACTATTACAAACTATATTTGCCTTACGCACACAGCTGCAGGGGTCCGTGCACTCAACTGCGGACTTCTACCCTAGGCCTCTGTGCACTCAGCTGCAGAACCCCTACCTATGCTAAGACCCGAAACACTTAGACTTCGCTATCAAAACTCTTCATTGCGTACTTCGCTTAAGACTTTTGACCACTTAAAGCTTACTTACTTAGCTCCTTTTTATACAATCCCATGGCCCACGGTCCTTCTTCCTCTTGTTGGACTGAATCTTCTGCTGAGTAGCCTATAGAGTAGCAAGCTTGCCTTCAATAGAGGCCATGACCGAATAAGCCTCATCCAGCCAGGGCTTCAATCACGCCTTCAACAATGCCTCCTTGTGTTGCACTACATCTACCTGTTCTTTCAACTGCTTGGCGTCTTCCAGCTTTTGCAGTCTCTGCATGAGAGGGACGGTTCGCTCTGTACCTTTTACTTCATCATAGAGCTATTGCAGTTCTCATGCTTCTCTCTCCAGCCGCTGTACATTAGGGTCCTCCTGCAGGCTGATCAGGACCTCAATCGATTGTTCAAAAAGTTGTGTGTAGTCCACTACTGCACTATCTACCGCCACTATCGCCTCTCGGACATCCCGCACCGTGTCTCCAATGTCATGCAAATTGCCCTTTCTGAGGGTGATTGGGTCTAGGGACATCTTAGTGGACTTGGATTTCTTCCTCAACCCTCATTTCTCTTGTTCCCTTAGATGCTTGATGCGGGCCATCGTTCCCTGTGGGTTCGTGCCGTGCTGCTCTATTTACTTGTCTATTTCCTCCTAAGTTTCGGGCGAAAGCGACCTCGCGCCTTTGTCAGAGCCCCGCTCTGTTTTGACTGTCTACTTTTCTGTTTCCTGGGCGGTATCATGCTCTGCCTGGGCCTTGTTAGCGGCCTCCTTCTTCCTCTTTTTGGCCAGCTGTGCCAAGTGTCTGTGGTGATTTGGGAACTTTAGCTAATACTTCTGCAACCTCTGGAGCTGCTCCCTTTGCCTCCATAACAACCTCCATCACACCCCCCTCGACTATCACTGCCTCGGTGTCCATAGCTTCTGTGAGTGTCGACCTGACAGTATTCAGCAGCTCCTGGGTCACTTGTGGTAATTGGCCAAACATCGTACTCACTATCAGAGCTTGAAAGAATTCACGGTTCATGTTTATGTGATTCCTTGCTCATGCGGCAAGGAATACATAGGTGAAACAGGTAGATCTCTTAATGTTAGAATTAAAGAACACACTGCTGACTTAAGAAGAGAAAGAATCTCTAAATCAGCCTTAGCAGAACATGTTCACTCTTCCTCTCATTACATCTGCATGGAAAAAGCCAAACTTGTTAGAAAAGAAGAACACTGTCTTAAAAGAAAAATTAAAGAAGCCATTGAAATAGAAAAAAGGAAAAACAACTTTAACCGTGATGATGGATTAAAATTGAGTAACGCTTGGAAACCTTTACTAGAAATCCTAAAAAACAATAATCGCCATTCAAATTAACCTTTTCCCTCCTCTAAAAAAAAAAAAAAAAAACTAACAATCATTATAAAACTCCACTTAACCATCCTCCTTAAGCATTAATTCATTGGTCTAATCAAATCATAAAACAATAATAAATTAATTAATCATATATTAATTAATTAATTAAATTAAAATATATATATAATAATAATAATAATAATAATATAGAGATACATATTTCATCAAACTTTTTTATATATAATTAAATTAAAAATTAAAAATTATAATAGAATAAAGAAATTAAAATAAATAAATAACTAATAATAATTTAACTATCATAATAAACAAATAATTAAATATAACAAATAAATAAATAAATAAATAAATAAATAATTAATTAATTTAAATTATATATATATATATATATATATAAAACCTTTTACTAAAATATATAATTAAATTAAAAAATTAAAAGTTAAAAAAATTCAAATAGAATAAAGAAATTAAAATAAATAAAAAATAAATAATAATTTAATAATCATAATAATTATTAATTATTACAAATATTTAACAAATAAATAATTATTATATTATAATTAATAATTATTACAAATATTTAACCAATAAATAATTATTATATTATTTAATCAATAATTAATTATTATATTATTTATGTTATATACATAAACAAATAAATAATTATTATATTATAATTAATAATTATTACAAATATTTAACCAATAAAATATTATTATATTATTTAATTAGTAATTAATTATTATATTATTTATGTTATATACATAAACAAATAAATAATTATTATATTATAATTAATAATTATAACAAATAATAATTATAATAATTATTTATGTTATTTAATTAACAAATAAATAAATAAATAATTAATTAATTAATTAAATTAAATTATATATATATATATATATATATATATATATATATATATATATATATATATATAAAATAACAATTAACATATATAGATACATATTTCATCAATTTTTTATTTTTTTTAAATATATAATTAAATTAAAAATTAAAAGTTAAAGAAAATTAAAATAGAATAAAGAAATTATAATAAATAAAAAAATTAATAATAATTTAATAATCAGAATAAACAAACAATTAAATATAACAAATAAATAAATAATTAATTTAAACTCATTAATAAAGTAAGAAATCCATTATTCAAAACAATTAATTTTTGATTTAAATAATAATAATAATAATAATAATAATAAATAAATAAATAATAAAAAAAATTTAAATAAATACATTGGCCGACCTAATTTCTCACATCATTCTTTAATAACCTAGATATATATATCCTAAACCTAGCTCATGGATACATCATTAAGATTGAAGATTATCTATTGTCGCGTCCCCTGATGATGGACTCACTTGGTAGTCCGAAACGTTGGGTTCACAAAACTCTACAACAGGTCATTCCTCCTCTATCTAAAACCATCCTCACCTGTATGGATTCCTTTTTTAACAACTCAATTATCAAAATGCCAAGTGTTTTTCGTTGGGCAGCCACCTATAATTTATAGGGCATTTTGAATTCAAATCTGACCGTTCCCCCCACATTCGGTTCATTAATGCCAGATTGGCGGCATATTTCCAAGGATCTTACCCATAAAGTTCGTCTTAAATGCCGGCTGCCTGCTCCATTTGGCCGCATTTCTACTGTCAAATCATGAACAGTGACTTTAATGGTCACTTTCTGGCTAACCTACGTGATTTCTCCCTAGGTAGCGCAACTCCCTTCGTGCTGTCTTGAACCCTGTGAAATTACCTCGGTTTGCAGTGACATTACCAGGTTCAGCATTAGTTAGCCAAACAAATCCCTACACTACTCGCCCTTTCAGCATCAACTCGTGGAGCACAGATCAGAATCTGCATGAGAGATGTGTGATGTCGTTTCACTAGAGTCCAACTAAGAAAGAGGTCGAAGACTGGTTGACAGAAATATTCACGAATTCATGACGTAGGAGAATAGAAATCTACGACTGACAAAGGAAGAGTGGCTGGACAGGTACTTTTATACAGAGATCCACGAGATCTTCTTATGTTCCTTTCCAGTTGAGTTGTATGAGTGGATAGCGAAGCTAGCAGATAGCCAAGGAAGGTGGAGACTTGACGGTCCTACTGTCTAGACCCCGGAGTTAGTGAAACACTAGAACAAAACTTAGCATCTCCATTGAACTGATGGGGAGTGTAAGCAGATGTGTTGAGAGCAGAGTAGTGAGCTAAGCCATCAGAGAATATTGTTTCAAGGGTAGTGTTGTGGTGGAAACAATGGAGAGACTTGGACAGTGAAAGTAGAGCCCAAAGTTAGTGTTGATGTGTGCAGCAAGAGGAGGATTTCCACAAGTGTTCAGGAAACAGAGTGTAGAATTCAAATCTACAAAAATCCATTAGATGGTATTTTACTTGTAAAATTTTAGGCCCCAGTTTTCAGTTTGAAAATTGTATGAAATAGTAGAAAAGTGGCAGTGATAGTTTGATGCCTGCAAACTTAAGAGGTTGGTGCCTCTTGGAAAGTTGGTGCTTTGCCAAAAAAAAATGAGTTGGTGCCTCCAGTGAGTAGGTGCTCACAAGAAAAAATATGTAATTAATTTCATGCTTAAATTACATCATAAAACAAACAAACAATTGGTGGTTTTTTCCCTCTGGGTTTCCATGTGAAAACACTGTGTCAAATGTGTGCTTCTTATGAGATTTTCATTTGAGTATGTGTATTTGAAAGTTTATTGATTTGTTGTTTCATGAATGAATTCTCTCATATATGAAAGAACATAAGAAGGAACTCAAAGCACAATAAGAAAAGAAAAGTAACAGTTTCTTAAAATTACTGATTCGGCCCCCCCTCTTAGCAATTCCTTATTCCAACAATTGGTATCAGTGCCAAGTCAATTCAGTAACAGTTTAACCACTGGAAGATAGATCCTTAAGGAATTATGAATAGGTAAGAGAGTCAAGAATTTTACTCGAGTAGGGTACCAGTCTTTGATGGAGCCAATTATGCCTTTTGTAAAGTAATAATGGAGTCATATCTTATGTCCCTGGGGTAGATGTTTGGACCTTAGTACTAGTAAAGTACAATGTCCCAAATATTGTCCCCACAGATGTAGATGGCAAGAAACTATATCTCTTGGGCATGGAATCCCCCCAAGGCATGTTTTGAGGCTTAAGGCCCATGTTTTGACCAAGTCTTTGTAAAAGCTCCGCGAAGTGCGAGTGTGGAGCGCGAAAGTATAATAGAGTCATAGGGTTGTTCGCACTTACTTTGGTAATGTAATGTCAGCATACCCATGGTCCGCAGACCATGGGATTGTATAAATAGAGCGAGGCTCTAAGTTGTAAAGGAAATTAATAAGATGAAGGAATATAAGGATAAGATGAAGGCATAAGATTGAGTCCAAGTGTGTAAGTGTGTCTTTGGGTCGTAGAGTAGGAGAAGGCTCTGCAGCTGACTGTGTAGAGGCCTAGTAGTCTGCAACTGAGTGCGTGGACCCCTACAGTTGAGTGCACAGGGCGAATCGAGTTTGTAACCATATGAAGTATTAATAAAGAGAAGTTTTGCTACATTTTTGTGTATCTTTTCTGGGTTTAATGCATGATTGAATGATAATTGCAAGTATACTGTTTCTTTACTGTGCGAACCTGTATGAATGTGTTATGTAACTAATTATTATTTAAGGCATTCAAGTAAGGTAATTCATTAAGAGAACAAGTAAGGCTGCAAGTAGATAACTTGGGGTAGCACGGAGCCTCACAGTCCTTGGTTAGGGCTGTGCGAAGGCAATATATCAAGGCACGTACTGTAGCTGGCACGCAGGGTCATCCAGTGAGTCGACCATCTCAGAGATCTCAAGGGGGTAGAAACCTGGTTCTAGCACCCTCCCATACTACTTCGGGTGAGACCTCAGTCCGCGCTCTGCGGACTATTGTCGAAAGGGCCAGTAGTACTGGGATTTGCTTGGCTAACTAACTCCGAACCAAGGTCAGGCCCCAATAATCCAACAATATCTAAGCAATGGTAAAGCTAAGCATGCCATTCTTTCTAGTCTTAGTCAATCTGAACTTGTGAAAGTTATGCATTATAGGTATTTTTATGAAATTTGGGAGAAGCTTAACGAGTGTCAAGAAGGAGATGACAAAGTGAAGCAACAAAAGCTTCAGATTGTCAGAATGAGGTTTGAAATCTTGAAGATGACTAAGAATGAAATCATAACTGAGTACTTTATCAGAGTTGATGAAGTAGTTAATATGATTAGAGGACTTGGTGAGGAACTCAAGGAAGAATTGATCATTGAAAAGGTATTGAGATCTCTACCCATGAGATTTAATGCCAAAATATCAGCTATAGAGGAAATTCCCAACTTAAAGGACTCAAAATGGATCGGCTACATGGTACTCTTGTAGCCTATGAGATGAGAGTAGGAATGGATAAATTTGAACCAAAAGAAGTGACATTTAGAGTATCCAATAAGGGTAAGGAGCATAGAGTTCATCAAGACTGCTCTAATAGTGAATCTCATTAGGATATGGATCAACTATCCAGAAAACTAAAGCGTGTCTCTAGTAAATATAAAGGGAAGTTTCCCTTTAAGTGTTTCGACTATGGGAGAGTTGTATATTTCTCTTCCAAGTTCCCTTATAAGGAAAATGGTGAAAGAGAAGAAGATATGAAATTTAGAAATAAGTCTTAGACATTTCAGAAGAAGAAACCCTACAAGAAAAAGGGGTTCCATTCCAAAGAGGATAATTTAGCTCTAGAATTAGATTGCGAAGACTCATTGGAAAATGAGTCAAATAAGTATCTTCTTATGGCCCTCGAAATGGACTCCAAGAAATGGGGTCTTATGGACACTAAAGAGGAATGAAAGGAAGGAGTCATAGACCTTGAAGGAGAGCTCATCATTGCCCTTGATGAGTTGAAGAAAGCAAGGAAGAAAACAAGCAGGTGAAGGAACAATTGCAACATGTAGAAGAAGGAATGTATAACTCAAATAATGAGGAGTTTTCATATTAGAAAGAAAAAATTGAAGAGGTTATCAAGAGAAAGGATAGTCTAGATCTTCTACTAAAAGGAGAATAAGGAAATCATGAGAGACTAGAAGAGGAGAACAAGTAGTTGAAATAGGAGCTTCTCAAGTTGAAAACGGAAACGACCTCAAAAATTTGCCAAGATGACTTTCCGTATTTAAAGGTTGAGTTGGAGGAAGCCAGATGAAAGGAAGAGGTACTTGAAGATATGATTCAAGAATGGGAAGAAAACTACCAGTATCTTGAAGAAGAGGTGGTCTCTCTAAGAACTGACCTTGAGAAGGCAAAGACCAAGAAGGGTCTAAATGAGAGATTTGTTGAAGGGACTAGAAGACTAAATCAAATTCTGAGCTTTCAAAGGTGCTCAGGAATCAGAATGGGACTGGGGTGCTCAAAGGAACAAGAATCTTCTATCAGGAAGAATAAGATAAAATTTAGGTCTGTAGAAGTTGAAGAACCACAGAGTCATAGAAGGAATCATCATGAAGAGTTCATGAAGACCAAAGAGCATTCAGAAAAATAGGATATCATCAATGGAGGACGAGTCAAATAACCAGTCGACCAAGGTATTTCTCTGCTAAACCAAACAATGATTTTAAAAATAGGTGTGCCTACATGTATTATGGTCACTTCTATAAGTGTCATATATTTGGACACAAAGCTATTGATTGTATAAGTGTCAAAGTTGAAATAGATGAAAATCTTAGGTTTAATACACACGGGACTATTAAGTCTCAAGACTTCTCTTTTAGGAATTGGAATGCCTTCACTCCCCTAAAAAGTGGGGTTGAATGCTTTAAATGTAATAATTTCGGGCACCAGGCCAACAAATGTAGAAGTAGGTTTGAATACTTGTCCAAATCTCAAACTAACAGACAGACACACATACAAAAGGATAAAGGAAGCTGGAAACAAAATACCAAAAAGAGCATGCCATGTGGGCTCGCCTTATCAGTGCATGATAAAGAAAACAAATGTTATGAAGACAGTGGTTGTTCAAAACACATGACTGGAGATAAAAGGAAGTTTCTGTCAGTGAAAGAAAAAGACAGAGAAGGCAATGTCACCTTTAGCAACAATGCTCCAACAAGAATCAAGGGAAAATGTGTGGTTAGTCTATATCAGAAGATAGAAGCACAAAATGTGATATATGAGGAAGGCCTCAAACACAATCTACTCAGTGTTAGCCAAATGTGTCACAACGACTATAATGTGACCTTCTGATATAAAGATTGTGAGATCCACAATATAAAATATGGAAAACTAGTGGGGAAGGCAGTCAAGACTCACAATAACGTTTATGTGTTCAACAAGTCAAGGGTCAGATGTTACTTGAGAAAAATAAGCCAAGCACGACTATGGCATAAGAGGCTTGGACACATGAATTTTGACAACTTGATAAGGAAAAGCAAGATAGGTGGAGTAAAAGGATTACCTAGATTTTCAAGGTATGATAAAACCATCTGCAAGTCATGTTAGTTTGGAATGAAGACTAGAGCTCATTTCAAATTGAGAGAGTTATCCTCATCTAAACCTTTGGAGCTTATTCACCCAGATATCTGTGGCCCAACTAGAACAAAAAAATAAAAAGAAGAAAGGTATGTCCTGATGCTCATTGATGATTTCATAAGGGGTACTCGGTTTCTCCTCTTAAAAAAAAAGTTGGAAGCATTTGAGCACTTCAAGAATTTTAAGGCTCAGGTAGAGAATGTGAAAGATTTGAAGACAAAATGCTTGAGATCAGATAGAGGGGGAGATTTTACCTCATGAGATTTTGAGGAATTTTGTGATGAGAAAGGTATTAGAAGGTAGTTCTAAGTGGCCAAAACTCATCAACAAAATGGAGTTGTGGAGAGGAAGAAGAAAACAATCCAGGAAATGGCCAAATTGATGTTGGATGAAGCAGGAGTGGCTCACCACTTTTGGGGAGAAGTAGTTGAGCAACAAAACTCATTTTCAGGCATGACACTGAAAAAACTCCATATGAGTTATGGAAGGGTATACTTGCATGAGTTAAATACCTCAAGGTGATTCGGAGCAATTGCTTCATTTAAAGAAATGTAAAGAACCTTGGAAAACTTGAATCACGTGCTGATGAAGGAATATTGCTTGGATATTTTATTCAAAGAAAAAGGTTCAGATGCTACAACAAGAGGACAAGGAAGATACAATACTAAATTCACATAGTGGTTGATGAAGTAGGATCACAACGTTAACCCTTTGAAAGTAATTTGGACTTAGATGATAAAGAGAGTTCAGAGTTGAGGGCCACAAATCTAAATGAAACAAGTTCAGACAATGAAGGTGAGGAAGCAAGCACATCTTAAAGGCCAAAAATGCCTTCCAGGAATGTGAAAATGGAACACCTTGAGAGTTATACCCTTGGAGATCAAAGACATGGTGTCTAGACCAGAAGGAAACTTGTGGGAAGTAAAAATCATGAAAATTTAGCTCTACTATCACAAATAGAACCCAAGAACCTCTATCAAGCAAGTGAAGATAAGTTTTGGGTGAAATCCATGAATGAAGAGCTAGACCAAATTGAAAAGAATGACACATGGGAGCTTGTCCCAAGACCAAAAGAGAAAAATGTTATTGGAACCAAGTGGGTTTTCAAGAAAAAACTGAATGAAAAAGGTCAAGTAATCAGGAACAAAGCTCAGTTAGTCTACAAAGGGTATGCCCAGATAGAAGGGGTAGATTTTGAAGAAATATTTGCACCAGTGGCTCGATTAGAAGCCATAAGAATATTTCTTACTCTTTCAATTCATAAGAACATCAAAGTTTATCAGATGGATGTAAAGTTCACCTTTCGCAATGGAGACTTAGAAGAGGAGGTTTACATTGAGCATCCTGAAGGTTTTATTCTCTCCTTCGATGTAGGGCTTGTATGGAAATTGAAGAAGGTTCTGTATGGTTTGAAACAGGCCCCCAGAGCCTAGTATGAAAGGTTGGATAAGTATCTCCAGAAACAAGTGTTTAAGAAAGGCTCAGTTGACAACAATATTTATGTATGACATAATATTTGGTAGCAATGTGGAGTAGTTGGGGCATTGGTTTGCGAATTGTATGCAAAAAGAATTTGAAATGTCCATGATTGGTGAGCTATCGTTCTTCTTGGGCTTGAAAATTACTCAGTCTCCACAAGGAGTTTTTATATCTCAATCAAAATACCTCAAGGAAACTCTAAAGAAATTTGGAATGGAGGATTACAAACCTATCAACACACCCATGACTGCATGTTGTAAATTGTGCAAGGAAGATGCAATAGCACAGGTAAATCAGATTGAATATAGATCGACGATAGGAAGCTTACTGTATCATATAGCTTCAAGGCCAAATATCATGTAAGCAGTGGGAATTGTGGCAAAATTTTAGTCCTGTCCACGAGAAATTCATGTGGTGGATGTTAAGAGGATTTTCAAATATCTTCAAGGTACAAAAGAATATGGGTTGTGGTATTCCAGGAGTAAAGAATTTAATCTGAAGGCCTACATAGATACAGATTGGGCTAGAAGTCTAGATGACAAGAAGAATACTTTTGATGCAACTTTCTTTCTGCTTGAATGCTTGGTGTCCTGGGCTAGTAAGAAACATGGCTCTATCTCTCTATCGACTACTTGAGCAGAATACATTGCAGCTGCGACTTGTTGTACACCATTTCTTTGGATGAAGAAAACCTTAAAGGATATACATGTAGAGTTGTCTAATCCCATTCCAATAATGTGTGACAACACGAGTGCAATCATAATTTCAAAAAATCTAGTCATGCATTCAAAAACCAAGCATATTCTTATCAAGCATCATTTCTTGAGGGAACAAGTTTTAACCAACATTGTTAAACATGTGTATGTTCCCAGTAAAGTGGAAGTAGTAGATATCTTTACCAAGCCACTTGCAAGAGAGCCATTTGAGTATATGAGGAAAAAGATAAGACTTGTGACTCCTCCCTCCAAATTAACTCTTTTTGGTAGGTGGTGGTAGGTACTCAACAAAAGGAATACATGGGAGAGTAGGTTGCATTGGTTTAGGGGGAGTGCAAGTGAAGTTTTATTTGCCACTGATGTCTAAAGGGGCGGGGGGGCGAATTTGGTATCAAAGAAGATCGTGCCAAGCTGAGGGGGAGTCTCCAGTATTGCCATCAATTCCAAAGTGGGAGATTGTTGGACATTTGATGGTATGAAGGTGGATGGCTATGTAAGTGTTAGCACTGATGTCAACTCAACTGATGATTAGGCTTCATGCCTTAGTGGTAGTGATCTGAGGTGTGCTGGGACTTTGGAGCCCTCCTTGAGGTAGAAGATGGGCTCAAAGATCAATGATACCCACTCCATTTGATAGTTCTTAGAATAAGATTTCCAGCGGTATGTGGAAGTCGCATAATGGATGTATGGATGAAAAGCTACAACAAGTTGAAGCTTTGTCTCTCCAAAACAGAAATGAAAAGGGGTCAAGTTGGTGTCCTTCTGACACATGTCCAATCAGAAATGGACGATCAGGGGATTCAAGGTAAGGTTCAATGGATAGCAGAAGTAAACTACCAATTAATGATTTTCGATATTGTACTATCGGAGATCAAAGTTTGGAGGTTCGTAGGAACAACACACATCATGTGTAGATCTCCAATCAATGATTAGCAACTTGTGATATCGATAGTTGGAGGTCCCGTCATATCAGAGATCGGAGGATTAGAGGATCAAAGGTCAGCACATTATGGATTATCGGTGATCAGTATTCGACGGGTCTAGGCCACATCGCATATCAGTGATCGGTATTCAGTGTTACAGAGGTGAAAAGCATTCGAATTTGGTGATCTGCAAAAACTGATTGAGCTTCAAATCATCAAGTTTGAGGTTTCTTTGTTAAATTGCTGGGAAGGTTAAAAAGGAATTTAGAAAGGAAATCACTACAAAACAAGGATAGGTAGGCCTCTTTCTCTCTCCTCTTTAAGGGAATGTTGAGGCATCTGTTTGAGTTCGATGAGGACAGATGGTAGTCTCCAATGATTTTTGAGGTGGACAAGGGGCAACATTTGATTGGTTCTGATAAGGGACACATGGCTGCTGACATTAGCATGATGTCATAGTACAAAGGGACACATGGCTGCTGACATTAGCATGATGTCATAGTACAAAGGGACACATGGAAGGTGTTTTTGGTGTTTTTAGGTGGCCTAACGGGCCATATACAGGTGACATGTGTCACCACTTAGATGATGCCATATGGCAGTGATGATGTCACTTCAATGATCAGTGATCAGAGGTTTGAAATGGTTGGAACATTGGCCACAGTGGTGAATCAATGATCAGAGGGTTCTGACTTAAGAGCTAGCAGGTGGTTGTCGAGTCTTAAGGGAACCAAGGGCTATGGATTAGAAGAGGAGCCTAATACCTATCGACAATTGGGGATCGATGTTTTTTGTTGTTGCTAACATATAAACAATAAGGAGAAATCTACGAAAAGAGGGCTCCTATAGTGTTTAGTGCTAGTTATGAAGTAAACACGAGATCAAAGGCATAGAGACTTAACAAAGGAAAAAGGCTCTCTGCATGTCGTTGAAATACTTAGTGCCTTAGGTCTTGGCATTCGGTCACCACCCTTGGTCCTATGATTGAAATTTGACGAGGGGCTAGACATGATCAGACCCCGACAATCGGTTGTTTCATAGTGTTAGAACCACTACAGAACTCTGTGATGAGAAGTTCTGATATGATGGTACAGCCTGCCATTAAAGATGTATGAATCGACAGTTGTAGTCTTGAATGCATAACAATAAGTAAAATGGCCGAAGACCTCCCATGCACACATCATAAATTTAAATGAAGAATAAAGACTCCATGAGGATGTACAGGTAGATCTGTATGAGTCGTAAATGAGCATGGGGAGTCTTTGTGGAATATGTGAAAGGACTGAAGATAAAAACACAGCATGGGGTGCCTGCAATGAGACAGAGAATTAATCATCACCCATTCCTTTGATCTTAAATGTAGTGATAGAATAGGGGAAGTATGATTCAATAAAAGGATGGGGTGCCATGCTAATAGTACACACTTGGGAAGAATTGATTGTGACAGGGGCTACATCGAGCTAACCCCAACACTGGAACAAAAATTAGGATCTCCATTGAACTGATGGGGAGTGTAAGCAGATGTGCTAAGAGCAGAGCAGTGAGCTAAGCCATCAGAGTAGAGTGTTGCAAGGGTAGTGTTGTGGTGGAAACAGTGGAGAGCCCTAGACATTGAAAGTAGAGAATAGAGTTAGTGTTGTTGTGTGCAGCAAGAGGAGGAATGTCACAAGTGTTTAGAAACTAGAGTGCAGAAGTTGAATTTGCAGACAACCATTAGATGGTATGTTAATTGTAAAATTGTATGCCTCTGTTTTCAGTTTGAAAATTGTATGAAATAGTAGAACAATTGTAGTGACAGGTTGGTTCCTACACACTAGAGAGGTTGGTTCCTCTTGGCAAGTTGGTGCTTGCTAAAAGAAAGGGGGTCGGTACCTCCAGTGAGTGGGTGCTCACAAACAAACAAATGTGATTAAGTTGGTTCTTAAATTACATCATAAAACAAACAATAATTTGGTGGTTTTTTCCCTCTGGGTTTCCATGTGAAAACACTGTGTCAAATGTGCGTTTCTCATGAGATTGTTATTTGATTATGTGTATCTGAAAGTTTATTGACTTGTTGTTTCATGAATGAATGGTCTCATATATAAAAGAACATAAGAAGGAACTCAAAGAAGAATAAGAAAATAAAAGTAACAGATTCTTAAAATTACTGATTCACCCCCCCTCTCAGCAATTCCTTATTCCAACAATCATACTACCGAAACCATGACCATCATAACATGAACACCATACTTATTATTGGATATCTATAACACAACTTGATGTGGTATTTACATACATATGCATATATAGACACAACCAAAACACAACATCAAAACATATATCAAAGGACATCTGCTCTACCAGTGAATATAGGACACATAACCCACATCTGATCATCCATCTCCCATGTAACTTCACTGGGCACAAAGTTCTTCCACTGCACTTTAACTTGCTCGATTGATCGATTCTAGAGCATGATCATCTTTCACTACAAAATGCACTAAGGTTTCGACTGGAATTCACTTTCTAGTTCCACTTGAAATACAAACCAGTCAATCACATGATCAACACACTTGACATACTTTTTAAGCAATGACACATGGAATAAATCATGGAATTTCAATATTAGAGGCAATGCAAGTTGGTAGGACATTGGTCCAATCCTCTCAAGGATCTCGAAAGGCTTGCAATATTGAAGTGCCAGCTTGGCACATGATCCAGTCCTCAAGGAAATACTCTTGGTCTTGATGTGGAAGTACGCATGCTTGGTCGAAAAAGTGCCTCATCCCACTTTTATCACTCATAAGAATGAACCCCTTGCCAAGAATATATTGTCTTGACATGTTTAATGCATGAATGAGCGCTGCTAGCTCGAGATCATGAGTCACATAGTTATGCTCATGGTCATTCAATTTCCTTGACTCATAGCATACTACTTTTCCTTCCTATATCAGAACTTCACTAAGTCCTCTTTTCCAAGAATTTTCACATACCACAAAATCTTTGTCTGGATCTGCAATCTTTAAAACTAGACAATTTGTAAGAAACTGCATCAATAGCTCAAAACTAGCTCCACATTCCTCTATCCATTCAAACTTCTTCCATTTTCACTGGAAGGATGTAATAGCATAGGTGATCCGTGAGAATTTTTTGATGAACTACCTGTAATAAGCTAATATTCCCATAAATGATCTGACCTCATCCACATTCCTAGGAGTTTGCCACTCAATGGTAGCTCTGATCTTTTCCAGGTCCACTACTATATCTTGCTTGGAAACAACATTCCCTAAGAAATGAACTTATGTCTGAAAGAAACTACATTTACTAATCTTGGAATACAACTGATGCTCTATCAATAATCTTAACATTGATGCTAGGTGTTCTTCATGTTCTTCCTCATTCTTAGAATATATCAATAAATCATCAATGAATAGAATCACAAACTTTTCTAGATAAGGATACAACACATTATTCATCAAACACATGAAAGTAGCTAGAACATTAGTCAAACCAAAAGGAACCACAAAAAACTCATAATGCCCATACCTGGGCTAGAAAGTAGGTTTGTAAATTACATATTCTTTGATGCGTACATGATGATATCATGATCACAAATCAATCTTCGAGAACATTGTTGCTCCCTTTAACTGATCTAACAAATCATCAATCTATGATAAAGGGTACATGTTCTTTATCGTCACCTTGTTCAACTGCATGTAATAAATACACAACCTAAGAGTACCATCCTTCTTCTTCACAAACAATATTGTTTAACCCCAAGGTGACACACTTGGTTGAATGTATCCCTTATCAATATTTTCCTTCAACTGAAAATTCAGTTCCACCAACTCCAGAGTGCTTATCTTGTAAGGTGCCTTCGATGTTGGTGTTTCTCCCAACATCAACTCAATAGAAAATTCCACTTCCCTATGAGGTAGTAACTCTAAGATCTATGCTGGAAATACATCCTCAAATTGCTACAAAACCAAATACCTATTCAAGACTTCTACATCCTCAACAACCCTCCCCTTATCATTAGAAATATGAACTGCAAATAATAAACACTTTTTTCTGCTATTGCACTTTGCCTATATAGCCATAAATATCCTCACTCATGTAGGCTTCTTCTTACCCTGCAAGATTATTTTCTCTTTTTCATCATCAAAGCACTCAATAGACATATCATATAAACCTACCTTAGCCATGTGAATGTGCAACCAATCCATACCTAATAACATAATGCATGATCCCAACAGAAGCACATTTAGATGTGTTGATGTAGAAATACTGTTTAGTTCAAATGCACAAGACCTTACCCAATTATGAAATATTTTCTTAGTACCTGTAACCAACTGCACCAACCAAGACTTTGCATGCACTTCTTTATTCAAGCAACACTTATCCACTAGGCTGGGACTGATATAACTATAGTTAGATCTAAGGTCAATCAAAATAGAAAAAAATTGATCACAAAGCTTACCTTCCATATCAATCATATATGCCTGATGACCAGCTTGCCTATTATCGAATGTTGCATAAACCCGAGGAATATTGTATCTGACATCCCCAACTTTTTATGCCTCCTTATCGGTGTAAATCTGATTTCTAGCACCCTTATTGTTGTGGGGAAAAGTATCCGATGCGGATGACCCTATCCCTACTCTAAAGGTGACAGTCTTTAGCAACAACTGAAAGTAAAGCTTTGATGTTTTCCTTTATGAAAGTACAGAGAGAAGGATGAAAAGATTAACCAACCTGGTGTCCTTCGCTTAGTTGATCCTTGTCCTCTCTCTTTGTCTCTTGTTCCCAGCTCCTTGCTCTCTTTGCCGGTCCAGCTACACACAGATCCTGCACAAAACAAGAGAGGAAACTACAAGATACATGTACTCATAACTGATGCATGGATTAGAGTGAATCAAATATACAAGTAAATACAATCCATCAATGTAATACAAGTATATAGGAGAACATGCAAAACTTTATTGATAGAAGTAACAGGGTTTTGAGAAGGTTACAACCAATGATGGCTCCAATCCAGCAGCACCTCCCCAGCAGCAAGAACTCTCCTCTTCACCTCTAGTAAAACAATCACCCAATAGCTCTAACTGTAATCCAACAGCACCTCCTTGCTTTACACAAAATTCCAGCCCCCCTAGACCTCATGAGAGAGCTCTATATATAGGAGATTTGGAGAAAGGATGAGTCAGCTTGAGGCTGGCATAAAGCTGACTAGTGTCCTCTCCCACTTCAGTTATACTTCAGTTCTTGAGTCCACTTGGAGATCCTTGCTTCCACTTGGAGTTTAAGAACCTCTTACTCATCACTGGGCGAATTCCCTGATCCAAGTGTCATTTTGGAAGCTTCCTGGGCATTGACACCTTGAGAAATGAGCCTGCCACTTGTCCAAACACGTTCAACGCAGGTAGCTAGTGTTGTAGTTGACATTCAGCGCAGGTAGCCAGTGTAGCAGTTGACATTCAGTGCAGGTAGCCAGTGTAGCAGTTGACATTCAGTGCAGGTAGCCAGTGTAGCAGTTGACATGATCCAGAATTGCCTTGTTTTTGAGCGTTTTCAGGTGGAGAACTGATTTGAAGTGCTGTGGTTTGCTGACCTTGTTCCTCTAGGGGTAAGAACAACATGTTTAGGGACTTTGGATCCCTTTGATTATGGACATTTCATGCTTCATGCTGTAAGGCACAAAAATGTCTATAACAGTTGCCCCCTAAAGTATGAGGCCGTTTATCGGGTGAAATGCTTTATCTAGAGGGTCCGAAGTTCATTCCAGTGCTGAGGAGGCACCCTGTAATACAATACAATACAATACATTATTTTTCATTTTGTTTTCATGATCTAGCTGAGGCGGGCATTCCCATGCTCAGCTTTATAAATACATTTTGGTACATAGAACAGACGATCGTCTGATGGTAGACTGATAATTCTCTGCTGAAATTATCATCCTTTGAGTAGGATGATCATCTGCTGCAATGATGTACATGACAAATGCTTTTATATTTCCTGAATATGTGTCGCAACCTGGATGGATGAAACTAGATCCGGGGTCTTCAAACTCGTTCGATATTCACTCTAAGTACAAGTCGATCCATGTGAGAATTTCGCTGAAGTCGAACATGGAAAGACATCGCTTGATTACCGGTCAGTGACGAAAACCGTTAACAAGCGCGAGAGGAATCACCGATAATGATAATGACCCTCAAGGTACTGCAGTACAATTCACGTGGCGTGAATAAAGGACTTGGCGTCGAACGCCACGCAAAATCTTCTGGTCGAAGGTCATTGATGTATACCTGTCACCGGAAGTGAGAAACTTGCCATTGAGGCATGCAAGCTTCAAAGTACTGATGGGGTTGTTCCTAGATCAACTTCTTGGATAATGAGCTGAAGTCGACAAGAAGCGATCCGTCAAAGGAGGGCCTTAATGAATCCCACATCAATGACACGGAACGGAGCTAATGATTTTAGTGGAGGTGAAAACAAACTGTGACATATGATTCAGGGTGGCGATCATGAATGGATGAAGGATAATGTATGGCAGTGGATGGGACACGGTTGACACTTTCAGAATGACCTCTCTTGAACATATAACGACACTGATGCGATGGATCGGTAGCATTACCCCAAAATGTGGATGGTTTGGCGAAGACCATGGTGATGAGACCGGTGAATGAAACAACCCAACCCGATGTGGTACGGAGGAAAAGTGTCATGTTCAAGAGCGACTTGCTACCATTAAGCTTTGATGTTCTCCCAATTTTTCCCCAGTCATTTCTGACCAGTACCTCTTTATTTTTGTCAAGCTTGAGGAGGATAACATATGCTTGTTCTATAACCTGCCCTTCGGGCAAGCCCATCGCTATGATTTAACGAGCTTAGTGATAGGGAAACTCGTTCTCGTCTAAAGACAAGTTTGTCGCTATTTAATGAATTTAACGAGTCTAACGACAAGGATAACTCGGTCCTTTTCATTTTTAGAGAGTCTGAAAAGGTACATAAAGTCAACTCCAGAATTCCTTTTTCGTCATCTAATCCCTTAAGTCCGAAAAAGTATAAAACAATACAGAAGGGATGAATTTTCGATTGCTTTAACGAGCCGAACAAAACAAGCGCTCGATCTTTTTGTGCAATAATCCCTCAGGTCCAAAAAGATTAAAATCTAGAGGAGGGATAGCTCTTCCGGTCGTTTAACGAGCTGGAAGGCCAAAACTCGGCAAACTTTTCATATTTTACGAGTCAGTGAAAAGAGCTCAAAGAAGACTCGTCTTTTGAGGAACGAGTGATAAACAGGGATAGCAGCAGATTCCAGGTACAAGTTGGAATATTCCAATTACGGCAGTGTCACAAGGATGGCTAAGTGAAATCACTCTTCGCAGCGGTTCCTCAAAATGGGTAAACAAACATATGGAGAGGAACGATTGGCCAAATGAACGGATGGAGGTGAGACTGCAAGAACACGACCAAGGGTTTTAATATGGCTGTCAAAAGTTACTTTCACCAGGGTTATTTACCGGTTCATTTTTTCTGAATGAGCTTGAACTCTAGGGGAAGATTGCTCACAACTTATGTTTATTTTTTAACGAGCATGAACTATGCGCTAAAACTGCTCAGATCTTGCGTTTATTTTTTAACGAGCATGAACTATGTGCTAAAACTGCTCGATGATAAGTTTGCATGCCCCCAGCATAATAATGCAAATCGAGGTGCATGCCCCCCAAGCTTCATTGCATCCAACTCGGTGGTTGGAATGAAGGTTTACCTCGGGGATTTGTTTCATTTTTTAATGAGGTTGACACAAGATAGGAACTATCCTCGGAGCCGACAAAATATCTAGGAATCTTCCGAATCCAACCAGAAGATTGGATTAGATTTCATTTTGTAGGTTTCCACTGTGGCCACTCCCGCCAGATTACTTGGAGGCGGTAGGGCGAAAGTACCCATTAAGGCAGGGTCTTTTAGGAGACCTACTCCGATATTTTGGAGCAAATGATTCCTTCCATTGATCATTGGAATGCTCTCTGTAACTTGTGAACTGTCGTGGAGAAAAGTTTGTTGGTCAACGATTGTAATTCCCCCTTGGAAGGGGAATGCAATCTTCCTGAAGTAGGTTGACACAACTGCGGCCATGGCATAGATCCATGGTCTTCCAAGTAGGATGTTGTAATCGAGGTTTCCATCAATTACTTCAACATCAATTCCTACTGTTTTGCCCCCCAGTTCAACTTGCAAGTTACTTAAAATCCTGTATGGAGTGTATGATCGTCCATCAAGTGCTTTTAACGTCGTTGACGATTTCGACAAGGGTGGTGAGCCTAAATCTTCCCAGCAACTCATCGACATAAGACATGTAGATGCCCCCTCATCAATAATTGTTCGGTGAACAGTTTTGTTGAGGGCTTTCACTTGAATAAGGAAAGCTAGTTGAGCTGGTAACTGAGGGTCATATCCTTTATGATCAAAGGCCACAAGATTGGAATCCATTGGGCCAATCCCACCTATTGCTGATAATAAAGCTTGCTCTTGGGAGGGGCATTTTTGTTGTACTTCAAGTGTCGACATAGTGGACGGCGATTGGGCCGGGTCCTTTACTATATTATAATTCTGTGCTCCTTTGGCACGAGGATTAAATGTCGATTTGTGTACTACTCCCTTTGGCGACTTTATCATCGGCTCAGGAACGATGGGTGGCACAACTTTGGTCAAAGCTGTCGTCGAACTACTAGGTTGTTCATTAGCCTTGTTATTCGACAGCCATGGATTCCCGTAATCTTTATTCCTTGTCAAAGCATTATTCTGCTGCTTTGAGGTAGACAACATAAGCACTTGGGATCGGGAAGCATTTTGATTAGCAACCAGATTTTGATCAGGATTAGGAAACGGATCAGTCAACACAGCTGAGGTTTTCGGACTCTTAAAAAATCTTTTAAGCTCAACTTTGCATGGACAATCTGCTGTCCAATGATCCTCATCGCATATATGACACCCCGAAGGGGGTTTCCCTTTTCTCCCTTTCTTTTTCTTCTTGTCTCCTGGTTGCTTCAGTTGTTTGCCCTTGTCGTCCGACACGACACTTACTTCCGAGGCAAGAAGTTCTTCATTTGCATTTTGATTCGAAGTCTTACGGGTTTTCTTAGACGAATCCCGTGTTGACTTTGCATTTGCAGTGCCAATCACACCATCGCCGGCATGAGAGTCACTATTTGATCCAGGAGGGGGAGGAATTGAAAATTCCGGTCTAGGGGCGTCAGGTATCTTGTCATAGAGTGTGCCAGACTGAGTATATACTAAGTCTAAATACTGGGCACGAGCAATAACTTGCTCCTCTGTTACGACGCCTCCCTTGGCCACATCTTCTGTTATAGTAGGAAGAAGCGACTTTATAAACCACTCAGCTAAAAGCTGATCTGGAACATAAGTCTTTACCATTCTGCGACGACGACGCCACTCATGTATATGATCTGATATATGTGTGGCTGTTGTCTGCTTGAAATTGGTTAAGATCTCGGTTCCAGTTTCGTACCTTATAGGTAACTGAAAGTGTGTTAAGAAAGTCGTGGCTAGGGAACTAAAATTGTCGAAAGAGGCTCTAGGTAATTCAATATACCATTTAGCCGCCGGACCAGTCAATGTCCTCTGGAAAAGGCGAAGCCTTATCGAATCATCATTCAAGGTATTCGACGAACACCACAGATGGAAAGTCATCACATGATTCGACGGGTCTTCGCCAGGATTTCCATTGAATTTAGGAATGTCCGAAGGAAGTTTGTGAGGAATCGCAGGCCACCAATGGGCATAGGCGATTGGATCATTCATCAATCGATGTAAATCTGGTAATTCTAGAGTCGCCACGAATGGCAACTGCTGATTCAGGTTTGGCGAGGCGTACCCAGGATACGATGGAATCGCCTGAGCAGTAGGCCTTTGCATACCAGCATAATGCAACTGATGTTGATATGACTGATAGGGCTGGTGGGCTTGGCCACTGTAAAGTGGTTGATTTAACCCATTCTGAATATAGGGTTGCCCACTATTCACAAAGATCTGTTGTTCAGATCCCAGTGGAGTCGCCAGTTTGTTGTGGGGAAAAGTATCCGATGCGGATGACCCTATCCCTACTCTAAAGGTGACAGTCTTTAGCAACAACTGAAAGTAAAGCTTTGATGTTTTCCTTTATGAAAGTACAGAGAGAAGGATGAAAAGATTAACCAACCTGGTGTCCTTCGCTTAGTTGATCCTTGTCCTCTCTCTTTGTCTCTTGTTCCCAGCTCCTTGCTCTCTTTGCCGGTCCAGCTACACACAGATCCTGCACAAAACAAGAGAGGAAACTACAAGATACATGTACTCATAACTGATGCATGGATTAGAGTGAATCAAATATACAAGTAAATACAATCCATCAATGTAATACAAGTATATAGGAGAACATGCAAAACTTTATTGATAGAAGTAACAGGGTTCTGAGAAGGTTACAACCAATGATGG
This sequence comes from Pinus tabuliformis, assembly GCA_031772625.1. Taxonomy (NCBI): domain Eukaryota; kingdom Viridiplantae; phylum Streptophyta; class Pinopsida; order Pinales; family Pinaceae; genus Pinus; species Pinus tabuliformis. The sequence goes on along the minus strand of CM062817.1, from coordinate 379,242,613 downwards.
CTCCAATCCAGCAGCACCTCCCCAGCAGCAAGAACTCTCATCTTCACCTCTAGTAAAACAATCACCCAATAGCTCTAACTGTAATCCAACAACACCTCCTTGCTTTACACAAAATTCCATCCCCCCTAGACCTCATGAGAGAGCTCTATATATAGGAGATTTGGAGAAAGGATGAGTCAGCTTGAGGCTGGCATAAAGCTGACTAGTGTCCTCTCCCACTTCAGTTATACTTCAGTTCTTGAGTCCACTTGGAGATCCTTGCTTCCACTTGGAGTTTAAGAACCTCTTACTCATCACTGGGCGAATTCCCTGATCCAAGTGTCATTTTGGAAGCTTCCTGGGCATTGACACCTTGAGAAATGAGCCTGCCACTTGTCCAAACACGTTCAGCGCAGGTAGCTAGTGTTGGAGTTGACATTCAGCGCAGGTAGCCAGTGTAGCAGTTGACATTCAGTGTAGGTAGCCAGTGTAGCAGTTGACATTCAGTGCAGGTAGCCAGTGTAGCAGTTGACATGATCCAGAATTGCCTTGTTTTTGAGCGTTTTCAGGTGGAGAACTGATTTGAAGTGCTGTGGTTTGCTGACCTTGTTCCTCTAGGGGTAAGAACAACATGTTTAGGGACTTTGGATCCCTTTGATTATGGACATTTCATGCTTCATGCTGTAAGGCACAAAAATGTCTATAACACTTATGTTCTGGACAATCTCTCTTCTGATGATCCTTGCCACAAGTCCAACACTCGAAGGCTTCCTGACATCACCCTTGTTCTGCTCCTTAGACTCAAATTCTTGTCCTCTATTAACTACATTTAATTTCTTGTACGATGTTGCATTCTCGTTCTCATCTGTATGTTGAGGTTTTCCTCTCTTCTTAGGTCACTTTCCTTTATTCTTCTCATTACCTTTCCAAAGCTGCTTAGACTCAGTCTTGTTCTTCAATTTCCCATGACATTGCTTCAACTTTTTGATGGCATCCTCCAGTGATCTAGCCTCATCAAACTTAATCTTGTCTTTGAATGATACCAGAAACCCACAGATGAATCTATGAATCTTAACTTTCTCCTCCTTAAGATAAGGCACATATCTCAACAACTCCAAGAATTTTCTAGTATAATATTCATCGGTCATAGATCCCATCTTTAACTCAAATAATTTGTTTACCCTGCCATCATAGTGTCTTTTAGATAGATACATATTCTTGAAAATTCTCTAGAAATCACGACAAGTTAGATCCTCTTCTTGAATACCTCTGAAATTATCCACATATTCCCACTAAATGTTTTCTTTTCCTTTAAGACTAAAAGTCTCTATCTTGGATTTCATATTGTATGAGTAATCATGCAATCTGAAAAGCTTACTCATCCCAAGCAACCAAGCTTCTGCATCTTGTGACTTCTTCATTTCTCCATAAAATGTAGAATATTTTCTTTCTTAAACTCCTTTGGAAAGTATTTATTCTCACTCCTCCAATATATATGGTGGCGGTGATGATGATGTTATCTCTTTGAACCAAAACTAGAATAGATCCCATGGTCATAACCTCTTCTATTAGGTGTATCCAAGAACCTACCATCTCTAAATGTATCATCTCTGTCAAACTTGTATCCTAACTGAAACCTACTTCCATATGCCCCATCAGTCCTTTCTTCCTATCCATGACTGATCTTAAGTGACGCATGTCTTTGCATATATAACAAACTCTAAAGGATGACTGCATTAACCTTTGCCTTCTTTTCTTGTGCCCTCACAAGTATTTCTTGTGACTGAATGCTCCTAACATTATCTTTCTTACAACTTTTGATCTCTGAATTTAAACTTCTCAATGTATCTTCTATGTTAGGGAAGTAATCATCACCATGTTGTTCATCTAATCTGTAGGGAGATTCACATGAATTGTATTCCACCATTTTTCCTGTCATATTTGATCCTCTACTTCCTACAAACGTACTATGTTAGCTAAACCAAATATAAACATAAGGAAACATATCTCAGTTACGTTGAGGGGAGGCTATCTCATGTGCACAGTCAATCTGGATTAGCAAGCCACATGTATATATAATAAAATCAACATATCAATCATCTCAACATTAGCATCATCAACTTCTAGATGATAACACTATTGCAACAATGACTATCACAATGAATGCATAACAAACACATAGACCACTGAAATGTGTGCATGAAAAACACATTCCACCCATCTAGAGCAAGTGTTTGAACCTGGGAGCTCTGATACGAATATGTAAACACTCATCCCACAATTACCCAGTATCACCAATCTGTAAGGGTAAACATGAGATGAAGAGATTACTATGACATGACTCGACGTCCAAGCTTTAGTTATGAAAGTGGGGCCGATAACTAACAACAAAAAGACAACTCACCACATTCTATAGGGCTACACAAACACTCAGGGGACAAAGAACCACCCCAAGTGACCAAACCTTGAGATGGGGCTACATTTCTCACAATTTAACCCCCAATCAGATGCATGACAAGGCCTAAATTCGGTTATGTACCTCCAACTGCATGCATAATCCTACTTGGGTGTGGTTGTGACCCAAATTGTTCTATTCATAGGGTGCAATCCTTAGATCTAAGTCTAGATTCCAGGCGAGCCTCTAGACCACTGACCAAAACTTCCTAGAACTTCTAATAATCAATAATTACCTAGACTACTTAGAATGTAACATATATTTCACCAAACACATGGAAAAAATGTAAGCTACAGTTCATGAATGTATATCTGATCATAAAAGTCTGAGATTCATCTTAGAATCACCAAGAAGGCCATATGCCATCTCCAAATAGTTGCAATAATTCTTATTAGTCCATACATTCATCAACCGACAAATAGCTAAACAATTCATGACAAGAGGCATAGAAGATACACTTCATATGAACAACACATAACCAGAAAATAATTAGCATATAAACCATGGAAACTCAGCCATAATTTCACCAACATAATTGTTACAAATATACATGAATAAAATTAGGGAAATAAATCTTATTAACAAGTCAGGGACTTCCACATACCACCCGACCATAGATTTGGCTAAACCAAATCTCTCTTTCAGCCAATCAACCCTGTGCCATATTCCAAGCATGAATGTACGATCTCATCGAATAAACTAAACAAAACCAAATGACAGCTTCCAAAGGCCAAATCACCTCAACCCTTTACCATTGATTCCACCACATGGTCAAACATCACTAACACCAACCATATTGGTCTCTACCAAGTTGTCCATGGTTCTAGGAACTAGTAACTCAACACACAACCTTCTAGGGCTCCAAAGCGTTTTTACAACCCGAATCCAAGACTAGTAACTCAAACCACCAAGGGCTCCAAAGCATTTTTCCAACCTAGGATCTAGGAGTAGTAACTCAACCCAATTTATTTCAGGGCTCCATAGCATTTGTTCAAATCCAAAACCATAAGAAATTATGAGCACCAATAAAAAAACAATCAAGCTGAAAAACCCACAACGCCATGGCTATCTAGGAAATGAAAAAGAAAGGCTAAATCCACTATCAATCTAGGCAATCCTCTATGCCATTCCAGAACATAATTAGATAATCACATTCATATACCATGCATCCATAAATTAACAAGGAGATCATACGTGCAACTTTTTACCTCCAAATTAATCTGGTTGTAGTTGTTGATATTGATATCCCCTTGTGCTTTCCTAGTTTCCCTTTCCTTATTTTCCAACCCAATTCAAACTAGAGTGCTCCAAGCATGCTCCATGAATTCTCAAATATTTCTCTAAGTGTGCGAGAGTATGAGAGAATAGAAGAGAGTTCCCAAGACTGAACTAATAAAAGCTATGAACTGATCCTCATAAGCCTTTTTATCATTAAGGCCTCTCGTTTCTTCATTTTCCTTTAATTTCCCTCTCGTGTAAATCAATGACCTTTCACCTTCCTTTTCTCCTATTGTTTCTTTATTTTCATAAATAAAATGCCAATTAATGCCTCTTTTCCTTTGCCAATTTCCATGGCCATAAATTAATCACAAGTGATTCTCATCGCTATGTTTTGTGGAACATTCACCTTGTATATGTGTCCCATGACCTTGGTATTAATTTATTTACATCTAAAATCAACCATGGGATGTTACACTTTGAAACCAATGCAAACCTTAGAGTTATAGTGGTCTGGCCAATACGCTCGATGGAGCTCCTACTCCAAATGGTGTGACATCTAATTGGGACTTCACATTGGGGAGACCCCCCTGTATGTTGGTGGTATCTAACATCATGAACATAAAACTTCTAAAAAAACTCAGTTTTTCCTCTCCAATGCCCCTAATAAACTAGTAGGGAGAGTTACAATTCTCCGATTGGTCTACCGGGGTGATTTGCAATGCTCTAATTGGTCTACCAAGGAGAGTTGAAATGATTTATTTACTGAGCAAGAGAGAGTTGTAGTGGCTATAGTTGGAAGAGAGAGTGGATTAAATATTAATTTTAAGGATGAAAGAACCATATAAAATAGGGTCAATAAAGTTTCTAGATACATCTAATCATTCCTCAAATCCATCTATAAAAGAAATTATCTTCATGGAGCAAAGGAAGAAAACCTACACTGTAATGAAATGTTTTAGCATTGACAACCAACATGTATTTATGATAACTTTGAGAAAAAATAGAAGCTTAATGATGAGATTTTGTGAGACGAGGATCTTGGGGAAAGGACCACGAAGGATGCGAAATTGTAATCTTCTGTTGGATATGTTGATTGTGCTGGACCCTCCAACATTCAAGGGGTCTCTCCAATATATGGTCCCAATTAGACCTCACACTGTTTGGGATAGGAGTCTGATCTAGAATATGGCTTGGTTTCCAGTTATCTTAAAGATATGCCTTGGCTCTAACTATCAGCAAGAGAGAGGAGTGTGAATATGCCTTCAAAAAGAAAGGGGTTGTGCCTAGTGAGTGTTCGATCGTATGTGTGTCAAAGTTATTTCACTGCGGAGGGGAAGAGAAGTGAGCCTCTAAGAGAGAGGTAGTAGTACCACCCTAGTAGAGACACACATGAACAAGAAGGATCCATACAACATCAAGTGGAATAGTCCACAGAGATGCGACGGTCATTGAAACCAATGTAACAAGGAAGATCTCTCTAATATCTAGTAGAATAGTCCACATGGATGTGACAACGATAATAGAAATTACAACAAATTCTCAAGATGGTATGTACCAAAATAAATGAAATAGTTCAACTACTTTAGAATAGATGAAAGCAAACATGAATTACAAACATTCACATAATATTCTCACAAATATCCATAAGCCATGCATGAAGAACGTGTTGGCCCATAAGGCTTCTTATATTAATTAAAAGTTCCAAGACACATTTATACAATGAATGACACTAGCTCCAATAGTGGAGCATTAGAGACACTCTTTTCTCCTCAAAATAACTAACTTATCTCTCTACTGCCTTGTAGGAGGAGCCAAGGTGAAAAGTCCCTTGCTCTTACAATGATGGTGTATATATAAAAATGAGTATGTGATGCTTCACCTTCCTTGTGTCTCTTCATGTAATATCATGAATGTTTGACTTCTATGAATTTTCAATTTTACATGACTCTTCGTATTCCATACATGTTCTTTGGAATTTCACTTTACAATACATTTGTGAAACATGAATTACATAATCCAACATAATGGTGTGGCATGTGACAAATCATCACATGACATGACATGACATGACATGACATGACACTGTTGACATGGACTGCTTGATGATGTGGCAATGTCAAGCCACTGTTGTTGCTTCATGTTGAGTGTCTGCTTAAGAATGCTTTTCTTTCCACCTCCGCATGGATTGGTGATAAGGAATCTTTAATGATCTCAAGTCTTGAGTTGTGATCGCAAACTAGTGTCCCTTTTCTTTCTCTTGGTTGATCAGCTTGCATGTTCAGCTACAAAGATGTATTTCAACATGTTTCCCTCCTTCATCTCCTTCTTCATCATCTCACCATGTTATGATAAGGTACCTGTATCTACAATTCACTCATGACGAGACAACATTAGCCCAAAAAACCCCTAGTCTAAGATAGTGCATGTTGATCCATTTCCTGAGCTAGAACCAGGGAAAAATATGGGAGAGGGGCTCAGTGACTATGCAATTGCACATTTCTGGTAGTCAGGGGTGGATGTTGATCCTTGAGAATGTGCAATATAGGATGGGTTTAGGAAGAAAAATTCCTAATTCTAGGAGTCAGGGTGGCAGGATGAGGGGATGGGCACTAGATGAGCATACTTCATTTTTTTCTGGAGATAGAGGAGGCTGGGTAATTATGAAATTGCATAGATTAGGGGGCCAAGGACAAGATTGAGGCTAGATAAGTCACAATGCATAGTTGAGGCTAGGATGGGAAGATAGATTATGAAATTTTGGGAGCCAAGGTCGGGGCTTGAGCACTGGAACTATCCAGTGCAATAGACTTGAGAGGAAGGAACTACGCATTGTGTGGTATCAAAAGGCAAGGTCACAGCTAGAGCACTAAGACTTGCAATTTGTAGTTCAGGGAGGCTCGGTGAAGCTAGGTTTCTTGGCCAGGAAGCGGTTTAGAAAATGGCTAAATGTGGGATTGGTGAGACTGATGTGAACAGTGATAAGACTTTGAATGTGATGAAAAAATTAGAATACTTTATGACAAAAAAACATAGATCATCTAGGAGACATGAAATACTTGACAGCAGAACAACATAGATCATCCAGGAGACATGAGTAATGCATTTCCCTTAGTGTGGCAACCTTACAGTAATTTACGACAAATGTGACACCAAAGATACACTTTGCGACGACCATGAGGACACTTGTGCGATAGTCCTTGAAAGTCTGGAAATGAGTGTGATAGATTTTACATGGTTATAACAATTATACACAAATATGGCCTCTTGAAACCACCCGAATGGACTTAAACACGTTGTGCGGTGGCTAACATGTGAAAATGCAACATTTTTCCTATCTTGCAAAGGGGACAACAACTCAAGAAAACACACAACATGAGTTTCAATTTTTGCGTCAACAATGCACAAGACCAAGCAAGGCTCTGAAATTGAGTGTAGGAAATTTTTTTTGAGGGTGTTGTAGCAGTGACAATACTTGGCGACACAATGGTAGAATTCCAACTTCTCTGCCTTGGTTAACTCTTCTATGCAAGGTCTTGGTTCTTCAGGGAGTATTGATTCATCATGTAGATTACCTAAGTCTCCCCACTTAAACCGTGAATAAAATGGTCCCCTCTATACCTTTTTTGGTTGAACACATCATAAGATCCAACAATATCACAATTTTTCGAGTTGGAAAGGGTAGTGAAGTTCACGAGCTCAATATTTTCATAGCATGTTTTTTCATCTATGGTGTTGCTGCACTACCAGCAGGCCTGGACAGTACCCCGATGGAGTCACTACATGAACAAAAACATTGCACTACTTCAAACGAGCCTAGACAGTACCCTGACAGAGTTTCTCGCTTAACCTCTTTGTGCAGGAAGGCTTTATCTTCTTTCGCCTTTAATTATTTCTTTTATAGGACTGTGCATTGGTACTTATTCATTTTATGGCTAGATGAGGGATCCTGGCTTATTGAGAGAAGGAGAGGTTGTTCCTTCAGAGAAGCATATAGAGATCTATGATTCAGGTTTTCTTGTTTAGATTTTTCCCTTCTCATATTATACTAATTTGATAGGTGTGACAACACCGAAACATAACAATCAAATGTGGGCATGAGGTTTCCTAAATAGAGACAGGTTCATGGTTTAACCAAAACTCTCCTCATGGACAGATTGTATTTTCCATTGGAACTTCATCAACCAAAAGTTATAATCAAAACAAGGAAGATGGATATAAGGTTAGCCAAATGTTGAAGTCCCAGAAGACTCTCTTTTAATTCAGCGACACATAAATAAGTCAAGCAACAAGTTGACATGCAACATTTATTTTCATGAAAAAAAAGAAAACAAAATCAAGCAAACAAGAAAAGACTATGTACATAGTGTAGGGCAGAGACCGAAATCATCATTGAAATAATGCTTTAAGTATTGGACATTTACGGGGAGAGTGTGTTACACAACATTTTGTCATTGTCCCTATACTCCCCATTCCTTGATCCTGGAGCACCTCTACAGTGAACCCCGCATACTTTGCCTTCATGAAGAAACTCCCATTGTGTCCCTATTCATGAGCAGATCATTTCCCTTTTGCACCATTTCCCCTGAAACTTCTATTTTTCCCAGTTTACAAGACTGGCGCTAATGGCCTTTGTCTCCCCTGCGCCGATGTGCATAGATTAGCACTACTCCTTGTGCCAACTGGAGAAACTGAGCTGTGTTCCAGTCACGTCAGTCCTATTATGGAAATTTTTTTAAATTAGAGCCAAAGCTTCTAGCTCTAGAAGCTTCGTAATGGAAGTCTGGTAAATGGTTTGGCCAGATGGGGTCGAGGATGAAAATTTGGGCTCCTTTCCCCTATAATGATGGAAATACCTTAAGATATAAGTCCTTCTCCCATGAGAAGAGGATCCATCTCCCATCCATATTTCCTATATAAACCTCCCTTCTTCCCAATCACAAACTAGTTGCAAAGTTTTTGGTTGAGTGTTGATGCTATTTTGGTTTGGAGTACACAAGAAAGCTATTACTAGTTGTAGCTATCTAGTTGTGTGAGGGAGAAGTGTTTTTTGGTTTGGAGTGAAGTCTAAAGGGAAGAGCCTTAAAACTATTGTTGATTGAGGCCATCATGGAATGCTAGCAGAAGTGTGTGGGAACCTGGTGTTGTCAGAGGAAGACTGCAACATCAAGACGAATGGTTGTAATCTCTCTTTGATATTAATATATGAAACTATCGATTGATTTCCTACATGTTTTGTAATATTACAAATTCATGGCTTAATGTTTCTTGACTTGCTAAGTAGGTTGAATTGCAATTTGTCTATTATTATGTTTGTGTGTTGTTGTTGTTTACTTGTTTTAGGAGCTTGAAGAAGGAAGTAAGAGATTGCTGGAGCGAGAAAGTGAGGACATCATCAAGCAAGATAAGTGGACCAAAAGGTAGGCCCTCTTGATTGATTCTAACCTAAGGAAATCTTCCATAGAATGTATTTGTTGTGGCTAGACCCATTATCAAGCTAGAGGAATTCGTTCGTGTTTGCACTTATAATTTTACCACAAATTGGCGACTCCACTGGGGAGATCCCAATCCTTTTGTTTGTCTTGGATTTCATGATTTCGTGAGAAATTTTCTAGTTCCACATTTTCCCTTTGGTTATATTTCTTTTCTCCTGCTTACTGGCCTGAGTATAAAATTCATAGTAGCATATCTAGTCCCTGTTTTCAATTTTTTTATTTTTCCTTAGCTACCTCGATCAATGCACTTAATCCGCTCACAATTGTGTCGACCAACACGGGTTGCTGAGAAAAAATCGTGCCGACCAACCTCTAGTGCTTGTTGTTAGTTAGGCAGTCGTGTCGATGCCTGTAAGCGAAGATTAGGGCTTGACCCCAATGTTGGCCAATGTGTTCTGCTCTTGTGGTTTTGACCCCGTAAGCCTTTTTGACCATTTTCTCCCTAATTAGAAAGCTAATTTTCATTTGGTTTTGTTTTCTTGTTGGCTTGTCATCTTTCTACTTGATTGATTGAGTCATTGAGTGGCCAACGACACTAGGGCATCTAGTTGGTCATCCATTCAGCAGTTTGAGAACTCACTAAGTCGGGTTGTAGGTGTGCTTACTCTTTGCATTTTTTTTTGGTCCTTTTTACGACTTTGACCTCTTTTTGCACAAGTTTGAAAAAGTTTCGTTTACTTGCCTAAACGTTTCTTTTCTGGAATAGATTACATTGTTGTCTTGTGTTTGGTAAAGTCGGTGTTTCATTGATCTGAATGAACTTCTCTTTTCATGTTTTCATCTGCTTGAAAAGCTTATTGTCTCGATAACTTTCTCACTAAAATATCATATGCGAAAAGTTTGTTTCGTTGTTTCATGAAAAAAGTATGAAATTCTAGCTTATTGCATCATTATGTTACGATAACTTGCATCTTTAAAAGAGTAGAATTGCATCAGCATTTGAAAAAGGAAGATAATTTTTTTTGCTTTTGAAAGGACTAATAGATAAGTGCTTGTCAGGAAATTAGGAATTGGAATGTATTTTTCATTAGTTTAATTTTTTGAAAAAGTAAGCTAGTGAAAGATCATTTCGTTTTTAGTTTCTTGATTGTTTGCAGTTGATTGAGTAGTTTCTACCCTCTCTAGTGTAGGCATTTCATCAAATTGAAAGGGTCTTGTCTCACTTAGTTGCATTTAAGGTTTTTCGAGTAGCACCGCTAAGACCTGAAAACTGAAACTTAACTCAAGATCAACTTTAAAATGAATTCAATTAACCTAAGGCGCATTTGACATTACCGATCATATCTAGAAGGTCTAGGCTAGAGATGTGTTCTGGCATCTTTAGACCTAGCAGCTATCGTTAGCTTCGGCATTAGACAGTGCTAGTGTGGATTTGTGCTCCCTGTACTGTCGAGTATATAAACGGAGACCTCACTAGGTTGCAATCCTTTTATCCTTAGGAAGCTGAGTCGACCGCGTTGCAAATGCGATACATCGAACATAGCATTCGGGGAGATTCTTGTTCGTACTTCTTGGTTCGCCGGGAGGTATTCTACAGTTCACGGTTGCCTGGAAATTCTATTTACCTAGATCATCCAGAGCAGTCATTTGATCTTTTTTACTCATTAAACTCAAAATATCATTCGAGCACTTGTCCTTTCGAGCTCATTTCCAATCGAAAGTGATAGAGTCATCTTTGTTTCTTTCTCGACTCTTAAAAAATGAAAGAGCATCAGTCTTTTATGCATCTTAATAATTGATTACCCATGATCCAAAACACCCTGTTAGTCTTTTTGAGACCAAATCGTGAGTTTCCTTAAAAGACATTTTAAATCCTCGAATTTATTTGTTCTGTCTACTAAGACAAGGTCATCGTGGTTGAACCATCTGGTTCACCCAATTCCTCTTCCTCTCCTCGATCTGAAAGATTGTCTAAGAAACCGTTTCCTGAGTTACTAGAGTCACTCTAGGACTAAAATGTTGAACTCGCAATTGTTTTGAGTGTTCAACCATTGTCATCTCATCCTCTGCCTACTTTCAATACTGGGTCATCTGCTAATCTTGGCCTGGAATCTCTGGACAACCCCATTCAAACTCCAGAGAGCTCGTCGACCACTGACGGTCAGCTTGGACTAGTTATCTATGCTCTGAACCCTTTGTTTGATGCTGTTGAGATATCACCGCAGCGTCCTTACAGTTCGTATGACCAGTCGGGTGTTCCTTTGGAACTATTCCCCAGTACTCGTTCGGCCATTCATCATCATTTGTTTTCAAACATGGAACCCAAAGGCGATGCTCCAGTCACATCTCTAGATGAGTCCGAAGTTTCTACTCCACACACTGTTGAGGGGGAAGAATTGCAATTGCAGTTTCCTCTCGAGGGTTTCCCTTTTTCGGAAGATATTCTCGCCAGTTTTCCACCCAACTATGTGTCTTTGGCGCACTTGGTTTTAGGTACATCTAGTGCTCATCACTTTACCATAATCTTGTATGGGCATCGGGTATCAGGCCTACGCCAGGTCCGTTCATTATGAACACGACTTCCCAACAGGCTATTACTTTAGTCCCGGTGCAACTTACTCTTCTAAATACTCTTTTATCATCGATCCTAGTTAAACATCAGACACAATCATTAGTTTCAAAGATCATATTTGTTAGTCCCTCCATCCTTCTAGTTAGTGGCCAGACTGTGCCATCACCTGGGGGGCAGAACCTGATTGTTTCTATGGTTTCAAGTGCCACTAATGTGAGTGCTCACAAGCTCACATGCTTGGTATAAACCAACCTTCTTCTGGTATTATTTATAACCCTGCTGACCCTACTGGATCAAGCAATATCCAATACCAACAGGTTCAGAATCCCATTGGTCCGCCTGGATCGAGCAATGTTCAATATTAGAAGCCCTATATGGCTTAGGTCCAATACCAAAATCCTTACGTTCCATATGGTTCTCAAGGAATGGTTAATCAACCTTACACCCTCCAATCTGGGCAGTACATACAGCCTGGCTATGGCTAGATTTAGTTTGGTAATTTCCCAAGCACTTTTCAAATACCCTTGCAACAACAAGGATAGCCTCTACAAAAACAAGGGCAACCTTTGTTACCACAAGGGCAACCTTTGTTGCAGCAAGGGCTCTCTGTGCAATAGCAAGGGCAAGTTATCCTGCAGCAGGGTCACCTACAACAACCACAAGTTCAATCCTTACAATAGTTGCAGCAAGCCGCGCAACAACAAATGCAATATGCTCTGAACACCTCTCAACCCATGTCCTTGTAGGGCCAACCTCTGCAGCCCCAGGGACAAATTTTGCAACCGTAAGGTCAACCCTTGCAACAACAAAATCAACCAGGGCAACAACAACCCTTGTATACATATCAACAAGGTCAACCCTTGCAAGGGCAGGGTCAAGGTCAAGTCCTGCAGTAGCAAGCCCAAAATACTCATGTCCTAGGTCAACAGGTTCAGAACCCTGCCGACCAAGGGTATCAGGTACAAAATCCCTACATCGAAGGGCAACAAGTGTATCAGCCTTATGCCCAAGGACTCCAGGTCTAGAATCCTCTTGTTTAGGGACAACAGGTTCATTAGCCATATGTTCAAAGACAATAGGTCCCATATCCATATGTCCAAGGTCAACATGCTCAACAGCCTTTTAACCCATACGTTGCCTATCAACAACCTATGCCTAGACAATTTCAAGGTATTCAAGGTCAAAATCCTCCCTATGGTCAAGGTAACCACAATGGGGGCAACCTTAGATGCCATATGGCCAAAATCCCCCATTCTGGGGCCAAAATCCTTACCAGCAGGGATGGGCTCCTCCCTATGGGCTTGCTTATCGACCTCCCATGCCTTTTAACACTCAATTATCTTTCTTGGCTACACTTGAGTTGCCAGATGTATCACGCCTTATGAATGATTTGATCCTTCATTCACCATACTGGCCTCCGGTGCCGTCCAAGATACCAAGTGATTGCCCAAGATTTGATGGAAAAGCTGAATAAGATCCTCAGGCCCATGTGATGACATATCACCTATGGTGCTCATCAAACTCGTATGTGGACGATTCCATTCGTCTTCGTCTTTTCCAACAAACCCTCATGGGTACTGCAATGAAATGGTACATTGAGCTACCTCGAAGTACTTACCATGACTTTAACTCTTTAGCCATGGCTTTCCTCACGCATTTTCAGTTGTCGGTTCACTATGAAACTGGCACCTATTTGCTCACATCGCTTAAGCAATATACTGCGACGTACATCTCTGATCACATCCATGAATGGAGACGTAGGCATCACCTGATCAAATTTGAGATTATTGATCAGTTGCTCACTGAATGGTTTACCAAATCATTCATATCCCCAATTGCTCACTATATAGCTATGGGTGGATGTGTCACTGAAGAGCATTCCATCACCCATGCCCAGTAATTGGATCTATTTTACTCTCAGTATGGCACTTTATACGAGTTATTACCCAATGCTCCGCGGCCATCACCCAATCCCGCAACATCCAAATCACCAGTGGTTCCTCCTGTTGATGGAGTTGTTGGTTCAGTATCCTAGACCCCTACTAAAACTTCTTCCAAACATGAAGTCAGTCTCAAATCTACCCCTAATAGTTCATCTCAGAATCCACCTGGCCCTGGTAAAACCTTAGAGGTTGAAGTTGTCCAGTCTACTGCAACAGACAAATCCTCAAAAGGGAAAAATAAAGGCAAAGGCAAAGCTAAAGCTGATACCCCGAAACAGGGTCCTCCCAAACCATCTACTTGTGAATCTTTGCAACGGAAACCTAAGTTTCCCTGCCTCATTTGCGAGGAAGATCGCTACACTAAGGATTGTCCTCGACGATCCGAAGTTAGTCACCTACTCAAAGGGACTCCTGCTGTCCTCAAAGATTTGTTTCTGTCTCAACAGACCCAAATGGTAGACCAACCCAGATTTGATTCCTCTAGATCTCAAGTGTTCATGATGAGAACGCCTATTAATGTGGCTACCCGATCCAAAGACTATCAAACTCCAGCTTCGACAGCTGGGAAAGAGAAAGAAGTTACACCTTCTTCTTCTGCCCTGAGTTCTGGCCCTCTTCAAATTGAACGCCCTAACCCTGATTCCGTTATGCGGCCACCCTCTTGAGCTTTACTGCAGAAATCCTCCTAGAATCCCAATGCCTGAGCCACTCAGCACTACAATATTGTTGAGGATTTGGCTCAGGCACCATCAGCCATGTTGGCTCTTGATGTACTCCAAAGCTACCCATCACAACGGAAATCTTTGTTGTTAGCTATCAGGGTCATCGATCCCACCGATTCCAATTTGATATTTTTTTATCTAGAGAACCATGTTCGATGACTCCCTCATCAGATTTCCTTTCTTATTCAGGTAATCATCAATGAGAAGACCATCCACCGCACTGTCATCCATGAAGGTGCTTCCACTTGCATCATGTCAACTACATGTTGGAAGGCTTTTGGTTCCCTTGCACTGAATTAGTCTTCGAACACTTTGGAAGCTTTCGATGGGCGTGATTCATGACCCTTCGGTGTCCTACCTAACCTTTCCATCACCTTGGAAGGCAAGACAGTGCAAGTCAAAGTAGAAATTGTTGATGCTAATCTCAATTATAATCTTCTACTCGGCCGAAGTTGAACTCATGCCATGCATGCCATGGCCTCCTCTTTGTTTCGCGTGATTTGTTTTCCCCATGAAGGGAAAATTGTCACTGTCGATCATTTGTCTTTCTTTGCCTCTTCCTCCTTGGATGGAAATGTTCTGTACATTAAGCATTCTGGTACTCCCTATGAGAGTGTGGGGGTAGGTCTCTTCAAAGATTTTGCCTTAATGGGAATTTTTCCACTCCCACCTCCTCATGTTGCCTCTGTCAACATGATCTCGGTCAAATTTGATCCTTGGGTCATACCTGCACCAGATCTTGTTGATACTTGGGGCGAGGTTATGCCGCTTAGTCCTGTCGAAGTCAATTACATGGAAATTGTTTCAGCTTCGAACTCTACATCCTCTGATTCTCATATGTCGAAGACCTCTCTCGATATGTACTCTCAATCCCCTTGGCTTGGAACTTTGGAATTGTTTGATCCCTTAGCCGAGACCTTCCTTACTGATGAAGGTATCATGGAAATCATGTCTCTCGAGGAACCACCATGGATCAATACTCATCATCGCTCCTCTCTCCTACCTCGCCCAACAGTCATGTCTACTGCTTTCGAAGAGTCCTCTTCTCAATTGCCTATTAACATGTCAGTTTATCTTGATGTGGTCAAGATCTTTCAACTGAGGGAACCTTTATCCCTTCATGGATTCATGATTTTTTACCCTCCCTGTGTTTTCCTCGCTTGTCCTCTGACTCGTAACCCTCCCTCACCCAAGGGGCATGGGGGAAAAGCCTTATATGAGTTCTACTTTATTATTTGGTTGAGTCGATGTTTACTCATCATGGAAATGGTCAAACTCTAGAGTCTTCCTGAGTTGATTGATTACTCGAGTCCCAACATGGACTCCTACCTCAAAAAGTACTATGCCTAGGTCATCTTGCATGGTTACTTATGTACATTAGTGTGTGATTTACTTTTGTATGGTGTGGTTTTGTGTGAAAGTTTTCAAACATCTTTCTTGTTTACTATGCTTTTCTTGCATTGCAGATGTGTTCGACTCCTCACGTTGGATTCGCTGATGGTGCTTGCTGTAGTACCAAAACCTATCATCCACGACATGGGCTATTTATAACCCTAATGGTGAGTTGATTTACCTTCAAGGTATCTGCCTAGGTCGCACAACCAACAACATTGCTGAATACAGTGCAGTCATCAAACTGTTGTCAGAAGCCATTGCTCTAGGCATCAGAGAATTGGTTGTCAACCTAGATTTACAGCGTGTCATCCTTCAACTCAACGGGCAATATTCTATCAGGAACCCTCAAATATTGAGAATGTATCTCCATATCCATCTATTGGAAAGGCATTTTGATTATATTATATATCATCATATTCCTATACGCATGAATACATTGATAGATGCATTAGCAAATTACGTGTTGGATAGACATTTACGAAACATGTAAAAGATAAAACAAACCGTTTGTACCATAATAGACAGGAAAATACAAGATATATATATGGTGAGAATATTTGATACATCAGAACCCCAAAAAATAATATGTGTGTCTAAAATAACATCAGCAGCTCGCAAGCCTCATACATCCATGGCATGCAGACCTCAAAAATATGTAAGTTCTCGACCTAGGAACTAATTAGCATAGTGATCATGGTAGCATGAGACGGCTCATGCAACGCAACTCGACAATGTGCGGATCCAATGTAAGACTCCCACCGTGTGTCTCTGGTATTGACGGGGAATGTCTCCTATCCGAGCATACTTTGGGATACCATGAGTTAATCCCTCAAGGTTCCTCATGATCTCCTCCTCATTGTCACTCCCTTCCCGATAAGGGGTGACAACATCAATAGGGCGGGGAATGTGCCTGGCTATCAGGGACATCCCAGCTAGCCGCTCTGGCCCAACATCTGCATGAACAAGAGAAATGTTATAAGCACATATATACCAAAAACAATTAAAAATTCTCAACATTAAAAATTTGATTTTTTTACCTTCGTCATCGAAGTCATCTCCATCTAGTAAGGGCATGTCTGGATCTCCATGAAAATCAGTGCCACTGTATGGCTAGTCCTCCACTATGATCTTCTGTCTTCGCAACCATGAAAAGAATGCAGGTCAGTATGACCTATGCTGATCCCCAGTGATCCTGGGCATCAAACGACTCCAGCGAGCCATCCACAGATCACATGGCAAAAGAGGATCCACCTCAATCAGCTGATACTGGAATAGTGGTACTCATTCTAGGAAGAAGGTCACAAGTACATATCCAAAGAAAAATTGCTTTAGATTCCCCGCCTTGGCTTTGGACAACTGGCGCTTGATGTTCATCTTCATGGCCTCTGCCCAGTTGAAGATCATAGGAGCTGTGCAGTCAATAGCATAAAGGAACTTCGACTTACTAGTCTCATGTTGTGCTTGGGACCCCGCCACTCTGTTGATAGTCAATAGAAGCACCCTCAGTGTCAGATCCCGCACACTGGAAATCTCTATCTTCCCGCTCTTGGATTTCAAGGCCTCAGGGTAGTGTTTGGAAAGCAAGGAAGATATGCTTGCCCCACTTGGACGTGACCCATACAAGTTCACTAGCTCACCTCTACAAGACATTCCAATGATGAAGTAAATATCTAAAGTTTCCAACTCCAACTCCTGGTCACCAATGACAAATATCTCACAATTAATGTCCCAAAGGCTAATCCGATATTGAAGCAGCTCGAGCTGGGCCCGTATCCCTGCTGTAAGAAAGAATTTGAGGAGCCCGCAAGCCCTCAAAGCCTCTAGGAAATTTGGGTCATTCATTGCCTGGGTGTCAACATCTTCATGTTCCCATTCCTTCCAATCCACCATTTTCAACGATTCTCTCCTGCAAAAGCCATTAATTTGAGTCAATAATCATCCTTGGCACATAAAATTCAAATTTAAACGGCTAGTTTTTTGAGAAAATAGGGTTTTTACCTATCCATGGCACCGACGCGCTTGTTTTAAAATAGTTTCACTGATCGAAACAAATGTCTTTGTTAATCATCCATGGCTGACGCGATTCCGTGCTTGGAAATCACATCGACCGAGGGCGAAAAAGATTTTCAGAAACCTGCTTAAAAATCTAAAAAAAATGGCTAAAAGTATAAATAAATAGCATGAAAATGAAGCTCGGGGCTTCAGCTGTTACTTGGAACTGGAAGCTCATCGATTGACCTCCCGGATCTCCCACAATTTTCTCTAGAACAATTAGGGAAAAATGGGTAAAAGGTATTCACAGCAAAGGTAAAATGGTAAATGGTAAAAATATATTTACCTTTCCCCTTTTATTGATTTTTTCATGAAAATATCAGGTTTTGTAAAAATTTTGACCAATTATAACTCGAGGACTCGATAATGCACTTTACCTTACTTGTGCAGCAACAGATGATGGGTGTTCGATGATGATGATGAGTCACGTTTCAGCTCTTTTCTCGACTCGCTAAACTCATATGAAAATATCACCGAGTATTTTTTCCCTTTTTGACTCATTAAAGAGAATAAAAACAGGGGGTTCGCTTTCAACTCTTTTCCAACCCTTTAAAAATGAAAAGATGGTCGAGCCCTTATCATTTCAAACTTGTTAATGGATGCGAAATGTCGTGCACCCAGTATAAGTTTACCCCTTTTTTGGGCTGGGAGGTACTATTTACGAAAAATGTACTCCTTGACTGAAATTGTCAAGCGGTTCTCTCAAGTATTGTTTTCTACCTTTTTGGGCTCGAAAGACACCAATGTACAAAAATGGACCACTTGGAGTTTTCTTTTACGTGTCTTTTTCAAACTCTCTAAACATGAAAAAAATACCGAGTTACACCTTTGTCAGACTCGTTATACTATTAAAAAACATCGGATTCGTCACCTTGACGAATGTGAGCTTCTCCTTCCTAGGGCTCGTTCAACTTACTAGGTCGAATTTGTCCGAAGGATGAACTTACAATGCAAGCATATGCTACCCCCTTCAAACTTGCAATTAAAAAATAATTGGGGTACTTGCTAGAAATGGTGGGGGAAAATTTGGAAATCTATCAGTTGTGTCGGCAGCTCACTCTTGAACATGACACTCTTTGCTTCGTGTCGGGTTGGGACATCCTCCTTTGAATCATTGAACTTCTTGTGTTTGGGCCATTCATTTTTTCCTTCGATTTGATCTCTACCACATCATCATGACCACTGATCCCATGGATCCAAAAGCTTCCAAACTTCTAGTTGTGTCTCCGATATGTTCAAGAGTTGTCCTTCTGCAGTTACACTTACCTCCGATTCTCTGTATTTTCCAAAATCATTTTTTCATCCTCTCGTCTCGCATCGATGATGTGGGATTCGCTATGGCCCTCCTTCGAAATGGTCGCTTTCCGTCGACTTCAACTCATTATCTGGGAAGTTGATCGAGAGACTCCCTTCCAGTACCTTAGAGCTTGCATGCCCTAATGGAAAGTTCTTCGCACTCGATGACAAGTTCACGTCATTGGCTTTCAATCGAGTGATTTTGCAGATGTTCGACTTCAGTTCCTGTATTCACATTCCGTGGATTGTGCTGATAGTACCTTGAGGACCATTGTCATTATTGGTGGTTTCTCTCGCACTTGTTAATAGTTTACATCATTGACTGGTAATCAAGCGACTTTCTAGCATGTTCGATGTCAACACATCTATTCGCATGCTAGAATCTATACTTAGATGGGGTCATGTTGGAGCGCAAGACCCTGGACTCAGATCACAAAAGTCCAGGTTGCAAAGTGGTGTGACATGACTATGATGATATACATGTCTCTTGCTGATGGATGGCTATGACCAGACCATGAATTATCATATGTGATCCTTCTCATTATTGGATGGCTACGACCATACCTTGGTTTCATTATGATCCTCTTTGACGGATGGCTGCGCCGATACCTGGATCCATTTATATGATCATTCACTAGATGGCTGCGTCCATGCCATGATTCATGTATCATTTGATAGAGATCTCAGTCTATGTATATGTATCTGTACTTGCTTGCAGGTTTTCTGATGGCATACCGGTTCCCCACACTGATTTATAAAGCATTTCATCCCTCACTCCAGCTCAACCTTCACGCTTTAGGGGGCATTTGTTACACAAAATTTTGTCACTGTCCCTATACTCCCCATTCCTTGATCCTAGAGGACCTCTACAGTGAACCCCGCATGCTTTTCCTTCATGAAGAAACTCCCATTGTGTCCCTCTTCATGAGCATATCATTTCGCTTTTGCACCATTTCCCCTGAAACTTCTATTTTGCCTAGTTTACAAGACTGTCGCTAATGGCCTTTGTCTCCCCCGTGTTGATGTGTAGAGATTAGCACTACTCGTTGCGCCGATCAGAGTGACTGAGCTATGTTCCAGTCATGCTAGTCCTATTATGGAAAGTTTTTTAAATTAAAGTTGAAGCTTCCAGCTCTAGAAGCTCCGTAATGGAAGTCTAGTAAATGGTTTGGCCGGATGGGGTCGAGGATGACAGTTTGGGCTCCTTTCCCCTATAATGATGGAACTACCTTAAGGGATAAGTCTTTCTCTTATGAGAAGAGGATCCATTTCCCATCCATATTTCCTATATAAACCTCCCTTCTTCCCAAGCACAAACTAGTTGGAGAGTTTTTGGTTGAGTGTTGATGTTATTTTGATTTGGAGTATACAAGCAAGCTATTACTAGTTGTAGCTATCTAGTTGTGTGAGGGAGAAGTGTGTTTTGGTTTGGAGTGAAGTCTAAAGGGAAAATCCTTAAAACTATTGTTGATTGAGGCCATCATGGAATTCTAGCAGAAGTGTTTGGGAACCTGGTCTTGTCAGAGGAAGACTGCAACGTCAAGACGAATGGTTGTAATTCTCTTTGATATTAATATATGAAACTATCGATTGATTTCCTACATGTTTTGTAATATTACATATTCATGGCTTAATGTTTGTTGACTTGTTAAGTAGGTTGAATTGCAATTTTTCTGTTATTATGTTTGTGTGTTGTTGTTGTTTAATTGTTTCAGGAGCTTGAAGAAGGAAGTGAGAGAACTCTGGAGCGAGCAAGTGAGGACATCATCAAGTAGGATAAGCGGACCAAGAGGTAGGCCCTCTTGATTGATTCTAACCTAAGGAAATCTTCCATAGAATGTATCTATTGTGGCTAGACCCATTATCGGGCTAGAGGAATTTGTTCGTGTCCGAATTTATAATTTTACTTCACCACAGCATGTCAATCTTCCTGTCTAGTGATTGTAGACAATACGTGTGTTGGCCAAGATTTTCATGAATAGTGAATGGTCTAATCCATAGGGATTTAAACTCGGTGTGTTTTCCTTTATCCTTGTGGGATTTATCCCACTTCAAGAATAAGTCACCCACACTAAAGTTATTCTTCCCCGAAGACTTATTGTCAAACCACTTCTTCTCCGGTGAAGGGAAATTTTTACTTTTGCTTTCAGTCTTTCTTCCTAAAGCTTGTGAAGAGTGTCCATTCTATTCTAAACTTATAGACATGGATTTCCCTGGGATTCTCGCAAAACTTGGAGAGTAGGAAATTATATGTTAGGGGGGAGGATGGTTTCTTTTCCATACACTAGGAAGTAAGGAGAGGTGTCCAGAGAGGGATTTGGCGTTACTCGGTCAACCCATAAGGCATTTACCAAAGCAAAGTGCTAGTTCCATTTTTCTAAAAATATGGTATTTTTGATGATACATATAAGGTTGTTATTTATGGATTCAGCAAGACCATTCCCCTAAGGATAGTAATTAGCTTAATGTTTCAATAGAATTAAATTTTCCAATGAAAATTATATAATTTTAATGATGAAAAATATGTTTCATTATCGAAAATAAGTTAAGTCAGAATGTTGAACTTGGAAATGATATTATGCCTAAGGAAGTTGACGACTTTCTGATCATTCACCTGTTTGACTAGAACTGCTTCGGTCCATCGCGTGAAGTAGCATGTAGAAATGAGAATATATTGGTGTTGCTTTGATGAATGCAGGTATATTTCTCCAATGAAATTCAAGCCCCATTGTTCAAAAGTCTCTTCTACTATAATAGGATGCAAAAGGGGCAGTTGAATTCTTGTTTCAATCTATGCACCTATCAAAGAACAGACTCAAGAGGCAAGGCCACATCTAGAGCACTGAGAATTCACAATACATAGTTCAGGGAGGCTGGGTGAAGCTAGGTGGCTTGGCCGTGAAGCTTTTCAGAAAATGACTAAGTGGAGGATCGGTGAGACTTATGTGAACATTGATAAGGCTTCGACTATGATCAAACACTTAGAATAATTGAAGAAAAAAAAAACATAGACCATCCAAGACACATGAAAAATGCATTTCCCTTAGTGTGATAGCTTTATGATAAGTTACGAAATGTGCGACACCAAAGATACACTTTGCGAAGACTGTGACAACACTTGTGTGACAGTGCTTGAAACTTTGGAAATGAGTGTGATGGATGTTTACATGGTTATAACAACTCCTTTGCACAAATATGCCCTCTTGAAACTACTAGAATAGACTTAAACACATTGTGTTATGGATAACATGCGAAAAGATGACATTTTTCCTATCTTGCAAAGGGGACCAAAAGTCCTCAATAAAACACATGGAATGAGTTTTAATGTTTGTGACAACAATGTACAAGAACAAGGAAGGATCTGAAATTGAGCATAGGCCAAACTTTTGGATGGTGTTGTAGCAACGAAAAGAGGATAGTAAAGAGATCATGCTTTCCCCCCCATTAACATAAATTTTTCATGTTATTGTTCATGTATGTTACTTTCTATTCATGATGATAATGATAATGTGGTTTATAGGAAGATAGATATAGTGGTTTATGTTTTTTGTGTGTGGGTAATAGTTGTGAGGAGTTTAAAGGCCAATATTTGAAGGAGCTCCATATCCAAAGGCACCAAACATCCACACTTTGTGTTAAAGTGCACTGGTTTTACTCTTCCTATTTACGTCTATTATGGATATATGTAACATTCATTTTTGGTTAAGTATATATATAGCACATTATCTATCACAGCCCTTAGGTAGGCACGTGGATGAAAATACTCAGTCACCTGTGGGTCAAAATACTCATTCACTATAGAGGAAATTCCATATAAACAAAACTAGTGACTCCACTAGGGCGTCTCACTGCATCTCTTTGTGGTCTTTGTTTCTTCATTTAGCATACTATGTTTACTTTTCTCACTTCTACATCATCATTAAGGGTCTTAGGAGAATAATTTTTTAAAATTTTGTGCTTGAAAACTTTAGAATAGGGATCTTAAACCCTTCATCTCTCATGTGCAGGTCTAACAAAGTTTTTGTGTAGTGCTTAGTCTACCTTATTCAATAGCAGTATGAATCTCTATTTCTTCTATGATAATACATTGGAGCACTCAAAGTGGGGTTTTATAGCGATTTTCTCTAAAAAAAAATATTTTTTTCCGACATCATTATAAGCCCAAGGTTATGCAAAATTCAAATTTGATTCTTTTGGTCATAATCTCAATCAAATAAGTGGGTTTATATTCTTGTTTAAGTTTTTTGAATCCTCTTAGGTTTGACTCCTGATAGTGATATTTGGTTTGCATACATCCTTATTGCCATTGTTGTGTAGCTTGTTTGTTTTCTTCCTATTATAGTGAGTGTGTTATAATATTTGGATTGATTTATTTGATGCATTCTTTCTTGTAGGTAGGGTCTTAGGTTTTGGGTGTATTTATTGTCACTTCATTTGGATTTTCCTTTGATTGATTGAGCTTTTTTATTCTAGTCTATTATTATATGTCAAAGTGATAAACGAGAGATTTGTGTGGATTGTATTCATACTACATTGGAAATATATAAATCTCATATATATGGTTTTCATGGAATAAGAGATTGCACTTTCATATTTTGCATCTCTTTCCTTGAAACAACTCAAAACACCATCAACTTTCGTGCCATAGACACATAGCTTAATAAAAGCAATGATTAATAAAATATATTATATTGTTTTCATTCCTCTAGTAGTACACTAACATTAGCGTAGGATTTTAGGGCGTTGGAATAGTTTGGTGAAGACACTCTCCATGGTCATCAAACCAAACACTAGAATCTTGATCTAGGGAGTGTAAATCCATTTATAATAAGATGTTTCCTAGGAAGTACTTCTCACACAAGGGTCAAGAACTATGTTATGATGGGACTAGTGGAGTGATCACCTTGCTTTATTTGGTCTTGGTGGCATGGTCCGCATACATACGTGGGTCTCTTTCTAGAGGTTGTGGGATCGATACCGTACCATTTTGTGTGGAAGTGACCCAAAACTATTCCTCTAGGCCGGTTGGATGTAGGTGGTAACCATGGTGGCCATAATATTATTGACCTCACATAGGTGAAGGTCAGTGGGTTATACTTGTTTTACTTGGCACAAACATAGGTCAGTTTCACTCAGATCTGCTAGAGAGTTCTTGCACATAATTAAAAGTACTTTCACAAGTGTAAAATCATTAAGTAGGAGCCTAGGATAACTATCCCAACCATATCTTTGTAGCTAACTTAGGCCTTGATCAATCAAGCTCTAATCAAGGGAATATCCCTTTGATCCATTGTTTTGATTTCTTGCTCCTTATATTTTCTAGATGTGTGCTATTTGGTCAAGGTTAGCTATCCTTAGGTGCCACTTCTCTTTCATTTTTATGTACATCCTTTGCAACCACCATGGATAGGATTAGCTCACATCATTCTTATCATCTAAAGGGACTTTCTCCCAAGCAAGAGGGTCCACCTGCCTATATATATAGGACCAACCCCTCTCATTCTCGTTCCTTTGTGACCCATATTTTGTCACAAATTTTCCATGTTGGGGGTGTAACATTGGATACTTATTTCTACTCAAATGGACTTTTCCAAGAGTCAATTATGACTATTTCCAACGAGATGGTAGAGCCTAGTATTTCTATAGCTAGTGTCACTGATGAGCCCCAAAAATGGGTAACTTATTGGGCTCATTTTGCCTATTATTATATATTAATCCACCATTATTCATAGTTTATGCATGCTTTTGAGTATATATATGTTAATTGAATGAATGAGGTTAGTCACTCGACCATGAAGTCTAATACGTGCTTAATTGCAGGTTTTTTGACATCTTTTGGACCAAGGTCAAGCATTTATGAGCCAGTTGACAGCCAAATACGAGGGAACAAGGCTGAGGATTAGTAGGAAGGGTGTATCCTACACTAAATGGTCCCTTCCTTGAGTTCTCCACCATCAGCTCAGAGTTCAGTAGCCCACCAAAGACAATTTCCAAGGGCAGCTGAGTAGCTTTTGTGAAGTGGCTGATTACTTGCAATTTTGAGCAACCAAGCCCCTCGAGTTAAGGAGGGCTGTTGGAGGTCCTTGTGGTGCATAAGTAGGAAGGATTCAAGCCTTGGTAGTTTAGCTCTTGAATAGTTGTTTTCGCACTTTGGTGCTGCTCTGCCTTTCAGCTCATTTTCGAACTTTTGTTGTAAACATTTTTGTGACATGGTTATTTTTTGAGTAATGGAGATAAATTTTACTTTGCACAAGCTCTGAGATTTTCTTAGGGGGCTGTAGCTCTTGGGGTTGGGCCCAACCCAAGTGCCAGTACCTCCTTTGTGTACTATTATGTGTTTTCTTTGCATTCATAGAATAATTTCTGCTATTTAGGTTAAGATCTTGCTTTGTTACTTAGGTTGCTTTTGATGATTACAATAGCTTTTCATGCTTCAGGATTGGTTTGATAGTTTGAATACAGAAGAGTTCTTCAAAAAAGGCCATCAAGCAACCCTTGATCTCACCTCTCCCTCCTTGGGACCATGAGTTGAGACCAAGGCATACTTGCTGCCACAAAAACATTGTTTTGCCTTTCAATGCAATTGCAAGTGTTGGATTTTTAGATGGAAAAGTTGATACCAGTCATGCTTGCATATTTAGATCTGTTCTTGCTTAGGTTTCCATAGTTCTCTTGCATGATTTCCTGTGCATAGCTTGTTGTTCATCATGATTCTGGTTTCTAGGTCAGATTAGGTCAAAGTAGATAGATCTCTAATTGTTTTTAGTCTTTCTTTGATTAGTTTTGAGAGATAGTGTGCAGATCACCTGTAATCCATCCCTACCTATCCTTCCTTCCTCACACAACCTACTTCAACCCCAAATTCTAGATTCCTTCCCTTCATTTGCCACACTTTGCCAGTTTGACCTAATTTCTTCATTTTTGTGCAACATTGCTCCCTCCATCCTTGAAAAAATCCAACCATCTTCATCACTCCTTAGTCTCATTTACCAGGTCCTAGACCTCTTCACAGCCTCATCCATCCTCCATTTCCACTTTCCCACCGTTTTTCCTCCATCAACCCTCAAAAATCCTCTCTCGGCTCTTCCTGTAGAACATCCTGTAGAACCCCTGCAGACTTCTTGTAGAAGATCACGTGAGCAGGTTCTCGAGATCTGATCACTGTGAAACTCTCTGGAAGGGTGCTAGGGACCCCTTAGGCCCTCTTCTCACCTTCCCAACCTCCTGCAAATGCCCACTCCATTTCCTTTCGCCAATAAACCCCTTCATAGTTAAACATAGTTAAAGTACATGCATAATAATCCTGCAGAATTACTCAAAAATACAAAAAGATGTGTTCTCCATATTTTCCTTCAGAAGTAGCTTAGTCACATGCATTTCACTGTTCCAAGAGTCAATGGCATCCATTTCTGCAACTTTCATCTCTTTTCTTGCACCAGTAGGGCTAGTTGGTAAAACTAGGGTTTGCTAGGGTTTTGTTTCCTTTCAGCTTTCAGCTTCTTTCTGCAAGTAGATTAGCCTCCTTGGAGTTAGCTTTCATCCATCACAGTTAGAAGCTTCTTCTAAGAGCTCATAGAAGTTGGCTTAAGCTCCTAGCGGGCTTGTGCTAGCTGATCAAGTGATAGCCTACGGCAAGAGCTAGTACTTGTGCATACAACACCATCGCGTCCAAGTTTGTTACGAACTACCTGGTGGATAAAAGTAAAGAAGGGAGTCCCAGGAGTTGTAGCATCATTGCTGCAATACTGGAGCCCACCATCTTTTTGGCACCGATTCCGGGGAGTGAAGAGCACAGGCAATGGGAGGAAATAGAGAGAAAAGCAGGGTTTCATGACCAAGAAGAGGACATCACCTCGGAGGCCTGGGATGTTAGAGAGGCAGACAAAGCAATCAAAGACGATGATCTGG
This sequence comes from Pinus tabuliformis, assembly GCA_031772625.1. Taxonomy (NCBI): domain Eukaryota; kingdom Viridiplantae; phylum Streptophyta; class Pinopsida; order Pinales; family Pinaceae; genus Pinus; species Pinus tabuliformis. The sequence continues at coordinate 379,215,638 of CM062817.1, read as the reverse complement.
ATTAGTTGCTCAGAGGATGAGCAACACATTTAGCAAGGGGGTGATGATGAGCCCCAAAAATGGGTAACTTATTGGGCTCATTTTGCCTATTATTCTCGATTAATCCACCATTCTTCATAGTTTATGCATGCTTTTGAGTATATTTATGTTAATTGAATGAATGAGGTTAGTCACTTGACCATGAAGTCTAATACATGCTTAATTGCAGATTTTTTGACATCTTTTGGACGAAGGTCAAGCATTTATGAGCCATTTGACATCCAAATACGAGGGAACAAGGCTGAGGATTAGTAGGAAGGGTATCTCCTGCACTAAATGGCCCCTTCCTTGAGTTCTCCACCATCAGCTCAGAGTTCAGCAACCCACCAAAGATGATTTCCAAGGGCAGCCAAGCAGCTTTTGTGAAGTGGCTGATTACTTGCAGTTTTGAGCATCCAAGCCCCTCGAGTTAAGGAGGGCTATTGGAGGTCCTCGTGGTGCATAAGTAGGAAGTCTTCAAGCCTTGGTAGTTTAGCTCTTGAATAGTTGTTTTTGCACTTTAGTGCTGCTCTGCCTTTCAACTCATTTTTGAGTTTTTGCTGTAAACATTTCTGTGACATGGTTATTTTTTGAGTAATGGAGATAAATTTCACTTTGCACCAGCTCTGAGCTTTTCTTAGGAGGTTTTAGCTCTTGGGGTTGGGCCCAACCCAAGTGCTAGTACCTTCTTTGTGTACTATTATGTGTTTTCTTTGCATTCATAGAATAATTTCTGCTATTTAGGTTAAGATGTTGCTTTGTTACTTAGGTTGCTTTTGATGATTACAATAGCTTTTCGTGCTTTAGGCTTGTTTTGACAGTTCGAATACAGAAAAGTTGTTCAAAAAAGGCCATCAAGCAACCCTTGATCTTAACTCTACCTCCTTGGGACCATGAGCTGAGACCAAGGCATACTTATTGCCACAAAAACACTGTTTTGCCTTTCAATGCAATTGCAAGTGTTTGATTGTTAGATGGAAAAGTTGATACCAGTTGTGCTTGCATATTTAGATATGTTCTTGCTTAGGTTTCCATAGTTCTCTTGCATGATTTCCTGTGCATAGCTTGCTGTTCATCATGATTCTGGTTTCTAGGTCAGATTAGGTCAAAGTAGATAGATCTCTGATTTTTTTAGTCTTTCTTTGATTAGTTTTGACAGATAGTGTGCAGATCACCTGTAATCCATTCCTGACTATCCTTCCTTCCTCACACAACCTGCTTCATCCCCAAATTCTAGATTCCTTCCCTTCATTTGCCACAATTTGCCAGTTTGACCTAATTTCTTCATTTTTGTGCAACATTGCTTCCCCCTTCCTTGAACAAATCCAACCATCTTCATCACTCCTTAGTCTCATTTACCAGGTCCTAGACCTCTTCACAGCCTCATCCATCCTCCATTTCCACTTTCCCACCATTTTTTCTCCATCAACCCTCAAAAATCCTCTCTCGGCTCTTCCTATAGAACATCCTGTAGAACCCCTGCAGACTTTCTGTAGAAGATCACGTGAGCAGGGTCTCGAGATCTGATCACTGTGGAACTCTCTGGAAGGGTGCTAGGGACCCCTTATGCCCTCTTTTCACCTTCCCAACCTCCTGCAAATGCCCACTCCATTTCTTTTTGCCAATAAACCCCTGCACAGTTAAACATAGTAAGCACATGCATAATAATCCTGCAGAATTACTCAAAAATACAAAAAGATGTGTTCTCCATATTTTCCTTCAGAAGTAGCTTAGTCACATGCATTTCACCGTTCCAAGAGTCAATGGCATCCATTTTTGCAACTTTCATCTCTTTTCTTGCACCAGTAGGGCTAGTCGGTAAAACTAGGGTTTGCTAGGGTTTGCGTTTCCTTTCAGCTTTCAGCTTCTTTCTACAAGTAGATTAGCCTCCTTGGAGTTAGCTTTCATCCATCACAGTTAGAAGCTTCTTCTAAGAGCTCATAGAAGTTTGCTTAAGCTCCTAATGGGCTTGTGCTAGCTGATCAAGTGACAGCCTGCGGCAAGATCTAGTACTTGTGCATACAGCACCATCACGTTCAAGTTTGTTACGAACTACCGGGTTGATAAAAGTAAAGAAGGGAGTCCCAGGAGTTGCAGCATCATTGCTGCAATACTGGAGCCCACCATCTTTTTGGCGCCATTTCTGGGGAGCGAAGAGCACAGGCAATGGGAGGAAATAGAGAGAAAAGCAGGGTTTCATGACCAAGAAGAGGACATCACCTCAGAGGCCTGAGATGTTAGAGAGGCAGTCAAAGCAATCGAAGATGATGAGCTGGATTAGTTGCTCAGAGGATGAGAAACACATTTAGCAGGGGCGTGATGATGAGCTTCATAGTTTATGCATGCTTTTGAGTATATTTATGTTAATTGAATGAATGAGGTTAGTCACTTGACCATGAAGTCTAATACGTGCTTAATTGCAGATTTTTTGACATCTTTTGGACCAAGGTCAAGCATTTATGAGCCAGTTGACAGCCAAATACGAGGGAACAAGGCTGAGGATTAGTAGGAAGGGTGTCTCCTACACTAAATGGCCCCTTCCTCGAGTTCTCCACCATTAGCTCAGAGTTCAACAGCCCACCAAAGATGATTTCCAAGGGCAGTCGAGCAGCTTTTGTGAAGTGGCTGATTACTTGCAGTTTTGAGCAGCTAAGCCCCTCGAGTTAAGGAGGGTTGTTGGAGGTCCTCATGGTGCATAAGTAGGAAGGATTCAAGCCTTGGTAGTTTAGCTCTTGAATAGTTGTTTTCGCACTTTGGTGTTGCTCTGCCTTTCAGCTCATTTTCGAGGTTTTGTTGTAAACATTTCTGTGACATGGTTATTTTTTGTGTAATGGACATAAATTTTACTTTGCACCAGCTTTGAGCTTTTCTTAGGAGGCTGTAGCTCTTGGGGTTGGGCCCAACCCAAGTGCCAGTACCTCCTTTGTGTACTATTATGTGTTTTCTTTGCATTCATAGAATAATTTCTGCTATTTAGGTTAAGATCTTGCTTTGTTACTTAGGTTGATTTTGATGATTACAATAGCTTTTCATGCTTTAGGATTGGTTTGACAATTCGAATATAGAAAATTTCTTCAAAAAAAGCCATCAAGCAACCCTTGATATCACCTCTCCCTCCTTGGGTCCATGAGCTGAGACCAAGGCATACTTGCTGCCACAAAAACACTATTTTGCCTTTCAATGCAATTGCAAGTGTTGGATTTTTAGATGGAAAATTTGATACCAGTTGTGCTTGCATATTTAGATTTGTTCTTGCTTAGGTTTCCATAGTTCTCTTGCATGATTTCCTGTGCATAGCTTGCTGTTCATCATGATTCTGGTTTCTAGGTCAGATTAGGTCAAAGTAGATAGATCTCTGATTTTTTTTAGTCTTTCTTTGATTAGTTTTGACAGATAGTGTGCAGATCACCTGTAATCCATCCTTGCCTATCCTTCCTTCCTCACATGACCTGCTTCAACCCCAAATTCCGGATTGCTTCCTTTCATTTGCCGCACTTTGCCAGTTTGACCTAATTTCTTCATTTTTGTGCAACATCGCTCCCTCCATCCTTGAACAAATCCAACCATATTCATCACTCCTTAGTCTCATTTACCAGGTCCTATACCTCTTCACAGCCTCATCCACCCTCCATTTCCACTTTCCCACCGTTTTTCCTCCATCAACCGTCAAAAATCTTCTCTTAGCTCTTCCTGTAGAACATCCTATAGAACCCCTGCAGACTTCCTGTAGAAGATCACGTGAGTAGGTTCTCGAGATCTGATCACTGTGAAACTCTTTGGATGGGTGCTAGGGACCCCTTAGGCCCTCTTTTGACCTTCCCAACCTCCTGCAAATGCCCACTCCATTTCCTTTTGCCAATAAACCCCTGCACAGTTAAACATAGTTAAAGCACATGCATAATAATCCTGTAGAATTACTCAAAAATACAAAAAGATGTGTTCTCCATATTTTCCTTTAGAAGTAGCTTAGTCACATGCATTTCACCATTCCAAGAGTCAATGGCATCCATCTCTGCAACTTTCATCTCTTTTCTTGCACCAATAGGGCTAGTCGGTAAAACTAGGGTTTGCCAGGGTTTGCGTTTCCTTTCAGCTTTCAGCTTCTTTCTGCAACTAGATTAGCCTCCTTGGAGTTAGCTTTTTTCCATCACAGTTAGAAGCTTCTTCTAAGAGCTCATAGAAGTTGGCTTGTGCCAGCTGATCAAGTGACAGTCTGTGGCAAGAGCTAGTACTTGTGCATACAACACTGTCGCTTCCAAGTTTGTTACGAACTACTGGCTTGATAAAAGTAAAGAAGGGAGTCCCAGGAGTTGCAGCATATTTGCTGCAATACTGGAGCCCACGATCTTTTTGACGCCATTTCCAGGGAAGTGTCAGAGTATTTGTGATTTCTGCTTTTCATCTAGTTTCTACTACAACCTTCTGCTAAGTAGTTTATTTCAGCGAGAGTAGAGTAGTTGTTTCATTCCCATTCTGCAATTTCATTTCTGCAAAAATAGATTAGACATTTCCTACTTTCCTAGACTAGCATTTCAATTCTACAAGCGTAGATTAGCATTTCCATTCTGCAATTTCAATTCCACAAGCGTAAATTAGCATTTCAATTCAGCAATTTCAATTCTGCAAGCGTAGCTTAGCATTTCCTTTCTGCAATTTCATTTCAGCAGCATAGATTAGTCCTTTCCTGCTTTCATTTCAATTCTGCATTTTCATTGCAGCAAGATAGATTTTAGTTAGTTGCATTTCAATCCATTTGAGTTTTGCAAGTACAAGCAGAAAAAGCAAAAATCATTCAAAAATATTTCATTTCATGTCTCGTAGGAACAGAGACCATACAGGAAAATTCTTACCCAACACCCCCACCACATCACTGAGTCACTCTTCTCTCTTCTTCGGTGGCAGTGATCCAGAAGAACCTATAGGTGAACCGCCAAAGATATACAACGACCCTATAACAGAAGAAGAGCAAGAAAACATTCCTCTTGAGACCATGGCTGAACACAGGAACGATATAGGGAATAAGGAGAGAATAGAAGGTGCCTTTCCCATTCGAGAGACAAATGGGGACACAAAAATGAAAAACATAAGTCCCTCAGCCTTACCTCACTTCCATGTATTGACCACTGAAGACCCTGATACCTTCTTGTTTGAGTTTTCTGTCCTTTGTCGAACTTATGACTATGCAGAAGACGAGCAAAAGTTGAAACTCTTTCCCTCTACCCTCAAGGATTCAGCACTATGCTGGTTCATGGGGTTACTTGGAAATAGTATCACAACTTGGGCTCAAATGTAGCAAGCCTTTAACAACAAATACCGGGACTACTGTAGGTTAAAGGAAACGAAGGGAGAAATATTTCGAATGACCATGGGAAGTGATGAGTCTCTGGAAGACTATGAAGAGAGGTTCCAACTCAGTTATAAAAGGGCTAGGTGCACACTTGACCCCGAATCTCTGAAGCTGGTTCTACTCTGAGGAGTCCCTGAAGACCTTCTAGATACCCTCCATTTGCTAGCTGGGGGAGACATCTACCAACTACCTTATGATGACATAAAGACTGTGTTTAGAAACCATTCTAGGGCAGCCTGGAAAAGAGGTAGGGGGAATCCACTTTCAGCTAGTGCAACCTTCTCCAAACATGAGTTTACAAATCAGATGAAAGACCTTAAAATTGAGGTGAGACAGACCATTGCCATGCAACTGGATACATTCTGAATCCAACAGAAGAAAGAGGAAGCTGAGAGGGCTTTGGCCATCTTTTGTCTTAGATGCACAAGGAAGCATCCTAAGAATGAGTTCCCATTGCACTCAGTAGAGGTATGTTTCGTTTGTGAGGAAGTCCACCCTACAAACCAGTGCCCAGCCTTACCCGGACTTAAAGCCGTGTATTAAGGGGCTGAAGGAGCCACTGAACCACTCTGCTTCCTCAACCAAAGGAGGCCACATGGATCCAGATCTTACCAGCAGGGGATGCAAGGGACATCCCAAACATATTACAACCCTAACCAATCCACTCACATACCTTCTTGGGGTCCCCCCACTCATCCTTCCTAGTCCGCACCCCCTCCTTGGTCATATCCACCTCAATACCATACTCAACCTGCTGCTCATTTGTTTCATTCTCATGTTCAGCCACAACCTCAGTGGAATGCACCGCAACAGGGGTGGAGGCCCCAGTACAACTCTCCTCCCGCCATTTTTCCTCCACCACCTGCTCAACCACAACCATTACCTCCTGCTCCTCCAAGACAACCCCAGATGCCTGCTCAACCGAACCCGAACCCCAATAACAGACAGGCCCAACAGGTATATATTGGAGAGACAACATGCCCTACCTACACTGTGGAGATTTAGGAGATCAACCTTCGATCTAGGAAGGTCCTCCCAGATAGCCAACCTCCTCCTAAGGAGGATGAAGCAGAGGAATAGGAAAGTGAACCCAAAGCCATTCCACCCTTTCCTGAGAGACTAACTGGAAACACGCAACCAAACCCAGAAGAGACTGAACTTCTGGGAGAACTTAAATAGCTGTGTGTAAAAATACCACTTCTCCAGGCCATCAAAGATGTACCAATATACAACAAACTGATCAAAGAGAAGTGTTTCAAGCACCCAGGCAGGCGCAAGAGAGATGCCCCAACTATCAATGTCATAGGACAACTGTCTGACCTAATGTTGGGACAAGTAATCTGTCCAAAATATTTGGACCCTGGGAGTCTTGTAGTGGATGTCCACATCAATGGCACCATAATCCCCCACACCCTGATTGATCTAGGGGTTGCAATAATGTGATGACCAGGGACACTATGATCAAACTTAACCTTCAGGGTTCCCTGAGAAAGACCTCGACAGTACTACAGTTAGCAGACCGCTCCACCGTGACTCCCGAAGGGATTGTGGAAGATGTCCTGGTCTCTGTTGATTCTTGGGAGTACCTTGCGGACTTTTTGGTCCTTCAGCCAAAGGAAAAACTCACTAGATACCCCCTCATTTTGGGAAGGCCTTGGTTAGCTACTGCAAATGCTTACATCAGTTGTCAAGCTGGGAGCATGACCATTAAGAATGGGCCAATGTCCAAACAGCTAGTCCTATATCCTCCTGCCCAACCTTTGCTTGAACATGACTTACCTCTCTGGTTGGAGGAGGAATATGAGGATGAAGTCTACTCTGCACCTGTGTGCACTGTGGAAGCCACCAAGGGGGGTCCTCAAACCGAGGATGACCTTATTGAGAATTTAATCCAAAATCCACCTCCCAGTGTGCTGCCATTAGAAGAGTTGGTAGGAGACACCCAAGCCAGTGCTTTAGGGGATCTTTGTGTGGCTGATCCGACCTCTTCCTGTGTTAAGAATGTGGAATTTGGCCCTGAAAGAATCTTGAAGATAAACTCGTCGCTATCTACCTCTCAAGAGAAGGAGCTATGTAGCTTATTGAACCGCCATTTGGATGCTTTTGCTTGGAGCTACAAGGAGATGAAGGGAGTCCACCCTTCAGTCTGTACCCATCACATTTACATTAAAGAAGATTGTAAACCAGTCAGGTAGCCTCAGAGGAGAATGAATCCAACCTTTAAGGACATTGTCAAAGAACAATTGCAAAAGTTATTGGATGCAGGATTCATCTACCCCATCTCTGACAGCGAGTGGGTTTCTCCTCTGGTGCTTGTGCCCAAGAAAAAAGGGAAGTGGAGAATCTGTGTAGATAATTTTGAACTTAACAAAGCTACCAAGAAGGACCATTTCCCTTTGCCCTTCATAGATCAAGTGTTAGATGGCCTGGCAGGGAAGAAGTTCTTTTCCTTCCTAGATGGGTTTAGTAGGTATAATCAGATCCAAATCAGCCCAGAAGACCAAGATAAGACCACTTTCACTTGTCCATGGGGTACCTTTGCCCACTGGGTCCTCCCCTTTGGGTTATGCAATGCTCCTGCCACTTTCTAGAGAGCAATACTGAGCATATTCGCTGAGCTGGTTCATGATTCAGTGGAAATCTATATGGATGACTTTACCCCTTATGGGTCCAACTTCCAAGAAGCATTGACTAACCTGGGAAAAGTTTTCACCAAGTGTATTGAGATGAACCTGTCCCTCAATTCTGAGAAATTTGAATTCCTGATGACTGAAGGGACTGTGCTAGGTCATACAATTTCTCAGCAAGGCTTACAGGTGGATCCCAACAAGATTGCTATCATCCAAAGGGTTCCACCTCCTCAAAAGGTAAGGGATGTTCGGAGTTTTCTAGGCTTAGCGACATATTATAGAAGGCTCATTAAAGATTTCGGTAAGCTAGCCTCTCCATTGTTTGGTCTTTTGGGGAAAGATGTTGAGTTTATATGGAGTGACAGCTGTCAAGAGGCTCTAGATGTGTTGAAGGATAAGCTGGTAACTGCCCCAATATTGAGAGGTCCAAATTGGGCCCTACCTTTCCACATTCACACAGATGCCTTGGACAAACCTATAGGAGCAGCCTTAGGACAAGTTGAAGAGAAGCTACCATATGCCATATATTTTGTCAGCGAAAACCTGTCCAAGGTAGAATTAAACTATACGGTAACCAAGAAAGAGCTCCTAGTTGTAGTCCATTCCCTAAACAAGTTTAGATACTACATCACTGGTTATCAAACATTCGTACACACTGATCATGCTGCAATTAGGTATTTGATGAATAAACTTGATGTAAATGCTCGTATCATAAGATGTTTACTTTTATTGCAGCAATTTGATTTGACCATTGTTGACAAGCCAGGTAAGGAAAATGTTGTTGCTGATTTTCTATTTAGACTAGATTTGCTTGCAGGAGAAAAAGGGGTGGTGGATGATCAACTGCCAGATGAAAACCTGTTTGCTATTTTAGTACTCTCGCCATGGTTTGCTGATATAGCAAATTACTTGGTTTCAGCACAATTCCCACCACACCTATCCTCAAAAGAGAAGAGCAAGATCGTGAGGAAAAGCGCCCCATTCACTTGGATTGGGGGCAACCTGTTCAAACTTGGCCTAGATCAGATTTTGAGGTGTTGTGTCAGGGAGGAGGAAGTTTTTGACATCCTCCTGACCTGTCATGATGGACCCTATGGAGGCCACTTTGCAGCAAAAAGAACCGCTTTCAAAATTCTACAGGCAGGCTACTATTGGCCCACTCTTCATCAAGATGTTAGAAGATACATCAGCCAATGTGACCGATGTCAAAGGATGGGGAAACTAACTCCAAGGGATGAAATGCCCCTCCAACCTCAGGTGACTTTTGAGCCATTTGAGAAGTGGGGCATGGAATTTGTGGGTCCTATCAACCCTCCTTCAACATAAAATTCTTACATCATTGTGTGCACAGACTACTTGACAAAGTGGGCAGAAACAAAAGCAATCAAGGCAGCAACAGAAGAAAAAGTGGTTGAGTTTTTCAGGGAAAATATCTTTTATAAGTTTGGCTACCCAATAGAATTAGTCACAGATCAAGGAAGCCAGTTTACCTCTAACTTGATTGAAGACCTGCTTGCTCATCACAAGATTAAGCACAGAACTTCCACCCCTTATCATCCGCAAGAAAATGGGCAGGTGGAAGTCACTAATAGGGCTTTGGAAGAAATATTGACTAAAGTGGTGAGTAGCAGTAGAAAGGATTGGGCAGATTGCTTGGTTGAGGCCACCTGGGCCTACAACACTACTTAGAAAACTACAACAAGTTTCACACCTTATGAGCTGGTCTACACGAAGAAGGCTTTGCTGTCCATAGAATTTGAATACAACACATTGAGGTTGGCAGCTCAGCTAGACCTAGATCTCAGCCATGCACAACAGGAAAGACTGCTTCAGCTGAATGGACTAGATGAACAAAGAATGCAGGCCCTCCTCCACTCAGAGGTGGTCCAACTTCAAAGAAAAATATGGCATGACCGGCACCTTAAAGAGAAGCAATTTTAGCCAGGAGATTGGGCACTGTTATATGATTCAAGATACAAGGATTTCAAAGGGAAGCTGAGGACAAGATGGCTGGGACCATATACAGTGGAGAAATGTAATGACAATGGTTCAGTCCTTATTAGGACCATTGATGAAGAAGCCATCCCCATGCTCGTCAATGGGCATTGATTGAAGATCTACATGAAGCCCCTTTCTAAGCGGGAGTTCATTGAAACTTTGGATAAATCAGTGTTGGTAGTGGAGCAGGGCCCTATCTCCACCCCATCCACATTCTGAGCACCAAAAAAAAACAAAAAATGGAAAAGAATAAAAGATCCGTGGGTGAAAACCTCTTGGAGACACCCAGGGCAGGCAGTGAGGGTGAAAACCTCCTGGAGGTGCCCCGACTGTCTCAGGAAAAAAAAGAAAAAAAAAGGAAAAAAAAAGAAAAAAGAAAGAAAAAACACATAAAAATAAACCTGACTTATGTTGAACAATTTGCAGGTTGCAAGAAGGACATTCCAGGTTAGGAGGGTCGCACAAAACAAGGACAGAGGCCAACACCAGGCTGCAAGCATCCCTCACAATCAATTCCTCCATGACCACTACCCTTTCCTAAGATTTGATCTCATTCGGGCCAAAATTTCACCTTTTACAGGAAGATCCTACAGAACCCAGGTTGGGAATCTGCCTATGAGACCTGCAAACAAACCCGTTTCTATCCATCGCCATATGTCACCCTCTTCCATCTCTTTGCACCTCCATTGCACCCATTTTTTATTTGTTCCTGCACAGTCACACACAGAAAACCCTGTTTTCTTCATACTTCCAGCAAAAACTTTTATTGACAAATCAAGCAGTAGTTTTCCCACTCACCATGACTGTCAATCTCCATCTTGACTCCTCAATAGTCGGAACCCTCGTCAGCAGTATAGCCCTACTCATTCTAGTTTGCATTCCAAGAGGAGAAGCAGCTACAGGACATCCTACAGGGATCCTGTAGCAGCTGATCCCTCTGGAAGACATACTCTTGAGACAGGGACAACCAAGAATAGCAATAGGGACATGCAAAGAGCTCTTCTTGAACGTTAGAATATTAGCAGCAGCCGAGGCCAAACATGTAGCGTGCATGCAGCAACAACAAACGAAGGAATGGGTTCTAAAACCTATGCATGCGACAATAGCACACGAAGGGATGGGTTCCAAAACCCGAAATCTACATAACGCAGCCATGACCATGCAGTTAAGTGTCTAAACTCATTCGTCAATTGCATAAGTCATATTTTAAAAGCTGCATGCCTATGGGAATGGTTCAGATTGAGTGGAATTGGTGGCTAGTCAACTGGCCACCCTCGGCCAGTTACATATCCTCGTGGGATCCAAACGAGCCCCGTTACATTCAAAATTTCCAACAAGATGTGCAGCCAACACGTGTGGAGTGTCCATTCAGGGAGAAATCGCCGGGACTGGTAGTGGTGGCGGCGGATAATGGCAGAGAGGAGGTGATGGCAGTCAGAAACACGCCGAAGCATTATGGCTGTGACGTCGAACCAACGGTCTGGTCCAGCCACCTCATCCCCTCACCACGAATCACGCCGCAGTTAAAAGATGCCCGGCCGAAACATGCACCACCTTCTGTTCACTCTGCACTTACAACGTCCTCGACTGGAGTACGCGTCCACCGCTTCCAAAAATAGTTAACCAGTCGTCCTCCACTAGTTTTTCTGCTTGTGTTTGAAAATCTCCCGTGTATCGGGCTCGCTCGGAGGCACAGTGGCATTCTATAGGAACCGGGGGCCTTCTACAGGAAGGATTCTATAGGAAAGGCAGAACAGCTTTACGGAGCAAGAAAACCTGGGATTTTCATTGAATTTGGAGCTCCAAACGAGGTAGGCTTGAAAAAACTCCTCTATGCATGGTGTGTTTGTGCAAGGTGGTGAATTGAACGACATGCAATTGACAAATCAGAGGAAAAGTCTGCCTGTGTTTTGGAAGTAAAACGTTTTGCCTGCATATTGCACTAAATTTCCCCAATTCCTCTGCATCAAAAATCTCCTCCACATTTTCTTTTAAATTCTCCTGTAAGGAAGACATATACAGCCGTAGAGGCCAGCCTGTGTGTGAAAAAAACTTGAATTTGCATATCTATGTGTGTGTTGAAAAGGAAACCTGATCCTTATGCTCTGTCTGTAAAAACAAAATTCTTCCTTTCATAAACAAACAGTCGAGTTCTGGGTGACAGTGGTTTTCAAACAGGGGAATTGTTGCTAGTTGATATTGAACACGAGAAATTCCTTCTTAAGTTCAGGGGAAACCAAATTCAGCTATCCTCCATTTCAAAGTGGCTGTTTGGTTGCCTGAGCATTTCCTTTTCTGATTAAAACATAAAAAGAGCACTCTCACCATGCCAAGAGGATTCATAAGGAAAGAACCATCAGACTCTAGCAAACTACACGAGCATCCTGAGGTGGTGGACCTTTTCACCCGAGCAAATTGGATATCCTTCTTTGACAAAATTCAAGGTCATGATGAGGAGATAACTGAGGAGTTTTTAATGTCCCTAAGACCACAATTAAAACACATGCCACAGTTAGTTTTAGGGGTTTGACCCTGGAACTCACCCCTGAGCTCATCAGTGCAGTTACTGGTCTACCATTGGGGCTCCCTTGGAGCAAAGAAGAGAGATCATTGGGCCAAATTGCTAAGAAGTCATTCTTTCTGCCCACGGAGCATCCTGTAGAAGACAAAAATGGGGTTAGAAGAACCAGCTTGCCTCCTCTCTGGAGTGAAGTCAGTTTCCAAATTATGAAGTACATCACATGTGAAGGGAGGTTTAGCATCATCTATGGATATCATTTCAGGTTGCTGTGTGAACTAAGGCATGGGATTGACTTGCCTCCAACCAAGAAACTGAGCATCCCCTATTTCCTTCTTCAGTCACTAATTGAATATGGTACAAAGCTCAATGAGGAGATCCCAGATCAGTTGGCCCATCATGGGCTCATCAAACTATTGGTGGAAGATGCTTTGCACACCTACACTATCCCCATATCTTGGGAAATCTTCCAGAACATGTCCAGGGATGACAACGTTAGAACTTTGGCCGAAAACGTCACCCCATCCAATAGTGAGGAGGGAGAACACACTAAAGAAGGTGAGAAAAACAATGATGAAGGAACACAGGACACTCAAGCACAGAAAGAACATAAAGGAAAAGGGGAAATGGGCCAGATTGCTGAGGCTAAGACAGAGGAAGAAACAACAACAAAAACACCAAGGGAAAGGAGGATGCAGAGTAGAACAGAGAAGGCAGAAAAAGCCCAAATGAAGGCTGCCACAGCCAAAGAAGGCACACAGAAACAAAAGGAAAAGACACACCCTGAAATCTCAGCAACACAAACAGAAATAGTTGACACAGGGATTTCTACAGGAAGCAAGGAAAAAGGACAGCAAGAGGAGAAATCACTTGAGATATTGGCAAGGGAGGCAACAACTGTGCTTGCTGCCTTAAGCACACCTCCAAAACAAAAAGGGAAGAGAAAGAGGCAAACCTCCATGTACTTTAAGGCAAGGAGAAGCACAAGGATAAAAGTGGGTAGATCCCAGCCATAGTCAAAAGAGCCAATTGTCATTCAGGACACAACAACTAAACCAAAAGAAGAGTCTCCTTCAAATATGTCTATCACCTATGAACAAGGAAGCCCAAAAACCTCCACCTTGAGAGAGAGAATTAGGATGATATACTCAAAGACAGCTCTACAGGAAGCCGAGACATCTCTACAGGAAACTCTGGCTAAGTTAAAAGAGAACGAGAAATTGGAGGAAAAGACAGCCAAATCATCACAGGGAGAGGGAAAGACCGAGGAGATACTGGAACCAAGCCATCAGCCTAGCTTGGGCTCATACTACAACCTGTTAGAGGGTGGGAAAATCATCCCACAGAAATTTGCTGTGCCACTCTTCTTTGGATTGGAACAAGAGAGGATCAAAACACACACATGGATAAAAATTGCCTAATCTAAGGGAATTAAGGACATAGGCCACATGGAGGAGAAGTTAAAAGAGTTAAGAGGAGAACTGGCCATGGTTAGGCATGTAGAAAGCTGCAAAAGAGCCCAGTTGCAGGAGGAGAATGAGTTGCTAAGAAAATAGTTGCAGCTATAGGATGTCCACAAGGAAGGTAGCCCATCCATTTTGGGAGGGCAACAGCAGCAAGAAGGACCTCCAGCAGACAAGGACACAATTGAGAAACAACAGAAGGAGGCAGAGCTACAAGCTAATGTGGAGATGCTCACAAAACTGCTGCAAGAACAGGAGTCTTAGGTAGCAGACAAGATACAGGGTTTAAAACAACAGTTGCAAGAAAAAGACACCCAGGTGGCCTGCATGGCCAGCTGGGCAGTAGAAGCCTTACAAAATAGGAAACCTTCCAAGTCATATGCCTTGTATCTTAAGGATCAATGGTTGCAATTTCAAATTAACACCTTGGCCCAGAGGGGCACCATTCCATTTTAGAATTACCATCAGTTTATGGACTTGTGTGACAGTAGCTCAACAAAAGATAAGGCCAAGTTATCAGAGTTCTATTTACACAATTTGGCCCTTCCAAACATGAATCTGTGGGACCCCAATGCTTCATTGGGGGATGTGCAACTCATGGCCATGGCCTCTTGGTTAAACCATGAGGAAAAGAGGGCAGCAGAAATTCAGAATGTTATGGACAGGGAGCTACGGGAGCCACTCATGATCAGAGCAGAACCAGAAGATCCCTTAGCTTTAGTGTATGCCCATCAGCAACTTGCCAACAACCCCCAGGTTCACCCAGATTACATTGAAAGACAAGCTTAGGCCATTGCTCACTTTGAGGACATGGAAAGACTGTTGGGGGATAACTGCATTCATGCTTGCACAAGGAGATGGAACACAGTGTCCCACAGTCTAAAAATAAGAGAATACCACTCCCCAACAAGGATGAGGTAGGCCTTGGCAAGAGTGCCACTCTATAAATAGTCAATGCAAAATCTACAGGCCAACTAGATCGGCCTAAAGTTTAGTCCTCCATTTCTTTTAGGACAGCTGGAAGGGGTCAAAGAAGAAGAAGAGCATAGGCAATGGGAGGAAGTAGAGAGAAAAAAGGGTTTCATGACCAAGAAGAGGACATCACCTCGGAGGCCTGGAATGTTAGAGAGATAGTCAAAGCAATCAAAGATGATGAGCCGGATTAGTTGCTCAGAGGATGAGCAACACATTTAGCAGGGGGGTGATGATGAGCCCCAAAAATGGGTAACTTATTGGGCTCATTTTGCCTATTATTCTCGATTAATACACCATTCTTCATAGTTTATGCATGCTTTTGAGTATATTTATGTTAATTGAATGAATGAGGTTAGTCACTTGACCATGAAGTGTAATACGTGCTTAATTGCAGATTTTTTGACATCTTTTGGAGCAAGGTCAAGCATTTATGAGCCAGTTGACAGCCAAATACGAGGGAACAAGGCTGAGGATTAGTAGGAAGGGTGTCTCCTGCACTAAATGGCCCCTTCCTCGAGTTCTCCACCATCAGCTCGGAGTTCAGCAGCCCACCAAAGATGATTTCCAAGGGCAGCCGAGCAGCTTTTGTGAAGTGGCTGATTACTTGCAGTTTTGAGCAGCCAAGCCCCTCAAGTTAAGGAGGGTTGTTGGAGGTCCTCGTGGTGCATAAGTAGGAAGGCTTCAAGCCTTGGTAGTTTAGCTCTTGAATAGTTGTTTTTGCACTTTGGTGCTGCTCTGCCTTTCAGCTCATTTTCGAGCTTTTGCTGTAAACATTTCTGTGACATGGTTATTTTTTGAGTAATGGAGATAAATTTCACTTTGCACCAGCTTTGAGCTTTTATTAGGAGGCTGTAGCTCTTGGGGTTGGGCCCAACCCAAGTGCCAATACCTCCTTTGTGTACTATTATGTGTTTTCTTTGCATTCATAGAATAATTTCTGTTATTTAGGTTAAGATCTTGCTTTGTTACATAGGTTGCTTTGGATGATTACAATAGCTTTTCATGCTTTAGGATTGGTTTTATAGTTCGAATACAGAAAAGTTCTTCAAAAAAGGCCATCAAGCAACCCTTGATCTCACCTCTCCCTCCTTGGGACCATGAGCTGAGACCAAGGCATACTTGTTGCCACAAAAACATTGTTTTGCCTTTCAATGCAATTCCAAGTGTTGGATTTTTATATGGAAAGGTTGATACCAATTGTGCTTGCATATTTAGATCTATTCTTGCTTAGGTTTCCATAGTTCTCTTGCATGATTTCCTGTGCATAGCTTGTTTTTCATCATGATTCTGGTTTCTAGGTCAGATTAGGTCAATGTAGATAGATCTCTGATTTTTTTTGGTCTTTCTTTGATTAGTTTTGACAGATAGTGTGCAGATCACCTGTAATCCATCCCTGCCTATCCTTCCTGCCTCACACATCCTGCTTTAACCCCAAATTCCAGATTCCTTCCCTTCATTTGCCGCACTTTGCCAGTTTGACCTAATTTCTTCATTTTTGTGCAACCTTGCTCCCTCCATCCTTGGACAAGTCCAACCATCTTGATCACTCCTTATTCTCATTTACCAGGTCCTAGACCTCTTCATAGCCTCATCCATCCTCCATTTCCACTTTCCCACCGTTTTTCCTCCATCAACCCTAAAAAATCCTCTCTCGGCTCTTCCTGTAGAACATCCTGTAGAACCCCTGCAGACTTCCTGTAGAAGATCACGTGAGCAGGTTCTCGAGATCTGATCACTGTGAAATTATTTGGAAGGGTGCTAGGGACCCCTTAGGCCCTCTTCTCACCTTCCCTACCTCCTGCAAATGCCCACTCCATTTCCTTTCGCCAATAAATCCCTGCACAGTTAAACATAATTAAAGCACATGCATAATAATCCTGCAGAATTACTCAAAAATACAAAAAGATGTGTGCTCCATATTTTCCTTCAAAAGTAGCTTAGTCACATGCATTTAACCATTCCAAGATTCAATCGCATCCATTTCTGCAAATTTCATCTCTTTTCTTGCACCAGTAGTGCTAGTCGGTAAAACTAGGGTTTGTGTTTCCTTTCAGCTTTCAGCTTCTTTCTGCAAGTAGATTAGCCTCCTTGGAGTTAGCTTTCATGCATCACAGTTAGAAGCTTCTTCTAAGAGCTCATAGAAGTTGGCTTAAGCTCCTAGTGGGCTTGTGCCAGTTGATCAAGTGACAGCCTGTGGCAAGAGCTAGTACTTGTGCATACAACACTGTCGCTTCCAAGTTTTTTACGAACTATCGGGTTGATAAAAGTAAAGAAGGGAGTCCTAGGAGTTGCAGCATCATTGCTCCAATACTGGAGCCCACCAGTCACTAGAGTTATGCCTAATGAAAACTCCATATCCTATACCACTACCACAAGTCTTATATATACCACGACCACTAATTATTATTTTTGTTTTAGATAAATAACATAGGATCCACTTTCCCTCCATTTGTTACATTAAACATAGGCCCTTTTGTATCATCTACTAGGGTCCCTCCATTCACACCTAGTGGAGGCTCAAGTTATACTCCAAGTAGCATACCAAAATAAATGATAGGAGGTTTGAAACCTACGTCCACATGTGGATTTATGGGTCCATCCCTTCATCCCAATATATCTGTAAGTAGTTTGTTCACGCCTAATGCTCAGTTCATTTTTTGTTGGAATACTCATACTAGGTCCACAATGTTCCCTAGGATAGCTAAGGGTAGATATGTTTTTGGTGGGTTCACATTTTCTTGGGATAGTTTATCATTAGGGGGTAAAATTTTTAAGGGGATATTCAATTTCCCTTGAATTTCCAAGGTGTTGGGGAAACTTCCTTAGCAATGTGTTATATCCTTAGGGTGACACTAATTTGGTAAACCTTTTGGTCTAGGAGAATTTCCTCTTGGAAAAACCTCTGGTATTGGAGGTACATAACCTTCCAAGAGTCCCTTTTCCACTATGATTGCATCACCTAGGTGAAATGACCCTTATTATACCACTATGGCTTCTAGATCTAACCCGTTTAGTAACCCTACTTCCTCAAGTACCTCTTACACTTCTAGAAATCATGTTATGGGTAGATCACAACATCCATCTAGGACACAGGGGCCATCATCTCTTCTCCAAGCATTTTTCAACTAACCTTTCTTGGAAACCCTTGAATTTACTAATATCTTGAAGAATTAATGATTATATGAAGAATAAAATCACATGGCTTCCAGTATCAACTAAAATTCCTAGTGACATCCAAGAGTTCAATGGAAAACCTAGAGAAGACCCCGCAAAACATATAACAACTTATGATAGATGGGGCTTGTCCAACTCTTTAATGGATGAGAGTATATGGCTATATATTATAGAAAACTCTTACCAATGATACCACAAAATGGTACATTAATCTTGAAACTATCATCTATAATAAATTTACTCATTGAGCACAATATTTTGTCAATCACTATCAATTTCATGTTAGGTACAAAACATGGATGTACATACTTGCAGGCTTCATCAAGATACCTCCACCCACATTTCTAATCGTATACTTGAGTGGAGGAATAGTTGAAGTTTTTTTAGAACTAAGTTACATAATTAATAAGTTCATGAATGTTTCACCAACTCACTCTTGCCTAGTATTGTTGAAGATGTAGCAAAGGTAGTATCTAAAACTGAGGAACAAGCTATTCAGTGTGCCCACCAAGTGGACTTTGATCTATTCTCAAGTGGTTTCAGCTGGATAAATCGTTCTTGCAGACAAGACCAATCTCCCTAGTATCAACAGATATCTAGCGACAAGAAGAACAAGAAAATCTACCTTTCTCTAAATATATGCGATTTATTAATAAAAACCAAGAGGTGTTTTAGACCCTACCTTAAGTCCAATGCTAGTTTGTGGCATCCACGCTTCGATCGTCCGAAAGAGTTTCCTTTTAAGAACCTACAATCACAAACAAGCACACATCAAATAACACCTGCATAGCTAATATAATAAATCATATTCATCATGGTGATCAAGGAATCCATGAAATAAACCATAAAACACAGCTTATTGAGAAAAATAAACTTGATTGTATTAACTTTGAAAATAGAAGAACTTTACAACCTTTGGTGCCTTGATGTTATACAAGATCCTCCTAGCGTCCAAGCAAGAATCTCCTCTACTTTGACAAGCCTCACACTCTTCCCAATGAGATCAAAAAAGGTATGTAATCTCTCCTCTCAAGCTCAATTAGGAAGACTAAATTCCAACAACATTTCACCTCAAAAATATTCATCTTTCAACCTGCTTAGTAACCAGCCCAATGCCTCATTTTATAGTGCAGAGGAAGGAAGTTACAGGTCCACCTATGAAGGCATAGAGTCCTCTTTCAAAGGGATAAGCTCCCCACATCAAGGGGTTAGCTCCTTAAGGTATGGGATGCATGAACCTTAAAGGAGCGAACTTGCCACCCCAAGATTCCCTCTAGAAGCTTCCAGAAATAACCCAAAGTGAGTTTTTAAGAATGTACTTGCGCCTTTTTGACTTTTACAGGGGTCCGCACCCATTACACAGAATAGAGAGATCAGGTACACAGGGGACATGACCAATAGGTGCGGGACCGCAGGTAATGCTAAGAGAAAGTGTGGAACCAGAGTTTTAGAGACTTTTAAGGGCTTTCTCTCATTTTTCAAGGCTTGACATGAAGAACTGAGGTTTAAGACTTACAAAGGAGGAAAGCATGAGTGGTGATAGACTCACATAGATTGCAGAATGTCATGGTGACAATATTTTGTGCAACAGATTGCCCCCTAAAGTGCGAAGTCTGTAATAGATGAGGATAGTATTTGTCATCTAAGAAGAGTGAAGTACTTTATCATTTCAAGGATCATCCTGTGGACACCCTGGTCAGAACCTGTAAAAACATTCAATACAAAATATATATATGTGAACATATCATCGCTGAGGTAGGCATTCCCATACTCAGATCAAAACTGACTAGAAAATTAACTAAACTGCTCTGATACAGGAATGATTTTGTAATACATCACAAGTATAGACATATGTAAACACGGTATGGGTGCAGCCATCTGTTTATGAATAGTCCATTGTATAATGAATAACAAAATTCCTCGCAGCCTGGATGGTGGAAACTAGATCCAGGGTCTTGATTTCTGCTTCCCGAACTAGTATGATTCTATCCATGTGAATGAATGTGTTGAAGTCGAACATGGTAGAAACCACTTGATTACTAGTCAATGATGTGAACTATTAACAAGTGTGAGAGAAACCACCAGTAATGGCAATGGCTCTCAAAGTACTCAGTACAATCCATGAAATGTGAATAGATGAGCTGATGTCGAACATGTCACATAATCCTTTGATCGAAGGTCAATGATGCAACCTATCGTTGAAGGTGAGAAACCTGACATTGAGGCATGCAGATTCCAAGGTACTGACGATTTCTAGATCATCTTTCTAGATAATGAGCTGAAGTTGATAGAAAGCGATCCGTCGTAGGCAAGCCCACAACGCGAAATCATAGATCAAGTTTGAAGAAATATATTTGGCAAGGACTAACTCAGGGATGGTCAAGATGGATGACGAATATTTTGCAGATGAATGGTTTATTTGAACTGACCTTTTAAACACATAATGACACCGCAGATGGTTTGGTGACAATTGACCCAAAGCTAATACCCAGAAACCGGCTGAAGACCTTCAATATGGTTTGATTATCTGTTAGGCAAAGGATTTCCCAACCCAAGTGAACAAAAAGTGTCATGTTCAAGAGTGGTTAAATGCTTTTCTAAGACACAAAGTATAACAAATAGGTTCATTTTTCTCTCTTTTCCCCCACCATTTTTGGCAAGTACCTCTTTATTTTTGACAAGCTTGAGGAGGATAACATTTGCTTGGTTATAAGCTCACCCTTCGGATGAGTCCAACTTAGTTTAAAATTTGAACCCTAAGAAGGAGTGGTCCGTTCCTGTTTTAAAATTGAACAAGTCCTTTACTGTTACATTTTAACGAGTCTAGTATAGGAGAAACTCGGCGTTTTTCAATTTTAGGGAGTCAGAAGAAAAACTTAAGAAAACTCCATGGTTGTCCTTTTTCGTAAATTTGTGTCTCCCAAGCCCGAAAAAGTATAAAATAATACTTGAGAGAACTGCTTGACCATTACGATCAAGGAGTACTTTTCATAATTAGTGTCTTTGATCCGAAAAAGTAAAAAAGCGACCAACGACACGTCGTTTTATAACCAATATCGAACTTGAAACGACAAAAGCCCGGCAATATTTTCATGTTTATACAGTCAGAAAAGAGCTGTAAGTGGACCGTCCTTTTAATTCCGTTTTAACAAGCTTAAAAAGAAAAACTTGGCAATCTTCTCATATTTTACAAGTCAGAAAAGAGCTTAAAGAGGACTCCAATGTTTTTTGTTGAAAATGATCAATTTTGCTTGAAAAATCCAATATTCTGCACAAAAACTCAAACATTACTCATACCTGTTTAAAATAAATAAAAATGCATCAAAAAGTTACCTTTTTAAAGTGAAAAATAAACAAATTAAAAATTCATTTATTCAAAAAAGCTTATAAAAAGGGCTTTTGTAAATTCATTTTTATCGTTTGACTTCAGAGTGAGAAAAGAGAGCTTTTGGGTAAGAAACTTCCTGTGAAGATTGCGGAAAATCCGTCCGTTGGAACCGAAAACTGTCAGCTCCAGGTAATCCACATCACTTTAATCTTGCATTTCAACTGTTTGAATTTCATTTTTAGGCTTCCATTTTGATTTTTTAGAGAAAAATTAGTTTAAAAGACTGCTCGCGGGGGTCCGCAGGCGCAACATGCGAAACCTGCGGACCCCGACTTTTTCCTACAAAGGAAAGAGCCAGGGGCCCGCACCTGCTGCTTGGGAAGAGTGCGGACCTACGCACTGTCCCTAACTAGCGGGTGTGGACCCCGCGAAATAGGTTTTAAAACTTCAATTTTTTCATTTCCGCCCAAAATTTTTTTGAACTAAAATGTTCTAATCCGCCGTTTTTACAATGTAGGATATACACAATGCTCATTTGGCGGGAATGGGAGCACGAAGATGTGGACCTTGCCGCAATTAATCATCAGCCCTCATTGGATGCATTGAGGGCATGCGGGCTATTTAAATTCTGGGCCATACCTGGCATGAGGGCCCAAGTAGACTTTTTGTAATGGCTGGTGGACAGGTGGAAGATACAGGATCAATGTTTCATTATTGGTGGCCACCGGCTTGAAATTGAGCTAGAGGACATTTATTTCCTGACTGGTTTTCCCAAGAGAGGTGAACGATTATCTCTATTTGGGACTAGGCGAGGTGGCCAGTCTGTCAATAGTCTTTGACTAGAGTTTTGTAATGACCAAAAAAAGGACAAAGGGATTGATATCAAAACTATCTCCCGTCTTGAACTTAAAGTGATTGCATTTACTATCACCAGACTCTACGGAAGCGCAGCATTGCATGTAGCCACCAGATCCCAAATGCAAATGGCAGTAGACTATTATCGAGGCACCATCTTCAACTGGTGCGAAGCTGTGTTGTCGAATGTAAAAGGCCAACTAACTAGAGCAAAGAAAGGACAGCTAAAAAACTTTGGATATGGTTTCCTAGTTGTGAGCTTTAGTCTAGAGAGGGTCCCAATGTTGGTCCCACAACATCTTTCCGTTGGAGTTGGACTTCCCCAAGAACCTAAGCTAATGCGCTGGGTTGCAGTTATGGCCCGTCATCCTGAGGAGGGTTCACAGGTTGTTCGATTTCCTCCTGAGTATTTTCGTTGGTTGGAGAACTGGGTTGCAGTTATGGCCCGTCATCCTGAGGAGGGTTCACAGGTTGTTCGATTTCCTCCTGAGTATTTTCGTTGGTTGGAGAACTAACTTTTCGTGATTCAGGATTTTCCTTATGCTGGGATGGATTATCGTAGTGACCTAGACATGATTCTTCCACCAGGAGAGCAGTGGGATGATTCAGGTAAAATCATTCTCAACATTTTCTAAGTTTTAACTAATTTTTTTTTGTTTTTAAATCGTCCA
Source organism: Pinus tabuliformis (assembly GCA_031772625.1). Classification (NCBI taxonomy): domain Eukaryota; kingdom Viridiplantae; phylum Streptophyta; class Pinopsida; order Pinales; family Pinaceae; genus Pinus; species Pinus tabuliformis. The sequence continues at coordinate 379,192,661 of CM062817.1, read as the reverse complement.
AAATTGATAATAAAAGTTTCAAATGCAGATGTGGGTCCACGGCGACCAGCCACTCTCCAGCCCTATGAGAGGAGACACCTAGCTGCAACAGTACTGGCCCCATGAGACGAATCTACAGAGACCCTGACCGAATTAGAAAATCATCTAGAGCGTTTGACAACAGATATTCCAGAGACTAGCATAGATGATATTCCACTTAGGTTACAGCGCTATGTGATTGGGGTCCCAGGACCTTTCAGGAGGTTCCTTTGTAGGGTGGCCCGAGCAGTGGTTTCTTATCGTGATCATCACCAGTGATAGGATGATCGCCTTTGTAGACTCATACGACATTTTTGCTTTTTGTACTATCATTTTTGCTGATCATAAGGTGTTTTTCAACCTATGATCGAAGACGATGTATATTTGACACACTTCTATGCTATGCTATATCACTATTACTGGCTATCTTGTATAACATGTTATGGAATGTTTTTAAATTTACTGTTTGATTATTGCAAATGTCTATTTAACATTCGAGAAGAAATTGCATCTGCTAATGTATTTAAATATCTTGGAATATGATGATATTCAATGTACTCAAATTCACGTTCCAAGAGACGAACTCTCAAAAATAATCTTAATAACACTGGATTTCTAATGGCATAAACTCTATTAAGCAGCAATACAACGAGTTCAGAATCTAACCTAACAATCAAACTCCAAATCCTGAATAAGATGGATTCAGATAATAACTCAATCACTGCACTATACTCTGCAATGTTGTTCGTTGTTTGACTGAGGCTTACCCCATGCATAGATACCAACTCATCAGAGGGTGAATAGATAACCCAAGCTGCGGAAGAAATGTTCCATGTATTACGACAAGCACCATCAGTGAAACCAATGTATGTTTGAAGAGACGTCGACATCTGCAATATCAAGAGTAAAATCAAGATAAGCAGGAATAATGATAAAAACACTCTCTAAACTAAGCACACTTTTCTAATCTAAAACACACCAGCTAGAAAGAAACTAATCTAACTAAAATCTCCACACCTAGATTTAAGCATAATATCTCTTCAGATAAAGACCATTTCTGGGTTTACCCAAAGAGACACCGTCAAAATCTACCAATTCATAGGCCCCTTTTGCCAGCTTTCGCTTAACAACATAAGGACCATGCCACATAGGTACAAATTTTCCAGCCCCTAGCTTATCGTTTGCTTGATCGTATAGTAAGACTAGGTCTCCTTCCGAAAAATTACGAGGTGTAACATTTCGATCGTACTGAGCTTTAATTTGTTTGGCATGAGTTTCGATTGCTAATGCAGCATCACGTCGATTCTCATCTAGCTGAGCTAAGTACAACAAACGTTTTTCCTCTTCAGAAGTGGTCGGGAGTAATTCTATGGCTATCTGTAATGACGGAATTTCGCATTCAATGGGTAACACAGCTTCCAAACCGTAAACCAGTTGAAAAGGAGTGAAACCAATTGATGTTTTTACTGAGGTTCGATATGCCCAAAGCGCTGAAAATAACATGTTATGCGAATTCGACCTATGAATACCAATGATTCGGCAGATCATAATGACTAGAACTTTGTTGATAGCTTCAACCAGACCATTACCCTATGGGTAATATGGAGTAGAACTATCGTGACGTAGCCCAAGTTGATCTGTTAGTTCAGTCATCATGATGTTTCGAAAATGACTCCCATGATCAGTAATAATCGCTTGAGGAACATCGAATCTAGTAATTATATGATTGAAAACGAAAATTGTAGCAGTTTTACCATCTGCCAAAAATGTAGGCATCGCCTCGGCCCACTTAGTAAAATAATCTATCGCAAGGATGATATACGCATGCCCCTCGGCCGAGTGAAGGTTACATGTAATAAAGTCGATACCCCACTTTGCAAAAGGGCCGAAGGAAAGTATAGGGTGGAGAGGATCAAGTGGAGCACACATCTTTAGATCAAAAATTTGACAATTGTGGCATTTTCGGACCACATAAATACAATCTTTAAATAAAGACGACCAGAAATAACCAGCGCGCAATATCTTTTGGGCTGTGGCATACCCAGACATATGACCACCACATGCTCCAGAGTGATAGTCATTTAGAACCTTTTCAGCTTCTTCATGAGTTAAACAACATCGGAAAATAGAATCCGCCCCACGATGATAAAGTGTATCTCCAATGATTTTGTATTGTTGGGATTGGAAACGTATTTTCCGTCGTTGAGATCGTCAAATTTCAGGCCGAAAAGATTGGGTTTGGAAATAAACAATGATATCTCCATACCATGGATCAAGAGTACTGATAAGAAACAAGGATTCGTCCGCAATGGGCTCTTCCACCACAGTTTCAGTATCAGTACGTAGGAAATCACACATCAGTTCTGCAAATACCAAAGATTTCTTTGCCTTGGATTTTTCAAATTCCAAGTCAAATTCCTGCAGGATAACTATCCATTTGGAATACTTTCCCCCTAGCAATTGTTTAGTCAAAATATAGATCATAGGGTTACAGTTAGAAATTACAGTAGTTTTGCATAATAAGATGTAATGACGAAATCTTTAGACAACTTGAACAGCTGCCAAGGCCAATTTCTCCACATGCGAATATTTAAGCTCAGTCGGATTCAAAGTTTGACTAAGACAGTAAATCACATGTTCACTGTTGAATTCATCGTCCTGAACTAAAACCATCCCAATGGTAGAATGAGAAGCACGAGGTACAAGAAGTAATCCTGGTTGTAGTTGGGAGGATGCAATAATGGTGCATGGGTCAACGCGTGTTTAAGTGCATCAAAAGATTTGTCAGCTATCTCATCCCAAAAGAATGGAGTATTCTATTTCAACAACCTGGTAAAGCCCTTCGTTATCTCGGTGTAGTTAGGAATGAAACGACGTAAAAAGTTTGTTTTCCCTTGCAAACTTTGGAGTTGGCGAAGAGTCGAAGGAGGAGGCAATTTGACAATAGCTTCAACCTTTGAGGGATCGACACAAATACCGGCTTTTGAAACAACGAATCCCAGTAAACGACTCGTTTCTATACAAGAAACACATTTGTGTGGATTCAACCTAATTCGATAATGCCTACATCTCATAAAGATTGCTCGTAAATGAGTGAGATGATCGGCTCTACGTAATGAATGGGCAGGTAAATCATCGAGATAAGGTTGCACAATGTGCTTGATGTCATGAAACACGTAAGACATAGCTCTTTGAAAAGTTGCTCTGGCGTTCTTTAATCCAAAAGGTAATTTGCAATAAGCAAATGTCCCCCATGGACAAATGAAAGCCATTTTTGGTTGATCAGCAGGGAGTATGTTGATTTGATTGTAACTGGAAAAACCATCCATAAAGGAGAAAATTTCACTGCCGGCACAATCATCAATGATTTGATTGATATAGGGGGTTGGATAATTGTCTTTAGGACAAGATCGATTAATATCCCTATAATCGATACATATTCTTATTGTTCCTTTCTTTTTGTTAACAGGAACAATATTTGATACCCAATCCATTAAGGGAATTGGATAAATGAAACCTGCTCGAAGTAATTTCTCAACTTCAGCTTTAATAGCAGCAACTTTTCGCGGATGTATCTGACGCAAACGTTGCCGGACAGGTTTAGCATCTAGGTAAGTTTTAATTTCATGAACAAAAATTGCTGGATCGATTCCTGGCATTTCTTCATATGACCAGGCAAACACGTCACAGAATTCTTGAAATAGGGCTTTATAAGTTTGGAGTTCATTGTCTGTACAGGAAGCACCTATATGAATGTTTTCAACAATTCCTGGTTTAACTGAAATGTCAATAGGAACCGTTCGAGAAATATTTCCCAAATTTAACTCAGAATCAGGATGTTGCAATGGATTCTGTGGTTCTTTGACATAATCAGTAGTAAAGATAGATGAAAAATCATTTTCAAAGTGATCAAGCTCAGGTAAAAATGAAGATTGATGATGAAGATCTTCCCATGGTAAATCATCAACAGACAAAAGTTCACGAATCTGCTCATCAGTATGAACAAGCTTGGAAAAAGTTGTTGAATTTGAGGTTGATATTGAAAGTGATTGTCCATGGACCACATTCATTAGATCAATTTCGATTGAAGAAGGGTCAGAAAACAACTGTACAACCTGATATGCAATTTCGTAGGGACTCAAAGGCATCGCATCACCAAATGAATCCACCTGATATTCGAAAGGTATGATCCAAGGATCATCCAAAACAATAGTGTTTGATGAAATCATATGAATGGTTGTAGTAGAAGGCGATACGTTAGGAGGAGGAAAGGAAAAAGTTCCTAGTAAACCAGAATCTTTAACCAATCCTACCCCAACATCCTTATAAGGGATAGTTGTTTTACCAACATGTTGGATACTTTCAGAAGAGGCTGGGTCAGATGAAAAATAAGTCAGCTGGTCTATGGTTATGATATTTCTATTATGAGGAAACTTTATAAGCCGAAATACCGATGAAACAACAGTAGTCATAGCGTAAGACCAACTGCGACCCAAAAGAAGGTTGTAATCTAGAGGGGCATCAACCACTTCCACATCTAGATTAACAATTTTGCCTTCAACCCCTATAGGTAAATCCTGTAGAATGCCAAAAGGATGGAACCCACGGCCATCAAAAGCCTTTAGAATCGTCAGGGATTGATTGGGTGTAGGAGAACCAAGCGATCTCCAACACTGGATCGACATAATACACGTAGAAGCTCCCTCATCAATTACAGTCCTAAAGCAAGGTCTATTTTTGACTAACACTATAATCTGGAAAGCCATTTGATGAGGTAAGCGAGGTGTATTATTCTCTAAATCAAAGATTATAAGGTTCGAGTCCTGAATATCAACAACTCCTATAGCCAACAAAAGTAATTTACACTGTGCTGGGCATGATTGCAGCACCTCCAAAGCTAACATCGCTGAAGGGGAAATAGCTAAGTCTTCAACAATGTTATAATTCTGAGAAGCTCTCGCATTCGGATTGAAAGCTGACTTCCAAAGTATACCTTTAGTAGGAAGTTTGATTACTAAGTCTGGGTTAGGTTTCTTGATCTGTAGCGGATCAGAACCGGAAGGAGTTGAAGTTGATGGGTTTGAATTAGAAGATTCTACTTCCTTACCACCAACAGGACTTTTACTACCATAATCTTGCGATCACGTCACAATGCTGACATGAGACATCATCATGATGGGTTATTCTGAGGCATTTGAGGAAGAACCGATCATATTACTATCTTGACTGGGAAAAGGATCCTTCAAGACAGCAGACATTTGAGAACCTTTGACGATTTTCGCAACCTCAGCGCGATGTGGGCAATCTCTTGTAAAATGCTCCTCATCACAAATGAGACAAGGATAGCGAGGTTTACGTTTCTCGTCAGTAGATTCATTTTTATCTGATTTCTCTTTTGAGTTTTGTTTATTTTTCTTCTTCCCTTTCTTTTTACCGCCGAATTTTGATTTGGCCGTAGATGATTCTACGACATGAATATCGGTAGGAATTTCAGCGGAAGAGTCTCCTGTCGGGGAATCTGGTAAAGTTATAATAGGAGAAGAATTCTTTGAATATTTCTTCTTGCTTTTGGTGTTAACTGAACCAATCATACCATCAGTGGCATGAGACCCTGAAGGAGCTGCAGTTATTTGATTTTGTTTTGGAAGGTCGGGGATTTTTTCATGTAAAGTACCCGACTGCGTATAAATGAGGTCTAGGTACTGAGCTTGAGCAATTACTTGCTCTTCAGTAACAACTCCTGCCTTAGCTACATCCTCAGTGATTTTAGGTAATAATGATTTAACAAACCATTCTGCTAAAATTTGATCCGGAATAAAAACTTTCACTAAACGTCGTCGACGTCACCATTCATGGATATGATCTGAAATATATGTGGACATTGACTGTTTTAATGAAGTTAATAATTCCGTGCCATTGTCATATCTGACAGGCAACTGAAAATGAGTTAAGAACGAAGTGGCTAACTGACTAAAATTATAAAAAGAGGCTCGCGGTAACTCAATGTACCACTTGGCCGCAAGACCAATCAGAGTGCGTTGAAAAAGACGTAAGCAAATTGAATCATCTATAATGGAATTAGACGCGCACCAGAGGTGATAAGTCATCACATGGTTTGACGGATCCTCTCCTTATTTACCTTCAAACTTTGGGATAGCACTGGGCAACTTATTTGGCATTGGCTGCCAAAACGGAAGATAATTAATGGGATTGTTCGAAAGGCGCAACAAATCAGGCAAGTCCAAAGTTGCAATAAACGATAACTGATGGTTAGGGTCACGAAAACCCTGGGTCATAAGACCAGCCCCAGGAGGAGGATATCCAGGATAACTTGGAATTGGAATCGCATTTGGAATATTATATCCTCCCGGAAAACCAGGATTAACCGAACCAAACTGGGGTTGTTGAGGTTGCTGATAAGTATATCCAGGGAACAGTTGATATTGGTAAACCGGGCTTTGAGCAGCAGGACCGAATTGGTATTGTCCCTGGTACGGTTGATAAGTGAACTGTGGTTGACTTGTGACAACCGTATTTGGACCAGGTTGTCCTACAGGCATCTGAACCGAAGTCTGAATTGTAGGTCTGGACTGAGGTAAAGAGGTTTAAGGAGTTGATGCAGGAACAGTAGAAACCGAAGCTATCGATACTCGAGAAGTAAGTGGGGTAGATTGAACAGAAGCTGCAGTAGTTGCAGCAGTCATTTGAGGCGGAGTTTGAGGCGAACTAGGCCCAGAATGATGAGCTACACCAGGTGCAGAAGTTTGAATAGTAGGCTGGACAGGTTGTTGGGTTGAACCAGAAACCAAAGGTTGTCTAGATTGAGATGACAACTGCACATTAGGTTGCAAGATCTGTTAAGATTGAGATGGATCCCACACCATGTTCATTCTGGGGTATGGACCCATAGAAGGTTGAGCATATTGAGGACCATAACAGGGTTGAGCATAGGGCTGATAATTCAAAGGTACATTTCCAGCTCCTTGTACAAATGATTGACCAGAAGGTGGTTGGAAACCTTGGCTTGGGTACTGACCTTAAGGTTGATAACCTTGAGGCATGTACTGAAACTGGGGTTGACCTTGAGGTATATATTGATACTGGGGTTGACCTTGAGGTATGTACTGAGTCTGGGGTTGACCTTGAGGTATGTACTGTCCCGAAGGTATGTACTATCCTTGAGGTTGCCCCCCAGGCGGTAATTAACTACCTTGAGGTTGCCCCCCAGGCTGTAATTGAGTACCTTGAGGTTCCCCCCCAGGCGGTAACTGACTACCTTGAGGTTGCGGATTTGAAATAGTACCAGACATCATAAGAATTTCTTCTATGCTCAACGGTTGAGTTTCGTTATTACCAGTTGATATCCCATGTTCAATAGGTTGGGGAGATGCTCCTGAAAAAGTACCAGTGAGTGACTGATACCCAGAAGGAATAGAAGGACCACCATATAAAAATGCTTCCAGTGATTGGGAAAACATGGATGACTGTCTCGACATATTCAAGGGAGGATAATAACCTCTAGGTTTTGGATGAAAAGGAATTTGAGGTGGTGAAAAACAAAGACCCGGATTTTCTAAAAAGTTGGTCAATGAGACGTACCAAGCATCTCTCCTAGGTGGACTATAGAAAATTGATTCACGCTCCCTAAGTTCTAAAGTTGGTTGATTTTCAGGGAGACTTATATCTTCTTCTAGACTAACAAGTTCTTCAATAGAAATAAGTCCCGAAGGAAGATTTTGGGTAATAATCCTTCCTACCCTGGGTGAACCAGGACCACTGGAAGTTGGAGAAGCAAATCCTGAGGATGGAGTAGCAGCAGGTTCAGTTTCAGGCTCAGAAATTTCAAGTTCTTCAACTAATTCACTAGTAGAAGAAATACTACCAGTAACTTCAGAAAATGAAATTGGTTCAGAAATATACTCTGTTGCTTGAACTTGATAATCAGGATGAACAATTAAAGAAGATTCTCTATCTTCCGGTGACCCAACTCTACTGTCACTAGGAGTTACAAGAGCTCGTAGCCCTTCAAGCTGGCTTGGTGAATACTCGGGAGGTTGCCCCCGAAGTCTACGGGATTGTCTCGGTAATTCAGCCACGATTAAATATTTTAATTACTTCACATGCAAACAAAGAAAATCTCAATAAAACCACCTAAAGTCTCTAAAGAAACAAACAATTGAATCACATGCCTAAAAAATCTAAGAGTTCAAACCACACACAAACAGTAACTTTCTGTACCAAAAACATTAGTTAGTGATGAAATCCAACGTCGCAGAATTCAATACAGAAAGGGAAGTTGGAACAGTTACCCCAACAACCTGCTTAATGAAATAGATTGGCACAAGTTTCTTCACAAAACCGTCTCGAGTGAAGAGAACCCCCTAGAGATTCCAAGTGAGTCTAGTCGACGTATGCTCCAGGTACAGTGGGATCTTCCCTCCACCATCACCTTAGGAGAGAATCCTATAGATAATAGCCACTAAGGTTACCAACAGAAACGAATATACCTGGGGGAATAGTCTATGATCCGATACACACGCAAGGGCAGAGTAACAAAGCTCAATCCCCTTGAAGGCTCCTTGACATAATCCAAGCTTTACCAAAAAGTGACCCTAGGCTCCTCGACAATGGTCAATCTGAGGTTTACCATTTTTAATACGTGTATATCTGCTATCGTTCCCAATGAGGAAGGATTGATTACCTCACTGGTTCAGATATGATCTCGTGCTTGACTCCTTTAAGAGGAGCTTCCCAGAGCATACATGCAACAATTGGATTTATTTCCTACCGCAAGATATAGCTACTTGTTTGTTTTAACTATCTTGGAGAGTTAATTACTCCCTACTCCAAGATACTAGCCTAAGCTATATTGGTGATAAGAGCCCTAGAAATAAAAAGATTGCTAGATCAATTTTACTTTAAGTGTTATTTTTATAGGTTGTTTCTTAAGCCAATAGGAATGGAGATGAAACTTTATGGTGTGAAGACTCAACTCCAAAAAACTAAAAATGCACCTAAGATAGTAAACAATTCTATTTCTTCAATGAATTTCTAGCTAAAGAAAGAGTTGAGAAAGCAATTCTTTGAAAAACAAATCTTTCCTTCAACATATAAATGAAAAGTATTTTTTCTTTTGTCTTTTTTCAATAAGCTCAAAACGAGACTACTAATTATGCTCACGAAAAAATCCCTTTTCTTTTTCAACACTCAAAAACTACAAAAATTAATTTCTCTCAAAAGAGATTCTACAATTTCTAGAAAACACTCAAAACTATAAAAACCTAAGCTTGAGATCTAAAAATTTCTAAAAAACTAATCGAAATAAAAGCTTAAAAAATTTCTTTTTGAGGATGTTTTACTTAGTTATTCAATAAACTAAGACTAATTCGTTCAGAATAACAAATTAATCAAAAAACACCCAACTATGTTTTATTTTTTAAAAATGAAATTCAAAACTTTCCAACAAGTTCATTCAAATCTTTGCTAAGAGAAAACGAGATCTATTTCTCACCAAGGGAAGATTTCACAAATCAGTCAGACTCATCAAGAAGACCAAAAAGACCAGGGTAATCTGAGGTTTCTTAGGCTTCTAATCTCTGAGTTACTACAAAGACCAAGCGAAAATCAAACCAGGCACGCAAAACTTCTAGAAAATCACCTAAAACCAAAATGCCAATGGAACTCACTTACAAGAAATTTTTGATAGGACACATGCAGATCTGGGCAGAGACTAAAAAGCGTAAATAAATCCTAAGCTTAACTAGACGAAAACAATTTAGGTTTTTCAAAAAGTTTGACAGGGTCCGCAGGCTTCCGGTATAACCAGATGCGGTACCGCTCTGTGTAGTAAAGTAATAGTGTGGGGATGTCCGCACTATGTTACAAACAGAACGTGCGGTCCTCTTCAAAATTTCAGAAAAAACAAAATATACTCCAGATCCTAAAAAACTACCCAATCCCACACACATCAAGCAAAAACCAGAAACAAGAAAAAGTTTCTCAAGTCAAAGAAAAAGGAAAGGCAAAAAACCAAAATTCAAGTCCCCAGTATGGTCGCCAATTTGTCGGCCAGATAAATCGTTCTTGCGGACAAGACCGATCTCCCTAGTATCAACAGATATCTAGTGACAAGTAGAACAAGCAAATCTACCTTTCTCTAAATATATGCGATTTATTAGTAAAAACCAAGAGGTGTTTTAGACCCTACCTTATGTCCAACGCTAGTTTGTGGCATCCACGCTTCGATCGTCTGAAAGAGTTTCCTTTTAAGAACCTGCAATCACAAACAAGCACACATCAAATAACACCTGTGTAGCTAATATAATAAATCATATTCATCATGGTGATCAAGGAATCCATGAAATAAACCATAAAACACAGCTTATTGAGAAAAATAAACTTGATTGTATTAACTTTGAAAATAGAAGAACGTTACAACCTTTGGTGCCTTGATGTTGTACAAGCTCCTCCCAGGGTCCAAGCAAGAATCTCCTCTACTTTGACAAGCCTCACACTCTTCCCAATGAGATCAAAAAAGGTATGTAATCTCTCCTCTCAAGCTCAATTAGGAAGACTAATTCCAACAACATTTCACCTCAAAAATATTCAGCTTTCAACCTGCTTAGTAACCAGCCCAATGCCTCATTTTATAGTGCAGAGGAAGGAAGTTACAGGTCCACCTATGAAGGCATAGAGTCCTCCTTCAAAGGGATAAGCTCCTCACATCAAGGGGTTAGCTCCTTAAGGTATGGGATGCATGAACCTTAAAGGAGCGAACTTGACACCTCAAGATTCCCTCTAGAAGCTTCCAGAAATAACCCAAAGTGAGTTTTTAAGAATGTACTTGCGCCTTTTTTACTTTTACAGGGGTCTGCACCCATTACACAGAGACAAAGCGGTAAGGTATGCAGGGGACATGACCAATAGGTGCGAGATCGTAGGTAATGCTAAGAGAAAGTGCGGAACCAGAGTTTTAGAGACTTTTAAGGGCTTTCTCTCATTTTTCAAGGCTTGACATGAAGAACTGAGGTTTAAGACTTGCAAAGGAGGAAAGTATGAGTGGTGATAGACTCACACAGATTGCAAAATGTCATGGTGACAATATTTTGTGCAACAAGTGGACACTCGATATGAAATTATTCCAAATGTCCCTATTCCATCTAATGATGTTTCGAAACCAAAGCCATGATCCCATGTCAAGGGTGTGTTGAGGTCTGTATCCTTAGGAAAAATATGTAATCTAACCAATTAGATGGGTGAAATGAACATCTCTTCTAGTGCCTTGATTTCTAAGCCTACCAAGAAAAATCTTAATGTTCTTGTTCAAACCTCTAAGGTGAATTACATGTAGTAAAAACCTTTGAAGTATCCTTATCAATCAAGATGTAAAAATAAGAAACAAAATTCCAATAAACCTTCTAATGCCAACCCAAAAAGATTCTAAAACCAAAGAAACTATTAGGGATGGCATGAAAGAGAAGAATAAAAAGAACCATTTTCCTTGCAATATTTGTGGGGAGGGCCATTTTACCCATAAATTCTCCCAAATGGATGAGATCCATCATTACTTTTCATATCAAAATACTACTCGTCAAACTATCATCCTCATAAATCCATTTATGAACTAATAACAACATATGGTTGTGAACCCTCCACCTCCTCAGCAAGGTGGGGTGGGGGAAATCCTTCAAATACTACTTCATCATCAACGAAAGATATCTTTCTGGTGGAACAATTGATCCACATCACTACTAAAGTTCATATTAATGAGAATTGTTAGAGTGTTTCTTCTACTATGGAACTTGTAATCTGTACTAAACTCAATGGCCCCCTTCATTTTAAAATTCATTAATTAGAATTATGTTATAACCTCATAAAGATGCACTTCGTAATACTATGCATAACCCCAATCTGAGGGCCACTTACAACTATAGCAATTTCAATGATATGGCCCAAGCACCCACTACCATGTCTACACTCAAAGTTTTGCAATTTTCCCCATGCAATGCAAGGAACTCCTAACTGCCAATGATGGACTAAATCCCTCATATTTGAATCTCATCACTTGATGATATGTATTATTGCAATAATAATTTTACAACTCCTAGTGCTACCAACTTTAATTTATCAATGCAAGATTCATACAAACTGAAGAGGTGAAAGTGTTATATGCACAATATGCTAAGTTCTACTTAAGTTTCCCTAAGGCAGTGAAACAAAGCAAGGTGTACAAAGACCATTTTTCAAAATGAATCTAGATTTTGCAAGAAGCAAAAATGCTGCGTAAAATACTTGCAAGGAATGAAAAATATTGCATAAAATGAAATTATAATCTACCTACAATGAATGAAATGGTTGGAATATAGACCTTAGCCTATTGCATAAAACAAAAGACATAGAAAGAAACCTAGACTAGATGCATAAATTAAATAGCATGCAATCAACCATAAACTACTACATTCAAAGGAGATCCTATTCAAATGACAAAATTCAAGAAATTATTCAAGAACTAAGAGTGTAAACTATCCCTATGTTAATAACTTCATGAACTCAATAACTAACCCTAATTGCAACAATAAATTGTAGTGAAGAAAAGAAAAGTTGTAAGTGGCCTTTTATCTTCCACAAACTTGGTTCCAAAGCCTATGAGATGTTACAAATGGCTAAGAGGAAAAACCTAAGCTTAAGAGGAAATTTTGGTTAAATTCTGATGGGTTCTGTGCAATGCTACAGGATGCTACATGATGCTACAAGATTTCCCTATATTTCTATAGGATTGAATCTGAGAGCATTCAAAGGGATTAGGAATTGATTTGAAAGTGTGCAAATGTGGGAGAAGGTTGGATAATGTTATGGATGTCATCCAATATTATTACTCCTTATGATCCCATCTTACACAAAGGGGGAATGCAAATATTAGCCTCTAATGATTTTTTCATGAATTTTCTATGTAGACTACTTGAAGAAATTGATGAGGATGAAAGGAGGGAGTTGATGGTAGAATCACAAATTAAAATGATAGTTCTCTACCCTGAAAACCAATATTATTACCTACATAACAAAAGGTTACTCAACTAGCAAAAAATCAGAGTCTAAAGAATGAAAACAATATTAATTGTAGAAAATAAAACTAGAAAGGAAAGGATGAGTTGAATTTTAATTTTGATATAACTATTGCACAAGAGGAAACCCATATTTTTGTGCTTTCCAATAAAAATTCTACAACCACAGTTTCCAAGAGAGATGATTGACAAATATTCATAGACAACATTTTGTATGAGCAAATATTGCAGAAAAAAGGGAACATTGCTAAACTAAGTACAAGAAAGAAAATGCATATTAGAAATGTACAAGGGATAGAGACTAGAGTGCTTGGGTTGGGCCCTAACCCAAGTGAACTCATCCCTCTAAAAGACACTCAAATTGAAGACAAACAAATTATTTTCATTGATCTCACAAATTTCTTAGGTACATGATATCGAAACTAAAATGACAAGTACAATCTCCTAGCTCTAGTAGTGACTATGCTCCTATAGAAAGTTGAATCTTAATAAGCTCTTGGGATCCTTTATTTATAGAAAATGAGAGAGGGGGAAACCTCATTGGAACAAGGTTTTCTTCCCTCCAAAATCCCTATAAAAGTGGATCTAGACTCCTAATATCCTCGTAGCCAATGAGTGTAGTAATTTCCCAATATCCAATTGAATTGTTGTTGAGTTAATGTAGGGAGCGAACCTTCTACATCTCCTCCAACTTGCCTCCAACATACTTCCACACAAAAAATACTCTTTATCATGAACATTAATCATGTTAGGCCACATAATATAATAAATATTTCTTAATATCCCTAATAAACACATTATACTCCAAAAATGTGTTATCAAATGCAAAGAGAGAGGCAAATGTATGTTGAAGGATGGCTAGATGAGCCTTGATTTATACATATTTAGTAGGACCATCATCACCCCCATATTGATGGTGTTTCTCACCCTTTGAGAAACTCAACCACTTAATTACATCTCATTCATATCCTTAGTGGCCTCCCTAGCATCCCAAGGTATCTGAGATGGAATGCCCTCTTGAGGGTGGAAGCCTACATTCTTCTCTATTTCTGCCCATTTTTGTTGTTCATTTTACTAGTCTCTTCTTTCCTATAGCTTAAAGGAAAATGAGGGATGAATTTTAGGCCCAATTAAAATGATCTTTAGCCTATAAACTATCATTTTATACAAGGGTGTCCTTTACAAGGCATTCCTTAGCCTTTTTGGAGAGTGATACTCTCTAATTCTTAGACTATGTGGTAAGCAGTGCCATCTCTTTTGACAATCCTGTAAACTCTCAGGTCCCAGTAACCTGAAAATTTCTTCAAAGTGCATGATTACATGTTCTTGTTTTTCTATATAGATTGGTGCTAGTCTAGGTTGTTCAACAATGATTCTATTGTTGCTGGTGAGAAGATGAGGGGATCTCAATTTTTCTTTGATCCATAGGGTTTCATTGGTCACCCTAGTCATAACCCTTTTAGTCTTTTCAACACTTTCTTCTTCATGAGTAAGCCAGGATTCCAATGAAATTAATTTCACATCCCTAATTTTGGAATTGGGATCCCCAAATTTCGTATCAGTCAATATCAAGTTATGCATATAGAATTCAACAGTTCTAGCTTTGGCCTCCATGTTGGATTTATGACCGAAATCAATAAAAAATTTGTAGTTGTAAAAAGGGAGTGAGCCATACCTTGCTAGGGTCTTGATATAGAATTGAAGCCATTATTCCTTGAGGAACATTGCATAGGTTTTTGAGGGGTGTCTGCATTGAATGGATTTCATTGCCAAGCTTGCCATAGTGGCAACCAACTCATCTTTCTCCTATAGTTGGTATTTTTGTCTCTTATTCTCTATCTGCAGTTGTTCCCTCATGTTTTATTCTTTGAGTCTAAAATCAGCCATCTCCTTACCCATTTTCTTCATCTTCTCTTCCATCAAACCCACATCCTCAACCCCTTTGGACCTTGCAATTTGCATCCACTGGTGGCTTCTAGCTCTTTCTTTGTTTAGCTCAAGTAGGATTAGCACTACAAACTTGGTGGGTATTATTTGTCCTTATTAAAAGAACTTGTAATAGGGCCCAAGGTATGGTTTGGGATTAGGCTCTTGTAGTTCTTGTGACCCTTCACCTCCTTCCTATAGTTTTTCAACACTTTCATGTATCGCTTCTCTGCCTTCCTATGGCAAACTGCCTCAATACTATATAAATTCTCTCCTAGTCCTATAACCTCTCTATAGAATTCTATGAAACCTCTGGTATAGGTAGCTCGATTCTTGATGATGGTAGTGGGTGTCCTTGATCTTTTTAGAATCAATATTTTATTAAAAATGAGGCTCAGACCTACTTTTATGTCATTGGTAGTTGGGTGGTGAGCTCAATGCGCTCTATGAGCTGGCCCCCAACTACCACATTTTCAACTCCACCATAGGCCCATTGGCCCATCCCTTGTAGTCATCACCCTTTTTTATTTTTTCTTTTCTACACATGTGATGAGAGAGAGGGACATATCTAGTGATCTGTTTGAGGGTGGCTTAGACTATTTAACCAATTCTAGCCTACAAAATCTCATCTCTCATGCATTGACAAAATTTGTTTAAACTATGATGCACCCAAGGGGAGAGGTTAGGAATTTTTCATGCTTGTGCCTACCTAGTAGTGCTCGCTATTGTGTTGATAAATTGATGCTTGCATCACATTTATTGATGTAGGTGATGATTCTTTGAATGGCTTATGAGAGATCATCTCTTTGTCCTCCCTACTCCATGGTTTTTTTTCTTGAGAATTTTTTTTTGAAATTTTCCTTGCTAATTGAAGCTTGATAATGTAGGTTCCATTATGGATTGAATGTTGCTACTTTATGGGTGAACATGGATCTTGTAGTATATTTTAGAGGATACTATAGCTACTCATGATCAGGTTTCTAGTCCTCCAATGCTCCATGGTGATTGAGTTTTGGATCTGGAGCTTTAGTTGTGGTCTTGTAGGGTATGTGAAGACTACTACAAGATTGTGTGTCTTCGTGTAGAAATCACATAGACCCTACTATAACCTCTAATTTCTCCAAGTACCACTTCAGAAAATTTTGATAATTTATAAGAAATCTAAGGATGGTTGTCAAAGAGCTTTGTTGTGATAGAAAAGGTGGATGAAGGAGTGATAGACAAGGATTTTGATGAAAAGCGATAGGAATAATGGTGGAGAAGAGATAAAATGGTGTGGAAAATGGATAATAAGGATATTAGGGGCCACCTCCCTACTTTATAAGCAAAAAAACCACAATGATTCTTCTTTTTATAATGATCACAATCCTATAGCAATTCAAGGCTATGGGAGGATCAGGTGAGGAAGGCCATCTAATGATCGAAAAACTTGGGGAAAGCAATGGAGGGATGGAGTTTATTCGGAAGGTTGATTTGGAGGACATGGAAGTGGATTAAGTTGCTTCTCTTTCTACTGACTTGCATTGAATGTCATTGGAACCCTGCAGAAATGTTAAAATAATAATGCAAGGGTCTCCTTTGCTCTTTTTTCTTTGTTTCTTTGTTTGTTTGTTTTTTTATTTTTTTATTAGAGAACTATAGGTTGCCTCTATTAGCGCTCAAATCTGCCTCAGGCTGAGGAAGGCAAAACTCGAGGCAACATCATACCACGCTGAGCCTCGTAGCTAGCCCTACGAGGACAGGAGAGGGCTCTCTCCAGGTCTATCTCGGCAAAAGGTTTTCAAAGGGGTTGAGATGACCAATAAGGAATACTGATCTTAGGCTAGATATTAAGTGCAGAGGTTTAAAGGTGATTTTTTGGGATTTTTGCTGAATCAAAGGGAAAAGCAATTTTGGGTGCGGGGATGAGACACAGTTTCTGCAGAGGTCTGATTGGAGCAAGGTAGGCAATTGTTTTGATGCTTTTAAAGTGATGAGGTGAATAGATCAGATAGGTGAGGAGCTAATGAGAGCAAGCAAGTGCAATGGTTCTCCTTAAACTGAAGAAAACAGGGAAAATTAAACAAATTTAAAGGCAGAGCATAGCAAATTTATGGATTCTACCTTAACACTTCATTTGTTCAATTGCAGAAGATGAGAGAGGGAAAATGATACACATAAAAAACTTACAAGTACTGAAAGAAGCACACCATCAAGACATATAGCCATAATAATTCCAAATAGTGCTGCAAATCCCTGGTCTTCCCTTTGCCAAAATGCTGAAGTAAAATGTACAATAAAGTCTCAACCCTCTTCCCAAAGAGTCCAACCCTGAAAATGACTAAGAAAATACATAATATAGGCAAGCTAACACATTCCCTTGCCTCTAGGGGTCGAGCTCATCATCCTAGGAGTTGTTTCAACCAATTCTAAACAAGGCACTACAATCTAGGCAGTCAAAAACACTTGCCTCTATAAGCTAGGAAACCAATTCATTCATTAAATGTTTGCTATTTCATGAATGAATCATCTAGAATAGGTAAATAAGTGTCAATTCAACATAAAATTACATTAATTACATCAAGGAGAGAGAAAAATCCCATCACAAGTCAAAACTGGTCAAAACTGGGTGAATTCCTGAGCTGGAAGGTGAAAAATGTGCAAAAAATCCTGATGCGTAGCGTGCCTGAGCCCTACGCGTAGCACGCCTTTCCACCTGCTTTTGGGGCACTTCCCGGCATCCAAATTGAGCTCAGGTTGGCCTGTTGGAAAGCCCTAGATGTCTACTTTCCAATCCAAGTGGAATTTTCCAATTTGATGTCCATTTGCCCCTCCAAAAGTGCATTCTCCCAAGGCTGCTACCTGTGTGTCGAAAAAGGTGTAGTGAGGTCATTTTTTGCATGTTTTTTGACCTTTTGGGGACCCAAACCTTGATGAAATGCCTTGGCAGTGGCTGAGCAAGTGTATTTCATCATGACAAATCCAAAAATGCAAACCTTTCATGATTTGGACCTCCCAATCTTCAGGGTAGCGCGCGGCGCGCTACGCGTTGAGCCCAAGACCTTTTTTTTACATAAAAATTTCAAAATTGACAAAACTTTTCCCAAATTTCTTGAAATTTGGGCTGGGGGTCCCCAATCAAGTATTATGCTCAATCAAAGAGGCTTCGGCCAAAATTTGGAGTGGATCGGGCCTTTTCCGCCATTTTAGTGCCTTGCTCAATCGCCTCTTAAGGATCTTAATTTTCTATTTGCAAACATGCATGCGGGCCCAGTAATGATTCTTCATGTGACGAAGCAAGTCTTTGTCTCTATTGGCTTTCACTAACAACCCATCCAAGTGTCGGTTGACCTTCTCAAGCACAAATTTCCGTGCAACAGGTGTCAAATCACCCGGTCTTTTACGGGCCAACCTACGGTCTTCACGGATTCGTTGCAGCTCTATAAGTGTGTGCTCGTCCTCTAACTGTTTATTGCGCTGCTCTAGATACCTAATATATGAAGCTGTCTCATCATGACTAGTAAAAAAACCTAATGGCTCGCCTGAAGGCCTCTCCTCATTCTTGGGCTTCTTGCCCTTATCCTGTACCTGCGGTGCTGCTGTCGAAAGCGAGGCCCCTTCCACACGAGGTGGAGATAACACTCGCTGTGCTGATGAAGTCAACGAGACACCCCTTCCACCTCGGGTGGAGATAGTACTCATCGTGTAGATGCAAACAAGGCCCTATGTCCTCGCTGATATGTCACACATACTGGAGCGCTGACATGCTCTATCTCAGGAATATCAAACTGATGTGAAGGCCCTCCCTCGTCATGAACAATCTCAGGAGGTGGCTGTGGCGCTGTGAAAAGGTCACGAGAAATAAAATCCTCCCAAGTAATGCCCTGCTGTGCCAACTGATGCATCACTATGATTTTGATCAATGCATAATGATAGATGCTTTTATGCTGATGTGCTGGGCTCTTCCTTTGTACTAAAGGCACCATCCTCTTTATGTTGCAACACATGAAAAATGGAATGTTCATCATACGTACCCTTGTAAAATGCATCAACAAACGGACATGGTACGCGTAGAGACGTGAGAATCTTCCCTCGCAACTGAAATATCGAATGATGAGTTTCATCAATGGTGCATACTCATCCCTTAGGAATCTGAAAGGAAAAACTGCAGTCAAGTGTCTTACACATCCGGGCTTAATATATGGCTCATAGTGAAATCTGTCTAACTGCTGGCGTTTACTCCATTCCTCCCCTACATTTGGTATCCCAGTGGCCTGAGCAATAGTCTCGGGCGACAAGGTGAAATTCACTTCGGCAAGGTTTACATGACCATCCTGCAAATGTAGAACAAATAAACGGACTAGTTCCCGATGATGCTGGATTTGTGAGATCCGCTCATAGTATTCAAAACATGATAGATACCGAAAACAGTCCATTGCAAGTGGACAAGCTTGCAATTGAGCCAAAGAGGTAGGCTCCTCCCTGACATGCCGACCACCTTTGCCACCTTTGTGATACCTCCTTGGCACACTTACCTCTAGTGTAGAATCACTGTCATAATCCTGCTCATAAGCTGACTCAGTCTCTGACATGTTATATATGCTGATATACAACTGTGTGCAAAATTTGACTGTAGACTTGTTCTTTTTCTCAAAATGCTGTGACCAAGGGGACACAAATATACAAGGGAAATGTTAGGAAAGGGGAAACATTAGGGAAATGGGGACAATGGAAATAAAACAAGGAATTTAGGGAAGGGAAGGGACATGAAAATCTTGAATTTTTAGGGTTTGGGATGAGGTAGGGTATGAAAATATGTTTGTAGTAGAAGGGAGGGGTTTAGGATTTGAGGGAAAATAGTATAGTGTTTTAGGAGGAATTATTGGGGAAAATATTGGTAAATATAGGGGATAGGGAATCAAAAGGAAATAGGAAAATGAGAACCTTGGTTAACATTTACTTTTGAAACCCTACAACAATCTTGGCATTTAAAACCTTACAACAGATTAATGGACAAGGAGGGTTTTTACACTTGGTTTTCCATGGCAAATATATCATAATCTCTTAATAAACTGTCCAAAAACCAAGAACAGGCCGTGAATGTAAGCCTACCTGTGATTTGATGCTTGAGAAGAGGCGTTTTAGTGATTTCTGGCCAAGTTCTGGGCATACACTTCAATGCGTAGCGCACCTCACCCAACACGCCGCGCGCCCCTGATGCGTAGCGCCCGTGCAAAATTACACTGAAAATTTCGTCCTGATGCGTAGCGCGCCACCAATGCGTAGTGCACCCAACTCGATGCGTAGCGTGCCTTGGAAACAGCCCGATTTAACCTCAAATTCACAAAATCGCCTTAACACAATGCTCTTTGCTTTTGGAATGTAGAATGGGTTGCAAATGAGGAGAAATATCTTCATATAGACTCCTTGTTGATTTTTGCTTAACCCAAAACCCATTTTCTTATGTTTGGCTGTTGACACTTTTTGAAAATTAATAGGCTTTGACCTTTTTGATTTCCCCTTTAAAATTGGTTGAAATAATGATTTTCTCTGATAATTTTTGTAGGGATAGCTCTGATATGCTCTGGCAAAGGAGACCAAGGCTGCACTTGAACGATTGAAGAACTGAAAATTTTGACAATTTTTACAAAAATGAGATGGCGACTTATCTTCAAAACGGATTTTTGAAGAGAAGTCCTAATTCAGCTGTACAATGATGAAAATTATTGAAGTGATGATCTATCAAAGTCATCCCTCTGGCCTGCTGGTCTTCTAAGACTTTTCAAGACAAAATTGACTCAACCCTATACCTAAGATCTAAAAATTTAAAACATGATTGTAAATGACCTTTGAAGACTTATTTTAATAAACAGGCCTGAACCAGCAGTGCCAAGCACGAGGGGAATGAATAACACAACCCACTCCATCAGAGTTATGGCATGCCTAACGAAATGCAACTAACCAACACTGATGGGACACCTAATCATGAAATGCAAAAGAGCTTTGATCTCTGATGGAGGGATAACTAGACTGACTGTAACATTGGCTCCAATGGGGATGGTAGCTCCTTGGAGATGCTAAGAACCGCAGATCTCTGTAAGAGCTAGACAGTACCTTCATCCATTGGGCGATGGAGTCATTATTTTTGACACAAAACTTGAGAGAAACCAAAAACTGCTTTGACCAAACTAGACTCAAAACTAAAAGATTTAAACAACTGACTTGACAAACTTAGACTAACTAACCTTCATTTTCAGAATTATAGCCTTCACCTCGGGCCCCAGACTGAAGATGATAAGTTAGTTTACATGTACAATAGAATAAAAGTAAAATGATATGTACAATGATGATGAAATGAGCAGAAAATACTCAGAAGTAATATCTCTTTAACAGCCGACCATTAATCGGCCCTCCAGGACATTCATCTCCATTCATTTCTTTGAGAAGAAAAGCGTTCTGACCACGATATGCTGCAATCTTATAAGGACCCTTCCATAAATTGTCAAATTTGCCGTGCTTTCCTTTGTCTTCATGTCGAGCATCCCATCTCAAGACTACCTCATCTAGCTGAAATGTGTCCGCCTTTGCTTTCCGGTCATAAATCTTTTTGATGCGCTCCTGTAACTTGCAAGTGTTTTGAAATACCTCCTCCCATGTCTGTTGTAAATGAATCATTTGATTAATCCTTCTCTGCATAGGATCTTCCTCACTACCCGCTTCTTGAAGCAATTTGACTACCGGGACAGCAAGTGAAGTTGGAAAAACCGTGTCTATTCCGTACACCAACTCGAAAGGAGACATGCCAATAGACTTTTTCTGACTCACCCTATCAGCCCATAGTGCATTTATCAACTTCTTGTGCCAGCCCTTTTTACTGATTTCCAACAATTTCTTAATGATATTGACGAAAGATTTATTAGATGACTCCGCCAATCCATTTCCTTGAGGATGATATGCAGTTGAATGTCCCAAGCTGATGTTGTACTTATAACAAAACTCAATCATCCTTTTTGATTTAAATGCTGCTGCATTATCTGTGATTAACTTACTTGGGCATCCAAAACGTGACAAAATATTGGTTTCAAGAAAAGAGATAATTACCCCATCCGTGGCTTGTCGAGTAGGAATTGCTTCAATCCATTTTGTGAAGTAGTCTGTGGCTGTCAATATCCATCGATGCTGTCCTGATGATGCCGGATGAATTTCCCCGATGAAATCCAATCCCCACTGCTGAAATGGTGCTCTGACCTCAATTGGTTTGAGAGGCAATGGCTGTAGTTTCTGCTTCCCTTCGAAAATTTGGCATTCATGACAATTCTTAACAGCCTTATATACATCTGAAAATAATGAAGGCCAATAATAACCTGCCCTTAGAATCTTGTTCGCTGTGGTTTTCCAAAACAGATGGCCTCCACAGTCACCTCTATGAAAGTCTTCCACAACTCTTTTGGCTTCCTCCTCTACCAAACAATTCAATAACATTCCACCAGGGTCTTTCCAATACAATGCAGAATTTAGTATGCAGAATTTTGCAGCTTTCAATTTCAATGTTCTACTTTTGTTTCTAGGCATTCCGGGAGGTGAAGACAAATGCTGAAGTACGTATAAAATGTCAGCATACCAAGGAGAAGAAAGAAACATTTCAGATACCTGAATGGATGAATTCTCCTCATCTTCATCAGACATGGCATCAATCAAATTTATGTCTAGAACTTGCAAATTCGTTTCAGCCATTAACTTGGCGAGTCCTTGACCTTTGATCAGCTTGGTTGGTTTAATCTCCACATCATACTCTAGCAACGCAGCAATCCACTTACCCCGCCTGCCTTCTGGATCTGCCTGTACTAAAATATCTTTAACTGCTGCATTAGGAACATAAGCTAGAACATGGGAATGCAATAAATACACACGGAAATCTTTCAAGGCCTTTACAAGCGCAAGTGCTTGCTTCTCAATGATGTTATATTTTAATGCTCCATCTCTTATAATCCGACTGAAAAAAGCAATGGGCTTTTCAACACCTTCCCTCTTCTGCATTAATACAGCTGCCAAAGTGTGCTCAGAAGCAAATGAGAACAAAATAAAATCCTGAGTGTAGTCTGGGCTGATCAAAATAGGAGCTGAAGAAAGAGCTAACTTCACTAAATTAAATGATTTCACCACCTCTTCGGTCCACTTTACCTGACTGTCCTTTTTCAGCATGCTCTTGATTTCTCTAAGATGCTCTACTAGATTTGGAATGAAGCGACACAGAAAATTCAGTTTACCATTGAAGGACTGTATTTCTTTTTTGTTTCGGGGCTGTTCAATTTGCTGAATGGTTTCAACACGTGCAGGGTCAATACAGATGCCATATTTAGATATGATATGGCCAAGAAGTTTTCCCTCCTCCATGGCGAAAAGACTCTTTTTCGGATTCAGTGAAATGCCATATTTTCTGCACTTTTGGAAAACAATTTTCAAATGATACAAATGCTCCTCATCAGAATTTGAAAACACTATTAAGTCATCAAGATAAACAACAAAAAACACATCTTTCTCATTGGTGAAAGCCACGTCCATTGCGTGCTGAAAGGTGGCGCCCGCATTTTTCAAACCAAACGGCATCTTTGCATAATGAAACATTCCCCATGGAGTGGTGAATGATGTCTTGTCACGGTCATCTTCATGTACTAAAATCTGATTGTATCCTGAATAGCCGTCGTGTAGTGACATCCTTGATGCTCCAACTACTCACTGCAATATATGGTCCATTTTGCGCAGCGGATAATTATCTTTTAAGGATACCTTATTCAAATTTCTGAAGTCAATACATAAACGGATCTCACCTGTTTTCTTCCTTACGGGTACCAAGTTTGATATCCAATCTGAAAATCGGATAGGCACAATGATTCCTGACTTATACAATCTGTTTACCTCTTTTTCAATTGATGGCAGTAGCTTTGGATTGATTCTCCTCAACTTTTGACGAAAAGGCTTCTGATTTGGCTTAATAGGAATAGTATGCTGAATGATATTTGTGTCATATGTTTTCAGATCTGAGTAATCCCATGCAAAAACATTAGAAAATGAAGACAGCAATCTGATATACTCTTCCTTTACCTTTGGTGACAATGACTTTGATAGCTTTACCATCTTGGGATTCTCAGCTGTCCCAATGTTTACATCCTCAACACCTTTTTCAGTTGGTCTCAATGTCGGTCTGCGGGCCACATCATCTTGGTCAAATAGCTCCTCTAAAGGAATCAATCCCTTAGGAATAATGTTGTCTTTAAGTTGCAGCACGTCCATTTGATTTACTTGTATATTATTACTACCATCATCATGTTAAGTATCTATTGAAGTATCTTTGAACTTACCTTTATTTTGCAGAAACTGATTGATCTCTTCATCATCTTGAAAGACTTGCCAACATCGCTGATTGTCTAGGACGGTGGGACGATGTTTCACATGAATCTCAAACTTGTTGCTAGAATTCATCGGAATTTTTAAATTGCTTACTGCTTTAGCAAGTCCATCAGCAACACCATTTTGTATGCGAGGCACACATGTCAAGGTATGATCAGAAAATAACTTCAAAATATCTAAGACTGCATTTTGATATGCCCTCATACGAGGATGCTTGGCTTGAAACTCACCCTTAACTTGCTTTATCACCAACTCGGAATCACCATAGACTGCAATCTTCTTCGCTTTTAGCTTTCTAAGAATCTTAAGGCCAGCAATGAGAGCCTCATATTCTGCCTCATTATTTGAACAGTCAAATGCTAGTTTATAGGAACACACTCTCACCTTGCTTGGAACTTTGTCTTGAGCGGAAAAGGGACTTCGAATCCACACACCAATACCAGCACCATCACTACCTACTGCGCCATCAAAATCCATGGTCCAAAGACCATCTTCATCTTCTTCCAAGTGTTGAAATTGTGTTAGCTCTGTTTTTTCTGTTTGCTGCCCCTTATCTTCAGCTGATTGCTCCATAGTAGCTGGCTTTTCTCCTTTTTCCTTTTGCAGAACTTCTCTGAAATTTTCAGTGATCTCTGGTATATCTTCCGCCTGAACTAACTGACTATCTAGATCATTAAAACTATCAGCAAATAAAACAAATGACTCCAAATCTGTATGTACATAATTTACAGGATGATTGATTGGCTTCTCTTTGCTGGTTATCGTGTATTTCATCTTTTGCTCTCGATATAGCTTTCTCATTTGACCGAAGACTGGAATTGTAGCATAAGAAAAGTCTAACTGTAGAGTGCCCTTCAACTTAGCCCCCCAAGATCTTGAAAGTAGCATACCAAAACGTGGAGGAATGTCCGCCACAACCACATCCATCAAGACATTCTTCGCTGGGATTTGGTCTAAGCTAACAACCAAATCTTTGATGAGCCCGATACATCTTACACGGCTGGAATCAAATGAATACAAATCATGATATTTCCTTGTAATGTCTAACCCCAGCTTCTCCATGATCGCCTTTGGCATCAAATTGTGCGAAGCACCCGAATCGAACATAGCATTGTGCAAAACATATTCATGCAATCTCAAACTGATATAAAAGGGAGGAACATCACTATCAGGGGACTCACCATCCAATGCTGGACCAAATATCAATTCTGGCTGATCATCTTCAACGTTCACCGTGTCAGACATGGGATCAAAATTCAGAATTTTAGAGACTTAACCTCGGTAGCTGTTGTTTTTCATGATTTCAGTCAAAGGAATAGATACTTTTAATTTGGAAATTTTATTTTCCAAACTAAATGCTGAAACTTTGTCGACTTCTTTGACTAGAACTTCCCTCCTATCTTTGATTACACTTGGCTGATTTGTCTTTTCTGCTGCTGATATCTTGCTAGTTGTGGGATCAATTG
This sequence comes from Pinus tabuliformis, assembly GCA_031772625.1. Taxonomy (NCBI): domain Eukaryota; kingdom Viridiplantae; phylum Streptophyta; class Pinopsida; order Pinales; family Pinaceae; genus Pinus; species Pinus tabuliformis. The sequence goes on along the minus strand of CM062817.1, from coordinate 379,166,803 downwards.
TCTCCTTTCCTTTTTTCTGTGGTATCGGTGAATCCGTCTTTGGTGCTGTAGCTTCTTTTCTTTTCTGAATCGGATTGATAGGCACATCTCGGTTCCTCAATGAATACTACTTCTGTTGAGTGGACAAGGCATTCAAATATCCTCTTTGGTAATCATCTAAATCTGCATCATTAGCTAAGATAAAATCTTCATCTTGCTGGGCGCCTGAACTTTCTCCATACTCTTCTTCTTCAGTGATGTAAATGGGCAGATCATCAGGAGTAAAGAAGTGATTTTGGTCCCCTACTACATTAGCATCTTCATCTGAATCTTGACTCACAAAATTCTGCAAAAGAGGAGTCTTGATCGGTTGCTGGGCTGCCGGCTCTTGTATTCTTGGTTCACGCTACTTAATTCTGAACTGAGGTTGTTGCTGGCCACGGTAATTTGGATTGCAAATCTGCGGTTCTGATTTGTCAAGGTTGATTCTTTTGAGCATTTTTTCCATCTCACGAAGCCAAGGCGGTTCTAATGTAGATTCTTCCTTTATAGTCACTCTTTTCTCTGCCTTCAACCGTGCTCTCTTGTCATTCAGATTTGCCTCAACATTAACAGCAATCTTTTTCATATCTTCTAAAGTAGGAAGATCTCTATCCCGTAATGAATAGGCCATCTCCAGATCAAAACCATCCGGGAATTTGAGAAGATCTGGTTTTCTAGATGGCCTTAAATCATCTGGAATAGCATTATAAACTGTATTGAACCTGATAATATAGTCTTGGACAGACTCACCATGATTGCGTTTGATATTATTGTACTCAGCATTGATCTGAAGCGGATCCTTTCTGAGTTCCCAATGATCTAGAAACTATCTCTGAAGTTCAGCCAATGTAGGTATACTTCTGGCTCCCAAGCCTCTGAACCATTTTCTTACCTCTCCTCCGAATGTTTGCATAAACAACCACATAGTTACATCCTCCTCATCAATCTCATATAAATCACAAAAATTTGCCATTTTGTCTATGTGCTACTAAGCGGACACACTTTGAGGAGTGCCATCAAATAAAGGAATCTTACTCTGATAATCCGCGGGCATATCATGCAAATCTTGAGGAAGAGCGAGAGGAGCAAACCGAGCAGCCATTGCTCTAGGCGGATTTGGTCTGGGAGTAGTTGGTGGAGAAGATGCAACCGAAGTATGAGGAGTATGAGGAGGTGTATGTGGAGGAGAAGCAATGTGGGATGAAGGAGGGGAATTAGCTGCAGATTCTGAATAAGTAATTATAGGTTGCACAGGAATGGTGGGAATGAAAGGCGGTTCGGTGGGATTTTTCGAAGCGGAAGCCGTGACAGCAGATCCAATATTCGCAGATGCAGCTTCTAAGAAATCAGCAATATTTGCAGCCTGAATGTCACTCTGAAGGTGCCTCAAGATAAAATTTTCAATTAATTTATTATGTTTTTCAACTTTAAGAGCTGCAGCAAAGTCAGGATTTGGAACTAGAGAATCAAGTGCACTTTCGGATTGAGTTTTAAACAGCGACAATTCAAATTTCTCGTCAAAATCAAGTTCTTCAAGATACTAAAAAATTGCAGGACATGAATGAGATTTAACCAAGGGAGTCGCCAAGCTTTCTTGACGGAGGATTTTTTGAATCAAGTTTGGATTTTCGTAAATAGGAGGTGGATTCGGATCTGGATTAGCTCTCGTATGTATTTTTGAAGCCAGTGTGGAATTGTTCGAAACAATCAAAGGGCCACAATAAATCTCAGCCTGTGAATTTGCTAGACTCAATCATCCAAGGTCTAGAACAAACAAAAGTACTGGGGTGATTTGCAAAACAAGTTTCACAAGCTAACCGGAGATTGACTGAAGCAGTGTTTATCTACTTTCGCTAATGCAAAGCAAAATCATTTCGAAAGCTACCTGGCATAACTTCAGGCTCCGTCTAAGACTTGTGAAACAAACTCATCAGCAAGCAAACCATTGAGATTTCTCCCCAGTACAGTTGCCACTATGTTAGCGCTCAAATCTGCCTCAGGCTGAGGAAGGCAAAGCTCGAGGCAACATCATACCACGCTCAGCCTCGTAGCTAGCCCTACGAGGACAGGAGAGGGCTCTCTCCGGGTCTATCTCGGCAAAAGGTTTTCAAAGGGGCTGAGATGACCAATAAGGAATACTGATCTTAGGCTAGATATTAAGTGCAGAGGTTTAAAGGTGATTTTTTGGGACTTTTGTTGAATCAAAGGGAAAAGCAATTTTGGGTGCGGGGATGAGACATAGTTTCTGCAAAGGTCTGATTGGAGCAAGGTAGTGAATAGTTTTGATGCTTTTAAAGTGATGAGGTGAATAGATCAGACAGGTGAGGAGCTAAGGAGAGCAAGCAAGCGCAAGGGTTCTCCTTAAACTGAAGAAAACATGGAAAATTAAACAAATTTAAAGGCAGAGCATAGCAAATTTATGGATTCTACCTTAACACTTCATTTGTTCAATTGCAGAAGATGAGAGAGGGAAAATGATACACATAACAAACTTACAAGTACTAAAAGAAGCACACCATCAAGACATAAAGCCACAAGAATTCCAAATAGTGCTGCAAATCCCTGGTCTTCCCTTTGCCAAAATGCTGAAGTAAAATGTACAATAAAGTCTCAAAGCCTCTTCCCAAAGAGTCCAACCCTGAAAATGACTAAGAAAATACATAATATAGGCAAGCTAACACATTCCCTTGCCTCTAGGGGTCGAGCTCATCATCCTAGGAGCTATTTCAACCAATTCTAAACAAAGCACTACAATCTAGGCAGTCAAAACAACTTGCCTCTATAAGCTAGGAAACCAATTCATTCATTAAATGTTTGCTATTTCATGAATGAATCATCTAGAATAGGTAAATAAGTGTCAAGTCAACATAAAATTACATTAATTACATCAAGGAGAGAGAAAAATCCCATCACAAGTCAAAACTGGTCAAAACTGGGCGAATTCCTGAGCTCGAAGGTGAAAAATGTGCAAAAAATCTTGATGCGTAGCGCGCCTGAGCCCTACGCGTAGCGCACCTTTCCACCTGCTTTTGGGGCACTTCCCGGCATCCAAATTGAGCTCAGGTTGGCTTGTTAGAAAGCCCTGGATGTCTACTTTCCAACCCAAGTGGAATTTGCCAATTTGATGTCCATTTGCCCCTCCAAAGTGCATTCTCCCAAGGCTGCTACCTGTGTGTCTAAAAAGGGGCAGTGAGGTCATTTTTTGTATGTTTTTTGACCTTTTGGGGACCCAAACCTTGATGAAATGCCTTGGCAGTGGCTGAGCAGGTGTATTTCATCATGAAAAAACGAAAAATGCAAACCTTTCGTGATTTGTACCTCCCAATCTTCAGGGTAGCACGCGGCGTGCTACGCGTTGAGCCCAAAAACTTGTTTTTTACATAAAAATTTCAAAATTGACAAATTTTTTCCCAAATTTCTTGAAATTTGGGCTGGGGGTCCCCAATCAAGTATTATGCTCAGTCAAAGAGGCTTCAGCCAAAATTTTGAGTGGATCGGGCCTTTTCCGCCGTTTTAGTGCCTTGCTCAATCACCTCTTAAGGATCTTAATTTTCGCTTTGCAAACATGCATGCGAGCCCAGTAATGATTCTTCATGTGACAAAGAAAGTCTTTGTCTCTATTGGCTTTCGCCAACAACCCCTCCAAGTGTCGGTTGACCTTCTCAAGCACAAATTGCCGCGCAACAGGTGTCAAATCACCCGATCTTTTACGGGCCAACCTACGGTCTTCACGGATTCGTTGCAGCTCTATAAGTGTGTGCTCGTCCTCTAACTGTTTATTGCGCTGCTCTAGATACCTAATATATGAAGCTGTCTCATCATGACTAGTAACAAAACCTGATGGCTTGCCTGAAGACCTCTCCTCATTCTTGGGCTTCTTGCCCTTATCCTGTATCTGCAGTGCTGCTGTCGAAAGCGAGGCCCCTTCCACACGAGGTGGAGATAACACTCGCTGTGCTGATGAAGTCAACGAGACCCCTTCCACCTCGGGTGGAGATAGTACTCGTCGTGTAGATGCAAATAAGGCCCTATGTCCTCGCTGATATGTCACACATGCTGGAGCGCTGACATGCTCTATCTCAGGAATATCAAACTGATGTGAAGGCCCTCCCTCATCATGAACAATCTCAGGAGGTGGCTGTGGCACTGTGAAAAGGTCACGAGAAATAAAATCCTCCCAAGTAATGCCCTGCTGTGCCAACTGATGCATCACTATGATTTTGATCAATGCATAATGATAGATGCTTTTATGCTGATGTGCTGGGCTCTTCCTTTGTACTAAAGGCACCATCCTCTCTATGTTGCGACACATGAAAAATGGAATGTTCATCATACGTACCCTTGTAAAATGCATCAACAAATGGACATGGTACGCGTAGGAACGTGAGAATCTGCCCTCGCAACTGAAATATCGAATGATGAGTTTCATCAATGGTGCATACTCATCCCTTAGGAATCTGAAAGGAAAAACTGTAGTCAAGTGTCTTACGCATCCGAGCTTAATATATGGCTCATAGTGAAATCTGTCTAACTGCTGGCGTTTACTCCATTCCTCCCCTACATTTGGTATCCCAGTGGCTTGAGCAATAGTCTCGGGCGACAAGGTGAAATTCACTCCGTCAAGGATTACATGACCATCCTGCAAATGTAGAACAAATAAACGGACTAGTTCCCGATGATGCTGGATTTGTGAGATCCGCTCACAGTATTCAAAACATGATAGATACCGAAAACAGTCCATTGCAAGTGGACAAGCTTGCAATTGAGCCAAAGAGGTAGGCTCCTCCCTGACATGCCGACCACCTTTGCCACCTTTGTGATACCTCCTTGGCACACTTACCTCTGGTGTAGAATCACTATCATAATCCTGCTCATAAGCTGACTCGGTCTCTGACATGTTATATATGCTGATATACAACTGTGTGCAAAATTTGACTGTAGACTTGTTCTTTTTCTCAAAATGTTGTGACCAAGGGGACACAAATATACAAGGGAAATGTTAGGAAAGGGGAAACATTAGGGAAATGGGGACAATGGAAATAAAACAAGGAATTTAGGGAAGGGAAGGGACATGAAAATCTTGAAGTTTTAGGGTTTGGGATGAGGTAGGGTATGAAAATATGTTTGTAGTAGAAGGGAGGGGTTTAGGATTTGAGGGAAAATAGTGTAGGGTTTTAGGAGGAATTATTGGGGAAAATATTGGTAAATATAGGGGATGGGGAATCAAAAGGAAATAGGAAAATGAGAACCTTGGTTAACATTTACTTTTGAAACCCTACAGCAATCTTGGCATTTAAAACCTTACAGCAGATTAATGGACAAGGAGGGTTTTTATACTTGGTTTTCCATGGCAAATATATCATAATCTCTTACATAAACCATCCAAAAACCAAGAACAGGCCGTGAATGTAAGCCTACCTGTGATTTGATGCTTGAGAAGAGGCGTTTTAGTGATTTTTGGCCAAGTTCTGGGCATACACTTCAATGCGTAGCGCGCCTCACCCAACACGCCGCGCGCCCCTCATGTGTAGCGCCCGTGCAAAATTACACTGAAAATTTCGGCCTGATGCGTAGCGCGCCACCAATGCGTAGCGCGCCCAACCTGATGCGTAGCGCGCCCTGGAAACAGCCCGATTTGCCCTCAAATTCACAAAATCGCCTTAACACAATGCTCTTTGCTTTTGGAATGTAGAATGGGTTGCAAATGAGGAGAAATATCTTCATATAGACTCCTTGTTGATTTTTGCTTAACCCAAAACCCATTTTCTTATGTTTGGCTGTTGACACTTTTTGAAAATTAATAGGCTTTGACCTTTTTGATTTCCCCTTTAAAATTGGTTGAAATAATGATTTTCTCTGATAATTTTTGCAGGGATAGCTCTGATATGCTCTGGCAAAGGAGACCAAGGCTGCACTTGAACGATTGAAGAACTGAAAATTTTGACAATTTTTACAAAAATGAGATGGCGACTTATCTTCAAAACAGAGTTTTGAAGAGAAGTCCTAATTCAGCTGTACAATGATGAAAATTATTGAAGTGATGATCTATCAAAGTCATCCCTCTGGCCTGCTGGTCTTCTAAGACTTTTCAAGACAAAATTGACTCAACCCTAGACCTAAGACCTAAAAATTTAAAACATGATTGTAAATGACCTTTGAAGACTTATTTTAATAAACAGGCCTGAACCAGCAGTGCCAAGCACGAGGGGAATGAATGACACAACCCACTCCATCAGAGTTATGGCATGCCTAACGAAATGCAACTGACCAAAACTGATGGGACACCTAATCATGAAATGCAAAAGAGCTTTGATCTCTGATGGAGGGATAGCTAGACCGACTCTAACAGCCTCAAAAAAAAATTTTAACCTAAAAAAATACCCTAGGTTCCTCAATAGAGTTTTTCATCAAGGGGTGTTTTATTTCTTTGCATCATTTTTTGTTTTTTTTAGACTCTTGGACTGCCTCATGGAATTTTTTATCGATGATTTTTACCCTCATTTTAATTTTTTTTCATTTTTTCTCCTTTTCTTTTCTTATTTTCTCTTTTTGATCATAGGATGGATGGAATGGGAGTTTTGAGGCTCCTAATAAAATTCGGTTCTTATCTTAATGAATTGGTAAACTCCTCTTTTGACAAAGGTTCCTTGCAAAGCTTCAACCAATAACCATTGACTAATAGTGGAACTTTCTCCTCATCAATTGTTTTGATTTGGACAGAACCATTTTCATAACACTTTCCACCAACTCAGGATCTAGCCATCTTGTCATTATATTTCTCTTGAAGTTCATGAGCCTATAGTCATACAGAAGGGCCCAATCACCCTCTAGGAAGGTACTTTCTTTAATGTTTTTGTCATGCCAAATATTCCTCTACAATTAGACCAGCTCAATGTGCATGAGAAATTGCAACAAAATTTCATCAAGAGAGTTGAGCCATTGCATCCTCTCCTATTGAGATTTTGTGATGTATAAGTCAAATTACGTTTCCATTCTCATGTTGTTGTACTCAAATTTAATGGAAAACAATGTCTTTTTTCCATAAAATAGCTCAAAGGAAGTGAATTCAATGGCGGTTTTCCATGTGGAATTATAGGCCTAACTAGCCTCCATAAGTATGGTTTCCCAATCCTTTTTGTTGTTTCTAACAACTTTGGTTAAGATGCTGTCCAAATATCTATTTTTCACCTCCACCTGCCCATTTTCTTGAGGGTGATAAGGAGTGGATATTTTGTGACTGATGTGATGTTGCTCCATGATTCCCTTAATCAAATTAGAAGTGAATTGTGCTCCTTTATTAGTGACCATCTCCCTTGGGAAATAAAACTTATAGAATATGTTCTCCCTCAAGAACACTTCCACGCTTTTCTCTATGGATTCTTTAACTGCCTTCACTTCAACTCATTTTTTTCAAATAATAAGTGCATACAATGATGTACCTCTTTTTTCTGAATGTGAGGTTAATTGGTCCAATGAAATCCATGCCCCACTTTAGAAATGGTTCAAGAGTCACTTGAGGCTTTAGCGATATTTTATCCTTTTTTGTAGTCTTTCCCATCCTCTGGAATTTATCACATTTAGCAGTGTACCTCTTGTAATCTTGGTGTAGTGTAGGGCAATAGTATCTTACTTGGAGAATTTTTAAGGTTGTCCTCTTGGTAGAAAAATGGCCCCCATAAGGTCCATCATGGCATGCCAAGAGGATTTCAAATAACTAATATTCCACTAAACACATCCTCAATTATCATATGGTCCCAATCTGAAAAGTTTTCCCCCAATCCAAGTGTAAGGAGCACTTTTTTCTAACAATTCTACTCTTTTCCTTAGAGGATAGATTCAGAGGAAATCGCCCAGCAACCAAGAAGTTTGATATGTCAAAAAAAAAAGGTGATAACAATGAAATGGCGAAGTGGTTATCATTAGGAGACTAATCATCTATCATCTCCTCATTCTCTATAGGAAATGTTAGTCTAGACTAAAAATATGCAACCACATTTTCCTTTCTTGACTTGTCAACAATTGTTAGATAAACTTGTTGTAACAAAAATAACCATCTAATTATCCTAACATTAACATCAAGTTCTTTCATTAAATAATTAATGGCTACATGATTATTATGTATAAAAACCTGGCAACCTATTATGTAATGTCTAAACTTGTTCAGAGAGTGTACAATAGATAAGAGCTCTTTTTCACTAACTATGTAGTTGAGTTCAACCTTGGATAGATTATTACTGATAAAATATATGGCATAGGGAAACTTACCTTCCACTTGTCCTAAGGATTCCCCTACAACTTTTTTGGATGCATCTGTGTGGATGTGAAAAGGAAAGGCCCAATTTATATCCCTAAGAATTGGTGCAGTGGTCAATTTCTCTTTTATCTCTTCAAATGCTTCTTAACACTTATATGCCCAATAAAAATATGAATTCTTAGTTAACAATCCAAACAAAGGTGAGGCCATTTTACTAAAATCCTTGATAAATCTCCTATAATATCTAGCTAGTCCTAAGAAAATCCTAACATCCCTCTGTTTCTAAGGGACAAGTACCCTTTTGATAATGGAAATATTGTTAGGGTTGACTTTGGATCCCTTAAATAGGAAGTGACCTAGGACAGTCCATACATTCATAAAAAATTCACACTTTTCTAGACTTAGTGACATATTCATTTCAATGCACTTCTTTAAAATTTACATAGGTTGGAGAGGGTTTCTTTGAAATCATCCCCATAAGGAGTGAAGTTATCCATATACATTCCATATGTATCATGAACATGTTAAGCAAAAATGCTCAATATTTCCCTTTGGAAGGTGGCAGGGGCATTACATAATCCAAAGGGAAGGACCCTATAGGAAAAGCTCCCCCATGGACATGTGAATGTGGTATTATCGTGATCCTCAGGGATGATTTGGATCTGATTGCACCCACTGAAACCATCCAAGAATTAAAAGAGCTTCTTCCCTACAAGATCATCCAAAACTTTGTCAACAAAAGGCAAGGGAAAATAACATTTCTTTGTAGGCTTTTTTATTTCCTTGTAATCAACACAAATTATCCACTTCCCATTCTTTTTGGGTACTATAATAAGAGAAGACACCCACTCACTATCTAAGATAGGGTACACAAATCTTGCATCCAATAACTTATGCAATTATTCTTTCATAATGTCTTTAAGGTCATGATTCATTATTCCTTGGGGTTGGCACACAGGTTTACATCCCTCTTCAATGTAGATGTGATGTGTACAAATTGAGGGATGCACCCCTTTCATCTCTTTATAGTCCTAAACAAAGGCATCAAGATGTTGTATCAACATAGTCAACAATTACTCTTCTTACTCTGCTGAGAGGGAAGGACTCATTTTCATGGTTTTAGTTGTACTGGTTTCCACAATCTTGGCATGATGTTGATAAGAAATAGCAGTGAAGAGTTCTGCCCATGGGTTATTCTCAGGTTGCCCTAAATATACGTCTACTAGTTCATGAATTTGCATGGAAGCAGGATATTGGGTTTGCTAAAAATTGTCAATAATATCATCCTCATCTAGCTACCTTCTTACTACACTGGTTTGTAATGTACATATTGGGTAGGGGGATGACTAATAGAATTATTCTTCTTCTTCATCCTCTACCCATGTAGGAAAATTATGCTCCACAAGGGGTTGAGCAGGGGGGTATAATACAAGATGCTTTATAAGTTGCCCATTCATAATTGTCATGTTTCCAACCTTATAACTGATATAAGCATCGACAATATCTAACTAAGGTCTCCCTAAGATGAGAGGATACCCATTGAACTTGGTCTTGGGTTGGAGTATAAGGAAATATGTGATGTACTTCTAGGAATTGATGGAGATCATCAAATCCTTAGAAATACCCTCAAGGGCTATTATGCATTTGTCTGTAATTTGCAGCACCGTGGTGGTTTTCCTTAGGGCTCCCTGCATGTTGAGATTAAACATAGTTTATTTGATCGTGACATTGATTGCAACCCCAAGGTCAATTAATGTGTTGGGGACTACAATACTCTTAATCTGTACATCCACTAATGGGCTACCAAGATCCAAATACACTGGGGAGATGACCTTCCCAAGCATTAGATCATCCAGTTTCCTAACAAAATTGATAGTGCGAGGATCTTTTTTCTTCCTTCTAGGCCTCTTGAACCACACTTCCCTGATGAGCTTGTATAGATAGGAACATCTTTGATTTCCTCAAGGAGGGGTATTTTAACACGTAGGTTATTCAGTTCTCATATAATTTCAACCCGTTATTGGGTGTGCTACATAGGTTAGACCAAACTTTTAGGATAGGGAGGTATATTGGCTTAGCGGGTACTGTCTTCTCTTCTTCAAGATATACTGATGGAGAAGGTGGGTGAGAATCTAGAAGTATATTGTTAGATTGAAGGTTGATTTCCTATATTTCCACAACATAAGTAGCATAGGATGATTCCCCACTATATACCTGTTGGTCCTACTTGTTTTTTATGTTCGAATTGTTGAAAATGCAGCAAGAAAGTCTCAATTTTGATTTTGTCTTAATCAAATTAAGGAAATTCGAAATTCCACATTAGTAGACAACTTGTAGGAGTTGACTAAGGTGACCTGGCTCTTGTCACTCAGTAAAGAACACTTGATTTGAGTTAATGAGTTGGAGTTCAATTTAATTGAGTTGATTCCTAAAAAATGGGAGTCTAGCTTAGTTAATTTGAGTTAGGGGCATGAAGTTCAGTTGTGTGCAGTGATTCCTAAATTTTAGGAGCCTAGGTTGGTCTAAATTTATTTGTAGCAATTTAATTTAGTTAAATTGAGTTATGGTGAGTTAAACTAGTTCTAACTATTGGAGGAAGTAGTGGAAGGTCCAGTTGTGGAAGTGGAACTTCAACCACACTCAATGATCATCCAACCAACTAATCAATGAGCCTAAATTAGCTCATGCATACATAGAATTTGAATTGCCTAGTTATGGTGGAGTTTCCAATGTAGTGTACAGTTAATTATGTACTAGATTGAGTGTATAGTTCATAGTATTGGTCAGAGGATCAACCTAGAGGAATTGCGCAAGAAAATAGGGGGGAATTTCCTTGGGAATTTCGGGTAATTGCACTAGAAACACTGCAAGGAAATAGGATCTTGGAGGCTTGACAATTTGACTAAGTAGTGGTCAATTTTAGTGTGTCAAGTAGAGGATAGAAGATAGAGGTGTAGTTTTTGCTCAAGCTTGAGCAAGAATATTGTATTCATCTAGATTCTTTGATTAATGAAATACATGTAGTAAAGGGTTTTGAGCAGTTTCTTTCCCTAGATAAGTCTTTGTGTATGTGTGTTAAATATTGATGCATTTTAATGATTTGTGTTCTTCATCATGAATTTTATTTTTCAGATGAATAGAGTAGCTCTAGTCTTGCGATTTAATAAATTTCATGAGCCATTTAGAATCTACACATTAATTTCTACATGGTATAAGAGCTAGATTTGTAGAAATTTCTACATGGTATTAGAGCAAGATTCACATTAGAACTAGTCATTGAACTCCTAATGTACACTAATCATTGAAGAACTAATGAGTTATTAAGAGGTAGAGTTGATGGAGCCCTAGTTCAAGGCAGATCCAAAAGATCCTATGTGCAGACTTCTTAACGAAGCAAGATGGCTGCTAGTGGCAGATTCGCGAACTAATGTTTAGTGACACAAAAAGGAGTTGTGATAATTGATATTGGTAGATTTCAGAGCATAGGTATTTCGCACAGGGAGATGGAGACTCAGAGGGAGTCTATCTTCAGAGGGAGCATCTATATGGAAGCTAGTACTTCAGGATCTAGGGATATCAGACTCATTATTGCAATAGTTGTTGTAACAATGTGGAAGCAACAATAGAGCAGTAGTAGCAACAATATGTGTAGATCAGAGTTCACTTTGCATTCAACTATACCTACTAGTGTAAGGTGGGGTGACGTAGAGCCCTAGTCCCTGGAGTGCATAAATTCTGGCAACGTCCATTGAGGTGTTCTACTCATGGATCATTACCTTCTAACGGGGGCTCACAATATTCAATAGAAGGAGGATCAATATAAGTCAGATATTGAGGAGTGTAGAGGAGTGTTGATAGAAAAGAAAGAGGCTCAGTAGCAGAGCCAACATTAATACAAGCTTCCCAGTAGACTGTTGCAGACACAGTTCATTTAGTATTTTTTTGGATGCTCCTCAATTATAGGTGTTGCAGGAGCAACAAAAATTGTGAGAGGTGTTTCACGCAATACATTGCAAAGGTGCTAGATCAGGGTAGTTGAGAATCCCTTTCTTGTTGAGAGGGAGTATTGAAAATGTAGCAATAAAGTCTCAATTTTGATTTTTCCTTAATCAAATTGAGGAAATCCGAGATTACACACCAGTAGACAAATTGGTGGAGTTAACTGAGCTGGCATGGCTCTTGTCACTCATTTAAAAACACTCAATTCGAGTTAATGAGTTGTATTTCAGTTTACTTGAGTTGATTTCTAAAAAGTAGGAGTATGTCTCAGTTAATTCGAGTTAGGGGCATGAAGTTCAGTTGTGTGCAATGATTCCTAAATTTTAGGAGCCTGGGTTGGGTTAATTTTAGTTGTAGCAATTTAATTCATGTACGTTGAGTTATGGTCAGTTAAAATAGTTATAACTATTAGATGAACTAGTGGAACATCAAGTTGTGGAAGTGGAACTTCAACCATGCTCAGTGATCCGAATTGGATCCATGAAGAAAATCAGAGAACCATGATTGTATCAGATCGGGACAGACTTCAAAGAATTAAGAGCAGCAATCAGAAACACCTCTAAATAGTGGTAGTTAGTAGCCAACGTGGAATGATGAGGACCTCTGTCAAAGCGCACTGACCGAGGCCCATAAAGATTGCGCAGGAGGCGAAACTAACCCCTAGGAAGCCCGATAGGGAAAAGGAGGCAGTTTTGATGCGCGATTAGCACTAATCACGCATCACTGGGAAAAACTGCTCGAGAAGGAGAGGCCACAAGCACTCGGTCACATGGGAGCTGGGAAAACCATGGGGAAAAGGGTAAAGGCAAAGGCAGGACCCATGCTCCAAAAACCGGCGGTATTTATCGAGGGCACCCTTGGGTGGTAAGCAGATTTGGCGAAAACGGAGCGATTCCACTCAGCGCCCGATGCATGGTAGGCGGAGGAGAGAGAAAATTGCTACTCATTGCATGCTAACAGTCGAGCAAGTCAACCACGCGAAATGAGAGAATGGCGTCGAATCTGGGGGCTCCAGATCTAATGACTGAGATCGTGCCCGATGGGAAAGCCAAAATTGACAGGGGATTAAGCTGAGATCTACAAGGATTTGAAGTTCGATTTGACCGCCAAGGTGGCGGATGACTCATTCCACGACGTAATTGAAAAACTGAACTGACGAAGCAAGCTGGCGTAGTTTGCAGGAGGACAAGTGGCCACTCCATGTGAGCTTGATGATGATGCTGAAACAGGGAACTCCAAGTGAAGCTGTAGCAGGTGATCCGACGAAGGTGGAAGGGGAATCGAAAAACCATGAGATCAAATGGATTTAAAGCCATGAACAGACAAGCAGAAGACACGAAGAGGAAGAACAGAGAAAATAAGAAAAGGAGGAAGACAGAGAAAACGAAGAAAAGACTGTGAAGCAAAGAGCAAAAAGAAGACAGAGGGCCAAGCTGACCAAAGGTAGCGTCGAGCACCAGAGAGCTTGAGAGGTTCAAGCCATCCCTAAGAGGATCTGTCAGGACTGAGCACCACATTAGGCTCCTTCCATTAAAGACCAGAAAGGTCAAGAGCTGGTAAGGAAAAGAGTTTGTGCACTCTAGTGGCTTGGGGAATCCAAGAACCACCCTACCAAGCAAATTTTGTTTCAAGAGACTCGTATTGAGCTCCTTCATTGTAATTCTCTACTTTAAGACACAATAAAGAAGGCCACCACTAAGAGCTGGACCGGAGATGTAGCCCTGGAGGATAGGGTGAACTCCTTATTAAATTCTTGTGTTCTTATATTTGCTTACTGTGTTTCTCTACTGTTTTCCATTTCAAGTGTCTGTGTATTTGTAATCTGATCGATCTGTTGCCTAAATAACATAGACACACACTAGCACATGAGTCTGTAATACCTTCATTTAATAATTCTCTAACTGAGATCACTCATAGGGTGATTTTCAGATCAAGTGGTATCAGAACTTTAGGCTGTAAGGTTAGACAAGCTTGTGTTGGTTTAGCTGTGAATGCTCACTAGATCAAAGCTCAAATTAGGAGAAGGAGAGTTGGTTGAAACTAATCCTGAAATTGGGAGAGTCTATCCTCGGAAGACAATGTCAGAGGAAGGTTCTATGGGGCTAGACCCTCAATTCATAGAAAGTTTCCTAGCTATAAAGTCTATGGTAGAAAAAATGTATAGGGACTTTAGAAAGCATAAGGATGAAGATTCATCAGGTTCTAAACAAGACAAAGGAGAAGATGAATCACCTTTCCATGACCACTCAAAAGGAAAAGGGAAAGAGGAAAGCTTTCTCACACCTCCTAATAGCCTTGTGCATAACAAGAAAGCATCTTTGATCAAACTAGATGTTAAATTTTATTTTCCTATATATGATGGAGAGTTAAATGTGGAAAAGTTGGACAATTGGATTAGACAAATTGATCTTTATTGTAGAGTACAGAACATCGACTCAGACAAGAACAAGATTCAGTTGGCAAGCCTACACCTAGGAGGCACTCCCTTGGTTTGGTGGGAAGATAGAACCCAAGCTGACATGCAAAGACATGGTAAGACTATCTTTGTCTGGAGTGAATTTGTTTCTGCAATCAAAAAGCAGTTCTATCCATTGGCCTACATGCAACAAGCCATGATGAGTTGGCAAACTCTTTAGCAATTGAAAGGGAAAGTGTGCAAGGATACACTCAAGAATTTAGAAAGAGAGCATTGATTCTAGGAATCTCATTAGACTCACCAGAGACTCTTTTGAAGTAGATTGGTGGTCTACACAATGACATGAGGCATACCATCCTCATGTTTAATCCCACTAGTATGAATGAGGTATTTGTACAAGCTACTTATCTAGAAGCTAGAGGAAAGAATGGAAATCCAGAAGTTGGGGGACCATCCCAACCCACTGCAAGCAAGAGCAAGGAGAAAAGAAAGCAGAAGTGGAAAGCAAGGAAGGCTAACACTGCACAGAAAAGAAAAGCTTCATGCACTCACTATAAAAAGGATGGACATGATGATGAGCATTGTTGGATTCTACATCCAAAGCTGAGACCTAAGAAGTTCGAGGGCAAGAAGAAGAAAAATGTTGCAGCTATTCAGAAAGATTTGGGGTCAGACTCGGGAGATGAAACAACCATTGCAGCCACAAGTATAAAAGGTAAGAATTCTGAAGCATCTACTAGTAATTTTGCTCAATCTATTATTGATGAGGAGAATGAGAGAAAAAGGCATGAGCTTTTCCATATTCGAGTTGTTTCCAAATATCAAAAGATTGATACTTTGTTTGATAGTGGCTCACAAGTAAACCTAATTTCTGAAGCAATTGTAAAGAAATTGGGATTAGCAACTACACCTCACAAGAAACTATACCCATTAGGATGGTTGATGATAAAGCACAACTACCAGTGACTAGACAGTGCAAACTCAAGTTTTCTTTTGGGTCAGCATTTGTAGATGAGGTTGAGTTAGACATAATTCCTTTGGATATATGTGGAATTGTTTTAGGAAGTCCTTACTTGTATGATAGAAAAGCTATTTTCTATAGAGCTGAGAACAAGTATCTACTTGTTAAAGATGGAATCGAATACTTTGTAAGAGCTCATAAGCTCAAGAATAATTATACTCTCATAAACTCAGGGTAGATGAAAAGAATGATAAATTCATGCAAACAATTCTTACTGATGGTTGTAAAGGAAAAGAAACCTGATAAAACCAATGTATTTGAGGGTTATAATGCTAAACAACAAACTGATATAGAAAAGGTTGTTTCAGAGTATGATGTCTTGTTTCAAGAACCTAAAGGTATGCCACCCAAAAAGGAAATAGTACATGATATTATTTTGCAGTAAGATGCTCCATTGCCTAATATTAGAATGTACAGGTTGTCTGCTTTAGAGAATGCTGAAATCAAGAAGCAGGTGCAGGAGTTGCTCGAGAAGGGGTTCATCAGGCCTAGCACATCACAATGTGGGTCACCAATCATTTTGGTGAGAAAGAAAGATGGCTCATGGAGAATGTGCGTTGAGTACCGAGCACGGAATAATATAACAATAAAAAATCGTTATCCCCTTCCTCACATAGATGATCTTATTGAAGGAAGTTGTTTATTTCACCAAGCTAGACTTGCACAGTGGATACCATCAGGTCAGAGTTGCAGAACAAGATGCATGGAAGACTGCTTTCAAAACAAAGCAGGGATTGTATGAGTGGCTGGTTATGCCTTTTGGCTTAACTAATGCTCCTGCTACTTTCATGAGATTAATGAATGATGTACTCAGACCTTTTCTTGATGATTTTGTTATTGTGTATCTGGATGACATTCTGATTTTTAGTAAAATGTGGGAAGAACACTTAAAGCATGTTAAGCAGACATTAGATGTTTTGAAAAGAGAAAAACTTCATGTTAAACTCTCAAAATGTGAATTTGGCAAAACATCTCTAAATTATTTGGGTCATATAGTAGGGGGTGGTGAATTGAAAATAGATCCCTCTAAAGTGGTAGTCATTGTAAACTGGCCTAAACCCAAGTCTGCTACAGAAGTGAGAAGCTTCTTAGGAGCAACACAATATTGGAGGAAGTTCATTTCTAACTTTTCCTCAATTGCAGCTCCCTTACATGCTTTAATAGGATTGAACAAGGTGTTTCAGTGGGGAGGCAAACATCAAAAAGCCTTCGACACCTTGAAAGAAAAGATTAGTACAACACCTGTACTAGCATTGCCTGATCTGCAAAGACCATTTGAGATCCAAACAGATGCCAGTGACTATGCCATGGGAGCAGTGTTGACACAACACGATAAACCCATATGTTATCATTATGAGACTTTTAATCCTACAGTAGTTAACTATCCTACATATGATAAAGAATTGTATGCATTAGTTCAGAGTGTGAAAAAGTGGAAACATTACTTAATGGGAAAAGAGACAGTAATACATACTGATCATCAACCACTTCAATATCTACACTCCCAAACTAAGTTGCAACAATCAAGACACTACAGATGGATGGGTTTTCTACAACAGTTTCATTTAGTCATCAGATATAAAAAGGGCATACATAACAAAGTTGCAGACATGTTATCTAGACCCATTATAAATGCATCTACTATACTTAAGCATAATTCTGTGCTACATGAAAGCTACATTGAACAATATGCTCAAGATATAGACTTTAAAGATGTATATGCAACTTTGAGTCAAGGCAAAAGGGTAGAAGAATTGGATTATCATGTGAGGGACTGACTCTTATACCATTGTGGGAAACTCTGCATTCCACAAACTGAGAGAGTAAAGATAATTAGAGAAGCACACAGTTCTCTGATATCAGGTCACGTTGGGGTAAGTAAAACAGTTTCACAACTGCAAAGATTTTGTTATTGGCCAAAAATGAATGAGACAATTTCTAGATATGTAAGAGGGTGTACTATGTGTGCTAAAAGTAAGCCCAACAATAGAAAACTAGGCTTGTACACTCCATTACCAGTTCCTTCTCACCCTTGGGAAAGTGTTTCCATGGATTTTGTTGGAGGACTGCCTAAATATAGGAAAGGTCATGACTATCTATATGTTGTTGTGGATAGGTTCAGCAAAATGTGTATTTCAATACCTTGTAATAAACATATTACAGCTGAAAAAACTACAAAATTGTTCTTTGAACATGTATGGGTTCATTTTGGATTACCCACTTCTATTGTATCTAATTGAGACACTCGATTTGTGGGGAAGTTTTGGTCAAGTCTATGGGAACTGATGGACACCAAACTGAAGAAGAGCACAACTTTTCATCCACAAACTGATGGCCAGATAGAAGTAGTTAATAGGATAGTGATCCAGTTACTCAGAGGATATTGTAGCAAACATCCTAAGCTTTGGGATGAACATTTGTGTTATGTGCAACATGCTTAAAATAGAGCGAAACATTCTTCTACACAGAGATCTCCTTTTGAGACCTGTTTTGGTTTCACACCAAGGTCTCCTTTGGATTTTGTCTTTGGTAAAGATACCACAGTTGATGGACACAGTGATGTGGACAAGGCAACTAGGTTCATTGAACAAATCCAGAAGATCCAGCAGGCAGTACAGGAACAGCTGGAAAAGAGCCAAGCCAAATACAAGGCTAGGCATGACAAGCATCGGATGGAACATAGTTTCCAAGTTGGTGACCAAGTCTGGTTGTACATCAGCAAGGATAGGATGCAAGGTGAAGGTAAAAAGCTAAAGCTTATCAGGTATGGACCCTTCAAGATACTTGAGAAGATTGGTGAGAATGCTTTTCACCTTGATCTACCAGCTTACATGTATATCTACTCAGTCATAAATGCAAATTGCTTGAGATTGTTTGAACCCTCACTGATTGAGGATCCTGAAGAGCAAAGTCAGTTGCCTTCTATTGATGACCTGCTACCTGAATATCTTAATGAATTGCAGGAAGACACAGTGCTGGACAAGAAGGTGAGAAGAACGCATAGAGGAGATGTTGAGTACCTCAGAATTGGGCTCAAAGGTTCAAAGCCGAGCAGTGCAAAGTGGATTGAGATTGGACAAGTGAGACAACAGTACCCTCACTTAGTCGATGCTTGAAAAACCAACTTTTGGTGGTCCAAAATCTTTTTAGTGGGAAGGCCGTGATCCGAATTGGATCCATGAAGAAAATCAAAGAACCATGACTGTATCAGATTGGGACAAACTTCAAAGAATTAAGAGCAGTGATCAGAAACACCTCTAAACAGTGGCAGTTAGTAGCCAGCGTGGAATGACGAGGACCTCAGTCAAAGCGCACTAACCGAGGCCCATGGAGACTGCACTGGAGGCGAAACTAGCCCTTGGGAAGCCCGGATCAGGAAAAGGAGGCAGTTTTTGATGCGTGATTAGCGCTAATCATGCATTGCTGGGCAAAACCCCTCAAGAAGGAGAGGCCCCAAGTGCTCGGTCACATGGGAGCCGGGAAAACCATGGGGAAAAGGCTAAAGGCAAAGGCGGGACCCGCACTCCAAAAACCGGCGGTATTTATTGGGGGCACCCTTGGTTGGTAAGTAGATTTGGTGAAAACGGAGCGATTCCACTCAGCGCCCGATGCGTGGTAGACGGAGGAGAGAGAAAACCATTGCTCATCACGTGCTAACGGTCGAGCAAGTCAACTGTGTGAAATGAGTGAATGGCATCGAATCTGGGGGTTCCAGATCTAATGGTTGAGATCGCGCCTGTTAGGAAAACCAGAATTGACAAGGGATTAAGCCGATATCTACAAGGATTTGAAGTCTGATTTGACCACCAAGGTGGTGGATGACTCATTCCATGACGTAACTGAAAAAACGAATCAACGAAGCAAGCTAGCGCAGTTTGCAGGAGGACAAGTGACCACTCCCTGTGAGCCTGATGATGACACCGAAACAGGGAAATCCAAGCGAAGCTGTAGCAGGCGATCTAACAGAGGTGGAAGGGGAATCGAACAACCATGAGATTGAATGGATTTAAAGCCATGAACAGATAAGCAGAAGACATGAAGAGGAAGAACAGAGAAAAGAAGAAAAGGAAGAAGACAGAGAAAGCGAAGAAAAGATAGTGAAGCAAAAAGCAGAAAGAAGACAGAGGGTCAAGCTGACCAAAGGCAGCGTTGAGCACTAGAGCGCTTGGTTCAAGCCATCCCTGAGAGCATCTATCAGGACTGAGCACCACATTGGGTTCCTTCCATTAAAGACCAAAAAGGTCAAGAGCTGGTAAGGAAAAGAGTCTGTGCACTCTAGTGGCTTGGGGAATCCAAGAACCACCCTGCCAAGCAAATTCTATTTCAGGAGACTCGTATTGAGCTCCTTCATTGTAATTCTCTGCTTTAAGACAAAATAAAGAAGGCCACCATGGAGAGCTGGACCAGAGACGTAGCCTCGGAGGATAGGGTGAACTCCTTATTAAATTCTTGTGTTCTTATATTTGCTTACTGTGTTTCTTTGCTGTTTTCCATTTCAAGTGTCTGTGTATTTGCAATCTGATTGATCTGCTGCCTAAATAACATAGACACACACTAGCACATGAGTATGTAATACCTTCATTTAATAATTCTCTAACTGAGATCACTCATAGGGTGATTTTCAGATCACTCAGTGATCATCTAGATAACTAATCAATCAACTTAAATTAGCTCATGCATGCAGAGAATTTGAATTGCCCAGTTGTGGTAGTGTTTCCAAGGTAGTGTACGATTAATTATATACTAGATTGGGTGTATAGTTCATAGTAATGGTCAAAGGATCAAACCAAAGGAATTGCGTAAGAAAATAGGGGGAATTTCCTTGGGAATTGAGGCTAATTCCACCAAAAATAGCGCAAGGAAATAGGATCTTGGAGGCTTGAAAATTTGGCTAAGTATTGGCCAATTTTAGTTAGCCAAGTAGAGGATAGAACATACAGGTGTTGGTTTTTCTCAATCTTGGGAAAGCATATTGTATTCAACCATATTATTTGATTAATGCAATACAAATAGTAAGGGGTTTTGAGCAGTTGCTTTCCCCTAGATAAATCTCTGTGTATGTGTGTTAAATCTTGATGCATGTTAATTATTTGTGTTCTCAATCATGAATTTTCTTCTGCAGATGAGTAGAGTAGCTTCTATTCTTGTGATTTAGTAAATTTCATGAGAACCTTACAATCTACACATTAATTTCGGCATGGTATCAGAGCTATATTTGTAGAAATTTCTACATGGTATCAGAGCTAGATGTGTAGAAAATTATACATGGTATAGAGCTAGATTTGTAGAAATTTCTACACGGTATCAGAGAAATATTCAAATTAGAACCACTCATTGAACTCCTCATGTACACTAATCATTTAAGAACTAATGAGTGTTAAGCGACAAAGTTGTTGGAGCCCTAGTTTAGCGTAGATCCATAAGACCCTATGTGTATACTTCTTAATGGAGCAAGAAGGTTTCTAGTGGGAAGATTAGCGAGCCAATGTTTAGAGACACAAAAGGGAGTTGTGATCATTGATATTGGTATATTGAGGAGCATAGAGATTTCCCACAGGGAGATCGAGACTCAGAGGGAGTGTAGTTTCAGAGAGAGCATCCGTATGGAAGCTTGTAATTCAGGGTCTGGGGAGATCAGACTCATTATTGCAGTAGTTGCGGCAACAATACAAAAGCATCAATAAAGCAATAGAAACAACAATGTGTGTAGATTAGAGTTCGCTTTGCATGCAACTATACCTCCAGGTGTGAGGTGCGTTGATGTAAAGCCCTAGTCCCAGGAGTGCAGAAATTTTGGTAGTGTCCATTGAGGTGTTATGTTCATGCATCATTACCTTGCTACGAGGGTCCACAATATTCAGTCGTAGGAGGATCAGTGTTAGTCAGATAATGAAGAGTGCAAAGGAGTGTTGATAACAGAGTAGGAGGCTCAATAGCAGAGTCAACATAAACACATTTTTCCTAGTAGACAGTTTCAGACACAATTTATTTAGTCTTTTTTTGGATGCTTCTTAGTTTCAAGTATTGCAGGAGAAACAACTATAGTGAAAGGTGTTGCACCCAGTCAATTCCAAATGTGATAGATTGGGGTAGTTGAGAATCCCTTTCTTGTCAAGAGGGAGTGTTGAAAATGTAGTAAGAAAGTCTCAATTTTGATTTTGGCTTAATCAAATTGAGGAAATTCAAAATTCCACATAAGAAGACAACTTGGAGGATTTAACTAAGGTGACATGGCTCTTGTCACTCAGTTAAGAATACTCAATTTGATTTAATGAGTTGAAATTCAGTTTGCTTGAGTTGATTCTTAAAAAATAGGAGTCTAGCTCAGTTAATTCGAATTAGGGGCATGAAGTTCAGTTGTGTGTAGTGATTCCTACATTTTAGGAGCCTAGGTTGAGTTAATTTTAGTTGTAGCAATTTAGTTCAGTTAAATTAAGTTATGGTTAGTTAAACTAGTTCTAATTATTAAAGGAACTAGTTGAAGGTCAAGTTTTGGAAGTGGAACTTCAACCACACTAAGTGATCATCCAGATAACTAATCAATCAACCTAAATTAGTTCATGCATGAAGAGAATTCGAATTGCTCAGTTGTGGTGGAGTTTCCAAGGAAGTGTAGAATTAATTATATACTAGATTGAGTGTATAGTTCATAGTATTTGTTAGAGGATTCACCCAGAGGAATTGCGTAAGAAAATAGGGGGAATATCCTTAGAAACCGAGTCTAATTCCCCTAGGAACAATGCAAGGAAATAGGATATTCGAGGCTTGAAAATTTGGCTAAGTATTGGTCAGGTTTAGTCAGTCAAGCTGATTATAGAAGATATAGGTGCAATTTGTGCTCAAGCTTGAGAAATCATATTGTATTCATCCAGATTCTTTGATTAATTCAAAACAAATAGTAAGGGGTTTTGATCAGTTTCTTTCCTCTAAATAAATATTTGTGTATGTGTGTTAAATATTGATTCATCTTGATGATTTGTGTTCTCCATCATGAATTTTCTTCCATAGATGAGTACAATAGCTTCTAGACTTCTAATTTAGTAAATTTCATGAGTAGTTTAGAATCTACACATTAATTTCTACACGAATTGGGTTGGGTAGGCATTTGAGGTTATTGGGTTGGATTATTGCGGGGGAGTTTTGTTTGAGGAGGAGAAGGAGGAATTAAGGGATTATTGTGGGGGAGCTATGCTTGAGGAGGAGAAAGAGGAATTAAGGTATGTGGTTGGGCTTCCTGGCGCCTCCATCCTTGTGAAGGATTGCTCCATTGAGAAGGTTAGGGCTGATATGGATGGAAGGGTGGATTAATAGGATGAGGAGGTCTGAGAATATTGAGGAGGATAATACCAAGGGGAAGGCATCGAACAAGGTGACTTGGATGGAGGATACCAAGGTTGAAAAGGTGTACTCTGATTGGGATTGAAAGAAGGATAACGTACACTTTGCATGGCTAACTGATATGGCTGAGGGCCTTGTGGCCTTCTTTGGTTGACAAAACAAAGCTGCTCCAAGCTCCAATCCACCTTTAGTCCCTTGTTATACTACCTTCATACGTAGAAGAGAGGGGAATTTGTTAGTTTCATGATTCTCTTAAAAAACTGAGCATATTTCTATGACATTTAGTGCGAACTCATTTCAAGGGTGCCTCTTGGTGCATATAGGGGAAAATATAGCAAGTTCCCTTTCTTCCTCCTCTTATTTTTTCTTAATCTGCATGGTGTTCATTTGTAAAGAAAAATTATTCAACATTTCACTCTTAAATCTCCTATATTATTCCCTATTTCATGTTTGATAGTTGACATAGAGGGTGAAGAATGTCCTAGAGTTTGACTAGATCTACCTCTTTTCCTTCTTGTGCTAGTGTGATTCTTAAATATTGTCTTGATTTCATCATAATTCAACTCATAAATGTCTCCATCATACAACACATTAAGGTTTCCATTATCTCATCTCCAACTCCTTTGAGTAACACAATATTTATAGAATTTGGGTCAAGGGCGCAATTATCTCTCCTATAGCTGATTTGAAATTTTTCTTCGTAGCCCTCTAGGGACTCATATATTCCCTGAGTCAATATAAAGATTCATTCCTTGGTGTTCCTATATCTACAATAGTATTTGCACTTCTAATTGAAGGCTTGTTGCATTTGAGCCCAAGTGATGATGCTACCTCCTTCCAAACTCATGAACGAGCTCATGGTTGCATCATTGAGAGTGGAAGGAAACAAATTTAGCTTCTTCTCATTAGAAGTGTAATCATAGGTTCTACAAATGACAACAAATTCAAACATGAATGTATCAGGGTCCTTAGAAGCTATGCCATGGAAGTGTGGGAGAGTAGTGGGGTTTATGTTCTTCATTATGGCTTCTCCATTGGATTCTTTGATAGGAAATATCTCATGCTACCTATTTTCAGCTATCTCTTGGGTTGGTGGTGTAGGTTCTTCCTCTCCTATAGATTCCTTAAATATCTCTAGTTTCTCACATCAGGGTTCTCCAAATCTGTTATGAAACCAACTCACAAAAAGATAGAAAAGAAAGATAAACGCCTTAGAATTCAGCCTCTTCTAGGGGGCAACCCCCTTTACATTACACAAATGAACAATTCTTGGATGATACAAATGACAAGACCTCCTCTCTATATATAGGAGTCTAAGGGGTCATAATATAATCAGCACTGGCATAACAATAATAATGTAAGGGCACAATAATACAATAGTGGGATTCTATGGGGCATAATAATAACAATATGGGGACTACATGGGCACAACAATATAATAAGGGGGTTGTACTAATAACAATAAGGGATTACACTAGTAGTATAGGGACCTAACATGCCCCTCTCCTTCAAAAAGTGTTGTCCTCAATGCTTGAGTAGTTCTGGATGCTTCTATATAGAATTATTGTCCTCCCATGTGGAATATTCAGCGGGTAAGTTCTTCCACTTGATGAGATACTCTGAAATTGATTGATTTTGTAGTTGTCGGGTTCATTTTTCTATGACTGCTCCAGGTTCCAATATGATTTTTCCTTCCTCATCAAGTTCTGTAAATATTGTTTGAACTGGGATCTTTTGCAAATTTTGAATGAGTGGCCACACTTCTTCATCCTTCTTCCATTCATCCCTTTCTTCATTTATCCAATATGGTTGGATAATAGGAATAGCACAAAATAATGCTTCCATATCCTCATCCTTTCTTGAGAGTGCATTTGCAACAACATTTTGCTTCCCTTTTTTCTAGATGATTTCAAAGTCTTAACCCAACATATTTGTGACCCATTTTTTCTGTTCTTCTAAAGATAATATTTTGTTCTAAACTGTATTTAAGACTATCATTATCCATAATTACCTTCAAGTGTCTTCCCATTAGGTAAGGTTGCCATTTCTTAAGTGCAAGTAGTATTGCTAACATTTCCTTCTCATAAATGGCTTGTTTGAGATGTAGCTGTAAAAATACCCAATCACCTACATCAAAAATTCTTTCACTACGATGTTGATCTGCCTGTTGTTTCATTCGATTCTACACCAAAGTGGCGTTATCCTTTAAAAGTTGGAGAACTTGTTGTTTATGCTCGATGTGATCTTTCACTGCTTAAATCTTTTTGTTCTTGATATGTCCTATCTTGAGAGTTTGAGGAGTGGTAATTTCTTCCAATGCATTACAAGATATGGTCGGATTCATTTCTTGATGCTCGATGTGATCTTTCACTTCTGGAACATTTTTCTTCTTGATATGTACTTCTATATTGATAGTTTGAGGAGTGGTAATTCCGGCCAATGCATTACTAGATATGGTTGGATTCATTTCTTCTTTCTCGATGTGATCTTTCACTTCTTGAACCTTTTTCTTCTCAATATGTCCTTCTATTTTGAGAGTTTGAGGAGTGGTAATTCTTGCCAATGATTTACAAGATATGGTCGGATTCATTTCTTCTTTCTCTCAGGTTGGTTCCTAGTGTATATCCTCTTCTTTTGATGTTTCTTGATCCTTTTCTTCCTCTTCTTCATAATCTATGTAAAATAATTTCTTCTAAGCACACTTATGACCTTTAGTATATTTTCTATCACAATTGTAACAAAGCCCTTCTTCTCTTTTTTCTTCCAATTGTTGTGGTGTAAACCTTGTAGGTTGTGGAAGGCTAGGAGAAAAAACACTTCCATAATTATAGTCGTGAGTGGTGGGATTCCTTTTTTCATAAGTTTGCTTTTAATTTTTCTTGCCAACCTGAATGCCTTCTCCAATGAATCAAGTTCCCAAAGACGAACCTCATGTTGAATGTTATCCTTTAAAGTCCCTATGAAGGCATTAATCCTTTTCTTCTATGGAATATCATTCACCCTTATATTCAATTATGAAAGTCCTCAATGTGCTCTATCATTGAACCCTTTTGTTTGAGATTTATCAATTGGCTAAATAAGGTGTTTCTCTTTGTATCCTCATAATGTGCTATCATTTCCTCCGTGAAAATTGACCACGTGACAAGTGGTTTATGAGAACAAAGCCCTTCATACCATAAAAATTGATTCAGTTCTAAATATAAAGATGCAATATGTACCTTTTGTAATAGTTGCACCTCATGTCGATCAAAATATTGCTCCATCTGTAGTATCCAATTTAATAGATCCTTGCCATCAAACCTCCTCATATCGCTTTTTTAATTTTTATTTTAGGATCTTGCTCTTGAAATGACTATAACTCTGTAATTTCATATCTCCAATTTCTACAATTTCATCCTACAGTAGCCCTCAAAGTCCTCTTTCTAACCTCGCAAGTCCGATCATAATTGGATTCCCGAAGAAAGAGTTATGCCCAATCTCTCGCGATGACCTAATTATATACTCATTCAATAGGGCGAACTTGTACTAAGTGCCACGTGTCCCTGTTGCGACCTTAGGTTTTGAAACTGATACCCAAACAACTAAAGTCTATCTTCGTTCTGCCACTTTTTATAAAATTTGAATTCGATGCTCCCAGCGAGAGTTATGATGATTTTCCCAAGGTCGTCAGTTTGGGATGTAATCTAGGATATTTCAAAAACCCTAAATTTCTTGGACTGTATCTCTGACAATATAGAGAGACATGATCTGAAATTTGGGCCCGAGCTTCACCAGGATTTCATCTCAAATGGGTTTCAATGTTAGAATCTAAACCTTCGTAGAAAACAAATTATAGCAAAAATTCCACGATGACCTATTTGAGATGGAATTCTAGATCTTGCAAAAACCCTAACTTCCTTAGATCATATCTCCGCAAATATAGCGTAAAAAGATCTAAAATTTGGACCCGAGGTTCAGTGAGAGTTTGGCTCAAATGGGTTTGTTTTTTAGATTCTGAAACGTTGCAAAACAAATGTTATAGCACAAATTCCACGATGACTTGTTTGGAGCAGCGAAACCCTAGAATCCAAATCTCTGATACCAAATGTTATGAAAATAGCTCACAAAAAGATAGAAAAGATAGATAAATGCCTTATAAATCATCCTCTTTGAGGGGGAAACCTCCTTTACATTACACAAATGAACAATTCTTGGATGATACAAATGACAATGCCTCCTTTCGATATATAGGAGTCTAAGGGTTCATAATATAATCAGAGCCAACATAACAATAATAATGTAAGGGCTCAATAATAACAATAGTGGGCTTCTATGGGGCACAATAATAACAATATAATAAGGGGGTTGTACTAATAACAATAAGGGGTTACACTAGTAGTATAGGGACCTAACATGCCCCTCTCCTTCAAAAAGTGTTGTCCTCAATGCTTGAGTAGTTATGGATACTTTTGTATAAAATTCTTGTCCTCCCATGTGGAATATTTAGCGGGTAAGTTCTTCCACTTGATGAGATACTCGGAAATTGATTGAATTCATAGTTGTTGGGTTCTTGTTTCTGTGACTACTTCAGGTTCCAATATGATTTTTCCTTCTTCATCAAGTTCTCGCAATATTGTTTGAACTGGGAGCTTGTCAGCTATAACCTTCTTTAAACATGAAACATGGAAAACTGGGTGCACTCGGGAAGCTGCATGAAGCTCCAATTTGTATGCCATAGTACTAATCTCATTACTATTGTAATTGTATCCCCTTATTGTTATTGTTGTGCTCATTACAATGGCAATAGTAATGGGCTCATTACTAATCTCATTACTATTGTCGTTGTAGCCCCATAGTCACCAAATAAGAGTGATGGTTGACTGCTTGTAGTAGTGAGGGTTTTTTGCAGAAATTTCCCTAGGTTGTCGCTAACCCTATGAGGCATGAAATAAATGTATTTTTTTGTTTTTGTTTCTTTTCTTTGTGGATTGTTGTCGATAGAAAAAAAAACAGATGCAAGGGATTTGTTTTTTGTTTTTTACGTAATAAAATTAAAAGAGAAATCAACTCAAACAATAATCAACACCTACTTTGATACCTCCCCAAAAACGACATGAAAAAGTGATTAGGCTTGGTATTGCAACAAGAATGTTTCAACTCCTAGGGCTACCAACTTTAATTTATCAATATAGGATTCATACAAACTTAAGAGGTGACATTGTTGTATGCATTGTAAGATAAGTTCTATTTAAGATTCTTTGAGGCAATGAATCAAACCAAGAGACCATTTTACAAACTAAATATAGATTTTACAAGAAGGAGAAATATTGCATAAAAGGAAATCCTATTCTACTTACAAGGAATGAAATTTTTTGCATAAAATGAAATTGTAATCTACTTGCAAGGAATGAAATGCTTGGAATAGAAACCCTAATCTATTCCACAAAATAAATGACAGAGAAATAAACCTATCCTAGATGCATAAATAGAATAGCATGAAATCAACCCTAAACTACAACATTCAAAGGAGATATTATTATATTGACAAGTTTCAAGAAAAATTAAAGAAGCGACAATCTAAATTATCCCTATGTTATTAAATTCATGAGCTCAATACCTAACCCTAATTTCATAAATAAATTATAGTCATGAAATGAAATTTCTAAGTGGTCTATGCTCTTCCTTAAGGTTGGTTCCAAGGCCTAATAGATGTTGTGAAAGGTCGAGGAAAAAATTAATCTTAAAGGGAAATTTTGGTCAAGTTCTAATGGGTCCTATGTGGTGGTCCAAGATGTTACAGGATTGCTACAAGATGCTATAGGGTTACCCCGTATTGCTATCGGATTGAATTTGAGAGGATTCCAAGGGCTTAGGATGTGATCTAAAAACAGGGAAAGGTGGGAGAAGTTTTGAGAAGGGTATGGAGGTCCTTGCCAAGCATAGTACTCCTCAGCAACCCACCTTGCACAAGGGAAGAATAGCCTCTAACGAATCTATCATGAATTTTCTATGTGCAGGTTGCTTGAGTCAAGTTTTGGATAATGAAAGGAGGTTCTTGATGGTAGGATCACAAATGAAAATGATAGTTCTCTTCCTTTCAAACCAATAGTATTACCTACACACTAAAATGTTACTTAACTAGTAAAACATCAAAGTATAAAGAATGTCAACAATACTAATTACAGAAAATAAAACTAGAAAGGAAAGGATGAGTTGAATTTTTATTAAGAGCTAACTATTACATCTAGAAAAAACCTATCTTTTTTCTCTTGTGAATACAAAGTATACAACCACACTTTCCAAGAGAGATGATTGGTAAATCTGTAGAAGAATTTTTTTATATAAGAAAATATTACAAAAAGAAAAGGAAATATTGCTAAACTAAGTACAAGAAAGAATTTTCATATCTTAAATGTATAGGGGATAGAGAATAGAGTGCTTGGGTTTGTCCCTAACCCAAGGGAAATCAACCCTCTAAAACACACTCATATTGAAGAGAACAAAATTCTTTTCATTGATCTCAAAAAGTGAACAAGTACATGATATGGAAACTAAAATGACGAGTACAAGCTCCTAGCTCTAGTAGTCACTATGCTCCTCTATAAAGTTAAATCTTACTGATATCTTGGGCTCATTTATTTATACAAAATGGGTGAGGGGAAAACCTCCTTGGAAGGAGTGATGCTTCCTTCCAAAATCCATATAAAAGTGGATATAGTCTCCTGAGATCCTTGTATCCATTAAGTGTAGTAACTGCCCAATAGTCAACCAATTTGTTGGTGAGTTAATGTAGGGAACAAGATTCATACATTTCATCTAGTTGGTCTCCTTTAGAAAGTTAAATCATATTGAGATCTTGGGCTCATTTATTTATACAAAATGAGTGAGGGGGAAGCCTCCTTAGAAGGAGTGATGCTTCCTTCCAAAATCCCTATAAAAGTGGATATAGTCTCCTGAGATCTTGTATCCACTAAGTGTAGTAACTGCCCAATAGTCAACCAATTTTTTGGTGAGTTAATGTAGCGAACAAGCTTCATACATTTCCTCTAGCTGGTCTCCAACGTACTTCTGCAAAATAAATGCTCTTTTTCCTACACATTAATAATGTTATGTCAAAGGATATGATAAATAATCCTTAATATCCCTAATAAAAACATTATACTTGAAAAGGGTGTTATAAAATGAAAAGAGAGAGGTAAATGTATGCCAAAGGATGGCCAAATTGACCTTGATTTATTCCTATTCAGTAGGCCCGTCATCACCTTTAATCTCACACCCTGAAAACCTCATCTTTTGCATCATCCAGCTTTTCGGATACTGATTCATGTTTTTGGTTGATTTTCTCATTAGATAATCTTGGACAAAAGGGCCAATACCTACATTATTTCATTGAAGTGTCGGAAATCTCTTTGATATTTTTTAATGGAATTTTATGGGCACACCTTCTAATCTCAAGTAGTTTTTCCTAATTTTCCTATTGAACTCAAGGCTCAAACGATATCATTCAAAGTCAAAGTCATCGATGACCCAATAGTTTATAATCTCTTGCTTTGCTGAAGCTAGTTTTATGACATGAGAACTATTGTCTCACTTGTATTCTACGTTGTGATGTTCCCCAGTCAGGGTAAAATAGTCACAATTGACTAGCTGACGTTTTGCAAGCCCAAATAGCATTTCCATGGTAGACAATTAGTTCTATTTGTAGGATAGTCTACTTCTCATATTAAAAGCATTGGAGTGTGGATGTTTAAAGACCCTTCGTTGATGGGAATGTTTTACATGACTCCTCCTTGTTACACATCATTTTGTCACTGTCCCTGTACTCCCCATTCCTTGATCCTGGAGGACCTCTACAGTCAACCCTACAAATACTCTTTTTCCTACACATTAATAATGTTAGGTCAAAGGATATGATAAATAATCCTTAATATCCCTAATAAAAACATTATACTTGAAAAGGGTGTTATAAAATGAAAAGAGAGAGGTAAATATATGCCAAAGGATGGCCAAATTGACCTTGATTTATTCCTATTTAGTAGGCCCGTCATCACCTTTAATCTCACACCCTGAAAACCTCATCTTTTGCATCATCCAACTTTCCGGATAATGATTCATGTTTTTGGTTGATTTTCTCATCAAATAATCTTGGACAAAAGGGCCAATACCTACATTATTTCATTGAAGTGTCGGAAATCTCTTTGATATTTTTTAATGGAATTTTATGGGCACACCTTCCAATCTCAAGTGGTTTTTCCTAATTTTCCTATTGAACTCGAGGCTCAAATGATATCATTCAAAGTCAAAGTCATTGACGACCCAATAGTTTATAATCTCTTGCTTTGTTGAAGCTAGTTTTATGACATGAGAACTATTGTCTCACTTGTATTCTATGTTGTGATGTTCCCCAATCAGGGTAAAATAGTCACCATTGACTAGCTGACATTTTGCAAGCCCAAATAACATTTCCATGGTAGCCAATTAGTTCTATTTATAGGATAGTCTACTTCTCATATTAAAAGCATTGGAGTATGGATGTTTAAAGACCCTTAGTTGATGGGAATGTTTTCCATGACTCCTCCTTGTTACACATCATTTTGTCACTATCCCTGTACTCCCCATTCCTTGATCCTAGGTGACCTCTATAGTAATACTAGTGATGCCCCCATTACTATTGTATTTGTATCCCTTATTAATATTGTTGTGCCCCTATTGTCCCCATATTGTTATTACTGTGCCCCATAGAATCCCTCTATTGTTATTTTTGTGCCTTTATATTATTATTGTTAAGTCGGCTTGGTTATATTGTGACCCCCCAGACTCCTATATATAGAAAGGAGGTTTTGTCATTTGTATCATCAAAAAATTGTTCATTTGTGTAATGTAAAGGAGGTTGCCCCCTCGAAGAGGCTGAATTCTAAGGCGTTCAACTATATTTTCTATCTTTTTGTGAGCTGGTTTCATAACATTTGGTATCAGAGCTTTGGATTCTAGGGTTTTGCTGCTCCAAATAGGTCATTGTAACATTTTCGCTATAACGTTTTTTTCTAAGACATTTCAGAAGCGAAACAAAAAACCCATTTGAGACGAAAGTGCACTGAACCTCAGGTCCAAATTTTAGAGCTTTTTGAACTATATTTGTGGAGATAGTATCTGAGGAAGTTGGACTTTTTGCAGACTCCTGAATTACATTCCAAACAGGTGACCTTGGGAAAATCGCCATAACTTTTGTTTCGAGTATCAGATTGAAATTGCATAAGAAGTTATAGAAAGAGGATGGACTGTAGTTTCTTGTGTATATTTTTCAGATACTAAGGTCAAAACAGTGACACGTGGTACTTCATACAAGTTCGCTCTTCTAGAAAGGTCTATAATCAAGTCATCTTGGGAGATTGTGCATAACTCTGCCTTGGAGAATCTAAATTCAATCAGACTGGTGGCATTAGAAAGAGGACACAGAGGGCTACTTCAGATCACAATTTCAAAAATGGATGATCTGAAATTACAGAGATACGTCAGATTCAATATCGAGCTCCTACAAAGTGAAAAAAGGTGTTTAGTTTTTTTTTTTTAATTTTTGCATAAGCTTGGTTTGAAAAATTAGTTTGAAGGAATTCAAAGGGCATAGTAAAGCATTATTATCGGTAATTGATGCTTCGAGGAAAGAAAATGCAAACACCTAGTAAGCAACCTAAAATTTCTAGCATGACTCATGAAGAAGAGGAAGAAATGCAACATGATATATCAAAATTACGAGACCAAGTGCAACAAAAGTCACTCGCACAAAAAGTAACCGAATCTAAGATGGATGGTTTAAAGAAAGATGTAGAAGCTAAGATGGATGGTTTAAAGAAAGGCGTAGAAGCTAAGATGGATTGTTTAAATAAAGGCATAGAAGCTAAGATGGATGGCATGGAAGCTAAGATGAATGGCATGGACGCTAAAATGTATGGCATGGATGATAAGATGGAAGAATTGAAGATAAATTTGAATAAGTTGCTACAAGAAATGGTCACTAATGGTGAAAGGGTAGTAAAAGAAACTCATGATGAGAACAAAAGAAATGTTAATCATGATTTCATAGACTCTAATGTTGGATCGAAGACCCACCATATTCCAAAAATTGATATGAGGAAGTTTGATGGAAAGGATCCCGCAACATGGATACTACAGATGGAGCAATTTTTCGATCTCAATAATTTGAAAAACACACGAAAGGTACGTATTGCAACTTTATATTTGGAACCAAATCAGTTTGTATGGTATCAATGGCTTTGCTCTCATAAACAAATTATCACTTGGGCAATTTTTATGGAAGAAATGACAGCACATTATGAGGATACAAAAAGCAACACTTTTTTTAGCCAATTGATAAGTCTCAATAAAAAGGGTTCAATGATGGAGCACATTGAGGAGTTCCAAAAATTGAACATAAGGGTAAAAAAATATTCCAAAGGAGCATAGGATTGATGTGTTCATAGGGACTTTAAAGGATAATATCCAACATGATGTTCGCCTTTGGGAACCTGATTCATTAGAGAAGGCATTCAGGTTAGCAAGAAAAATGCAAAGCAAAATTATGGCAACTAGGAAGCCTACCACTCACAACTATAAAGATGGAAGTGTTGTTGCCCCTAGCCTTCCACAACCTATAAGGTTGACACCACAGCAATTGGAAAAAAAAAGATCAAAAGGGCTTTGTTACAGTTTTGATAGCAAATACACTAAAGGTCATAAGTGTGCTGAGAAGAAATTATTCTACATAGATTGTGAAGAGGAAGAAGAAAAGGAACAAGAAAGGTCAAAAGAAGAGGATATACTCCAGGAACAAAGCCTAGATAAAGAAGAAATGAATCTGACCATATCTTGTAATGCATTGGCTGGAATTACCACTCCTCAAACCATCAAGATAGAAGGACATATCAAGAAGAAAAAGGTAATAGTGTTGATTGATTCAGGAAGTACCCAAAATTTTATTCATTGTAAGATCGCAAAAGAATTGAATTGCTTCCTATATCTAGCACCAGAGTGTCAAGTGATGGTTGCAAATGGAGGAACGATAAATTGCTCTAGAAAGTTCCATAATATCAAGCTATCCATGGGAGAATATGTATTGAATAGCCCAATGCTTTCCATTCCAATGGGAGGTGCTGATGTTGTACTAGGAGTCTAATGGCTACAATCCTTGGGTACAATAGCTTTTAACTTTCAAGAACTTTTCATGAAATTTTATGCCGAAGGAAAGGAAGTTGAATTAAGGGGTATTGCAGGGAAACCGGGAAAGATAATAAGCTCTAACGGTATGAAAAAGATTATAAAAAAGGAACAACGAGGTGTAATTGCACAATTATGTTCGCTAGATGTTTCCACATCGAAATCATCTATTTCTCCAGATCTCCAAAAAGTCTTGGACAATCATTCCAAGGTATTTGAGACTCCCAAAGGTCTCCCACCTATTCGTGATCATGATCATGCTATTCATTTGATTCCAAGAAGTGTTCCTCCAAACATCAGGCCGTACAGATATCCTTATGCCAAAAAGAGTGAAATTGAACGTATGGTTGCATAAATGCTTGAGGCTGGTATAATTCAACCTAGCCAAAGTTCTTTCTCTGCTCCAGTAGTATTGGTGCACAAGAAGGATGGATCATGGCGCATGCGTGCGAATTATAGGGAGCTCAACAAGCTCACTATTAAAGATAAGTTTCCCATTCCTATCATTGATGAATTATTGGATGAATTGCATGGATCAATTTACTTCACCAAGTTAGATATTCATTCAGGATATCATCAAATTAGAATGAAGACTCAAGACATTCCAAAAACAGCATTTAAAACTCATGAGGGTCACTATGAGTTTTTGGTCATGCCTTTTGGCCTTACCAATGCACCTTCTACATTTCAAGGTTTGATGAATTCCATTTTCAAACCCTTCCTCAGAAAATTTGTGTTAGTATTTTTTGATGATATACTAATCTACAACAAGTCTTGGAAGGATCATGTTGAACACGTTGACATGGTGCTACAACTATTGGAGGAGAAACAATTATATGCAAAAAGATCCAAATATTTCTTTGGAGTACAAGAGGTGGAATATCTGGGTCATATTGTATCTCATGAAGGAGTTAAGGTAGACCCTAGCAAAATTAAAGCCATTAAGGAATGGGAAATCCCCACATCCATAAAGCATTTGTGAGGATTTCTCGGGTTAACAGGGTATTATCGCAAGTTTGTTAAGAATTATGGGAAAATAGTAGCATCTCTAACAACATTACTAAAGAAAGATGCATTTTCATGGACTCCAGAAGCAACAAAGGCCTTCGAACATCTTAAAGAGGCAATGTGCCAAGCACCGATCTTAGCTACGCCAGACTTCACAAAAACCTTTATTGTGGAATGTGATGCTTCTGGAAATGTAATTGGTGCTGTTTTAATGCAAGATGAAAGACCCATTACTTTCGAAAGTCGTCCAATCAAGGGAAAGTATTTACACAAAGCTATTTATGAGAAGGAAATGTTGGCAATACTACATGCACTTAAGAAATGGCGACCCTATCTAATGGGAAGACACTTCAAGGTAAAAACGGATCATGATAGCCTTAAATACCTTTTAGAACAAAGATTATCCTCTGAAGAACAACAAAAATGGGTCACAAAGATGTTGGGTTATGACTTTGAAATCATATACAAAAAAGGGAAGCAAATGTTGTGGTAGATGCACTCTCAAGAAAGGATGAGGATGTGGAAGCATTGTTGTGTGCCATTTCTATTATCTAACCAGATTGGATAAATGAAGCAAGGGAGGAATGGAAGAATGACGAAGAAGTGTGGGAACTTATTCGAAAGTTACAACAAGATTCCAGTACATGTGATACATTTAGCTGGAAAAAAGATTTGTTATGGTACAAAGATCGCTTATACCTCTGTAAGAATTCCCAACTCAAACAAAAGATTCTTCTGGAATTGCACACTTCTCCCTTAGGAGGGCACTCAGGATTTTTAATAACTTACCACAGGGTTAAGAAGGAATTTTTTTTGGGATGGCCTTAAATCGGATATTCAAAAGTTTGTGGTGGAATGTTTGGTATGCCAACAAAATAAAGCTGAAACAATTAAGACACCAGGTCTATTACAACCTTTATCCATTCCAAGCCAATGTTGGGAGGAGGTTTCAATGGATTTTATCACAGGTTTACCCAAGTCTGAGGGAAAGAGTGTCATCATGGTGGTAGTTGACAGACTTACCAAGTATGCACAGTTTTGTGAATTATCACATCCGTTTAAGGCCAGTACAATTTCTACGACATTTATGGAAACAATTCAAAGGCTACATGGAAACCCAAAGATTATTGTAAGTGACAGAGATCCCATTTTACTAGAAATTTTTGGACAGAATTATTTTCTTGTCTTGGTACTCAATTAGCTCATAGCTCATCTTATCATCCTCAATTTGATGGGCAAACTGAGATAGTAAATAAATGTTTGGAAGGATATCTTCATTGCTTTGTATCTAATAAACAGACACAATGGATCAAATGGTTGCCTCTAGCTGAATGGTGGTATAACACTTCCTTCCATACTGCAACAAAAATGACCCCATTTATGGCACTTTATGGATATCAGCCACCATCCATCACATCATATTTAAGAGAAAATTCTAAGGTTCAAGCAGTGGAACATCGCATCGAGCATCAACAACAAGTTCTCCAACTCTTAAAGGATAACCTTGTGTTGGCGCAGAATAGAATGAAACAACAGGCATATCAACATTGTAGTGAAAGAAGTTTTGATGTAGGTGACTGGGTATTCCTACGAATACAACCATATAAAAAAATGTCCCTCAAGCAAGCTAAGAAGGATAGTAAATTGTCACCAAAGTATTATGGTCCATACAAGGTGTTGCAAAAGATTGGTACTATGGCATACAGATTGGAGCTTCTTGTAGCTTCTCGAGTGCACCCAATTTTCCATGTTTCATGTTTAAAGAAGGTTATAGGTGACAAGCTCCCAGTTCAAACAATATTGCCAGAACTTGACGAGGAAGGAAAAATTATATTGGAACCGGAAGCAGTCATAGAAATAAGAACTCGACAGCTACGAAATCGATCCATTTCAGAGTATCTCATCAAGTGGAAGAACTTATCCACTGAAGATTCCACATGGGAGGATGAGAATTTTATACAGAAGCATCCAGAACTACTCAAGCATTTAGGACAACACTTTTTTGAAGTAGAGGGGCATGTTATGTCCCTATAATACTAGTGATGCCCCCATTACTATTGTAGTTGTATCCCTTATTAATATTGTTGTGCCCCTATTGTCCCCATATTGTTATTACTGTGCCCCATAAAATCCCTCTATTGTTATTTTTGTGCCTTTATATTATTATTGTTAGGTCGGCTTGGTTATATTGTGACCCCTAAGACTCCTATATATAGAAAGGAGGTTTTCTCATTTGTATCATCCAAAAATTGTTCATTTGTGTAATGTAAAGAAGGTTACCCCCTCGAAGAGGCTGAATTCTAAGGTGTTCAACTATCTTTTCTATCTTTTTGTGAGCTGGTTTCATAACACTTTCCCTTCATGAAGAAACCCCCATTGTGTCCCTCTTCATGAGCAGATTAATTCCCTTTTGCACCTTTTCCCCTGAAACTTCTGTTTTTCGCAGTTTACAAGACCGACACTAATGGACCTTGTCTTCCCCACGCCGATGTGCAGAGATTAGCACTATCCCTAGCGTCGACTAGAGTGACTGAGTTGTGTTCCATTCGTGTTGGTCCTATTATGGAAAGTTACTTAAATTAAGAGCTGAAGCTTCCAGCTCTTGAAGCTTTGTAACAAAAGTCTAGTAAATGGTTTGGCCGGATCGGGTCAAGGATGTCAGTTTGGGCTCCTTTCCCCTATAATGATGGAACTACCTCAAGGGATAAGACCTTCTCCCATGAGAAGAGGATCCATCTCCAATCCATTCATCTTATATAAACCTCCCTTTTTCCCAAGCACAAGCTAGTGTTACTGTTGAAGTGTTAATGTTGGTGTGCTAATGCTATTTTGGTTTGGAGTAAACAACAAGCTATGCATAATTGTAGCTATCTAGTTGTGTGAGGGAGAAGTGTGATTTGGTTTGGAGTGAAGTCTAAAGGGAAGAGTCTTAAAACTATTGTTGATTGAGGCCATCATGGAATGCTAGTAGAAGTGTGTGGGAACTTGGTCTTGTCAGAGGAGAACCGCAACGTCAAGACAATGGTTGTAATCTCTCTTTGATATAAATATATATGCAAATATTGATTGATTTCCTACATGTTTTGTCATATTACATATTCATGGCTTAATGTTTCTTGACTTGTTAAGTAGGTTGAATTACAATTTGTCTATTATCACGGTTGTTGTTTGCTGTTGTTTACTTGTTTCAGGTGCTTGAAGAAGGAAGTGAGAGATAGCTAGAGCAAGCAAGCAAGGACATCATTAAATGGGATAAGTTCACTAAGAGGTAGGCCATCTTAATTGGTTCTAACCTAAGGAAAGCTTCCATAGAATGTATCTGTTGTGGCTATACCCATTATTGGGCTAGATGAATTTGTTTGTGTCCGCACTTATAATTTTAACACGTCGCATTCTTCCAACGCTATTACTATGATCATGTATATCCCCTGTGACTTCTCTAGGTCTATCAAACCTTGGATAGTAGCAAGTGACATGTATTCCTCCCAAAGCGTGGTCCTTCCATCTAGTGAAGACCTCTTGGGAGCCATGTTCTTTGTTGGGTTGTTTTATATTCTTTCCACGACTAGCCCACATAGTTAACCGGGGGGTTAGAGAGGGGGCGGAGCCCCCCCTTCGTTGCACCGATTGCGTAGCGGGGGGGTCACAGGGGGTTTGAGGGGTGCAGGTAGCCCCCCTCTATGGGGTCTAGGGTAGCACCTCGGAAAATTTTGCTTTTGGACCCTATATTAGGTTGGGCGGACCTACCTATGGTTTTGTGCATGGTTTTTGCACATGGTTTTGGACGCGATGATTTTCGTTCCATGGTTTTGGATGCAATGGTTTTTGGTCCATGGTATTGGATGCTTTGGCATGTATAAGTATGTATTGTAACATTGAAAGGAACATAATGAAAAATCAAGCTGGTAGTCTCGGTTTTGGGATCCAGGGGAAAATCTCTGTGTATATGTGTTTTATGTGTTATGCTCTCGCATTGTTTATTTTCTGTGTTTTAGAATTTGTATGCAAGTAATTTATGTACGGGGTTAAAACCTACATTTGGTATCAGAGTTGTTTTGGCTTCAAGGGGACGCCTTTGTTGCTGAGGGGTTTCGCTCGGGCCTGTGGTAGACCCTGTTCAGTGGGAGATCTGCGGGATCGATTCTGGTGGTGAAAGAAGATGGCAAGCAATGGAAAGATAGAGATCGATAAATTTAATGGTCAGAGTTTTGAGTTATGGAAACTCAAGATGGAGGATCTGTTGGTGGATAAAGATCAGTGGGTCACGGTAGATCCAGGTACTAAACCAACGGGAGTGTTTGATGAAGAATGGAAGAAGTTGGATCGAAAGGCTAAGAGCATAATATGATTGTGTGTCTCAGATTTAGTATTGCTGAATGTATCAGGGGAAGCTACGACGAAGGCTTTGTGCGACAAGTTAGGGACTTTGTACCAATCTAAGTCTCTGGTGAATAAACTGTTCCTATGGAAAAAGTTGTATAACCTGAGGATGAAAGATGGAGACTCGGTGACAGAACATCTGAACGCATTTAATACTGTGGTAAGTCAGTTATTATTTGTTGATATTAAAATTTCAGATGAAGATAATTGTATCAGTTTGTTGCGTTCTCTACCAGATTCATGGGATAGTCTGGTTATTGCAATAGGTAGCAATGCAACTGCCTTCTAGTTTGATGAAATAGTCTCATCCTTGCTTACAGAGGAGATGAGAAGGAAAAATATGGAGAGCCAGAATGGTGATGCCTTGTCTGTACGAGGATGGTCCCAGAACATAAACAAAAACAAGTCATCGAGTGGGAGATCTAAATCTAGAGGGAGATCTAAATCTCCAGGAAAAACTGTAAAGGTGGTGTGTTGGAAATGTGGAAAGGAAGGGCACTACAAAAGGGATTGTAAATCTAAAGCTCCTGACAAAGGAAAGGGATCTGATGATGCTCCTTCTGTAGAGGCGAAAACCACCTCAGATGAAGGTGGGGATGTGTACTTGGCTTCTTCAAGTACACAGGTAGATCATGAGGCATGGTTGATTGACTCACTTGCATCCTTTCACTTCACTCCCCATAGAGAGTGGTTCTGCGAGTATGAGAAATATGATGGTGGTGATGTCTTCTTGGGGGATGACAAGAAGGCTAGAATTGTTGGTCATGGAAAAGTAAAGTTGAATTTGCAAGGTGGAAGGGTTAGAACACTTCTGGGTGTTCTGCATATTCCTGCATTGGCCAAAAATCTGATTTCCATAAGCAAGCTGGATGATGCAGGTGTAAAAATAGTGTTCGAGAAGGATACCTGCAAAATGGTTTAGGGAGCACTGCTATTGATGTGGGGAGTTCAGATTGGAACTCTATACAAGCTGCAAGGTAGCACTATTATTGATGGATGCAACAATTTTGTGGTTCCTGAAAGTGAAGCAGAAAATCTAGTTGTCTCTAGAGATAAGACCATGCTGTGGCATCAAAGGCTTGGACATATTGGAGAGAAGGGCCTTCGAATACTTCATGGTTAAGTTATGGTAGAAGGTATGAGTAATAACTCTCTAGATTTTTATTTCTGTGAAAATTGTTTATATGGGAAGCAAAATCAGGTGAGTTTCCCCTCTGGTGGTAAGAGGGTGAAACATATATTAGAACTTGTGCACAGTGATGTGTTTGGACCTGTGAAGGTTCCATCACTCGGTAAGTCTGTGTACTATGTATCATTTATAGATGACTTCTCAAGGAATACATGGATATATTTCCTTAAGAAGAAATCTGAAGTCTTTGACAGGTTTAAAGAATTTAAGGCTCTGGTGGAAAACCAGACAGAGAAGAAGATAAAGGTGTTGAGGACAGATAATGGTGGAGAGTTTTGCAGCAAGGAATTTGAAGAATTCTGTAAGAAGTGTGGTTTAGCACGACAGAAGACTACTCCATACACACCTGAGCAAAATGGAGTTGCGGAAAGAACGAACAAGACGTTAATGGAAAGGGCAAGAAGCATGCTCAGTGGTGCCGAGTTAGGACAAGAATTTTTGGCAGAGGTGGTGGAGACAGCATGTTACCTAGTCAACAGATAACCTTCATCAGTGTTGGAGGATAAGAATCCACAAGAGGTATGGACTGGTAAGAAACCCTCTCCTTCACATCTGAGGGTATTTGGATGTGATGCATATGTACATGTTCCAAAGGAGAAAAGAACCAAGTGTTGGCACTATGGCACAGGTTTGGAGCTATGGCACAGGTGTTGTCCTTGATGGCAACTCACTATGGTGACAGATCTCAGTTCAGGCTCTCAGAATGAAGGAAAAGATATATACGCAGGTTCACCTAGACAAAGACGCATATATACGCGGGTTAGATATTTCAAAGACGCGTATGCGTATACACGCACTTTCATGCAAGGAAAAGCACGTACATGTTGGAGAACTTACTTTTGGTCCGTGGTATTTAGTCCTTGGTAATTAAACCTATGGTTTTGGGCCATGGTACCTCATCAGAAGTGTTGATCCCAAGTATTGGGTCTATGGTATTGTTTTGTTATGGTTTTGGACCGGGGTATTGTGAAAGGCCTAAGACTATAAAAGAGGAAGAAGATCATTTGGCAAATTATGATCTGAATTATTGAATATCTGATAAAGTACTAGATCTGGAATATTGGTGATTGGGTTATGGTGCAGATCTGGATCTGAATGAAGGAGGAACCTGAGCGCAAAGAGAAGGATAAGTTGTATTGATGGGTCATAATCTTAAGGCTTGAATAATAGTATCTTTGTATGATTTTGATCCGTTATATGTGGCGCATGCTTGATCTATAAATCTGGTAATCTGGGTTAATTAATGTCTGAATATTTGAAAGAGTGAATTACCCTTTATAGATATGTACGCAGGTTCACTGAGGCGAAGGCGCATATACACACAAGTTCTGTGAGTAAAAACAGCGTATACGCAGGTTGGTTCAAACACAGAAGCGTATGCACGCAGGTTTCTGGTTATTGAAGTAGCGTACATCTCTTGATTTGTGTTCTAGCTGCTTCTGTTTATTGCTGCAGTGTTCTGGGTTCAGAATTTGGTGTGTGGTTACTGTTACTGTGCTTTGGGTACAGTTGCCAAAGAAGTGTCTACTTGATTCAGTTCTAATTGGTGAAAAGGAGATTGATTGATGCAGAAATTCTTGATGATTGATTGATGTTCATGGATCCAGTCCGAAAATTTATGAAATGTGGTCCCTGGAAGAAAGAGAAGGTTGTAGCCTTCTGTAGGCCAGCACCTATGTACTAGTATCTTGGCTAGTGCAAGAGCTAAGGGGGTTGTAGCTCCCTTCCAGGAGAAGCTAGAGAACGAGATAGGGTTGTAGCTCTCTGGAGGTTGCAGCCTGCGTACTGGTAAAGGACTACACCAGTACAGAATCATTGTAAAAATAAGGTTCTAATTAAAAGAAGATAGAGACGAATTGCAGCAGGTGGTTTTCACCCACATTGGGTTTCCACATTATATCTTGTGTTCTTGTGTGTGATTGTCTTCTGCTCTGTTTCACTGTTTCTGGTTACTATTTATTTGATTCTTATACATAGATTAATGATCATCATCTGTAAGATAAAGTAAATTATAAGTTTGCATGGTATACGCGGGTTTCCTTATACGTAGTTGTGTATATACGTG
Source organism: Pinus tabuliformis (assembly GCA_031772625.1). NCBI lineage: Eukaryota > Viridiplantae > Streptophyta > Pinopsida > Pinales > Pinaceae > Pinus > Pinus tabuliformis. The sequence continues at coordinate 379,123,922 of CM062817.1, read as the reverse complement.
GTTTTAACTAACTAAAGTAGCGTATATGATCTGGATTTGAAAAAGGAAATAATTGACTTGATAATACGGATTCAGCCCCCCTCTCAGTATTATTTCCAACAATTGGAATCAGAGCAGGTCCTTCTGAAGAAGCTTGATCGCTTGAAGGAAGATCCATCATCATGAGCAACTATGAGAGAGAAGCATCGATCAGGCCACTAATTTTTGATGGGACTAACTTCGTCTATTGGAAGGTAAGAGTCACAGCCTATCTTCAATCTCTTGGTACAGAAGTCTGGGATATCATAGATACAGGGTACACTTTTCCATCCACAACTCCTACAGATTCGGCTGGTAAGAAGCAATATGAAACAAATGCAAAGGCTGTCAATACTCTATTAGGATGTCTATCTCAATCAGAATTCGTCAAGGTTATGCAGTATAAATCCGCAAAAGAAATATGGGACAAGATTGTTCTGAGCTATGAAGGAGATGAACAGGTAAAATGAGCAAAACTTCAAACCCTCAGAATTCAGTATGAAAATCTCAGAATGCACAATGATGAAAGTGTGGCTAACTATTTCCTTCATGTAGATGAGATTGTTAATTGTATGAAAAACTTGGGTGAAGAAATAAAAGAGGCTGTTGTGGTTGAAAAGGTTCTAAGATCTTTGTCCTCTAATTTTGAATCTAAAGTTTCCGCAATAGAAGAAAAAGAGAATCTCCGAAACCTTACCATGTCACAGCTGCACGGAATTCTGACTGCTTACGAAATGAGGAAAGGAGGACCATCAGACATGAGAGAAGCTGCTTTCAAGGCTTCAGGCAAAGGAGATTACTATGAGTCAGGACATATGTCAGAAGAAGAGGAAGAATCAAATTTTGTCAAGAACCTTCAATGGGGTGCTGGAAGATTCAGAGGTAAGTTACCTTTCAAATGCTTTGCTTGTGGAAGAGTCGGTCACTATGCTGCCAAATGTCCTCATAAAGATAAGCTTGACAAGGGTAAGGAACCTGTTAGATGGAACAAGAAACAAAATGTAAGTAAGAAAAGCTATTACACTCATGAAGACAGTGATGGACTTTCAAATAGTGATGAAGATGAACAAGGTAATAAATATAGACTTTTAATGGCTTTTGAAGATGAAAATTTCATGGATGCTATAGATGAAGAAAGGCTTTATGAAGAGATTTCTAAACTCAAAATTTGTTTAGAAGAGAAAAATATGATTATTGATACTCTACAATTCCAACTAGCTGAAAGGGAAAAACATCATGAAAAGTTAGAATGTGAAATTGTGGGACTTAGAAAAGAGATTGAGAAATCTAAAGCTCTTAATCTTAGATTTGTTAAAGGATCTGAAACATTAGATGAGATTATCAAAGTGCAGCGTTCTCCACTAATCAAGACAAGTCTGGGATATAATGAAGAAACAACTCAAGCGCAGGAACCATCTACCTCCAAAAGTTATCTTGATGCTGCAAGGAAAAGTGAACAAAGGCCAAATGGAAATCACCAGGTAAATCAGGGACAATTCACCTCAAGAATGAACAAAGACTATCAGATAAATCGGGGGCAATCTACTTTTAGAATGAACAGAAGATACAACCAGCCACAGGTAAAACCTTCTCAATTTGCCTCAAGAATGGATGTCAATAGGAACTACAATCATTTGGCTGGTAGATTTGATAATCACAGGAGTTTCTTCAATGGCCAATGTTTTTCTTGTCATAACTTTGGTCACAAAGCAGCTCAATGTGTTGCCTATAAGACAATCATGACTAGAGAAGCTCATAAACAGAGGAGTATGACTGGGATCATGAAAAGGACCTACAATAACTTCTCTGTTCTTGAAAATGAAATAGAATGTTCTATTTGTAACAATTTCGGTCATGAAGATTCTGAATGCAGGAGCAGGTTTCGGTAGACAACTCAGAAGGAGCAAGCCTCAAGTGCCAAATCATGGAGAATAAAAGAACCACAACCAGAAAGATGTGGTATAGCCTTATATGCGGAAGGGCAGGAAAATCAATGGTACATCGACAATGGATTTTCGAAACATATGACAGGTGATAAAGAAAAACTTCAGTCATATAGTGCCTTAGAGAAGGAGAAGAAGGTCTCTTTTGGAAATGACACCCCTGCTCTCATAAAAGGTAAAGGTTTTGTTCAGTTGAAAGAAAGGTTCAAAGCTGGAAATGTCATGTATGTTGATGGCTTAAAGCATAATCTATTAAGTGTCAATCAAATGTGTGATCAAGGAACTGAGGTAATATTTCGATCAAATGGATGTAGTGTTCGTGATCTTGATATAGGAAAAACAGTGATCAAAGGCGTAAGAACTCCAAATAATTTATACATATTCAAAGAAGGACAACATCAATGCTATCTAAGCAAGAATGATGAACACTGGCTATGGCACAGAAGATTGGGGCATCTTAGCTTCTCATAGATAAGGAAAGCATGCAAATACCAGGTAGTTCGTGGTCTTCCAGACATCAGAATTCCAAACAATACTATATGCAAATCGTGTCAGTTTGGTAAGCAAACCAGTACTAACTTTCCTGAGAAGGAAGGATCAGCTAGCAGGCCACTTGAACTTGTCCATACTGATGTATGTGGTCCATCTAGGAAAAGGTCACCCCGAGGAGAAGAATACTTTATATTATTCATTGATGATTTTTCCAGGATGTGTTGGATAGGACTTATGAAGCACAAAGACGAAGCCTTTGAAAAATTCAAATCATTCAAAGCCTTGGTGGAGAACGAATCAGATCACAGAATCAAATGCCTCAGGTTTGATTGAGGAGGAGAATTTACCTCGAATGAATTTTTCAATTTTTGTGAAGAATATGGAATAAGAAGGGAATTCTCTACAGCTAGGATGCCTCAGCAAAATGGAGTAGTGGAAAGGATGAACATAACAGTTCAACAAATGGCTCGTGCTATGCTTGATGAGTCTGGAACTCCCGCAACCTTCTGGGGTGAAGTAGCATTTGCTGCAGTTGTTGTTCTCAAGAAAACAAATGTCCAGGTGAATAGCACTCAAACTCATCATGAGCTCTGGTATGGTGAGACTCCTTCGGTAAAATATTTCAAAATTTTTGGAAGAAAATGCTATATCAAAAATACTGATGAAAATCTTGGCAAGTTTGAACCTAGAGAAGATGAAGGCATTCTCCTTGGTTACTCTCCCCACAAAAAAGATTACAAGTGTTACAATAAAAGGCTTGGAAAAATTGTTGAAAGTATTGATGTAGTAGTTGATGAAGAAGAAAACACTCCTAGGCAGGTAAAATCTGAAGATTTCGAAGATGATGAGGACTATCCTTCAACATCAAATCAGACTTATGATGAAGAAGAAGCTCAAGAGGCACTAGAAGAACAGATAAGGATAGAAGATAAGACTCCATCCAGGTACGTTCAAAAGAATCATCCAGAATCTCAAATTTTGGGGCAGAAAGAGGCAGGTATACAAACAAGAAGAACAATTGTAGAAGCCTCAAGCTATTTGGCATTGCTCTCCTCCACTGAACCACAAAATGTTAAAGAGGCATGCAAAGATGAATGCTGAGTCAAGGCAATGGATGAAGAACTTGAGCAGATTGAAAAGAATAACACTTGGGAGTTGGTTCCTAGACCAAAAGATAAGAATGTCATAGGGACAAAATGGATATTCAAAAACAAGTTGAATGAAAATGGGGAAGTTATTACAAACAAGGCCAGACTTGTTTGTAAAGGGTATGCTCAACAAGAAGGAATAGAATTTGAAGAAACTTTTGCTCCCGTTGCTAGACTTGAGGCCATCCGAATGTTCCTTGCTCTTTCAGGCTTTCAGAAGTTCACAGTATTTCAAATGGACGTGAAATCAGCTTTTCTGAATGGAGACTTGGAAGAAGAAGTGTATATTGAGCAACCAGATGGATTCATTCTTGGAAATGATCCAAAACTTGTATGCAGACTTAAGAAGGCTCTCTATGGTCTTAAAAAAGCTCCAAGGGCTTGGTATTATCGTCTGGAAAAATATCTTCATCAACAAGGTTTCTCAAAAGGATCAGCAGATAGCAATCTTTATATAAAAATTGAAAATAACAAATTGCTAATACTTGCTGTGTATGTTGATGATATCATTTTTGGCAGCAATGAAGAAGCTATGAGTCAAAGCTTTGCCTTGGTGATGCAGAAAGAATTCGAAATGTCCTTGCTTGGAGAACTGACATATTTTCTTGGATTACAAATCCAACAAAACGAAGGTGGTATCTTTTTATCTCAAACCAAGTACCTCAAGCAGATTTTGAAGAAGTATGGCATGGAAGATTCGAAACCAATATGTACCCCTATGGTTACACGATGCAGCCTCAGTGCAAATGATGAATCAGAAGCAGTGCATCAAGCAACTTATAGATCCATGATTGGAAGTCTTCTCTATTTAATAGGTACCCGACCAGACATCATGCATGCAGTGGGAATGGTTGGAAGATTTCAGGAAAATCCTAAGGAAACTCATCTTCAGGCAGTAAAGAGAATTTTCAAGTATCTTCAAGGAACTCAAAACTATGGCCTGTGGTATCCGAGAGATACAGATCTCACTCTTCATGCTCATACAGATGAAAATTGGGCTGGAAGCGTGGATGATAGAAAAAGCACAAGTGGCGGTGCATTCTTTATGGGTTCCAGATTAGTATCTTGGTTGAGCAAGAAACATAGTTCGATTGCCTTATCTACAGCTGAAGCAGAATATGTAGCTGCCACATCTTTTTGTACTCAACTCCTTTGGATGATGCAAACTTTGCAGGATTTTCAAATCACTTGTACTCCACCTGTCTCCATCTTATGTGATAATACAAGTGCTATCAGTATCTCAAAGAATCCTGTCATGCATTCAAAGACTAAGCACATACCGATCAAGTATCATTTTCTCCGGGAACAAGTATTGGAACAAAAGGTCAAATTGGAGTATGTTCCCTCTAAGGAACAAGTTGTTGATATTCTCACCAAACCACTGCCCAGGGAAACTTTTGAATACCTCAAATAGAAGCTGGGAGTAGTTGATGCGTCATCTTGCTATTGAAACTTGTCTGTTTCAGAGAAGAGTGGGTGTACGCGAGTTTCCTGAGGAGTATCCGCATACATACGCCGGTTTATGCAGAGACAGTCGCTTATATGGTAGTTTGAAAGAAATCAGTGGGAATAGACTTTGATTGAAGAGAGTCTGATATGGGTCTGACAGAGACCATTTGGCACAGGTTCAGGGGGAGCAGATAATCTTTTAATAATGCATTGTTGGCATTATCTTAGAAGCTTTTGGTTCTAGTACACAACTATTGTTGGTTTCAGGTGGAACAAGTGCAGAAAACATGGTTGCTGATCTAATTAGTGATTAACACATGCTGCTGATATCAGTTATTGGTGACTTTCATAAGTCTTGCTCTAGATATTTCGTTTCTATGTCATGTATCTCTTTTATGGTGTCAAGGTCATGTAACGGCCTATTTTGGTTTCCCCACTATGCCTGGGATGAATGATGTAATGTATATGATGTAATGTATGATGTATCCCCACTTGGTTGGGTGATGGATGTATGTATAGAGTCTTTTGATAGGAAGGTCTTATATGATGTATAAGTCATGGTTCTTCTTGAAGAACATCTTTTTGCAGATCTTGCCTACAGTCAGGGGGAGCATGGTTAGCACAACAGAGCAGAGATTTCAGCATGTACTCAGGGGGAGCACAACCCTTTGCCCTTGATGACAAAGGGGGAGAATGACTTTGAGGATCTTGGGGTTGCCATCAAGTCCAAAGGGGGAGATTGTTGGCATTATGGCACAGGTTTGGAGCTATGGCATAGGTGTTGTCCTTGATGGAAACTCACTCTGGTGACAGATCTTAGTTCAGGCTCTCAGAATGAAGGAAAAGATATATACGCAGGTTCACCTAGACAAAGACGCGTATATACGCGGGTTAGACATTTCAAAGGCACGTATGTGTATACACGCACTTTCACGCAAGGAAAAGTGCGTACATGTTGGAGAACTTACTTTTGGTCCGTGGTATTTAGTCCTTGGTAATTGAACCTATGGTTTTGGGCCATGGTATCTCGTCAGAAGTGTTGATCCCAAGTATTGGGTCCATGGTATTGTTTTGTTATGGTTTTGGACCGTGGTATTGTGAAAGGCCTAAGACTATAAAAGAGGAAGGAGATCATTTGGCAAAGTATGATCTGAATTATTGAATATCTGATAAAGTGCTAGATCTGGAATATTGGTGATTGGGTTATGGTGCAGATCTGGATCTGAATGAAGGAGGAACCTGAGCGCAAAGAGAAGGATAAGTTCTATTGATGGGTCATAATCTTAAGGCTTGAATAATAGTATCTTTTTATGATTTTGATCCATTATATGTGGCGCATGCTTGATCTATAAATCTGGTAATCTGGGTTAATTAATGTCTGAATATTTGAAAGAGTGAATTACCCTTTATAGATCTGTACGCAGGTTCAGTGAGGCGAAGGCGCATATACACGCAGGTTCTGTGAGTAAAAACAGTGTATACGCAGGTTGGTTCAAACATAGAAGCATATGCACTCAGGTTTCTGGTTATTGAAGTAGCATACATCTCTTGATTTGTGTTCTAGCTGCTTCTGTTTATTGCTGCAGTGTTCTGGGTTTAGAATTTGGTGTGTGGTTACTGTTACTGTGGTTTGGGTACAACTGCCAAAGAAGTGTCTACTTGATTCAGTTCTAATTGGTGAAAAGGAGATTGATTGATGCAAAAATTCTTGATGATTGATTGATGTTCATGGATCCAGTCTGAAAATTTATGAAACGTGGTCCCTGGAAGAAAGATAAGGTTGTAGCCTTCTATAGGCCAGCACCTACGTACTAGTATCTTGGCTAGTGCAAGAGCTAAGGGGGTTGTAGCTCCCTTCCAGGAGAAGCTAGAGAATGAGAGAGGGTTGTAGCTCTCTGCAGGTTGCAGCCTGCGTACTGGTAAAGGACTACACCAGTACAGAATCATTGTAAAAAGAAGGTTCTAATTAAAAGAAGATAGAGACGAATTGCAGCAGGTGGTTTTCACCCACATTGGGTTTCCACCTTATATCTTGCGTTCTTGTGTGTGATTGTCTTCTGCTCTGTTTCACTATTTCTGGTTACTGTTTATTTGATTTTGATACACAGATTAATGATCATCATCTGTAAGATAAAGTAAATTATAAGTTTGCATGGTATACGTAGGTTTCCTTATACGTAGTTGCATATATACGCGGTTTTAACTAACTGAAGTAGCGTATATGATTTGGATTTGAAAAAGGAAATAATTGACTTGATAACATTGATTCACCCCCCCTCTCAGTATTATTTTCAACACCAAGTTGGATAGTAAATCTGAAAAGTGCATCTTTATTTGGTATAAGGATGGTTTAAAGGGTTATAAACTTTGGAAACCCGTAACAAGGAAGGTTGTGTACAACCGAGATGTGGTGTTCAGAGAGGTGAAAGATGTTATTAAACATGAAGTCCAACTGGAGGAACCTGAGAAGATAGAGTCTGAGCTTAAGGAAGAAGAATCAGACTCTACAACAGAGGAGGAATCAAAAGATGAAGAGCCACAAACTCTGGGTGTGAGAAGATCAGTTCGAGAAAGAAGGCAGCCGGAAAGGTATAGTCCATCTGCTTTCCGTTCAAATTTTTCTTTATCTGTTACTGATGATGATCCTAGAACTGTGAAGGAAGTAATGGATTCAGAGGATGGAAAACTCTGGAAAGAGGCCATGGTTGATGAAAGGGCATCTTTGCACGAAAATGAGGCTTGGGATCTGGTGGAGTTGCCGACTGGAAGGAAACCCGTTGGCAGCAAATGGGTGTTTAAAAAGAAGATAAATGTAGAAGGAAATTTGGAGAAATGCAAAGCTTGGTTGGTAGAAAAAGGTTATTCCTAGGTGCTGGGAATTAATTTTGGTGATATTTTTTCTCCTGTTGTCAAGGTAGCTTCTATTAGATTACCTTTATCTGTTGCTGTTGTTTTTGATTTTGAGGTAGAACAGATGGATGTGAAGACAACATTTCTTCACAGGGATCCACAAGAGGAGATCTGCATGAAGAAACTTGAAGGTTTTGCGGTGAAGGGTATGAAAGAAATGGTATGCAAGTTAAAGAAGTCTCTGTATGGATTAAAATATTCACCAAGGATGTGATATCAGAAATTTGATACATTTATACGGGGACTTGGCTTCACCAGAAGAAAAGAAGATCACTGTGTGTATTTTAAATTAATTGGTGATCATGTCATTTATCTAATATTGTATGTGGATGATATGTTGCTGGTTGGAAATGACAAAGAAATTATCCAAGATTTGAAGACCCAATTGTCTTGCAAATTCGACATGAAAGATCTTGGTGCTACAAACTATATTTTGGGCATGGAAATTAAAAGAGATCAGGCAAATAGGAAGCTCTGGTTAAACCAGAGGAAGTATGTCGAGACAATATTGTAGAGGTTCAATATGCAAGATAGTAAACCTGTGAAGGTTCGTATTCCTGTAGGTTTGAGGTTATCTGCTGAACAGTGTCCCAAGACACAAGAAGAGGAAGAGGACATGTCCCATGTTCCATATGTAAGTGCAATAGGTAGCCTGATGTATGCAATGGTCTATACTAGACTAGACATTGCACATGCAGTTGGAGTATTGAGCAGGTTTATGTCAAAACCAGGGAAGGAGCACTAGATAATAGTGAAGCAAGTTTTCAGGTATTTGCATGGCACTAGTGATTATGGTTTGTGCTACCAAGGAAGACCAGGATTGGAAAAAGTGTTGGATATTTGTGGCTTTGTTGATGCAGACTGGGTTGGAGATCTGGATCAGAGAAGATCTACAAGTGGGTATGTGTTTAACCTATTTGGAGGTGAAGTCAGTTGGATGAGTAATAAACAATCTATAGTGGCACTATCAACTACAGAGGCAGAATACATGGCAGCCACTCATGCAAGCAAGGAAGCAGTTTGGTTGCAGAGATTGTGTTCAAGTATGGGGTTAGTATAGGGAGCTATAAGGATAGACTGTGATAGCCAAAGTGCAATTTTCTTGGCAAAGAACCCTGCATATCATTCAAAGACAAAGCACATTGATGTTCAGTATCACTTTGTGAGGGATATGATAGAAGACAAAAAGGTGTTTCTGGTAAAGGTGGACACTTTGAAGAATATTGCAGATGCATTGAAAAATCTGTGAGCTTTGAGAAGTTCTCTTGGTGTAGAGAAACAATGGGAATTGCAGGGCTGGATAAATGACTAAGCTCTCTTGTGGTCCCTTGTGGAAAGAAAACAACAAGTGGGAGAATGTTGGGTTGTGTTATATTCTTTCCATGACTAGCCCACATAGTTAACTGGGAGGTTAGAGGGGGGTCAGAGGCCCCCCCTTTGTTGCGCCGATTGCGTAGCAGGGGGGTCATAGGGGGTTTGAGGGGCACAGGTAACCCCCTTTTATGGGGTTCGGGGCAGCGCCCTGGAAAATTTTGCTTTTGGACCCTATATTAGGTTGGGCGGATCTACCTATGGTTTTGTGCATGGCTTTTGCACATGGTTTTGGATGGGATGGTTTTCGGTCCATGGTTTGGACGCGATCGCTTTCGGTCCATGGTATTGGATGCTTTGGCATGTATAAATATGTATTGTAACATTGAAAGGAAAATAATGAAAAATCAAGCTGGTAGTCCCGGTTTTGGGATCCAGGGGAAATCTCTGTGTATATGTGTTTTATGTGTTATGCTCTCGCATTGTTTGTTTTCTATGTTTTAGAATTCGTATGCAGGTAATTTTTGTAGGGGGTTAAAACCTACATTCTCGTATGGTCCATGAACAGAGGTTATGAGCATAGTTCTTTGTCTTGTGTCAAGCTCGTTAAAAAATGAAACAAGGGTCATGAGGATAGTTCCTGGTCTTGTGTCAACCTCATTAAAAAAATGAAATGAAAGGCTTGTATAGTTCTTTGTCTTGTGTCAATCTCATTAAAAAATGAAACAAGGGTCCGAGGATAGTCCTTTTATTGTGTCAAACTCGTTAAAAAATGAAGCAACTCCCTTTTCCAAAATTGAGTCTTTGATTAAGATCTCGTAAAATCCCAGTCAAGTCTTTCCAAGATCTCGAAAGTGAACCTTCATTCCATCCACCTAGTTGATTGAAATGAAGCTTGGGGGGCATGTCGATTGAGTCATTATGTCGGGGGCATGCAAAATTATCTCAAGCATAGTTTTTCATTTCAAGTTTGTGTAAACATGAAACCAAATCCAAACAGAGTTCTCCATGGTTCAAGCTTGTGTAAAAATGAACCCATGCACAATTTACATCTTGTGATTGTCGTTTTTATCAGCTAATTTCTACTAGATGAGCCTTGGCTGTTTCATTCCATTGCCACCATCTCTTTGGCTGATCATATGCTTTCACTTGGTTGTTTTTCCTTTCCTGAGGAACCGCAGCGATGAGTGGTTTTGTTAGCTAGCCTCTTGACCATTACATGTTTTGAACAGTTCCTCCATTGCCAGAACTAGTTGCTACCCTTTATGCCACTCGTTCCTCCAAGACGAGTCACCTTTAAGCTCTTTTTTGACTCATAAAACTCAAATGAAAAGATTGTCGAGTATTTTTCCCTTTTGACTCATAAAAGAGAATAAAATGGGGGGTCCGCTTTCAAGCTCTTTTCCGACCCTTTAAACACGAAAAGATTGTCGAGCTCTTATCATTTTGAACTCATTAATGGATGAAAAACATTGTGTGTCTAGTATACATTTACCCCTTTTCCGGGCTGGGATGCACTATTTACGAAAAAGGTAGTCCTTGATTGAAATGGTCAAGCAGTTCTCTCAAGTATCGTTTTCTACCTTTTCGGGCTCGAGAGACACAAATGTATGAAAAGGGACCATGTGAAGTTTTCTTTTACATGTCTTTTTCAAAATCTCTAAACATGAAAAAGATACTGAGTTACACCTTTGTCAGACTCATTAAAATATTCAACGACATCAGATTCGTCACCATGACGAGCATGAGCTTCACCTTCCTAGGGCTTGTTAAACTTACTAGGTCGGATTCATCCGAAGGATGAACTTACAGTGCAAGCATATGCTATCCCCTTCAAGCTTGTGATTAAAAAATATTTGGGTTACCTGCCAGAAATGGTGGGGGAAATTTGGAAATCTAATCAGTTGTGTTGGCAGCTCACTCTTGAACATGACACTTTCTACTTCGTGTCGGGTTGGGATATCCTCCTTTTATCGTTCACCTTCCTGGGTTGGGCCATTTATTTTTTCCTTCCATTTGATCTCTGCCACATCCTCATGACCATCGATCCTATGGATCCAAAAGCTACCAAACTTCCAGTTGTGTCGCCGATATGTTCAAGAGTTGTCCTTCTTCAATTACATTTACCTCTGATTCTTTGTATCATCCAAAATCATTCTTCATCCTTTTGTCTCATGTCAATGATGTGGGAAACATTATGGCCCTCCTTCGACATGGTCATTTCCCATTGACTTCAGCTCATTATCTGGGAAGTTGACCAAGAGACTCCTTTCCAGTACCTTATAGCTTTCATGCCCTAATGGAAAGTTCTTCGCACTCGATGACAAGTTCACATCATTGGCTTTCAATTGAGTGATTTCACAAGTGTTCGACTTCAGTTCCTCTATTCACATTCCATGGATTGTGTTGATAGTACCTTGAGGACCATTGTCATTATTGGTGGTTTCTCTCACACTTGTTAACAATTTACATCATTGACTGGTAATCAAGCGACTTTCTAGTATGTTCGATTTCAACACATCTATTCACATGTTAGAATTTGTACTTTGATCAGGTCGTGTTGGAGTGCAAGACCTTGGGCTCACATCACAAAAGTCTAGGTTGCAAAGTGATGTGACATGGTTATGTTGATATGCATCTTTCAGATGGATGGTTGTGACCATACCATGAGTTATCATATGTGATCCTTCTCATTATTGGATGGTTGCGACCATACCTTGGTTTCATTATGATCCTCTTTGACGGATGGTTGCGCCCATACCTAGATCCATTTACATTATCATTCTCTGGATGGCTGCGTCCATGCCATGATTCATGTATCATTTGACAGGGTTCTCAGTTATGTATATGTATCTGTACTTGCTTGTAGGTTTTCCGACGACAAACTATGGTTCCCGTATTGATCCATAAAGCATTCCATCCCTCACTCTAGTTTGGCCTTCACGCTTTAGGGGGCATCTGTTACACAACATTTTGTCACTGTCCCTATACTCCCCGTTCCTTGATCCTGGAGCACCTATACAGTGAACCCTACATGCTTTCCCTTCATGAGCAGATCAATTCCCTTTTGCACCTTTTCCCCTGAAACTTCTGTTTTGCCCAGTTTACAAGACCGGAGCTAATGGCCCTTGTCTTATCCGTGCTGATGTGCACAAATTAGCATTGTCCCTAGCACCGAATGGAGTGACTAAGCTGTATTCCAGTTGTGCCAGTCGTGTTATGGAAAGTTTTTTAAATTAAGAGCCGAAGCTTCAAGCTGTAGAAGCTTCTTAATGGAAGTCTGGTAAATGGTTTGGCCGGATGGGTTCAAGGATGTCAGTTTGGGCTCCTTTCCCCTATAATGATAGAACTACCTCAAGGGATAAGACCTTCTCCCATGAGAAGAGGATCCATCTCCCATCCATTCATATTATATAAACCTCCCTTTTTCCCAAGCACAAGCTAGTGTTAGTGTTGAAGTGTTAATGTTGGTGTGCTAGTGCTATTTTGGTTTGAAGTAAACAAAAAGCTATTCATAATTGTAGCTATCTAGTTGTGTGAGGGAGAAGTGTGATTTGGTTTGGAGTGAATTCTAAAGGGAAGAGTCTTAAAACTATTGTTGATTGAGGCCATCATGGAATGCTAGCAAAAGTGTGTGGGAACCTGGCCTTGTCAGAGGAGAACCGCAATGTCAAGACAATGGTTGTAATCTATCTTTGATATCAATATATATGCAACTATCGATTGATTTCCTACATTTCTTTTCATCTTACATATTCATAGCTTAATGTTTCTTGACTTTTTAAGTAGGTTGAATTACAATTTGTCTATTATCACGGTTGTTGTTTGCTGTTGTTTACTTGTTTTAGGTGTTTGAAGAAGGAAGCGAGAGATAGCTGGAGCAAGCAAGCAAGGACATCATCAAACGTGATAAGCATACTAAGAGGTAGGCCCTCTTAATTGATTCTAACTCAAGGAAATCTTCCATAGAATGTATATGTTGTGGCTAGACCCATTATTGGGCTAGAGGAATTTGTTTGTGTCTGCACTTATAATTTTACTTCACCACACTCCTAACACGTTGTATTCTTCCAACAATATTACTATGATCATGTATATCACCTGTGACTCCTTTAGGTCTATCAAACCTTGGATAGTACCTTAAAATTTAGACATTGACATGTATTATGATCAGATTCCTTTTATGTTAATTTAACTCACTTACCAAGCTATTCAAATGACAATTGAAAACCTTGATCCAAACCTCCCACATGATGTGGAGCTTGATGTTTATTCCTTACCCACATACACTATTGATCATTCAATTTCCCATGACTTCGTCAATACTATGACGCCATCTTGGAAGCTATGAGAATATCTAATCAACCTTAGGAAAAAAGATATCATCGATCATCATTCCTCCTTCTTTCTTAACATTTGAATGACGACTTACAACATCTTGTTTCATTGTGAAATTTCAATTGGGTGTAAGATCCTAACATGACACATAATGTGTTCTTGGAAAGGAACTTAGTAAATATGTCTCACGTGGTTCCCATCAATATTTCCATGAAACTTGGGTCATGGAAAACATCATGATTGGAGGTGATTGCAATCTATATGAGATCACTAACTTACACTACTGTTTTCAAAGAATTTTGTCATGTTTTTGCTTATTCATATGAACAAATGCTTGATACCAGCCCATAGATTGTAGAGAATGAAATCATTACCAACAATGAAGCTAAGCTAATTAGGCAACAGGTCTAGCTAATAGATCCTTACGAATTTGTTGTCATAAAGGAAGAAGTTGAAACTTTATTCAACATTGACTTTATCTATTAGATACCCTTGATAAAATGAATTTCCAACATCATTTCCTTTGTCAAAAAATAGTGTGTAATTTTTGTTTCTACCAATTATAGGGACTCAAAAATGTCATGTGCAAAGGATAACTACCCAAACCCATTAATCAATTAGATCATTGATGAATGCACCAGTAATAAGATCTTCTCCTTTATGGATGGTGTGGAATCCATAGATTTTATACCCATGTTTGATCCAAGCAGATATTGGTGGCCACCCACCTATTCCACTTGGACCCTCAATACTATTTCCTTTCATTTTCCTAATTTCTAGCATAGTTTACTATTTTGGTCATTTTTTAGGTCATGAACCTCTAGAATTGTTTTGAAGCCCTAAATGGCATTATTTTTTAAAATGGGAAGACACATTGCTTAAAAAAAGGGCTTGTAGTTCAAATTTGTTGTCCTTAGATAGATATTTCTAATGAGGTATCATACACACCAAAGAGAGATTGTATTCCAAAGTTATAATCCCGGTCCAAAAGATTGAGTCTGAAGATATAGAGGAGGGGAAGCGTCTCTTCCACTCACAAATGTGGTTGAACTGTTCTCCACTACAGTTCATTTTCGATAGTGGAATCCAAAATAACCTCATCTTAGTAGAGGTCATTAAGCAGTTGGGTCTATCAACCACACCACACTTGTAGCCATACATTAATGGCTGGCTTCACCAAGGACAAGATATCCATCTCAGCCAACATTGTTTCTTTCCCTACAACATCAAGCCCTTCATAGACGAGGTATTGTGTGATGTTGCTTCTCTTGAAGTCTGTGATGTTTTATTAGTCCAACCATACATGTGGAAGCATCATGTTATGTATGAGCCTAGACCTCGCACTATTATTATTACTTTGGGCAAAAAGCTATACAGGATACCATAGGTAGCCCCACCTACGACCATTTCATTGATCTATGCGAAGAAATGGAGTAAGATAATCTACTAGACTAGGAATTATTTTTTATTTTGAATTTTCTCTCAAACTAAGGGGAATATAGTGGCCACATTAGTGGTCCCTAGAAAGGGTTCCCTCGTACAACAAAAGCGAGTTGACAAGGATATTGAGGAGTACAAGGACATCTTTTCCTCACTCACAGGGGTACCCTTGCATGGTTAGGTCAACCATTTGATAGATGTATCTCCTCAGCAACCTCTACTCAAGGCACATTATTGGCCCCTTCTAGAAAATGAAGAAATGAGGAGTTGCTACAAAAAGGGCAAATCTGACCAAGTTCCTCACCTTGTGGGAGCCCAATTGTGCTTGTATAGAAGAAGGATAGGACTTGGAGATTCTGCATTAATTATCGAGAATTGAATAAGATCACTGCCAGGAATAGATACCCAATCGCATGGATTGATGACCTTCTGGACAAGCTCAAGGGGGTTGTTGAAGCCCAAAATTGTCTCTTTTTGACCAACTTCTTACACTCCATCCTCCTTCTTTTTTACTCTAATAACTCTAATTGAGCATCAGTTTACAAGGTTCATGGGAATAACAGGCACTTAAACATATTTTATTTCATAAGTTTCATTGTTATTTATTATTTAACTTAATATTTGCATGAGCTACTGAATTACACCAATTCTCCAACTAATGATTGATTCTGCAGCAAAGTTGAAGGTTCGATGGGTTCTAAAACTCTACCAGAGGAACGTGATATATGGATAGGTGACTAATAGCAGGCACAACGATATTTTCCTATCTTCATAGTATGGATTGATGATAAAAACACCACATAGGCCCATTCAATGCAGAAGTCAACCAATGTAAAAGGAGTTGAAGGCGAACTAGGCGAGCAAGGAAATTAATTGAGGTAGATATTTAGCCTCATGACTTGCTTCTCTGATAGAAAATCATGAGATATTATCGTCTTATGTTATTTTTAGTCTCTATCGAGTAAATAGGTTCATAAATATCTGAAACATTTAATGATGGAGGCTAGAAATCTACCTCTCGGCATGACAAACATTGTATTGCATATTGTTTGAAAACTTTGTTCACAATTATAAAAACTTTGTTTCGTTTGATGCCCTTGTTGTGCGTTGCCTCGATGCGTATATAGTCCTTCGAAGAGTTGTTTTGTTCCCTACATATCGTAGGAGGGCCCCCTGGATTTGTAAGGTTTTATTGTTTTCAACTAACATTTCAATTATGCATTTTATATCATGTTTAATTAGTTTATCTAACTGTCCAGTTTTGATTATTAATGAATGTTTTTTACAGTGATCACAAAGTTCATAATAGAGCATGTTTTTTTTAATACTTTTTTTGTAGGATGAATGAGTGAAGCCAAGATCTCTTCTGCACACGCTAAGTAGTATATCAGAGTGTTGATTGATTTCTGATTTGAAGTATAGTTTAAGTTTGGTGAAGAGGATTTCAATTTCCAACTAGTGTTAATTTCTCTTTTTCTATCAGAGTGATTTAGATTTAGCTTCATTATTTAATTGAGTGAGTGTGATATTATTTCTCCAAAGTGTGATATTTCTTTTGAGCAAGTGTGATATCCTTGTTTCATGTTTATTTTAAGAAAGTGTGATGTTTCTTTCAATTAAAGTGTGATATTTCTTTTAAGTAAGTGCAATGATTTTGATTTCATTTCTGTTAAAGAGTGATATATTTATTTTCATGTAAGAGTGATAGTTAAGAAAGTAGGCGCACCTCGATATCTCAATTTTATTTAGGAATTTCTTGAATAATAAAGACTTCTAGTACATACAATACACATACACTTCATCAGTATACTAGCCCTAATCAATAATTTATGTAGTAATTTAACATCAATTAAATCACGAAACATTTTGGTGTCATTGTCGAGGAAGTGTATATAGGAGTCTTTTTATTTTCACTAAAATAAAAATAAAAATTATATGCATAGGGAAAGAGATTCTAGAGGCATATTTGTACGTAGAGGGACAATTTCAATTCCAACATCACCACTCACCCCACCACAACCTCGTAGTGCCGCACCATCCATCCAAACTCATATTCCATCAATTGCAGGGAGACATAGGCTTCGTGAGGTATATAGATCTGAAATCCAACCTAAAGATTCACCAACTTCCTCTATTGAAGTTGTAGTAGTAGAAGAATATCCTACATCCCCTACAGAAGGAGTAATCTTTCTATCTTCAACTGGAGAACAAGTTCTAGGACAAGAACTAGAAATCCATAATGAATAAGAAGAAGAAACCTATTTTAATCTTCTATTGATAGAAGAACTAGAGGAGCGATAGGAGGAACTATAAAACCCAATTTTGGAACCTTACATTAGCTCTGAGGAATCTACAATGGAAGGAGAAGGGGAAGGAGAAGTAGATAATGTGAATGGTGAACAACCTAGGATTGGAGGTGGAAGAGGTGGAGGAAGAGGAAGAGGAGCTGGTAGAGGAGATCTAGAACCTTTTGGATTTCCCATCATTGATGAATATACCACCGCCACAATGAAAAATATCTCACCCTCTATCCTCCCTAATTTCCATGGATTAAGAAATGAGGATCCTGAAACATTTCTCTTTGAGTTTGAAGTTTTACGTAGATTCTATGACTACTTACTTGATACTGAAAAGTTGAAATTGTTTCTAGCCACTCTTAGATATGAAACATTAAAATGGTTTATGGGCTTAAGAGTACATTCTATAAGAACATGGGAAGAAATGAAAAATGTGTTCTTAGAAAAATACAAGGATCAATATATGCCCCATAAATTAAAGATGAATTCTTTAAAATGATGCAAAAAGAAGATGAAAATGTTGAAGATTTCGTTGAAAGATTTGCTTATAATGTAACAAGGGCTAAAATGCATATTCTAGATGAAGAAACCTTGAAAGATCTCTTGTTGAAATCTGTCAGAGATGAGTGGATGGATCTTGTCAATTTAATGGGTGAAGGAGATATTTGTCAAATATAATTTGGAGATATTTGTGAGTTATGCATACACATTTCAAGAGGAAAGGAAAGATCTGGGAAAAATCCAAGAGATCATGTTATGTCTAGGATTAATAAATCTATAGCTGGGACAGTAAGTAGGGCTGAAATAGGAAATTTGCTTGACAACTTTAAAACATATATTTTGGGGAGACTTAATGAACAAAGAGATACCCTTGAAATACAAAACAAGCCAAAGGCTGAAAATGTTGCATTTTCTATCTTTTCTCCAAAATCTAGAAAGAAGCATGCCTTGAGAGAATTCTCCCTTGACTTAAAAAGTGTAGAAATTTGTGTTATATGTGCAAAAAATCATGATACAAAGGAATGTCTTTCAATACCAGGTCTTAATTTTTTTTATCAAGAACAAGTAATGCCAAATAGAGTAGAACCTCTTTATTTTATTGCTAAGAGACTATGGAACAATCCACATCCAAACATGACTCAATGTTTCAACATTCACATATGCACAACTACCACAAAGTAATTGGAGTGCGCCCATTCCTTGGAAACCTTGGCCTAAATCTTGAGCACAAGGATCGAAAATACTTATGGAAAGTATCCTCAATATCCTCATTTTAACAACCTTATCCTGTTTTTCCACAACAATATTTTCCTCAACCTATTCAATCCTCTCAACCTCAAAATCCAAACCCACAACTTTCATTACCATTTCCACAAAATCTAAATCAATTGTTTGCTCAACCACTTCCAAATCCAAATAATAAAAAATCATAGCCCGTTTACAACATAGAAGGGGATAATTTCCAAACTTGATAAATCCATTAGATCTAAACAATGTCCAACTTAGATCTGCTAGTGTATTGGAAAAGAAGTCATAAACTATTGTTATCTAGGAATCTGAGAAGGATGACCTCTTTGAGAAAGAGACATCTCTTCATCAAGAGGAAAATCCTCAACAACAAACCACCCTTGTACATTCTGATGATACTCTACTAAACTCAACTTTGATTATAGAACAACCTTCAGTTCCTATTCAAAATCCACCTTTTCTTGAAAGATTGAAAATTGACAAAGGGGTAAACAAATAGATTATGTTGCCTAATTATGATATGATAGATGAACTGAATAATGATTTTATAAAAATTCCTTTGTTACAAGTTATCAAATAAATACCATTATTTGCAAATACAATCAGGGAGTTAAGTATTAAAAAACCAGGAAGAAAAAGAAAAGAAGTTAAAAGAATCCAGTTAGTTGGGAAAATTGCAGATATCATGATGGGAAAGACAACAATTCAAAAATATCTAGATCCAAGAAGTCCCATTGTGAAAACACACATTAATGGCATTGAGATTCGAAATACATTGATTTATTTAGGTGCAGCCATAAATATGATGAGTAAACAAACTATGAATCAATTGAAACTTCCTAATCTTCAATATACACCTACATTATTGAAATTAGCAGATAGATTTGTTATCAAACTTGATCATGTGTTAGAAGATGTATTTGTATCCTTCGATTCTTGGGAATATCCTGTTGACTTCATGGTCTTTACACCCAAGAATAATCTTGGAGGACACACATTGATTCTAGGTAGACCATGGTTAACTACGGTTGATGCTTTTATAAGTTGTAGATCTGGTGATATGTTTATATTTGATAGAATATTGATAAAGAAATTCACATTATATCCGCCTGCAAAAACAACAATAGAAGTATAAATTTAAGTATGGATAGATGATGATAATGAAAACTTTGATACATTACGACCAATTTTTTCTACTTCACAAATAGATGAAGAATACAAGATTTTGAATTTAATGGAAAATAATGAATCTTCCTCATATTGTGAACAAAATAAAAATTTTCAAGCACAATGTAATATTGAATATCTATAATTTCGTAAAATGGATTTACATTCTATGGATAAATTTGGCAATTATTTAATAGAATGTTTTCTAGAGAAAACTTTGAATATCAATGATAATATCGAAGAATGTCAAAAGAAAGAATTAGTAAAGATGTTACAAGAACATTCCTCTGCTTATGCATGGGAATACACTGATATGAAAGTAATTGATCCTAACACTTGTATGTATCATATTTATATTGAAGAAAATTCTAGACCAATATGACAACCCCATAGGAGGATAAATCCAAACCTAAGGGAAATTGTTAAAGAGGAATTAAAAAAAATGTTAAATGTGAATTTCATTTATCCAATATCAGATAGCCAGTGGGTCTCACCTTTGGTGATTTTCTGGAAAAGAATGGAAAATGGAGAGTATTCATGGATTATAGGGAATTGAATAAAGATACTTTAAAATATCATTTTCCACTTCCTTTTATAGATCAAATCCTTGATACATTGGCACGGAAAAAATAGTTTTCATTCTTAGATGGTTTTAATGGATATAACTAGATCCAAGTAGCTCCAGAAGGTCAATATAAAACAACCTTTACCTTCCATGGGGAACTTATGCTTACCAAGTACTTCCTTTTGGGTTATGTAATGCACCTGCAACATTCCTAAGGGAAGTTTTAGGCATTTTTCCTTATCTTATTCATGATTGTGTGGAAGTTTACATGGATGATTTTACTGTCTATGAAAACTCTTTTGAAGAAGCTCTTAAAATTTTGGAAAAAGTTCTCATTATATGTAAAGAAATAAATGTCTCATTAAGCCACGAAAAATGTTTTATGATGTTCATTGAGGGAATTGTTTTAGGCCACCATATTTTAGGAAATGGAATCAAAGTGGATGCATCTAAGGTAGAAGTCATTTCTAAATTATCAGTTCCAACTTGTCAAAGAGATGTTAGAAGTTTTCTTGGTTTTACTGGCTATTATAGAATATTTATAGAAAATGTTACAAATATAGCCTCTCCACTTTTCAAATTACTTACAAAATATTGTGAATTCATATGGAATTATGAGTGCCAGAAAGCCTTTGAAACATTGTAAGAAAAGATTTATGAAGCACCCATTTTAAGAGGACCAAACTGGAAACTACCTTTCCACATTTCAATTGATGCCTCAAATACAACTTTAGGAGCTATATTAGGACAAAAATATTTAACTCCTTATGCCATTTACTATACAAGCAAAAATTTGACCCATACAATGTTGAATTATAGTATAATAGAAATTGAGTTTTTAGTTGCTGTACATGCCATCAATAAATTCAGACATTATACCATTGGTTATGAAACCTTCATTCACACGGATCATTCTGCAATTAGATATTTAATGAATAAATCAATTACTAATGGAAGAATTACAAGATGGTTGCCGTTATTACAAGAATTTAATATTACTATTTTGGATAGACATGGAAAGAAAAACACATTTGTTGAATTTCTATCTAGAATGCAAAATGATAATAACAATGTTCTCTTCCTAATGAATATATTTTTGTAGTATCTATTAAATCTCCTTGGTTTTCAGATATTGCTAATTATTTTTCTACAGGGAAGTTACCATCATACTTGTCTCCTCGAGAGAAAATGAAGGTTATTAAAACTAGTACATCTTATTCATGGATAAATGAAGAATTGTACAAAACAAGACCTGACTTAATCATTCAATGATGTGTTAGAGAGGATCAAGTACAAGAGATATTAAAATCTTGTCATGATGAACCATGTGGAGGACACTTTGTGGATAAAATAACTACCTATAAAGTCCTTCTCTTAGGATATTATTGGCCTTGTCTTTTTAAGGATGCCAAAGAATATGTTAAGATATGTGACAGTTGTCAAAGAATGGGAAATCATGTTCCTTCAAATGAAATGGATCTACAACCTCGGGTATTTATTGAACCTTTTGAGAAATGGGCTTTAGATTTTGTTTGTCCAATCATTCCACCATCAAGAAAGAAAATGTACATTCTTGTTTGTACAAATTATGTCGCAAAATGGGTAGAAGCTAAAGCACTTCCTTTTGCTATTGAAAATGTTGTAGTTTCATTTTTTTTTGAGGATTCTTTCACTCATTTTGGTTTCCCAAGGGAAATTGTGACAGATTAAGGTACTCAATTTACATCCAAGTTGGTACAAAAGATAATGGAGGAATACAAAATCAAATATCGGAAGACTACTCCATATCATCCACAAGCCAATGGTCAAGTTGAATATACCAATAAAGTAATTGAAGCAATTCTTACCAAGGTTGTGCATCTACATAGAAGGGATTGGGAAGAAAAGTTTCCAGAAGCTTTATGGGCATATCGTACCACATGGAGAAACAAAACAGGACACACTCCTTATGAACTTTTTTATGGGAATCAAGTCATGTTTCATATTGAGTTCCAGATAAAGACTTTTAAAAAAATAGCCAAATTGGGTCTTGATCTATCAGAAGCCCAAAGACAAAAAATGGAGCAATTGAATGAACTTTTTGAGATACGACAATATGTTATTCATAGAACCAATAGAGTCCAACAAAAAAGATCGAGCTGGCATGATAATGTTATCAAAGAAAGAAAATACTAGCCTGGTGAATGGGCATTGCTTTTTTCTTCAAAGTTCAAAGATTTTCAAGGAAAATTTCAAACTCATTGGTTCGGTGCTTATGAGATTGAAATTGTCTTTGATAATGGAGCGGTCAGAATCAAAACTATTGATGAAGAGAAAGTAACTTTCCTTGTAAATGGTCATAGATTATGAATATATCATAAGCCATTAACAAAGGAAGAGTTCATAAGAAATCTGCAAGATAATCTTGATTTGAAGTTGGCCAAGGAAGATTCTTCTTCCTCTCCAATTTAGACTTCTATTTTGTTTTAAAAAAAAAGATAATAATAATAATAATAACAATAACAATAATAATAATATAATTTTTGTATAAACATGAAAACCAATATTGTTGGCATGTTTATACAAAAAATCTAAGTTGAAAACCAAGAATTCTTGGTAGCATAGATTTTCTTTTTAATTCCCTATTCTTGTCCCATTTATTTTTATTCCTCTATTTCAAAAATAAGACAACTACAAAATTGTCAATAATCTGCAGATCTCATGGAATTCCGCAGTTGACTTGACAGATTGCAACCAGGGAAAATGAAGATCATGAAAAACAAAATTGAATGAAGATCACAGCTAAAGAAACCTGAGTACAACTTGTAAAAGGACAAATCCAAAATCATTAAGGAAAAACAACATGTATGTAAATATTAGTTAGATAATAAAGAGAAAAAACATTGAATTATGAAATTAACTAGATGTATGACCATTGCTACCACCATTTTGTGTAATGATTACTTTCATTATGACATGACTTATGTTCTAATGAAAATATTTTATCAAAAAGATGTGAAACCGATATGAAACCTTGTTATCCTTCAAATTCACTCTTTTCCTTCCATATATCATCCCACTTCCTTCATATATCATCAAAGTTCCTTACATCATACCATTCCACTCATCCCTACTCCATTGTTGAAAACGCCTCACCTATTACCCAAATTTCGTCCTCCATAACCAAATTCCTTCCATAACCCCGTAAAAGAGTGCAATTAGGGGCTAAGACTTCTTCAAAATGAGATTCATTATACGCTCAAAGCTGAATGGGTTAAATTTATTGAAGGATACCCACATGTGAAACAACAGTTGCAATAAGCGCAATGGTTAGGATTTGTTGAAAAATTTGATGGGTATGAAAAGGAAGTTACAAAATCATTCGCTAGGGCTTATGATGGTATAGAAGCAAATATTGGAGACATTAGATTAGTTCTGACATAATCATTTGCATCATAAGTTACTGGATTCCTGAGAATTGAGGAAAGTTGGTTAAGAAACCGAAAGATTAAAGAGAAAGAATGGGAGGTATTCCTTAAAAACCTAGGTATGGATATCTATGTCTTTAAGAAGGGAATTCCAGTCACATATTTAAAGATTTTTTGTTGGTTATTCAATAATTCATAACTTGTGAAGGTAGGTTTGGAAACATGTTATTTTACCATGCTTGCCTAATGATAAATTTTATTCATGGTAATGAAATCAACCTACCATACATACTACTTAATAGTTTGAGAAAAATGGACGGAAATATCTAGAGGAAAATACAGTCCATAGATAATGCCTTATACCATCATGGGTTAGTGAAAATTTTAATTGAAGCCCATCTGAAAAGCAAAGGGGATAACTGGGAATATTTTTTGATTATAAATCATTTCAAAGAAGTTGAACAAGAAGGGCCTATGAACCACACTGGTTGGTATGAAACGCGTCGACAAAAGTATCTCTATGTGATTTTCACCGAAGAATCTTCTCAAATAAAGAAGGGCCTAATGATAAAACAAGAATAAAGATGCCCTCAAACCCTAAGGAAAGCTCACTTGCACAAGAAACACAAAAATATCAATATTCTAATGATGAAACCCCTCTTATAAATGTGTTATAAACCCTTAGGTAGAAAATTGTTAGAAGAAATATAGCCAGTAATAAAAGGGATAGTACATCAAACGGAGAAACAAAACAAGACGAAGTTAAAAATCATCCTTGTACTACTGAAAAACCACCATCAATTGTAAGAAGAAGTGCAAGGCTTAATAAACCAATACATGCATAGTCTTAGCAATCTCCATAATTTGTCAATTTAGAAGAAGAAGAGGAACTGAGAGTTCCATCACCAATTGCAAGTCCAGCTAGGAGAACTCCAGAAATTGATCCTGTCCAGCAAGAAATATATGACTACATAGAATCTCTGGAAAAAAGAGCTACAGGAAAAACTATTGAATCATCCTCAAACCAAGAAGAAATTATTCATTTTCATCCTTCAGAAGAATCCCAAATTGTAAACACTCTCAAGTAGGAAATCTATGAATTAGAGGTACTAAATAGATATTTGATGTAGGAACAAGAAACAATAAAGGCACAAAATAAAATCCAGAGAACTCAAAATGACAACATTTTGTTACTTCTTGGTTTGTGGTATGAGAAAAATAAGAAATTGAAAGCTAAAACCAAATTTATTTAGAAAAAGGTCATAATTTTGTAGCACAGAATCTTGATGAAGAAACTAAGGATGGCAGCAACCAGTGTTAGGAAAGAAAGAATAGCTAACTTAGATTTTCTTGCTCAAGCCTTTAAGAAGCTCATTAATAGAGAAGTACTACGAAATTTTGAATTTTTTTGTAGGAGGACATGCAATACCTAATGTGTGGGGGAATGTTGAAGCCCAAAATTGTCTCTTTTTGACCACCTTCTTACACTCCATCCTCCTTCTTTTTTACTCTAATAACTCTAATTGAGAATCAGTTTAGAAGGTACATGGAAATAACAGGTACTTAAACATATTTTATTTCATAAGTTTCATTTTTCTTTATTATTTAACTTAATATTTTCATGAGCTACTAAATTGCAACAATTTTGGAGCTAATGACTGATTATGCAACAAAGTTGAAGGTTCAATGGGTTCCAAAACTCTAGCTGAGGAACGAGACATAAGAGTAGGTGACTAATAACTGGCACAATGATATTTTTCTATCTTCATACTTTGGATCGATGATAAAAACACCACATAGGCCTAGTCAACATGGAAGTCAACCAGTGAAGTAGGAGCTGAAGTTGAACTAGACGAGCGAGGAAATTAATTGAGGCATATATTTAGCCTCATGATTTGCTTCTCCAATAGAAAATCATGAGGAAGAGATTTTATCCTCTTATGTTATTTTTAGTCTTTTTCGAGTAGATAGGTTCGTAAATCTCTAAAATAGTTAATGATGGAGGTTAGAAATGTACCTCTTGGAATGACAAATAGAGTCTTGCATATTGTTTGAAAACTCTGCTCATAATTATAAAAACTATGTTTAGCTTGCTACCATTGTTGTGCATTGCCTTAATGCGTATATAGTCCTTTGAAGACTTGTTTTGTTGCCTACATTTCGCAGGAGGGCCCCCTCGAGTTGTAAGGTTTTATTGTTTTCAACTAACATTTCAATTATGCATTTTATATCGTGTTTAATTAGTTCAACTAGTTGTCCAGTTTCGATTATTAACGAATGCTTTTTACAGTGATCACATATGTCATAATAGAGCAATTTTTGTTTAATCATTTTGTTGTAGGATGAATGAGTGAAGTTGAGATCTTGTGCACATGATAAGTAGTATAGTAGAGTGTGGATTGATTTATGATTTGAAGTTTGGTGAAGAGGATTTCAATTTCCAATTAGTGTTAATTTATCTTTTTCTATTTGTGTGATTTAGATTTAGCTTCATTATTTAATTGAGTAAGTGTGATATTTATTTCTACAAAGTGTGATCTTTCTTTTAAGCAAGTGTGATAATCCTAGTTTCATATTTCTTTCAAGCAAGTGTGATGTTTCTTTCAATTAAAGTGTGATATTTCTTTTAAGTAAGTGCAATGATTTTGATTTTATTTTCTTTAAAGAGTGACATATTTATTTTCATGTAATAGTGATAGTTGTTAAGAAAATATGTGCATCTCGATATCTCAATTTTATTTAGGAATTTCTTGAATAATAAAGACTTCTAGTACATACAGTACACATAGACTTCATTAGTATACTAGCCATGGTTGATAATTTATGTAGTAATTTAACATCAATTAAATTGCTAAACGGGGACCAAGTACTTCAACAAGATTGATCTGAAGTATTTATGTCACCAATTTCCTATAGAACATACAAATGTATGGAATACCACCTTCAAATCCAAGGAGGGCCTCTTTGAGTGGTTGGCCATGCCCTTCGGGTTGAAAAATGCCCCTCCAACTTTTATGAGGTTGATCAATGAGAGTCTTGCAACCTTTCACCAACTCATTCATGGTTGTATATACGGACAACATCCTCATCTTCAACAAGTGTTGGGAAGAGTAATTGCAACATATTCAACATGTCCTTCAGACCTTGTGGCAGCAAAAAAATTTGCCAATTTAGAGAAATGCTCCTTTGGCATGAACCAGGTCTAATATATGGGCCACATAATTGATGAGCAAGGCATACATTTTGATCTATTTAAGATCCAAGTCATTCTGGATTGCCCATCCCCAATAACTCTCACAGAGCTTCATAACTTTTTGGGCCTTGTCGATTTCTATTGAAGGTTCATGTTGGGATTCTCTCACATCACTTGTCCTTTGAGTCAAGTTACCAAGGGCAGAGTGAAAACAATTTTTTTTTGGTCTGAGGCATAACAGAAGGAATTTTTTGAGCTAAAATATTCCCTTTACTCTATGCCAATACTCATATTTCCATGCCTACAACAACCATTTGGAATTGAGATAGGTTCCCTTCACTATGTTATTGGCGTGCTTCTCATCTAGGAAGTACATTTGGTGGCCTATCATAGTGAGACACTATTTGATACTATTTAGAAATACGCCACCTATAATGACGAGATGTATTGCATCATGAAGGCTTATTGATAATGTAAACATTACATTTTGCGACAGGAAACGATCATCCACATAAATCACTAACCTCTACGATTTATAAAGACATAGGGGAAGTTGCAAAATGATCACCATTAGAAATTTCCCACATGCCTCCAACAATTCCATTTGAACATTATATAGAAGAAGGGAACCAGTAATAACATTGCAAATTTCCTCAGTTGGCCCCTGGTTG
This sequence comes from Pinus tabuliformis, assembly GCA_031772625.1. NCBI lineage: Eukaryota > Viridiplantae > Streptophyta > Pinopsida > Pinales > Pinaceae > Pinus > Pinus tabuliformis. The sequence continues at coordinate 379,096,325 of CM062817.1, read as the reverse complement.
TGGCACTCACCACTATTCTCAACTCTTGTGAGCATGAGATTTCTGGATGGGCATAGCTGTATAGAAATGATCCACTTATTTTCACCACCTACCAAATTTTAATGGATGGTAAGCTATTGGGCGTAGCCCAACTTGGACAGATTTTGGGCAAGGAAGCCGAATTTTGGAGATAAACCACGCAGTACAAAATGCGAAGTGGACCACCTAGCAGAGCAGTGAAGCACACAAGGACCATGCAACAAACTAATCATGTGGTATAGGGGCTTTACGGCGAATCCCCTTCCTTTTTGTAAAAATGTATAATATCGTATAAGTTGAATGGTTTTCTACCATAGTCCCTTGTATTTTTGAAACCATGGTATTGGGTTGATGGTAATGTAGCTATGTAATCCCTCGATGTAATAACATGTATAGGGATGAGTAATAATGAAGGAAGGAAAATTTTGGATCAGATCTATGTTTATGGCTCTATTTTTGTGATTTGTACTTCATAGAAAGTGGAAGGCTCCCCAACTGAGTGTGTGGAGGCCTAGGTCAGCAGATTAGTGCACAGACCATCTGCAACTTAGTGTGCAGACAACCTGCAACTATGTGCGTAGGTGAAGAACTATTTGTACTGAATTATCTATTATAAGAAACATTTCTTGTGGACGTAGTCCCACATTGGGATGAACCACGATAAAATATGTGTCTTCATGTGTTTATTTTCTTATTATCTTGACTTTATTTTAGTACTGTGAAGTTTATGAATTTTTATGATATGTTTAAGTGAGGAATGTAATTTTGTGAAGTAAAGTATAAGTGTGAAGTATTTTATGGATGCGAAGTAGTAAACAAGTGTTAAACATAAGAAAATACAAGAGTGCCATAATGCAGTATCCCTCAGGTTGTAGAAACCCGGTTCTGCAACCTCCCATAATCACTTTGGGTGAGATTGTGATCTGCTTAAAGGTCATTATCAAGAGGGCTAGTGGTTGAGGGTTTTGTTGGTGCGCAATAAACTTTGAACATAGGTCAATCCCACCTAAGCCAACATAAGAAAGTACCAAACTTCCACCTCCAGGATGCATTTTTATGCTACATGCGGCACCTTTGTGTTCATTCAAGCGAGCGTGACAAGCTAATTTGGGAGGCACACTTAGTTGGGTGGTAGGACACTTTCTTGGACAAAACCATGGAAGTATTGTAGAAGTATTTTTATTGGAAAAAGCTATGGCAAGATGTTGGAAAATATATCAGATCCTGCAATACATGTGCCATCGCTAAGCCAACCATTAAGAAGCAATCTATGTACACTCCCCTAATTACTCCTATCCAGCCTATGGAATCCATCTCCATGGATTATATGTTTGGCCTTCCTTCAACCAAACATGGTAACAATCGTGTATTTGTGGCTGTCGATAGATTTTCTAAGATGGCTATATTGATGGATTGCAAGAAGAGCATCACAGTAGAAGACACTGCCAAACTCTTCTTCAAAAGAGTGTTGGTATATTTTGGGATTCCAGAGACCAATTTATTAGCTAAGGATAACAGGTTCCTGAGTGCATTCTAGTCGAGACTTTGGTTATTGTTGGATGCTAAGCTCACAAATTTGACATCATTCCAACCTCAGATTGATGGTCACACAGAGGTTTCCAACATGACAATAGTGCACATACTATGCATCTACAACTCTAATTATCCATGAACGTGCACTAAGAGTCTTCCCTATGTGAAACAAAACTATAAAAATCTCTCCATATCTCAATTGGCTACAACCCTTTTGAAGTGGGGATGGGATTTCAACCATTATGTCCCACTGATGTTGCAATGCCTCTTACAACTACACATGCATAATCTGCACATGTTTAGTTAGAATATGTTAAAGCCACCAGGTTTATTGAATGAATCCAACACATCTGACAACAGGTTCATGATATCTTGTATAAATCCAATTTCAAATACGAACAGTGTCATGATCAACATTGGGTTCCACAATTTTCAATTGGGTGACAAATTTTGGTTGCATTTACAGAAGGAACACCTTACCAGAGCCCATTGGAAGCTTTGACCACTCTAATATGTGCCTTACACCATCACCAAGGTTGTGGGTGACAGTTATTTCAAGCTCATCATTGCCCCATTCCTTGGGCTACACCTGGTGTTCAATGTGGACCGCCTTTGGCCATACTTTGCACCATTGTGTGACACATCAGGCATTGTTGACCAGCTGACACTAATAGATATCAGCTCATATTACATTGAGCAGGCCACGACTGGTCATATTATGGATACACAAATTACTAAAACTTATCAATAGAGGATCCAACTCTATCGGGTTGTCAAAGTCTGCTAGCTCCTGCAACAAGGTAAGTGGCTCACGAGGGACCAAGTTCAACAGATGTTTTCCCATCTCATGGAGGCACTCAACGTAAAGGAGACCATTTCTTCCTAAGGGGAGAGGATTGATCCAGGTGGATATTTGTGGACACCCACCTATTCCACTAGACCCCCATCACTATTTTCTTTCAATTTCCTAATTTCTAACACAATTTACTATTTTTGGCATTTTTTTGGTTCCTGAACTTTCCGAGTTGTTTTGAGGCCATAAACAGTGTTATTTTGGAAAATGGGTAGAACCATACTTTACAATGGGAGTCTGTAGTCGAATTTCTTTTCCCCAAACAGATATTTCTAACTAGGTATTCTACACACCAAAAAAAGATCGTATGCAAATGTTACAACCTTGGGAAGTTGATGTACCATAACCCCAACGGGGCCCACAAATGTTTGGTGCTTCATCTCCTAGCTTTAGTTTTTTTGGCATTTATGGCATTCCATTGTTTCTTGATGAAAAATAGGCCTACAAGCCTCATTATAACATAGTAAAAAAGGCATGTAGTTGTCACATCTCTTCTCAAAGATAAGCTACCATTGTCTGAGTTGATTTCTTTCTCTTATGTATGTAAATAGCTTTTAGCAATTGTTATTTATTAAATGAAGTTTTCTTCATTGTATCTATGTTGTGGTTGGAATCTATATTTCATTTCGCTCGGTTGTAGTGTTTTCTTCTCAAAGATGTACGAAAAGAACCCACTTAAGATTGTGTATGAAAAACAATCTCAACAATATAAATGGTTGCTAAACATTGTAGATTTGCAGCAGTTGATAGAAACAAAACCTGCCAAAATTATGATCCATGCCACAATCATAGTTAAACAGCAAAATGAAAGAGTAATAACTCTAATCATCCAATGGAAACTAGATATACAAAGAATAATTTTATTATCACATCTGTTAAGGGAACAAATAAATGTTACCAGTCCCCCTCTATGGGATGGGTTCTTGGCTATCCTCAAATGTCTTCAACTTGTGTAGAGTCTCTCTCCTTTATAATGTGTAAGCCCAATAGAAATATGGTGTGCGACAAAGAAAATAATCATAGTTACAACAGTGAGTGCAACAATGAAAATAATAAAAAGTGAATAATGAATGGAAAACCCTTATATTTATAACAAAATATTGAGTTATCCTCGAATAATCAGCAATAATAAAATATTATTTATCCCATTCTTGGAATAACCACTTGGAATATTTTATTATATTTGGTTAGGAGGGAATAAATATTTAAACTTTTATTGAGAAATAATAAATAAATAAATGATTTATTGATCATCTCAAGGAATTAGTTAAGGAATAATAAATAAATAAGGATTTATTTAATTATTCCGAAGGGGTTTAGTCAAATTTAACAAAGAATAATAATTAATTAGTGATTAATTAATTATTCTTAGAGAAAATAAGAAAAACAATGATTTATCTATTTATTTTTCATGATTGGGTCAAATATGACAAGGAATAATAATTGAACAATGGTTTAATTAATTATTCCTAAAAGAAAATCAAATAAATGGTGATTTATTTAATTATTCTTCATGGGTTTAACTATAAATTACTTAACGAAGGTGGTTTATTAAGCGATTTCTCACAGTGAAATCAATTTTACTATTGTAAAATTGGCTTCACATGGTGTACTTCGATCCATCTAGTAAATTAGGCTAGATGATCAAATTTTTGGTGATAACAGATTGCCCTCGAATGTACGAGTGTTAGGAGCAAAACGTATGACCGAAGTACGTTGTAAAGACATGATCACTAGACAACACGAGGGAGTCAGAGAGAGAGAGAGAGAGAGACCATTAAAGATGAATTGAAAGAGGATAGGGATAGAGGGGGCGAGACTAATGCAAGTCTCCTTTTATGTTGTGGTACTGAACCTCAATGAGGCAGGGGAGGCATACCCATACTCGCCGAGATAACTTAGTACGAAAGTAATGGTTTTCCCAGAAACATAAAACTGAGCAATGAAGTACATGTTGAATGGTACATGACATGCTAGCATAACAAAGCAAAAAAATAATACAATGTGTCCCATATACATAATGCACCTGAAAAACATGAGCCAAGACTGAATACATTAATATCTGAGTACATGAGATACAAAGGCCCTTTGTTGAGGGACTAAGTCCCCTAGGGTTTTGGGTCAACACCCTAGTAGAGCGAGGGGTTATCTACAGTAAAAGACAAGAATTCCATGCAAACATGATACTTAAATAAGCAAACTATGCAAAGAGATGTGTACCAGGGGGTCCTTCATTCGAGTAGATCCAGCAAGGGTCCACACCCTCTTGGAGTTCCTCTCGATCCTTGAACTTGCAAAACAGCCAATTCAAAGAAGCATATCAATATATGGACAAAGTATCATACAGAAATCAACTTCACAACATATGGAAAGATGGTTAATTATACATTGAAACAATTATTCATATCTGAACCATAACAATAACATCATATGCATAAAGAAATTGATTTTGGGAACAAGACAATTGCTTCTTTATTGCAGATAACTAAAACAAAGAAAGGAATGATATCACCTAAATCTTCCTCTTGCTGGCTCCAAGCGGAACTGTCCTCCGGGTCCATCCCATCCCAAGTCCTCAAAAGGCTCCTTCCATGACTCACACAAGGATATCTCAACTAGTGACTCAAGGAAACAAGGGTTTCCTGTAGTGGGGGGAGTGCTGGAAGCATAGGGGTCTTCATACTTGATCAGGGATAATCTCAGCGGAATAATTCTCTCTCTTCTCTCCTTCTTAAGGCCTTCCCATTGAAGCCTTTTTATACTTCTCCCAAAGCATTTTTTTAGTTGGGAATTCGTTGGGAACAGTTGGGGCCACGGTCACTAATAGGTAATCAACAGGTAAAACCCTTGATCTCCGCCTGAAATTAAGGAGATTTAATTTTTTTAAGTGTTTTAAGACATATACGTGGGTTGGGTATACACTAACCCACGTACACACGCGTTTAGCTCAGGGAAATGTTGCATACAGGGAATAAAACACTGTTTTTTAAGTATTTGGACCAATTCTGGAAGGAGGGTTTGCCCTAGGCCATAAATGCAAAATCACAAATATCAAGGGTGAGATTTGGAGCTATAACATATGCCCCCTAATATATGAGGTCAGAAGGGGTACATGATGGCCGAAATGTATTAAGTACATGGAAAGGAAACCTGTCAAAAACTGAGAAGGACTTCACCAGATTTTAGCCTACCAAGCCACAAAAGGAGATCAGAAAGAAACACTGTCTGAGGCGGGCATACCCATGCTCAGAGAAAGTAAAGCATGTCCGCATATCAAGTACAAGCGGATCCACTAAGTATACAAGTATAGGAGACTGGAAATACATAATGGATCATTTGATCATGATCGAACAAGTACATGTCTGAATATCACATATAAGAAGATCAATGAAGCCGAAAGATGAAGCTAATCACTAATGTCAAAAACTGATCCCAATAGTACCAAATGAACATGATGGAATAAGATGATACTACACTGCAAACTCATGTGCCAGCATATAAAATGTTGCCATGAATGACTGCAACATATAAGGTGGAATGGTATCAACTAGCAGCGACAGAAGCAACTGTCAAGTGAACCAATGAATGTTGATGCAACCCGAGGTCTTCACCGACCGCTGTGGTACATTTCTACATAATGGGCATGAATGCGCTGAAGTCGATCATGTGAGAAATCGTTTGATTACTGGTCATTGATGTATACCATTAACAAACGCGAGACTACTCACCGATAATGATAATGAGAGTCAAGGTACCCCAGTACAATCTAACAAGTGCGAATAAATGATCTGAAGTCGAACACCTGGAAGAATCTATCGATCAAGAGACAATGATGGTTTCCCACTGTCAATAGCAAAGGATCTGCCACTAATGACTGCAAACCCCAAGGTACTGCCAAATGGACTCTAAACCTTTGCCCCAGAGCAATGAGTCATAGTTGATGGGGAAAGATCCACTAGAAGGAGGGCATTAAGGCATCCTTCATCAATCTAGCGCGAGTGTAACCTGTAGGCTAATAATGTGGAAGGAATCGGATGAAAAAGATGTAGTAACCCAATCGAAGCACGTTTCCGGCGTACACAAGATGTAGCTAGTGCACGACAAAACCCTCTGAACCAACCAATAATGAAAGCTGACACAGAGGCGAGGTATCCATCAATAGGGTCAAATGGAAACCAAGGTACTGCATGAATCCCAATGTGTGATAATGTAAGCTGATGTCGAACACAAGGGAAACCACTCAGTCAAAGACCCATGATACTGATCGATGCTGAGCACAAGGTGACCTATCAATAATGAGAATAGGGCCAGGATGCGGCTCTAGGCCTGTCCTCAGAGCTAGGTGTCGTCGTCGATAAGGAAAAGACCCGCCAACAAGAAGTCAATGGAGACCTTCTCAAACTGGCATGAGTAAAGGACCAATATAACTGATGTGATGATAGACAAGACATTGACAATTAGGGATGGCTGACTGAAAAATGAGTCAAGAGACACCGCAGAGAGGCCGACTCAGGCTTACTTCCCTTGAACAAAAGCACGACTCAAATGATGACTATGTGGCAGCATATGATAACTCTGTATAAGCTCTTCATGCAGGAGGCACGAACAAACTCTCCATATGATTGGAAGAGATAACCAATCGGAGGAGAACTGACTCAATAACAAGGTTAAGGCATACCTAAGCCAAGCTAGATCCCACCCAAATGGAGGAGACACTTTGTTTGAGTGCTTTGTTCAAGGGCGACACGACTCTAGCTGCCAACAATAAATGGAAATATTGTCCCGTTCCCGCTCTTTTTGGAATACATAAATTTTTTATATTTTTTCTTTAAGCTGGAAAAAGAATAAAAGAATGCTATAGTACAGTGGAAAGAACGAGTGTTGGTGAAGCAGATGATCTAGTTCCTGGGATTGGAACAATCCTATGCTCAATGCAGGGAGGTGAAAACTGGTCAAAGACACTCAAAGGTATGTTCCTTCCATGGGTCATAGTGTGTCAAGTTACAGAAGTTATGGTATTGCAAGTTTGATTTTGTACATGAATTGGTCCAAAGTTGGCTTAAACACGAGTCCAAGTGAAGCCGGCTAAAGGCCAAAAGGTGCAAATAGTCAATATGCAATGCAGTAGTACAACTCAACACGAAGGAGCCTCTAGGGTATAAGGCCAGAACGAAGCGAAGAAGCAAAGAGGAATGAGTCTTCAGCGCATAAGTCATGGTGGGACTAAAGAGGAATCTCGAGCCTACTCAAATGAAGCAACATGGGCAACAAATGTCAGTGAGGTGCTAACTACGATGCCCATGAAAAGGATGGCTCTACCATCATGTCAAAGTTTAAAAATTGATGAGTGAAGTTGGTTTACTAACGATGACACGATGGGATTGACCCTATGGAAAGTATCTTGGTAGATGGAGGCTAGTTATGCAAAATGCAATGGAAGAATGGCTTCCCTAACCTATAAGTAAACGATACCTGCCATGATGGGTTAGCAATCATGGAACTGACTTGAAATCTTGGAAGAAGCATCCAAAAAAGTCCTGAAAAAATAACCTATTCTCGACAATTCAAGCTCCCAAGTTAAAAGATACATGAGAGGGGAAAAATCAAATTTTGAAAAAATTTAACATTTTCAAAGTCTATAAAATGACTTTTTGACTCACCATTGTTACCGTTTGAGTTGAGAGCACAAGGAGTGGAGAAAAAGAATCAAGCTTGCCTTTTGCCGAATCCGACCGTTCAAATCTTCTCAAAATCATTAGATAACCCCCAAACTTAGCTTGCATCAATTTGTGACTTTTTTTAAGAATTTTAATTAAGGTTTCACTGTTGAATTTATGTCGAAAAATTTTATCGCGGTGTATATGCGGGTTGGCTATATGAAACCTGCATATATGCAGGCCCTAGACATGACTGAGTATAAAACAGACTCGCGTATACGCCGTTTTGATTTCAAAACAAAAAAAATAATGGTCCAAACTTGTTTTTTTCTTAGGTTGACAATCACTTGGAGGGAAAGGGAGCATGCCACTATTGATGATGAGGTTATGAATGATCAACAGGCTTTAGATGCATTGAGGGGATGCGGTTTGTTAAAATTTTTCAAAATGCCAAATATGAAGGCAAATACCCGCTTGCTTGAAATGCTCATTCACTACTGGAGTATCGAGGATGATTCATTCATGATTGATCAAATGCCATTGAGGATAGATATTGAGGATATCTATTTTATCACAGGCCTTTCTCGGAGGGGAGAGGTAGTACATTCTACGGGCTATTCACGAGGTAGCCTTTCTATAGAGGACTATGTGCATATATACTGCCTGGGCCATCTAGAAAAGATTGGAAGCCAGATTCCAATCAAGCACATAGAGAGTTTGTCATTGAGGATCATCCTATTCACTATAGCTAGAGTGAATGGATCAGCCTCCTTACACCAGGCTTCATGACTTTCCATGAGCTTGGCTGTAGATTGTCTCACCACAGTATTTGATTGGTGTACACCTCTTCTCACCAACTTGAAGAGCCAGCTATCATCTATCAAAAAAGGCCAGACCAAAAAATTTGGGTATGGGACTATTCTATGCTCCTTTTTCGAGAAGGTCGTAGCACTGCGCCCTAGAGTACCAATTCCAATCGGCAACCCGCGATATCCACGGATGATCAGGTGGGTCGATCTGATGAAACGTCTAGGAGGTGGGGATGTACCGTGGACAACTTTTGATGACGATTTCTTCTCCTGGTGGGAGAAGCAAATGATCGCAGTGGATGATTACCCCTACACCGGCTTTGACTTCTGGGGAGATCTTGATCTGGCATTACCACCAGGCGTGGCATGGGTAGATATAGGTAACAAATATTTGATTGATTTTATGATTTTTATGATTTTTCAAATATGAAAATGAGCTTAAAAATATTTTTGATGTGATTCAAATTACTAACTTAATGATCATATTCTAGATATTGGGCCAATACGGCCAGATGGATTCCCACGACATGGACGTCCTGGTCGAGGTGCCGAAGAGGTGACTGCTGATACAAAGTGGGTCTTATACACAGTTCAATGAAACTTGGTGAGATTGACTCACTGAGTACCAATGGTGGCGGTAGAGGATCTCCCTGTGGAGATGCAGCATCACGTGGTTGGAATGCCATGGGACTGGGTTCAGACTCTTAGGCGTGTGGCTAATGCTGTAGTCACATACTTGGCCGCTCATCTTGAGCCGGGTCATAGATAGTCTGGACATGATTATGGGCATTTTAGTCCCAATTTTTGTATATTATTTTGGACACACTTATGTACACCCGAGCAATTTTATGATATATATATATATATATATATATATATATATATATATATATATATATATATATATATATATATATATATATATATATACAGTTTCGACTTTTGATGTTTGATTTTATCTTGATGAATGAATGATGTGCCAATCTAAAGCTTGATTAGCGATAGAATCTGCTAATGAATTATTAGATTGTGGAATGTGAAAATAAGTAATAAAAACAAATGATCTTTGCAACACCCTCACTCTCAAATATTGGCGATATAAACAAGGATCCCGAACTTGATAGATGTTATTCAATTGTGACACTACCAGTTGTGAATCAAGATAGACTACCAATGAATCGATTCCATAAGAAATAGCTTCAGATAGTAAATTAATGACGGTAGTATACTTGGCCATATTATTTGATGCAGGACCAATACATACTCCCCTTGATGCCATCAACTGACCAGTTGGATAATAAATCACCCAAGCTATGGAAGCGAGGTTTTGAGTGTGCCAACTAGCACCATCGGCAAATCCAAAATAGACCAAGTCATCCATCAACACTTGCCAAAGTAGATCAAAAAATGTCGATATCATGAAAACTCCCGATAAGATATGTACAAAAATACAAAATATACAAAGAAGCCATTGCTCAGCCGAAACCTAGGCAAAGTACTTCTTGAGGTAGAGCCCATTTCGAGGCTCCGCCAACTTGTTCCCTTCAAAATCGACTAATTCATAAGCCCCTTTTTCTAAAACTCGTTTCACTATAAAGGGACCATACCACATAGACTTGAATTTTCCTGCCCCCAAGGCATCTTTATCTTGGTCATAGACCAGGACAAGGTCACCTTCAGAAAAGACTCGAGGACGGACAACTCTATCGTACTGAGTTTTAACCCTTTTCTTATGAGCCTCATTGATTGTGGCAGCATCTCGACACTGCTCATCAAGATGTTCCAAATGAAGGAGGCACTCTTCAAGACTAGAGGTCTTTGGAAGGAGCTCAATAGCTAGCTTAAGAGATGGAATTTCACATTCAACAGGAAAGATAGATTCCAGCTCGTAAACTAACTGAAAAAGTGTAAAATTAGTAGTAGTCTTTACCGAAGTTTGGTATGCCCAGAGAGCCGGATATAACATGAGATGTCAATTGGAGCGATTTTTATCAATTTTCCATTGCAGGATCATCTTGAGGGACTTATTCACAGCTTCTACTTGGCCATTGGCCTGAGGATAATATGGAGACGAATGCTCTTGCTGGAAGCCCAATTTAAGAGCCAATTCGGACATTAGTTGGTTCTGGAAATGACTGCCATGATCAGTGACAATCTCTCTCAGGATACTAAACCGTGAAATAATCTGATTGAAGAGGAACAATGCCGCTGTTTCACTATCGTTTTTATAAGTGGGCATGGCTTTAGCCCACTTTGTAAAGTATTCTACGGCCACAATAATGTACTTGTGATTTGCTGTTGAAGGTGGATTACAAGTAGTAAAATCAATACCCCACTTTGTAAAAGGATCGACAGTGACAACAGGGAAGAGAGGAGCTGGATGCGCGCACATCTTCCGAGTATAGACTTGACAAGGGTGGCAACGTTTGACCGCTTCAATACAATCTTTGAAAAGCGAAGGCCAAAAGTAGTCGGCACGCAAGATTTTCTGGGCTGTAGCAAGCCCTGAAAGATGACCACCACAAGCTCCACTATGGCAATCATTAAGCACAGACTCTGCTTCCTCTAAGGTTAAACAATGCCTAAGGATCGAATCAACCCCTCAGCGATATAATGTATCACCAATGATCACATAGTTCTTAGCCAGGTGACATAATTTTCAACGTTCATCCTTGGAGGCAGCAGGAGGAAACTTTGAAGTCTAGAGATAGATTATGATATCTCCATACCAGGGATCTTGTGAAGAGATGAGGAACAGATGTTCATTGGGAAAACTTTCCTCATAAATAGTATCCTCTCCACAAGGCAGCTTGGAAATTAATTCCACGAAAACTAATGATTTCTTAGACTTGGCCGACAAGAACTCAAGATTGAATTCTTGTAAAATAACAATCCATCGATTGTATTTGCCCCCAATCACTCACCTACTGAGGACAAATTGGAAAGGATTGACCGCCGCTAAGACAAATTTTTTGCGTAGCAGAATGTAATGGCGAAGCCATTGGACAACATGGACAGCTGCCAAGGCTAATTTCTCAATTGGAGAATAGCATAGTTCAGGGCCTACCAAGCCTCGACTCAAGTAGTAAATGACATGCTCCGTGAGAGCATCATCTTCCTGAACCAGAACCATACCTATGGTTGATTCTGTAGTTGAAAGATACAAAAGGAAATCTCTACCATAATCCGGCGGACTCAAAAGCAGGGTAGAGGTCAATGCCTGCTTCAAGGCATCAAAAGATCATTGCGCGAAGTTGTCCCATAGAAATGGAACTCCTTTCCTGAGCAAATGCATAAACCATTTAGTTATCTCAGCATAGTTCTGTTGGAAATAATACTAAGAGGGGGGGGGTGAATCAGTATTATCAAATCAAACACTTTTTCATTTCCATACTTAGATTCATATACGCTACTTCAGTTAAGGGAACCTACGTGTACACGCAACTGTGCCTAATGCAACTAGTGTATATCCAGTAAACTTATGATTCAGTTAATCCATTAAATGTTGATCTTTAGTTAGTGCATCAGAACTTTATTAACCATATGAACAGTAAATAGGTGCAGTAAAACAAAACAACGCATCACACACAAAAAGCACACATGAACACCATGATGTAAGGTGGAAACCCAATGTGGGTGAAAACCACCTGCTACAATTCGTCTCTATCTTCTTTTAATAAGAAACTTCATTTTACAATATTTCTGTACTGGTGCAGCCTTATGCCAGTAGGCAGGCTTCTACTTGCAAAAGGTTACAACCTCCTCTCATTCTCCAGCTTCTCCTGGAAGGGAGTTATAACCCCCTTAGCTCTTGTGCTAGCCGATCCTTTTACTAGTACATAGGCGCCGGCCTACTGAATGCTCAAACCTTCACTTGTTTTCCAGCTACTACTGGAAGGGAGCTACAACCCCCTTAGCTCTTGTACTAGCTGATGTACTAGTACGTAGGTGCTGACCTATAGAAGGCTACAACCTTCTCTTTCTTCCTCTAGGTACCACGTTTCATAAATTTTTAGATTGGATACTCCTGAAGCACAACACCATAATCTGAAGGCCACGTTTCATCCAATTTTCATACTGGACCCATCAATATCATTGAAGCACACAATCAATCAACACTAGCATCATCAATCTCTGAATCACCCAATATTGAATCACTGAAACCCTGTCAACAAACTGCAGTCACCAGAACACAGAGCAGAACACAGAACTCTGCAACAATGTTCAGATCCAACTATATCATCAAAAATCATGCATCAGAGTGCATACGCTACTTGGAAGAGTCGAACTAGCGTGTATACGCAACTTCACCAAAGCAAACCAGTGTATATGTCATTAATTACTTACTTATAACTTCGCTGCACTTCCTGACTTTAGACATACCTAGATCATTACATATACAAGGATAATATGTGTGTTAGCAACCAGATCTAGTCCATCAAATCACATAAAGATAAGTCATTATGATCCTGATCCATTATTAGATCTCATCCATCAACACTGAAGATAAACACAATCAACCAAACTGAATATGCAGAATACTGACACCAATAAACAGTCATCAGAACTCATCAACAACCAGAACCACCTGTAACTTCAAACATCATAGCTCATATGGTATACGCTACTTAGATGTATCTAACCTACGTATGTACGCGCTTTTATCATAGTCAACCAGCGTATACATCTGTAAATATTCATTCATGATTTGCAGCTATTCCAAACTTGAGTTATACCCAGATCATAATATTTACAGAACATTACATGCGTCAGTATACAGATCTAGAATAAACATGATCAAACCGTATAGAGATTATTCATTCCAAGCCATTAGATCCTGATATATCCTTAGATCTTGTTCTCCATCAACCGCTGAGATTCCTCCTTAGCTCAGATCAAGCAAGGCATCATGAACCCATAACCTGCATACTAGATCTCATACTTCATCAGATATTCAAGACTTACTTAGTGCCTTTGCCTAATGATCTTCTCCTCCTTTTATAGTCTTAGGCCTTTACTCAATACCATGGTCCAAAACCACTTAGAGCCAATACCTTGGACCAAACACCTGGGATCAACACGTCAAACAATATACCTTGGACCAATGCCATGGATCACAATACCATGGTCGAAAACCAAATGTATGCGCCTTTCATTGCATGAGAGTGCATGTATACGTATACACACCTTTTGGTTGGATAACTCGCATGTATACGTGGCTTTATCAAGGGTAACCTGCGCATATCTCTTTTTCTTCATTCTGTGAGCCTGAGCTGTGATTTGTCATCTTAGTAAGTTGCCATCAAGGACAACACCTGTATCATAATTCCAACAATCTCCCCCTTTGGTCTTGATGGAAAAGTTATCTTGCCATACTGAGAACTGTCATCTTAATGAGTTATCATTGTTCATTACATATGAATTGATTCCTTTGATCTGCCCTGCATCCCATGTTTTTTGTCACATCTGATATCTCTTCTGTAGATTCATCTAGTTATATATAAGTGAGTTGTTCTGCTACCAGTGGGTTGCCATCAAGTACAACACATGCATCATAATGCCAACAATCTCCCCCTTTGGACTTGATGGCAACAACCATACCAATTCACTCTCCCCCTTTGACATCAAGGGCAAAGGGTGGACCAAGGTATTCTCTTCCTTGATATACATTCCGTTGTCCACACTCCCCCTGAGTACCTGCTGAAATCTTTGGTTGAGCTCCCCCTTTGTATATGGCAAGGTGTACCAATCTGTCCATGCTCCCTCTGAGTACATGCTGAAATCTCTACCGTGCTGAAGTGTGTTGTTCATGCTCCTCCTGACTGTAAGAAATGTCTACAAAAAGATGTTCTACAAGAAGAACATGACTCTATACATCATAAATGACCTTCCTATCACCAAAGACTCATACATACATCCATCTCCCAACCAAGTGGGGATATACTAATATTGACTCATCCACCCAACCAAGTGGGGATACACCAGATACCAATTGTTTACACATGACTGAAATATTACATCATCCTTCCCATGCATAGTGGGGGTACAAATTACATCATATGACCAAAAGGGATTCATCAAATGACTACAATAGATAGAGACAAACTATTACATCACGAGTCTTGATATGACCTTTACATGACATTTATAACATAGACCAAACATCTAAATAAGACCATGATAGTCATCAACAACTATATACAATGTATGATCTACTCCATAAGCATCTATCAACAGCGTCTAGACCAACAACCTGTATATGTCCATTAGTGTACAAGTCATCAACTTATAACACGGTATGTCTGCATATAGATATCAACTCATCCTTTTGAATAGAATTTTGCATATGACATACAGAATCATTCACATTATATCATATGTGAGAAACAGCATAGCCATCTCATCATCATCAAGATCTACATGATCTTATATACCATCCATGTATCATCACTCGGGGACATCCCTCATCTACATCAATCAACATATGTAAGTATCAACCTATCATCATATAGGTAAAAACTCATCATCATCATGTCTCTAACAATGCAACTTTGAGTAATCATCCATGTATCCAGCATACTGCATATAGCGTTATGTATCTTGAGTTCAAGATCTTTTGCCAAGACTTCTTGATATCATCAATAGCAACAATCCTCATCTATGTGAGCGCCAAGAACTATAGGAGTCCTGCATCATAACTGTATTATATGTCGATAGCAGCATATGAGTGACTCATCATCAAGTAATGAAGTTGTGTATTCAAGCTTTGTACTTCTCTTTATCCTTATGAAGATCACCATGTAAGCACCATATATGCATCATCAGAGAATCAACCACAAATCTGATCTGAACACCAACTATGTAACCCCAAGAATCATATGAGATTTTTTCATGGACAACTCATAACCATATCATGGCAAGATGTATTATTTAGCAATATAAGCATCATCACCAAGGACTACTAACCATAATGCCAACAATGCATTATTAAAAGCATATGCTCCCCCTGAACCTGTGTCGTCTATTCACTGTCAGATCTGATCATGTATATATCAACAAGAAGTATGAAGGCATCATCACCATCAAGTTAGGATCAAAAACACTTCTAAACATCTTACAAGTATTAAGACATTTCCACACATCATAAACAGATTGTAACCATTATCAAACAGAGCAAATAATGGACTGAATCATATCAGACTCTTTTTCTTGAGCCTTTCCCACTGCTTTTCCTCAAACTAACATATACGCAACTGTGAAGAGACTAACTCACGTATATACGCGACTTCTATTCATGAAACTTGCATATGAGATTTAGAACACTGAAGGTTTACACTTTCAGCTTCCTTTGAGTCTGTTTTGTCTGTACATTGTGCTGTGCCACATCTTTCAAACTGTGCTTCCTTCTTCTTCCATATCTTCAAGTGTGATGATGTTTTCTCTTTTTGGTATGGTGCCCGTACTTTGTTCCTGCATTCCTTTGCTATATGTCCCAGCTTGTTACATGCATAATATCTTACATTTTTCATATTCCTTTTGTAGCAATCAACACCTTTGTGACCAAACATATTGCAAGAAAAACAATATCCCTTAAAGTACCTGGAACGTGATGATCTTTTTGTGTGATGGTCTTGAACCATTCTACTTTTGCGACTGGCTGCAACATGTCCAAGATTATGACATACATAACATTCAACATTATTCATCAGAGGAGTAAAAGATTTTCTTTGAAGAATTTCTTTCCTTGGTTGTTGATGGGATTGACCTCTCATCTCCTTGTTGAGTATTTCAGATTGTGCATTAGAGTTCCTTGTCTTATTTTGTGAACTAGATTCACCTTCAACAGATTCATGAAAACCAAGACTAGTTTTGATAGTAGGAGACCTTTGACTACTAAGAATATCATCCAAGATCTTAGTACTATCTTGAAATTGTAAGAGCTTATCCTTTTCTTCTAAGTTATCTTTTAGAATATTTACCTCAACCTGATGTTGCTCCTCCTTTTCACGATACTGCTTCTTCATGTTTTCTTCAGCTTTTCTTCCTTCTTCCAACTGATGTCTTAATTCAAGAACTTCGTTTTCTTGTTTTTCAAGAGCTTGGAGTAGTTCTTTATTCTTCTTATTTGATTCTTCAAGATCTTCTTTTAGCGAGAGGATCGTAGCTTCAAGCCTTTCATAGTAACTGGATCTTTCTTTGAGTTTCTTGATTGTTGTGCTCCTTTCATTTACTTCATTTCTTAATGATGTTACTTCATCTTGCAACTTTTGACATTGATCTTCCTTTTCCTTGAATAGCTTCCTTACCCTGTTTCCTTCCTCTAGTTGAGCTTTTAGATCGGTAACTTATTCTTTTGAGGTACTTTCTTCTTAAGCTTCTTTCCCATTGTTCTACGGATCTCCTTCAAGTGATCAAGCTTCTACTAAAGGACCTGCTTTGATACCAATTGTTGGAAATAATACTGAGAGGGGGGGGGGGGGTGAATCACTATTATCAAATCAAACACTTTTTCATTTCCATACTCAGATTCATATAGCTACTTCAGTTAAGGGAACCTGCATGTACACGCAACTGTGTCTAATGCAACTAGCGTATATCCAGTAAACTTATGATTTAGTTAATCCATTAAATTTTGATCTTTAGTTAGTGCATCGGAACTTTATTAACCATATGAACAGTAAATAGGTGCAGTAAAACAGAATAGATCATCACACACAAGAAGCACACAAGAACACCATGATGTAAGGTGGAAACCCAATGTGGGTGAAAACCACCTACTGCAATTCATCTCTATCTTCTTTTAATAAGAAACTTCTTTTTACAATATTTCTGTACTGGTGCAGCCTTATGCCAGTACACAGGCTTCTACCTGCAGAAGGTTACAACTTCCTCTCATTTGCTAGCTTCTCCTGGAAGGGAGCTACAACCCCCTTAGCTCTTGTACTAGCCGATCCTTTTACTAGTACGTAGGTGCCGGCCTACTGAATGCTCCAACCTTCACTTGTTTTCCAGCTACTACTGGAAGGGAGCTACAACCCCCTTAGCTCTTGTACTAGCTGATGTACTAGTATGTAGGTACTGACCTACAAAAGGCTACAACCTTCTCTTTCTTCCTCTAGGTACCACGTTTCATAATTTTTCAGACTGGATACTCCTGAAGCACAACACCATAATTTGAAGGCCACATTTCATCCAATTTTCATACTGGACCCATCAATATCATTGAAGCACACAATCAATCAACACTAGCATCATCAATCTCTGAATCACCCAATACTGAATCACTGAACCCCTGTCAACAAACTGCAGTCACCAGAACACAGAGCAGAACACAAAACTCTGCAACAATGTTCAGATCCTACTGTATCATCAAAAATCATGCATCAGAGTGCATACGCTACTTGGAAGAGTCGAACCAGTGTGTATATGCAACTTAACCAAAGCGAACCAGCATATATGTCATTAATTACTTACTTATAACTTCGCTACACTTCCTAACTTCAGACATATCCAGCTCATTACATATACAATGATAATATGTGTGTTAGCAACCAGATCTAGTCCATCAGATCACATAAAGATAAGTTATTATGATCTTGATCCATTATTAGATCTCATCCATCAACACTGAAGCTAAACACAATCAACCAAACTGAATATGTAGAATATTGACACCAGTAAACAGTCATCAGAACTCATCAACAACCAGAACCAACTGTAACTTCAAACATCATAGCTCATATGGTATACGCTACTTAGATGTATCTAACCTACATATGTATGCACTTTTATCATAGTCAACCAGCGTATACATCTGTAAATATTCATTCATGATTTGCAGCTATTCCAAACTTGAGTTATACCCAGATCATAATATTTACAGAACATTACATGCGTCAGTATACAGATCTAGAATAAACATGATCAAAACGTATAGAGATTATTTATTCCAAGCCATTAGATCTCGATCTATCCTTAGATCTTGTTCTCCATCAACCGCTGAGATTCCTCCTTAGCTCAGTTCAAGCAAGGCATCATGAACCAAAAACCTGCATAACGGATCTCATACTTCATCAGATATTCGAGACTTACTTAGTGCCTTTGCCTAATGATATTCTCCTCCTTTTATAGTCTTAGGCCTTTACTCAATACCATGGTCCAAAACCACTTAGAGCCAATAACTTGGACCAAATACCTAGGATCAACACGTTAGACAAGATACCTTGGACCAATGCCATGGATCACAATACCATGGTCCAAAACCAAATGTACATGCCTTTCCTTGCATGAGAGTGCGTGTATACGTATACACACCTTTTGGTCAGCTAACCCGCGTGTATACGCGACTTTATCAAGGGTAACCTGTGTATATCTCTTTTTCTTCATTCTATGAGCCTGAGCTATGATTTGTCATCTTAGTAAGTTTCCATCAAGGACAACACCTGTATCATAATGCCAACAATCTCCCCCTTTGGACTTGATGGCAAAGTTATCTTGCCATACTGAGAACTGTCATCTTAATGAGTTGTCATTGTTCATTACATCTGAACTAATTCCTTTGAGCTACCCTGCATCCCATGTATTCTGTCACATCTGATATGTCTTCTGTAGATTCATCTAGTTATATATAAGTGAGTTGTTCTACTACCAGTGGGTTGCCATCAAGTACAACACATGCATCATAATGCCAACAAGTTCGCTATAAACCGTCTCAAGAAATTTGCCTTCCCCTGAAGACTTTGAAGTTGTCGGATGGAAGACGGGGGAGGCAACTGAACTATTGCCTCCACCTTGAAGGGATCAACTCGAATCCCTTCAGTTGACACAATGAACCCTAATAACCGACCAGATGTAACCGCGAAAACACATTTATTTGGATTCAACCGGATCTTGTAAAAACGACATCATTTGAAAACCAACTGAAGGTGACCAGGATGATCGATTCTCTTTCAAGAATGAGCAGCTAAATCATCTAAGTATGCTTCGATGACATGCTTGATGTCATGGAAAGCATATGACATGGCCCGCTGAAAGGTCGCTCCAGCATTTTTAAGACCAAAAGGCATCTTTTTGTACGCAAAGGTACCCCAGGGACATATGAAAGTTGTCTTATGCTGGTCTTCTAGATGGATAGATATTTGATTATAACCGAAGAATCCATCCATGAAGGAAAAAATCTCATTACCCACACATTCATCAACTATCTGATCAATAAACGGTGTGGGGTAATTATCTTTTAGACAAGCTTTGTTCAAATCCCTAAAGTCAATGCATACACGGATCGTTCCTTGTTTTTTATCAAACATGACTGTTTTAGAAACCCAATCCGTTAGGGGAATGAGGTATATGAAAACCGCCTTGAGCAACTTTTCTACTTCAGCTTTAATAGCTGCTGCTTTCCTAGGATTGACCGGTTGAAGCTTCTGATGAATCGGCTTAGCGTTTTCATACGTCTTGATCTCATGCTAAACAATGGATGGATCAATACCAGGCATTTCTTCATAAGACCAAGCAAATACATCCCGAAACTCTTTAAAGAGGTCGGTGTAAATTTGAATCTCTTTAGGGGAACACTTGGCTCCGATGAAGACATTTTCTATCACATTAGGGTTCCTAGAGATGTTTATCGGTATGGTTTTTGAAATGACTGACATGTTACCTTCGGCACGAATGTGTGTTGGAGCCAAAGGGTTTGAAACCGTACAAACATCACTAGTATGCAGATTGGAAAACCTGGACTCGACTTCTCACAATGGGGGAAGAAAATATGAATGATGGTGTAAGTCTTCCCAAGGTTGATCTACACCCATCATTGCTTCTAAGATTGCTTCCTCAGATGGTAAAACCGTATCTAAGCAATCCATAGCAGAAGTAGAGTCAAGGGTCCAAGCTGGGGCCACATCACCATCTAACTCTTCCTCTGAAAAAGGAGTAGGATGGTCATCTACAGAGTTAATGATAGACTGATATCTAAGCTCTGCTGTAGACATGGGGGATGCCATTCCACCCACTTGTCCTTCATCTAATGTGGTAGTAGGTGAAGGCAAGGTCCAAGGGTCTAAAAAATAACAAGTCCGCAAGAACTCTTCTCGTGAAGACTCTTTGGAGGATGAAATGACATTGATTCTAGCTATAGGAGTGGGAAAATCAAATGTACCCATCAATGAAGAATACATCCCAACTCCTAGATTCTTGATAGGTTGATGAGGGTTATCCACCAACGGAACAGTAGAATCCAAATTTTCTCGAGGATCAACTAGAGAATAATCCAATTGATCAACCTTAACGATTTTCCCTTCATGACAAAAACAAAGGACTCAAAATAGAGTCGAAACGACGGCATCCATTTCATAAATCCAATTTCGTCCTAAGAGGAGATTGTAATCTAGGTTGGCATCAATGATTTCTACTTCGATGTTAATGACCTTCCCTCCAACACATATAGGAAAGGTCAGGATAATCCCGTGTGGCCTATGAGAATGATCGTCAAATGTTGTCAAGAGTGTAGGTGAAGGAACAGCCAAAGGCGATCCAATGGCCTTCCAACATGACATCGACATGACACACATGGAAGCTCCTTCATCAATAACAGTTTGAAAAATGTTAGTTTTCCAATAAGTAGACTTTATTTGAAAAGCCATATGATGAGGGAGTCTCTTTTTGACATTGAGCATGTCAAAAGTGAGCACTAAGGAATTGTTTGGATCAACTGCCCCTATCGCTGAAAGTAAAGCACTTCGTTGAGCTGGACACGACTGGAGTACCTCTAAAGTAGACATAGTGCATGGACTTTGAGCCAGATCCTCCACAATGGAGTAATTCTAAGCTGCCCTAGCATTAGGGTTGATAGTCGCGCATTTGGCGAAACCTTTCGGTATCTGAGGTATAGACTCGACAGAGGGTCGCTCGATATGAAGTGGATCCGTAGTTTCGGGAACAGTTTTATGCTTGGATGTTTCAGCTTCACCATAATCACATGACCTTATGGCCGCATTGACATGAGAACCCATCATGAAAACATTTGAGGAATGGTCCCCCTCTTGGTTGCCCCCTGCAGAGGTACCAGGGTTTGAATTCATGTCAGCAAGCCACCGCTGCCCTTGGGGGAAAGGGTTAGTTAAGACAGCCTGGGAGCTAGAAGACCCTTGCTACACTAACAAGTGCTAGGCATCTTGAATTTCTCGGCAGAGATGAGTCAAATGGTTGCCACTGCATAGCTTGCATGGAAACTTAACTTTCTTCGTAGACTCTTTTCCACCCTCACCAGCATTATTGTCAGGCTTATTCACATTACCCTTCCCATCTTAATTCTTCTTTTTACCTTGTCCCTTCTTCTTCCCATCGGAATTTTGATTTCCTTTAGGGTTAGAAGCCTGAACGACATTTACAGAAGAAGGTTGAGAAGGTGGAGTAGTAGATGGTGCACCCTGATTGGAAGAAGCAATTTGTAAAGACAACTGCTACAATTGGCTCAATAGGTTCACCGCATTGGTGTCAATTGATCCAATAATACCATCTGCATGGGGACCTGGCTTCGATTTGGCTATATCAACCTTAGTCCTAGGAGCATTAGGTAAGATTTTCTGAAGAATCCCAGACTGAGAGTAAATCAATTCTAACTGCTGGGCCCGAAAAATAGCTTGCTCTTCATAATAGACTCTGGACAGAGAGACATCCTTGGAGATCTTAGGTTGTAATGATTTCAAAAACCATTCGAGATGGTATTCAGGAGGAATTTCAGCTTTAATGAGCCTCTTTCTTTGTCTCCATTCCTAAATATGATTAGAGATGTGAGTTGTCGTATCCTGATGGAAATTGGCCAGAAGTTCAGTTTCGGCATCATAACGGACGGGCAACTAGAAATGGTTTAGGAAAATGTTAGCCAAATCAGTGAAAGATGTAAAGCTACCCCCTGGAAACTCTATATACCACTTAGCCACATTGCCAGTTAAGGTGCGTTGAAAAAGTCTCAACCTAATCGAGTCATCGATGAGGGAGTTTGATGAGCACCACAAATGGAATGTGGTTACATGGTTGCCTGGGTCTTCACCGCCCTTCCCCTCAAACTTTGGAATATTCGATGGGAGTTCGATTGGGATTGAAGGCCAGGCCGGATTGTTTCTGATTGGATCATTTATCAATTTTGTGAGATCTGGAAAATTTAGTTTTGCCAGAAAAGGAAGTCTTGGAGGACCTTGGGGATTTCACCCAGATTGGGCAGAGTTCCCAAAGTTTTGAAAAGATTGGCCTGGATTTTGAAAGGCACCAGGCTGCGTAAAGTAACTAGCAGAACCCGCTGAACCAAAAGGTGATCCTTGTGGTCCAGCAAAATTTGGAGTTTGACCAACTCCAGCCAAAAAACCTCCATAACCAGCGAAGTTCCCTCCTAAAGAATTATAAGGAGTCGATAACCCCTGATAAGGATTCTAAGCAGTAGCTAAGGGAGGAATACTTCGAAACGAACTAACTGTGGAGTATGACCTATTCCCTTATTGGCCAAAAAACGGATTCCCAGTTCATATGCCATTAACCGCAGGGTTAGTCTAACCTTGAAAGGGATTACTGCCTTGACCTATAGAAGAAAAAGGCATAGATCCTATCGTCGGGTTGGAATGTGGTATATGACCACTTCCAAAAGGAAAACCCTGAAACGAAGCTGATCCACTCATCATGGATGTGGAGGCATTAAACAGAGCTGATGGAATACCCTGAGAATGGGTGCCAAACGGGAAAAATCCAGAACTAGATGCATTGGCTTGGGAATTTCCACTCGTAGACGGAATGGAGGTAGACCCAACTAAGGATGTGCTAGCAATAGACCCAAATAAGGATGTAGAGGGGATGGAAATAGTTCCTCCCCCTTGTACTGATGTTGGAGTCTGCATGGTTGTAGCACTCGTGGTAGATTCCATGCTTCCAGTTGTGGTCATCGAAGGTAAGTGTGTGAAATAACCTAGACTTGACGGTCTATGCGTCGGAGTCCCAACATATAATAATATGTTTGGATGATCAGAAGGTAGAGGAGAATTTGGAGCCGCTAACGACTCTCAAAGTTTATCTACCTCAATGTTATCTTCCGACCACAAGAGAACTCGAGAAAGAACTGGGGTGTTCCTCTCTAGCTCTACGGAAGTACCAGGCCTATCCTGAACACTAATTCCCCTGAGTAGAGGATCAATCTCTGATGTGTCGACTGCCATGGTATGAAAACCACTGGAAATATTGCCCCTACGCCTTCTAGGAGAAGGCTCTAAACTTGGTGGTGAAAGACCACGAAGTCTACGAGACCATCTAGGCGATCGGTCAGCCACTTTGAATTTTTACTAAGATCTAATTAAAGACTCAAGAAAAATGAAATATAGGCCAAATAGGAGCATAGAGCACACACTAAAAATGTCCCTAAAAGAAATCAACCAGTGAAAAAACTTTCAATCATTTCCGCTCTGGGTGATGAGGACCAGACACCAAAATACAAGAAAGTGAAGTAGGGGCCTTTCGAAGATAGTCTAGGATAATGACAGCCCAGGCCTACCAGCGAAGGTATCAGAGGAAGTTACGCTGACCTCCAAACAATAGCCTGTGCCAGTGCAAGCCCCTGAGCTTCGCAAGGGTGCCCTCCAGAAGTACTGCTGAGAGTGATACAACGTCGACCTCAGGTGCCACGGGATTCCCCTCCACAGCCACCTATGTAGATCCCTAGGATAAGCAACTAAGGTTACCAACTCGTGTCAGAAGCCAGGCGGAATAGTCTTGAGGTGAGATTCGACAAGTAGGAGAGGGGGTATCTCTCTTCCTTATCTTCAAAAGCTCTCGTGCTTAACTCCCAGATCCGAAGCTTTCCTGGTCTCCCTAACACTATTGGATTTGCACTCGTTATTCAGACTTCTATGTTTGATAGTTTAAATTGGCCTTGGAGAGTTTTCTCTCCACTCGCCTAATCCAAGGCCCTAAAATATCCTAAAACTTATTGGCGTGTCTAAATTGACAATATAAAAAAAAGTTCTAGTATATTTTATTTAGCACTTGTTTTTAAATTGGTTGTTCTTAAGTCAAGGGATAAACAGAAGTGAAACTGGTGGTGTTCGTCGACGCAAAAGAAATCAATAAAAACAAAACTATATGCAAATGAACTTGTTTCGTTCTTCGATGAAAAGAAATTTCTGCCAGGTTGTAAGGAACTTCTAATAAAGCAATAAATTTCTCTTTTCTTTTCTATCAACAAGCTTCACACTCACAAAACTAACAAAAACTATCAGATGCCCTAAAAAATGCACAAACTACCCTAATGCAATGAGTATATGCTGATGCAAAAACTTAAGATTACTCTAAAGAAAAGAATCAAAGCAAATTGTTTATCGCTTCTAATTAGCCACATTATATGTTCAGATATAATATAAGTTCCTAATGCTAATTTTTGTCCAAACACTAAAAGAAAATCTTAAGACAAACAAAATGCACTCTCACTCACAAAAAGAAACCAAATCAAAACAAGGCAAAAGAAAGCAAAAACCAAGTTTTTAAGAAGTTTTCTTTTTCACAAAAGAAAAAACACAACTTTTCAAAAGCACTCCAAATACTATTGAAGACTTTAAGACTGAAAAATAGGCAACAAAAACACTTTGCAAGTTATCAACTCAATATGGGTGAAAACTCAACAAAATAGGTGTTTCAAGATGCCTCGAATGACCAAAAAGCAGCAAAAAGAGCTTGGTGACAATGATCAAAAGACCAAGAAAGACAACTTTCAAAATCGTCAATCAACAACTTTCAAAAAGCAAGAATAGCAAATGGCCACAAGATGCAGTTTTGAAACAAATCAAGAAGATCACAAAGATAAAGTTTGTCACATAGATTCAAACCAATCTTTCTGCTCTAGAAGACTAGAACAGCCAAGATTCTCATAAAGAAATCTCGTGTGCTCAAACACAAATGATGACACTTGCAACAAAACAAAACAAGACCAAAACTTTCCACAACAGGAGAGAATTCGAAACTGTTAACTTGCTGCAAAACCAAAGACTGACAACAAAAATTGACTGCTCAGGAAATACTTAGACCAGCAAACAAATCTTCTGAGATAGAAAGACTTGAAAAAATCTTGGAAAATTAGGGTATACACGACTATGTCAATACACAGTTGCGTGTATACGTGATTTAGCCCAAATAAACCTACGTATATGTGGGTTCATATGGGGAAACTTGCGTACATACGCCACTATAACCTAACAAAACTACGTATATGACAGTTCACAAGAAAAAACAAAAAGAGGTCTGAAGAAACTACTCAGACTTAAAGTCTGAGTTCCTACAGGAACAGACAAATCAGTTACAGCAAGAACACCAATGGCTGAGCCCTGATTGGCACAAAATAACCCAAACTAGGAACAACAAGATTGTTGTCCCCAGTGGAGTCGCCAATTCTGTTGAGGGACTAAGTCCCCTAGGGTTTTGGGTCAACACCCTAGCAGAGCAAGGGGTTATCTACAGTAAAATACAAGCATTCCACGCAGACATGATACTTAAATAAGCAAACTATGCAAAGAGATGTGTACCTGGGGGTCCTTCATTCGAGTAGATCCAGCCAGGGTCCAAACCCTCTTGGAGTTCCTCTCGATCCTTAAACCTACAAAATAGCCAATTCAAAGAAGCATAGCAATATATGGACAAAGTATCATATAGAAATCAACTTCACAACATATTGAAAGATGGTTAATTATACATTGAAAAAATTATTCATATGTGAACCATAACAATAACATCATATGCATAAAGAAGATTGATTTCGGGAACAAGACAAATGTTTCTTTATTGCAGATAACTAGAAAAAAGCAAGGAATGATATCACCTGAATCTTCCTCTTGCTGGCTCCAAGTGGAACCATCCTCTGGGTCCGTCCAATCCCAAGTCTTCAAAAGGCTCCTTCCATGACTCACACAAGGATATCTCAACTAGTGAAATGACATCAAAACTCAAGGAAACAAGGGTTTCCTGTAGTGGGGGGAGTGCTGGAAGCATAGGGGTCTTCAGACTTGATCAAGGATAATCTCAGCAGAGTAATTCTCTCTCTTCTCTCCTTCTTAAGGCCTTCCCATTGAAGCCTTTTTATACTTCTCCCAAAGTAGATTTTTAGTTGGGAATTCATTGGGAACAGTTGGGGCCACGGGCACTAATAGGTAATCAACAGGTAAAACCTGTGATCTCCACCCAAAATTAAAGAGATTTAATTTTTTTAAGTGTTTTAAGACATATACACGGGTTGGATATACACTGACCCGCATACACACGCATTTGGCTTCGGGAAATGTCGCGTACAGGGAATAAAACACTGTTTTTTAAGTATTCAGAGCAAGTCTGGAAGGAGGGGTTGCCCTAGGTCATAAATGCAGCATCAAAAATATCAAGGGTGAGATTTGGAGCTATAACACCCTTCCCTCAAAAATAGGTACGAGGGAGCGTAGAACAACTAGAGAAGCCCTACTAAACAAGGAAGGGTTCTGCAAAATTGAATGGATCATCTGGAGGATATGTGCATGCTATGAACACAGTGATCGGTAGGAATCGAACCCATCAACTCTGTGGAATTGCATCTGAGGCTATAACATAATAGCAATGCATCCAGGCATGTGGGGGCTACTTGAAGGGCCACCTCCTCATGAGGTCTAAAACATCTCACACACACCCAGGAATCACTAGTACAATCTGATGCATCAATAGACCATCAAGTGTATGAATCACAAACATGAAACGACCAAGTCAAAGGGAAATAATTAGACCCTCTACTCGATCTGAGGCACAAAAAAAAAATGGAAGCTAGAACCAAGATACACCCCCCTCTAGGTCATTCTTCTAGAATAAATGAGTTGATGTCGACAGAATAGGGCCTATGATAGGTTAGGCAATGAGGATCCTCAACTAAAACACGAGGGAAAATAGTAATGTGACTGATGGAATGACACCATGGATAATGGGGAAAGTGGTACTGAGGGAAAAATAGACAACATCCCTTGTCAAAGCATAAAGTGCATGGTTGACCTTGCAACGACTGAGTCAACTCCTGAGGGGATGGGGACAGTATGAGTGGAGGCCAAAATGGGAAACACAAGATGAAAATTATGAAAATATGGATGGAATACCATGACATGATATAATGGGACATGAAATATACTCCAAGAATGCAAGGGTGACTCATCGCAGATGCTCTGAACAAGGGTGACTTGATGACACTGCCACACAGATTAGGCCCAGTGGGGACCATCAAAACATGAGTAAATGATGGTTACTCAGGATGAAAGTCGACATATGGTACGAAAAATATTAGGAGGAGGTGGAACTCAAAGTAAAATTGTCACTTTATGATGAAATTCAATTTTGAGAGGTGACAAAGTGACCTTTCTTGGAAAAAATGTCTTCCTGGTGAAGTATCAAATCATCAAATGAAATGATGGAACCTACCTAACTTCATGGCAGAAATAAAGACAAGAAAATCAAATGGATGTGCTATGAGCGAAATTTCTTGAGGTAGAGTGAATTAGGAGAATTAGGAAGGAAATGGCCTTCAAAATCCTCCAAATAAATGCCTACTTGCCTAAGAGCAAGGGTAATCAGGGGTAGACATAGCTTCCATGGTGTCTTCATTAGGCTGGGAGATGGGAGGAAGACTGACTACATGATGCGGTGGCATTACCTAGTGCATCAACCTGAGAAAGAAGGTTCCCATAATCTGGAATGGTAGATGATGAGCTGGTAGATGGAGGATATATGGATGTTGAGACCTGGGATTCTATCAAAAGAGGTTCGATAGAAGTGCACGCAACAACCTCAGACAGGTTTGCCTGCGAGGAACTCAAGGATGACGACAGGTAAAGGATATGGCCTGTGGTGTTCATCATCTCAGCATTAGGGGGAGGGATCATGATGGTGGGACCAGAGTCCCCCTGTTTTGGTTGACTAGGGGTACCAGAATCCGTGGGTAGAGGAACAGAGGTTCCACTACAAGTGGCCTCGTATTCGCAAATCACTTCGATGCAATCACGAAATTCATCGAGACGAGGGCAACAATGGGAATAGTGACCATGATGATCACACAATGTATAAGGGTGGTTTGTGTGCAATGTTCTGAGTTTCTTGGGTGGACTCGACAAGTTAACATGGACTTTAGGGATATTTGACTCAGGGAACATTTCATGAACCAAAGGTTTTAAGTTGAAGAAGTTTGGGACAATTATTGGTGGCATGCCCAATAACTTTACATGAAGTGCACAAACGTGATGGCTTTGGGGCCTTAGGGGTTGGAGGAGCTTGGGGAGCCTTGTCCTTAGGTTCTTTCCTCTTAGATTTGCCCCCTTGTCCGGATTCTTTTTCAACAAGAGTGGGTTCTTGTTGAGGTTGTCATGGAACTAAAGCAGCGGCAGGGGCCGTAGGTACCAGTCGAACCAGGGTTGAAGCATGATAAGGTCTTAGCTAACCATGTAGAATGCTTGCAGGGGGATTGATGTACCATAATGGGATCCTTAGAGTCATGATAGGAAGGACCAACGAAGCCATGATAGGGACATAAAATACTCTCGGAGGGGGAAATAAGAAATGTATCTAGCTTGCAGGGTAATGTCCCGGTGGAATAACTTCTGGATGGTTGAGACCTGGAGGAATAGTTCCTAGTAGAAACATAGGAGAGGCACCCACAAATTGAGGAGGTCGTGGGGGGGTGGATCGAGAGGGCTTAGTTAGGATGGAAACAACAGGGTACTGAGGAGGTGGTTGTTGTTCGGATGTACCAGACTACTTGAGAGCATCCCATGATGCTTGTAAGATGCAAACACTCATAGAGTTAGGCTCTAATATGAGAGGGGGAGGACTAGGGAAATCACCCAATGATGAGGAATATTTATAGACTCTGGGTGAAACACTAGTGATAGGAGTTGAAGATTTTTTTATCTAACATTGACGAGATAATGGACTCGAGGGAGGTCACAGATGTCGGCTCATAGTAAGTCAACTAATCAATGGTAATGATCTTCCCTTCATGGGGGAAGCACATAAACTATAGATAAGACAACTGACATGGCATATGTGTAACTACTACCTAAGAGAATGTTGTAATCCAAAGGAGCATCAATGACTTCAATGTCGACATGAACAATCTTGCCTGCAAGGGTCACTGGACAGTTTTAGTACATGCTAAGGGGCTGGGAGGAGTGTCCATCCCAGGAAGGCAAAGTGATGGTGGAGGGGGAAAAATCAGGTGACTTAAGTTGTTTCTAAATGGCAACAGACATCACGCAAGTCCATGCACCTTTTTTAATAATGCATGGGGAGATGATGGCATTACGAAATCAGACTAGTATTTGGAAAGAAACAGATGAAGGCAATGGGTAAGGTTCTGATGTATCAACCGGGAAGACAATCAGACGATCATCAGAAGGGTCTACTACACCCAAGACAGTTAGTAGAGCTTTCTCTTGAGATGTTGACAACTGGAAGACTTCTAGGATTGACATGTCAGTAGGTAATTGTGCCATGTAGTCTACTATACTGTGTGTATGGGCATCTCAGTCAGAAGCTGCATTATGACATAATGGTCCTTTTGGGATCGTGGGAATGGCCTCAACTTTAGGTTGAGGGATCTATAATAGGCCATTTCATGTCATAAGAGGCTTAGCAGATTCTTTGGTTTTGGACCCATCATGAAGTTGATGGCTTGACATATTGACGCGACTGAGTTGGAAGGTTGATTTTCAAGGGAATAACCTCATCAGAATTCATCATAAGGATCTGGTAGTCACTAGGACCAGAAGGTTGGGGGAGATGAGTTGCTTGACCTGACTGAGGTTAAGCAGAAAGAAATCCTTGCTAAGGGAAAGGATTTGTGAGCACTACCTGTTGAGGTGGCGTAGGATTCTGAGGTGATTTTTGACCTCTAGAAGCTGCTTGATCTTCCCACATTTGGCGCATCTAGGGTAAGAGAGGAAACTCATGTGTATAATGGCCATGTACACCAAAACATGCACAAGGCTTGTTCGTACGAATAGACTTGTTCTGCTTGGGTTGGCTACCCTATTGCTGGTTATTGGTGTTAGGTTGGTTCCCCTAGGGTTCACTAGGTTGATTACCTTGATTACCCTAGTTACCCTTGTTACCCTTCCCCTTATTCTTTTTATTCAAATTTTTGGGATTGGTCGCACTTTACTGTGAAAAAAATTGACCCTGAGGGGACAGTGGCTGCTGGGGTTAAGGATGCATGGGAGGTTACGACGTTAATGCTTGAGCAGAGGGAGCGTTTGAATGTGCATAAGGAAGAGTGACAATATGGAAGAGATGTTGGGGCCCTAAAAAACATGTTGCTAGAAGGAGGGGAATAAGTGTTGGAGGAACTGGTTCCCCCCTGTGGATAGCCATAACTTTGCTGAGCATATGGCGAAGGGTGTGAAAGTGTTCCAACGATACCGTCGACAGGGTGATATGCCCCTAGTGCATTGGAACTTCCGGGATGAGGGAGGTACAGAATGGCGGTATAGACATAACTGGATTGTGCATAAATCATGTCATATCTTAGAATGATTTGGAGATATTGTTCCCTGGTCTGAGGAAAATGGGATGCGACATCTTTTCCAATGGGTGATAAAAGGCTCCTAAGAAACCAATCTAGATAGACAGGGTCTTTGAAGGGCAGGGCACGACATGTTCTCCTCCTTCTATGACACTCTTGAACATGGTCAGAAAGGCCGGTGGTGGAGGACTGACGGAATGAGGTCAATAGCTCCATACTAGTGTCATACAGGAGAGGTAACTAGAAATATGAAAGGAACGCTTTAGCAAGCATCGCGAAAATGGAATGATATGCAGAGGGTTGGTCTGCATACCATTTTGTAGCGTCTCTAGTGACTGTGCGTTGGAAAAGCCGAAGATGAATGGAGTCATCGATAATGGATTTGGATGAACTCCACATGTGGAAGGATCAGACATGGTTGGTAGGATCCTCTCCAACATTACCCTCAAATTTTGGGATGTCTAAGGGAAGCTTAGTTGGCATAGAGGGCCAACCAACATCGTGGTGTATGGGGTTGTTTATCAACTGGTTAAAATCTGGTAGACTTAACCTATCCATAAAGAGGAGAATGGGGGCTACCTTAATGGTTCCAAAGACTATTCCACTTGATGTGACCACCAGGATAGAACCAGAGCCAATGCCAAGCTTGGTTCCTGCACCAGCTTTGGGTCCAGACATGGTGATGATATGTGGTGAAGGAGGCTCAAACTCAGATGAGGAATCAGGTGAACTAGGAGAAGAGTTGGTATGGGGACTCGGAGGGCTATGAACTCGAATCCGATGGGGAGGGGTAATATGCCCAAGCAGAAACTGGGGGTGAAGGCCTAATAGTCTCCACGACAAATGCCTTGGTGGTGCAATGGTGGTAAGACACACGTGACACAGAAATGGTAAAGGGAGATCAACAATATGCCTTTGTCTTGATGAGGGGAGATATATTTATTATGTTAAGTCTTGTCTTGGCAGTGTAAACCAATCTCCCTTTGCTTAAGGTGTGCTTATGTGTGCGAGTGTATTTATTGATTAAGCCTAGATCATGTTTGTAAAAAAGAAAAAGCTTGCTAAAAATAAACTGAAATTAATAACAGAAAATGAACAACAAAACAATTAACTAAACCCCACCCAAAATGGGTTTGCAAACACTGTGCTGCTTGGTGGCTAAATCAATGGAAAATACACTAAAACAGTCAAGAGATCTAAATATCGAGGTGACTGGGATCAAGTGACACTAAGTTGCTGGAAAGTGGTGCAGCAACAGCAAAATGATAGAGAGGAAGATCGCTGCAAAAATATAGGGAGATGGGTGAAACACCTAGGGAAACCGATGGGACCCTAAGGCCAATGACCAAACAAGTTTAAATGTGAAATTATGGATGGTAACAATCAATCTTTACATATCTGAAATAGAAGGGTACAGATCTGGAAAATGTGGCTGAAAGCACTGTAGAAACTCAGACTACTCACTCAGCTAAACTCCTCCCCAAAAGGTGGAAGCATACTAGAAGCCCTAGGGGGATAAATTTTACTTCAATGAGTAAATCATAGTGGATCAAGGCCTAAGCAGGATGATACAGAGGTCAAACAACCCAACTAACAACTCTCTACAAAACCCAGAAACAGATCTAAGAAAACCCCTAAAACCCAGAAATCATAGGTTTTGACCTGTTTTCCAGTAGGGATCACACTTTTTGGGCTGATAAGTGTGATCTGGGCTCCAGATTGCACATTTTGGGGCAAAAAGTGTGATTTCTGCTCCCTGGATCCCAGTTGAAAATCTCGGAAAAAACTGCTGCATTTGTCGCAATTGGTTCTTGTGACCTGCGGAAACGATTAGAAAGCTTGCAGAAGTTAGAAATTTAACAGATATAGGGTTAAAAATCTAGGAAGCATTAAGAGAATTGAAAAAAGAAGAAACCCTAAGCTGAAAACTGAAGGTGACCCAGGTTTCTAGATTAATTTTCCTTTCTATAATTTGAATTTAAATTCCTATGTGGAGGCCATGACTAGCTAAAGCAACCTCACTACAAACACTAGAAATAAATTGATAATTCCTTAATGAAATTTTGAGGTCTAAAATGGGCCTCCTAAGTAATATTATAAAATAATAGTGGAAATAATAAAATAAGAATGGATTACCCCATCAATTTTTGGAGGGAAAAAAGAAAACATTATTTTTTCAACTTTCTAATTTCAACTTATCTCCATGCCATTTTACTCAAATTTCGAGCCGGGGAACTCATTAGATGTGGAATTTAATTTTTGATCCAAGGGGTACCCATGTTGCATACATTCAATGGACCCTACTATACAAAAAAGTGAAATACATGAAAAATGTGATTGCAATCATGTTTCTTCATCTATTTCACATTTTTTTTATAGTAGTTTCCATCAAAAGTATGCATCATTGGTATTCCTTGGATTGAACATTAAATTCTGCATCTAATGAGTTCTCCCACTTAAAATTTGAGTAAAATTGTAGGGAGATAAGTTCAAAATACGAGTTGAAAAATAGTTTTTTTATTCTTTTATCTTTTTTTATCTTTTTACCTTTTTACTCCAAAAATGGTGAATCATCCCCCATTGTTGATATTGTTAGGGTCCTATAATAATAGGGTTCATAATTTTGCATTGACTCTATTAAATCCATGAAATATTGTACATACTTTTGCTTTTTGCAAAATGTTTTCCCTTATTAAAAATTTTAAAGAGGGTAAGTCCTAAAAGAAAAATCAAAGGACTAAAAGAAAAGGATAAAAAAAGAAGATAAAATATGAACCCCACCAAAAAGAGATAAAAATAGATCATGAAAGTGTTCACATTCAAATGCCACTACTCTTAGTTTACTTTTTGCAAATAAGATTGTGTGCAGCTTGTCAAAATGCCACAATCCATGATGATCAAATAGTTTAATCTTGATTCGTTCATGCTTTAAATTTCATGCTGATAGATAGAGAATAAAGATCTAGAGAAACTGTTTAATATTGGCAGATCAGTAGTTAGGTAGAGAATAATAATTAGCTCATTAGTTTAATCTGAGCCATTGGAAGTTATAAGATTAGAATTAGATAGTTTGCTTATCAAAGAAAAATAAGAGGGTTAGCAAAGTCAAATGCACCTAATAAAGGAAATAAAATGTAAGGATAAAAGAAGGGTAGGTAGAAGCAGTTTTCACAAGGCATGGAGAGCATCAATTGGCTCATTTCACTAACTTCCTTCCAAACTCATTTTCCCTTGTAAAAATATCCCTTCCCATTGATTTTAACCTTTTCCCATTACTTCACTCATTTTCCCTTACTAAAACCCTTTTCTCTAGTCAAAAATACATTTTCCTTTCAAAATCAATCTCCCCTTTACTAATTCCCCTATTTAAATTAAAAAAGTATCCAAAACCCCCTTATCCTAAGTCTAAATAGTTAAAATGATATGGCGGGCCCCACTATAACAAACCCTTCCCGATATC
This sequence comes from Pinus tabuliformis, assembly GCA_031772625.1. NCBI lineage: Eukaryota > Viridiplantae > Streptophyta > Pinopsida > Pinales > Pinaceae > Pinus > Pinus tabuliformis. The sequence continues at coordinate 379,061,449 of CM062817.1, read as the reverse complement.
AGTTTTAACACTAGTTCTTAGTATATATTAAATATCCCGCATCATATTTTATCAACCTCCCATTATATTAGCCCCCGTTTAATATATATTAAACCCATTTCATAAAAACCCAACCCACATATATTTTTAACCCTTCACATACACTTCATACCCCATCGCATAATTTATCCCAGGTCCCACTTTAATTAACTCTACCATTTTATTTACCCGACTCCACTTATTTTAAACCTACTACCTGTCGAAGAGCTCGAACTCCATCTTCCGTCCGATCTGCCCACTCAGATCCGACTATCAACAATCCATGTAACAATCTCCATTGCTCGAAGTTTAACATTTTAAAAGCATGTGATATGGGTGGTTTTGTTAGCCCCCGTTTTTGCCACGCGGCACTCCCACATCATATCACATCCCTCAACAAAAAACCATTTACCACTTTTGATCCATGCGATAATCCACCATACCAATCTTCCTTCAACTTCTGTCCCCATCTGAAACCACCTCCCGTTCCATGGAAACCCCCTCAGAAGACCAGCCTCTAACTATCTCCTCCTGCTCGAAAGCCTCCTCCGATTGCTACACTATGTATCCCCAGAAGCCCTATCATCCATTATTGTGCGGTAAACCATCTAACCGCACCTGCACAATGTGAAAAATCACAGGGTTTTAACAATATGAAATTCCACCATTCCCTTACCTCTGTTTAAAATGAATAAATAAAAAGATTTTTCCAAACAGAATTGAGCCATCCTTTGGACTCTGTCCACAGACATCTCAGTTCAATAAAGCCATTGATTGCCTTCCCCATAGAAACTGTGTTTTCATTTAACAAATTATTTTGTTTTTGCAGACAGAAAAAGAAGCTTGATGAAACAATCTTTATACTAGTCAAAAACCTGTTTCTTCCAGATTCTCAAGACGAAAATTCGAATGGTTTTCGTTAATAGAAGATTCCATACAGCAACAAAGCAAAAGGAAACAATTTACACAGTAAATGTTAAAACATAGATGAAATCATTTTCACCAGCACAACAAAAGATTCTTATAGACTATTCTCCAAGAAACATTTTGTATGCTACATGTGTCTTTTAGTAAAAATCATTTTTACTTAAAACATAGAAGCATGAAAGAGTAAGTAAGATTTACTGTAAAATGTAAAAAAAAAGTAGGTAAAAGAGTAGTCAAGTGAAAAATTTACTACAGATGAAAGATAGAGGAAGAAAATAGTGTGAGAGACAAGCCAATATAAAAGAAATAGATAGATAAGAACAATCAAGTAAAATAAGGATAACTTTCAGTCAGTTGAAAGGTGTCACTACCTTTTAGCATCCAAATATTTTATTTCCCAGAATAAGTCCTAAATTAGTTTAGGATATTTTGTATTAGTTTTTCTATATATACTTCATAATTCGAAGTATTAGGGGGGGATTGTTGAACATTTCTATAGTTGTATTGATCTTAAACCTAAGGGTTTATTGTAACATTTTCAAGTCCGCAGACTGGACTGAATAATAACGGCATTTCATTACAAGATTCATGTGTTAAGGCACTTCAATGAAGTATATTTCATTTGTTAAATTTTTATCTTCTTAATTATTTCACATACTCACAGGTTTTCCAATTTGGATGTAATAACTGGAAATTATTACAGAATTTGTTTAAGTACCCTCTGTCTTGAACAATTATTCATTTTGATGTTTTCTTCTGATATCCAAAGTAGGGAATTCTTCATTTCACCCTAGTTTCGATTGATCTCTTTCAGTTCCCTAATTATCCAGTTTGAGGAATCCTTAACTACTCCTTGACCCCGATTAAAAACCACTTCACCATCTAGCCTAAAAGATCTGAATTTACTCAGCTACCTTGCCCTGTGGACACTATCTTTAGAACTTGATTCAATCCTATTTTCTTGACATTTTGACTCCATAACCTAATGGTAAAAAGACATTCATATATCCATCTAAATCAGTGATTCCACCACCAAATCAAATCAAAAACCAATCAAGCGTAAATAATTAGACTAAAATCAATTAATTCAACAAAGTTAAATTATTAAGAGAGAGCCCTCTCTAAGCATTAGGAAGGCTAGACCCTGATCTCAAAAGTAGGTTTGTGGTTACCTCGGTGATCCATTTCTTTAGCCTTGAGAAATTACTAAGTGATAACATATTGGCGACCATACTGGGGAAGAGAACATTTTCTTTAGAAAGATTACACAAATATCAGATCTAATCTAGGATGGTGGACAGTGATCAGACACACAAAGGTTAAAATCATTCACCTAGCGACTCCAAATGAATTTCAAAATCAAGACTCCACTAGAAGAATGAACTTAAAAGAACAGTATAGGAAGATTAAGTTTTTAACTTGGATTACAATCCAAGACATCATATTCTTTCTCATCAAGAAGGTTTTTCAATGTATATTGTATTCTAGAAAATATCTTAGGCTAATTTTTGATTATTTTTCTTTGAAGATTATAAATATATATTCTCCTTATACATTTGAGTCGCTTTCTTCTGAAACTTATAATGATCATTTTCCGATTAATAAGCCTCAAGTAATCAACATTGATCTTACAATTCCTATACATATTCCTGTACCATGTAATGTTCCAGATAGGTAAAAGCCACTCATCGTACCTCCTATACTCCATGAAATCCTTGACAATTATTACAAATATATCCTTAATTTTGATGGAAAGAATGGTAACATCACTGCCCAAAAACATATTCAATGTTTTGAGAATTATATGGACTTATTTGAGATTGATGAAGATGATGTTAGAATTAGGCTTTTTGCTCTTTATTCGGAAAATAAAGTAAAAAGTTGGTTCAAAAATCTGCCTATTGCAAGCATCTCAAATTTCCAACAGTTTGTCAAAATTTTCTTTGATAGATGGATAATCAAAGTCAATCTTTTTGTGATCATAGAAGAATATAATCAGTTAAAAAGACAGTGAAATGAAACAATACAACAATTTTCTGACAGATTTAATCAAGTTTATTATCCAATGCTAGCAAATATAAGACCTCCTCCTAATTTAGCTCTCTTGCATTATCCAAAAGCATTTGATCGAAAAATATAATTTCAGCTAAGAGAAAGAAACCCAACAACTCTTGAATGGATGCAGAACATTGCAGTAGATGTAGAAGTTCATCTGTTGATTAAAAAGGAAAAGTTGAAAGCAAAAGCAGAGAAGAACAACATTGCAGAGGAAAAACTCCACATTTTGGTAAGAAAAATAGAGGAAATGATATAGAAGATCACCATGAAAGTTAAATTTTTTGTTCAAAAATCACAATGACATACTTATTTAAAAAAAAAAGGAGGTTGATAACCATGAACAAATTCCTGCTATTTCCAACTACCATAGATCAAAAAATGGATTTACATATCAATATGTGGAAGAGGAATCTACTGATCTAATGTGTATGTTTGATGACATTCTTTCTTTTAATGATTTGCCTAAGTATGATCAGTATGATGATAATTATGTTCTTCAAACTCAAGCTGACTTTATAGTGCAATCAGTAGCTAGTTTGGGAAATGAGGAAATTCAGTTTCAGCAGCTTGAATACAATGATCATCCAATGCATACCAGATATGAGAATGAAGAAGAAAATGCAAAAAAAATTGAAAATAAATGAAAGATCTTTGCCTCTTTGTTTTGCTTCGTTTCAGTTTATCAGAGACAATTTTAAAGCAATAAAAACGCAGTAGACTTTTGGTATTGTTATTGATAACAAAGAAGACGATGAAACTATTGATCAAGATTCTTCAATTTCACAATTACAGTTATCAAATTTCATTGAAACACTTGATCAAATGATACAGGGAAATAACAATTTTGTTTCATGGCATGGAGACCATCCAGAATAGATGTAAAGTTCCTTAAATTAGTAGAACATTAGTGTATATACCTTGGAAGATCATTTTATACAGTTTCTAGAGTCAACAAAGGAAATAAAGTATTTCCTTATCTTCTCATTTGTTGACAAGGTTATATTGGGTTTTAGAATCTTAGTTTTGATCACAAAAAAGAAAATGCAGCAAAATACGTCGAAGTATAAAATGATTGAATGGTTGCATTCGCTGTTTCATTTTACCTAACCAGCAGTTGGACAACTAATTAGAGTAAGTAGGTAGGATTTCAGTTTGATTAAATTCAGTTTTCAACAGCAAGTTTATTTCAGTTTTTAGTTTTCAGCAAGTGTTGAAATAATTCATTAAGATTTAAGACTGAGAAGAAGGCCCTTAGGTCTTGATGATCTAGTAGTTTGGTTTGAGGGTTGCAATACCTTTTTTCAGTTTCAGATCAGATTTCAGTTTGCAGAAAAGGTTGTGATTTTAGTTCAAGATTTCATCACAGAGAGTATATAACAAAGCATGTGCAAGCTTGGGATCGGCCCAATGGATCAGGCCACTAGTCGATGGTGTTCTTGACATCTCACAAGGAGATGCCATCCCCAAGTGGAGCCACTGTTAGGGTCCTATAATAATAGGGTTCGTAATTTTGAATTGAATCTATTAAATCCATGAAATATTGTACATACTTTTGCTTTCTACGAAATGTTTTCCCATATTAAAAAATGTAAAGAAGTTAAGTCCTAAAAGAAAAATCAAAGGACTAAAATAAAAGGATAAAAAAAGAAGATAAAATATGAACCCCACCAAAAAGAGATAAAATAGATCATGAAAGTGTTCACATTCAAATGCCACTACTCTTAGTTTACTTTTTGCAAATAAGATTGTGTGTAGCTTGTCAAAATGCCACAATCCATGATGATCAAATAGTTTAATCTTGATTCGTTCATGCTTTAAATTTCATGCTGATAAATAGAGACTAAAGATCTAGCGAAACTGTTTAATATTGGCAGATCATTAGTTAGGTAGAGAATAATAATTAGCTCATCAGTTTAATCTAAGCCATTGGAAGTTATAAGATTAGAATTAGATAGTTTTCTTATCAAAGAAAAATAAGAGGGTCAGCAAAGTAAAATGCACCTAATAAAGGAAATAAAATGTAAGGATAAAAGAAGGGTAGGTAGAAGCAGTTTTCACAAGGCATGGAGAGCATCAATTGGCTCATTTCACTAACTTCCTTCCAAACTCATTTTCCCTTGTAAAAATATCCCTTCCCATTCATTTTAACCTTTTCCCATTACTTCACTCATTTTCCCTTACTAAAACCCTTTTCTCTAGTTAAAAATACATTTTCCTTTGAAAATCAATCTCCCCTTTACTAATTCCCCTATTTAATTAAAAAAGTATCAAAAACCCCCTTATCCTAAGTCTAAATAGTTAAAATGATATGTCAGGCCCCACTGTAACAAACCCTTCTCGATATCAGTTTTAACACTAGTTCTTAGTATATTTTAAATATCCCGCATCATATTTTATTAACCTCCCATTATATTAACCCCCGTTTAATATATATTAAACCCATTTCATATAAACCCAACCCACATCTATTATTAACCCTTCGCATACACATCATACCCCATCGCATAATTTATCCCCGGTCCCACTTTAATTAACTCTGCCATTTTATTTACCCGACTCCACTTCTTTTAAACCTACTACCTGTCGAAGAGCCCGAACTCCATCCACCGTCCAATCTCCCCGCTCAGATCCGACGATCAACAATCCATATCGCATTCTCCACTGCCCGATGTTTAACACTTAAAAAGAACACGATATGGGTGGTTTTATTAGCCCCCTTTTTTGCCATGTGGCACTCCCACATCATATCGCATCCCTCAACAAAAAACCATTTACCACTTTTGATCCATGTGATAATCCACCATACCGCTCTTCCTTCAACTTCTCTTCCTGTCTAAAACCACCTCCCGTTTGACGGTAGCCCCCTCAGAAGACCAGCCTCCAACTATCTCCTCCTACCCAAAAGCCTCCTATGACTGCTACAGTGTGTATCCCCAAAAGCCCTATCATCCATTGTTGTGCACTAAACCATCTAACCGCACCTGCACAATGTGAAAAATCACAGAGTTTTTACAATATGAAATTCTGCCATTCCCTTACCTCTGTTTAAAATGAATAAATGAAAAGCCTTTTCCAAACAGAATTGAGCCATCCTTTGGACTCTGTCCACAGACATCTCAGTTCAATAAAGCCATTGATTGCCTTCCTCGCAGAAACTGTGTTTTCATTTAACAAATTGTTTTATTTTTGCAGGTTATTAGCAGAAAAAGAAGCTTGATGAAACAATTTTTATACTAGTTAAAAACATGTTTCTTCCATATTCTCGAGATGAAAATTCGAATGGTTTTCCTCAACAAAAGATTCCATGCAACAACAGAGCAGAAGGAAACAATTTACACAGTGAATGTTAAAACAGAGATGAAATCATTTTCACCAACACAACAAAAGATTCTTACAAATTATTCTACAAGAAACATTTTGTATGCTACATGTGTCTTTTAGTAAAAATCATTTTTACTAAAAACACAGAAGCATGAATGAGTAAGTAAGATTTACTGTAAAAAGTAAAAAACAAGTAGGTAAAAGAGAAGTCAGGTGAAAAATTTACTACAGATGAAAGACAGAGGAAGAAAACAGCGTGAGAGACAAGCCAACATAAAAGAAATAGATAGATGACAACAATCAAGTAAAATAGGGACAACTTTCAATCAGTTGAAAGGTGTCACTACCTTTTAGCATCCAGATATTTTATTTCCCTAAATAAGTCCTAAATTAGTTTAGGATATTTTGTATTAGTTTTTGTATATATACTTCATAATTCGAAGTATTAGGGGGGATTGCTGAACATTTCTCTAGTTGTATTGATCTGAAACCTAAGGGTTTATTATAACATTTTCAAGTCAGCAGATTGGACTGAGTAATAAAGGCCTTGCATTACAGGATTCATGTGTTGGGCCACTTCAGTGAAGTATATTTCATTTGTTAAATTGTCATATTCTTAAGTATTTCACATACTTACATGTTTTCCAATTTGGATGTAATTGTCAGACTAGGAGGTAACTCCTCAAATGTAATCGTATAATTCATTTAGGTTGATTATTATTATATACAAGAGGGAATGACTGTTCAGTTCATCTCCCGATGACTCTCCATTTCCTCTATTATTTATTTACACTAATTACACCTGTTCACCCAATCCCTATGATTAGGTGCCAACATTCCCCCCCCTTAATCTGAGGGGATGTTGGTGAGTCCAAGCATCATTCTGAATATTTCAAGCTTTTCTCTTCGAAGTGCTTTGGTGAAGATGTCTACAATCTACTCATTAGTGGAACAATGGCGAAGATGGATTGTTTTAGCCTCAACATGATGTTGAATCAAATGATATTTTGTATTGATGTACTTTGGTCGATCATGGAACTTTGGGTTCTTGGCCAAGTTTATTGCCGAGGTATTGTCAATCATGAGTGGAGTCGATTGTACTTGTTTTACCTGCAAATCTTCAAGAATTTTCCTGAGCCACACAATTTCTTTTGTTGCCTCAGCTGCTGCCACATATTCTGCCTTTGTTGTGGAATCTGTTGGAACTGATTGTTTGCATGATCTCTAGGAGACAACTCCTGATCCAAGACTCATAGCATAACCTGAAGTAGATACCCTAGTTTCTTTGTCTCCATCAAAGTCTAAATCAGAGTATCCAATCAAGCTGAAGTCACCCACCTGTGTATACTTGATTCCAAAGTCTTTAGTTTCCTTCAAGTACTTTAGAACTCTTTTTGTAGTAGACCAATGTCCCTCACAAGGCTTTTGCATAAACTTGGAGAGGATTCCAACAGCAAACGAAATGTCTGGTTTGGTAGTAGTTAGGTAGTTGAGACTTCCTACAAGCTGCCTATACTTTGTTGCATCCTCAAATTCTTTTCCTTTAATGGATGTGAGCTTTAAGTTTTGTTCCATTGGAGTAGTCAGAGGATTGCATTCAGTCATGCCAAATCTGTTCAACAAATCTCCAATGTGCTTATTTTGAGAAAGGAATATGGACTTTGGATGTTGAGCTACTTCCATACCAAGATAGTAATGAACATAGCCCAAATCAGTGATTTCAAAACGTTTCCTCAATTCCTTCTTTATTGATGCATTGTAGCTCTCATTGTTCCCTATCATCAAAAGATCATCTACATATACCACAAGATATACAGCTATTTTTCCAACCTTCTTGACAAACAAAGTTGCATCATCAAGATCATAATGTTTGAAATTGAGTTTTAGAAGATGCTCACTTAGTTTTTCATACCAGGCTCGCGGTACTTGTTTGAAGCCATACAAGTATTTCAAAAGTTTGCATACTTTATGTTCATGTTCTTTTATATCAAATCCTTCAGGCTGGGACATAAAAACATTCTCTTTTATATCTCCATTCAAGAAAGTAGTTTTTACATCCATTTGATGGACTTTCCAACCTTTCTGAGCTGCTAGGGCAAAGAGTGTCTGGATGGTAGCCCATTTTGATGTGGGGGCAAAAGTCTCCTCATAATCGGCCCCTTCCTTCTGTACAAAACCTTTTTCCACAAGCCTAGATTTGTGCTTGTCAAGTGAACCATCAACTTTATACTTGTTCTTGTAGACCCACTTGTAGCTAATTGGTTTGGTTCCCAATGGAGGATCAACCAGCTTCCAAGTGCCATTATTTATCAAGGCATCATACTCCTTTTGCATTGCTTCTTTCCATTCATCATGAGAAGTAGCTTCTTTGAAGGAAGTTGTTTCAAAATCTGTAGACAAATTCAATTCACAATCATAAGAAACATCCATATCAATAAGTGAATCAGAGTCATCTACATCACCTCCATTTTGCTGGGTTGAATTTCTAGTTCCTATCTTTCCAACATCATCTGGATGAACACTTTCAAGTGTCTTTGTCAGCCACTTTGGGCGACCTTTCTGAGATGGTCCAGGCTACTCCATTGATTGAGTTGGGACTGAATCAAGATTGAGTCTCCCAATTATGTCAATTACATCACTCAAAGTATCATCCGTTGTTGGAGTTTCATGCAGGCGAGAGAGTGCTTCAGAATAAGATTCCACAGGTTGATCTAGTATAGGAATCCCCCCTTCAAGATGTGGAATCTGATTATCAAATTCCTGAAATGATTTTTCATTTGTGAATCTATCCAAGCGATCAAGTTGCCACTCAACAACATTGTCAGTTTTGGATGATTCAAGAAAGATTACATCTCTAGATACAAAAAAAAAATTATTGACTTCATCATAGAGACGGTATGCTTTGGAGGTGTTTGAATACCCCAGGAAGATACACTTACGACTTCTTGCACCAAGTTTGTTTCTATGTACCTTTGGTATCAAGGCATAACATGTGGAACCAAAGACCCTGAGATGCTTTACCGAAGGAATGTGCCCATACCACATTTCATAAGGAGTCTTGTTTCTAATAGCATTAGATGGAAATCTATTCTTTACATATACAACACATAGAACTGTATCAGCCCAAAACATGAATTTTACATTTTTGAAAAACATCATGGAGTGCACCATATTTAATATTGTCCTATTCATTCTTTCAGCTACTCCATTCTGCTAGGGATTATAAGGCATAGTTGTTTGATGTTTGATCCCATGTTGGCGAAGATAGTTTTCAAATTCATTTGAATTGTATTCTTTTTCATTATCAGTGCGAATAGATCAATTATGAGATTGTGCATAATTTTCAATCCATGTATCAAAGTTCTTGAATGTTTGAAAAGCATCAGATTTTCTCTTCAATAAATAAACCCAACACATTCTGGTGTAGTCATCAATAAATGTCATCATATATTTATTTCCATTTGCAAAAGGAATAGGCATTGAACCACATAAATCTGAATGAATGAGTTCAAGTTTTCTATGTGCTCTGGAATGTGAATCATGAAAAGATTGTTTGTTATGCTTTCCTAGAATGCAAGCATCACATTGCTTAAGTTTCCTAGGAATTGTAGGCAAACCAGTAACACCATTTTTCTTCAACAAGTGGAGGCTTTCATAGGTCAAGTTTCCAAATCTAGCATGCCATAATAAACTTGATGGAAATGTACCTTCTTCATAATGAGAATTGTATGAGGAATTTTTTGCATGAGAAGAGGTACCCTGCAGCTTGAGAAGCCTTTCTTCTTCTATCCCCATCATGACAAGTGAGTGGTCTGATGCCTTTCTCACCTCAAGCTTGCCATCAAACATATGAATGGAGTGTCCTTGCTGGTAGATGTGGACCAAGGATAGCAAGTTTCTCCTCAGTTGTGGGAGATATAAAACATGATGCAGAGGAAAGTCTGGAAGACCAGGCAATTTAAACCTAATTGTACCAAGCCCTGATGGCTTGAGTTTTGATTTGCCTGCAAAGTATACTGCTCCATCAACATTGTCAGTAAATTCTTCAAAAAAATATCTTCTTAAATTCATGTGGCAAGTTGCTCCTGAATCAAGCAACCAATCATTTTTCCAAGAAGCAAGTGAAGCATTAAATAAGTCTTCACTTACTCCAATATTATAGTGTGCCACAACATAGTGAGCAAATTCATGTGCTTTACCTTTCTCTTTGGAATTAGTTTTACCTTTGGGTTGGTTTCTTTCATGCTCAATTATGTCCCAAGGCAACTTTCATGTGGATGCATCATGTGATCCATCTCTTTTGTAGCGTATGTAGTGCAAATATGACTTTTCTCCTTGAGAGTGTTTTCCCCTCCCGCCTCTAAAATTTCTTCCTCTTCCTCTTCGATCACCTCTTCCTCTGGAAGAATCTTGAGAAATATTCTTCTCTCTATATGCAAGGCACATAGCCTCTTCAGAAGACTGAGGAGTTGTCTTCTTCCCAAAAGCTTTCTCTCTTTCAACAATTTTTTTCACAAGGGAGTTAAAGGTAATATCTTTGAGGTTTCAATTTGCTTGCAATGACTCAAGATAATTTCAGTAAGTGGGATAAAATTCCTTGAGAAAAACTATCAAAGGAATGTCTAGTTCAACATTAGTGACTTTGATATCTTGCATAATAGATTTTACTTCTGATGCAAGAGCAAGAGGATCATCATTTTGTAATTCAAGGGTGAACTATTTAATCAGGAGTTGAACAACTTCAAGTGTAGAGTGTGAGTCATGGAGTTCCTTAAGTTTTTTTAAGGCTTCGAAAACATTTGAAAATGGCGAAATATGGTGACTCACCTCTTCATTTACTGATGCTACAATCAATGCATAAGCCTTGCTGTTCATATTTTCCCAAATGGCAAATTCCTTGTCTGAGGTAGGTTGTTCTGGCTCTTTATCTCTGTTTCCAACACACACTCCTTTCCACGGCTCATTAAAAATGAGAGTGTGTTTGATTTTCATAGACCACTCAGGATAATTTTCCTTCCCATTGAGAACCAATTCCATAATAGATATTAATGAGTGCATTTTTTTTTTTTTTTTTTAAATATACTTCTGCTACCAATAAGCTGTAAGAAATTGCACTTCTGTTTGTAAAAAAAAAATAAAATACAATTTTAATGTATATAACAAAGGTATGGACATGCTCACAAAACCCAGCAGGTGAGTACAGATGTAAGGCTTCCACTTCAGAAGGTCTAATTTAGAGATGGTCCACACAAAAATTGAACCTCAATGTCTAACTATCAACAAAGCACACATTCAGGACCTGTATCTCATTAGAGCAGTTGTCTCACATAACCAACCGAACGTCTCCAACAATTGGCAAAGAGGGGAAAACCTGCAGAACGGTTATCAAATTCTTGATAGGGGCACACCTATGGTGTGTTTGCAAGAGGTTAGTTCTGAAAAATAGGCAAAACATAGGTAGAATAGGAAGAAGGGGGTTACAAAGCAGAGAGGGGAGCCAAAAATGGTGTTGGCTCTGATACCATGTCAGACCAGGAGGTAACTCCTCAAATATAATCGTATAATTCATTCAGGTTGATTATTATTATATACAAGAGGGAGTGACTATTCAGTTTATCTCTCGATGACTCTCCATTTCCTCTATTATTTATTTACACTAATTACATTTGCTCACCCAATCCCTATGATTAGGTGTCAATAGTAATAACTGGAATATTATTACAGAATTTGTTTAAGTGCCCTCTATCTTGAATAGTTATCATTTTGATGTTTTCTTCTGATATCTAGAGTAGGGAATTATTCATTTCTCCATAGTTTTGTTTGATCTCTTTCATTTCCCTCATTATCCGGTTTGAGGAATTCTTAACTGCTCCTTTATCCTGATTAAAAACCACTTCACCATCCAGCCTAAAAGATCTGAATTTACTCAACTGCCTTGCCCTGTGGATACTATATTTAGAACTTGATTCAATCCTATTTTCTTGACATTTTGACTCCATATCCCAATGGTAAAAATACATTCATCTATCAATCTAAATTAGTGATTCCACCACCAAATCAAATCAAAACCGAATCAATCTTCAATAACTAGCCTAAAATCAATTAATTCAAAAATGTTAAATTATTAAGAGAGAGCCCTCTCTGAGCATTAGGAAGGATAGATCCTGATCTCAAAAGTAGGTTTGTGGCTACCTCGGTGATCTCTTTCTTTAGCCTTGAGAAATTACTGAGTGATAACAGATATCATGATATTGAATCCTATTGGTTCTTATAAACTTGTTTTTTGTTGTATATTTTTGTTTTGAGGCTCATTTTTTACCTCAAAAATGCTTTAATGAATGTTGACCTAAAGGGAAGGACACCATGGATCCATAGTCTGAGGCAAATGCAAGATTATGTGTCTTGAAGATCCATGATTCGTTTAAATATCATTCTAAAGTTAGTTGCATACCAATCAAGCTATTTTCCTTTGAAAAAAATTAAAGTGATGTGATTAGGGAAATGAGGGAGAAAAGGATAGTGCCCTTTCACCCCCTACAAATCAATTAGGGTTGGATAGAGAACGAAAATCCAAATAGAGAGATCCAAATAGAGAATATCCAAGTCAATGCTTTCCCAGATGCATGAAGGGATGCAGAGGAAAGAATATATACACATAACATAGGAGAAATGGAGTCGGTCATTAGTGATGTGTGGGAGTTGGATTTATCTCTCTCTCAATGGTTATGGTGTATGGGCTCTTTCATTGTACTCAAGGATATAAGGAGTTTAGGTTCATTATGGATTGTGAAGAGCTATGGATCATGATAGTAGGAGACCAAGAAATTGTGGGGCTAATTGTTGAGCCCTATGTTCTGTGAATTGAGTGGTATTCCCTGTTATTTTTTATTTGACCCCACTAGACCGTGTGTCTATTCTTGAGTTGTTATTATATGACCAAATCACTATGGTGCTTATAGTATAGCCAATAAACCACCTAAACAATGAAATTTGAGTCATCGTGGTACTTAATGGAGAGCTGATAAATGACCTAGATAGTGTACTATAGACCCCTGTGGAACTTGCTATGAAAACATAGTTGATAAACCACCTAGAAAATGGATTCAACTTCTTAGACCGAGGAATAACCCACTTGTACCTTGGGTGAAACCATGTGATTGGAATTAGAGTAGGTGGGTCACTATGGTCCTTACCGCTGGAGATTCATTGATAGAACGCTTGGAAAGTGGGCTTTGTTGTCTCTTTCTAAATAGTTCTTGGCTTAAAAAGTATGCCAAAGCATGAATGTGAGGGTATGATTGAAAATGGATGATTCAAAGATACAAATATTTCTTATATGTTTATAATCCTTAGAACCTTTTAAATTAACCAGTGTTGATTCCAACCCTAACAACATACAAGTATTTGAATAGTTTCCCTATAAGACTGAAGAATAAATCAGAAAATTAAATATACTCCCTGAATATCTAATCATCTAACGATTGCAGAAGAATACATGAGAATCCCCATAGCTAACAAATATACATTTAAGAATTAATATAAAAGTAACAATTTATTGATGCAGAGGGATAAACATGACACACTGTTGCTATGATCTACTCACTAAAGAACATAATTTTGCAATGGACTTTCACGGAGGTTGACATTCAACCTAGCCTTACACAATGTTCTATACAACCTCAAATATATGCAGAAATGGATATACAATAACATGAAAGTAATTAAACAATAAACAAAAGTTGGTAAATATTGAAATCATAACCCTGTGATTATCTCCAAAAGATTCAGAAATGATAATTGTGCTTCAAACTTGTATCCAAGGATTAACCCTTTTTCATTCAAAATAATAGTATATATAGAGAATTTTAACAAAATATCCTATCCATTATAGATTTACAATGAAAAACAACTACTATACAAAATTTTTGGATCTAAATAACAAATTGATAAACATAGAAATCAACTCCCATAATGTCTTTAGTTTCCCTTGATATCCGCATTTAGGTTTGGTACATGTAAATTGTTCTATTTTTTCTCCTTGAAATCATGAACTGCTTCGGTTTCTTGTTGACATGGTGCAACCATAATTTGAATTTTTGCAACTAGTTTGACTAAATGTTCCCACTCTTCTTTTTTTGGATAATGTTGATCAATCATCTGCCTATGCGCTTCATCTGCTTCAGTGTATTTTTGAAAATATGGTTTTACTATGAACACATGTTTAATGTTATAGAAAATAGAAGGATCAATAGGCAACAACTGAAGTACATTTTGACCACTCAATTATCCCTTGATTACAACAAACTTTGACCTGTCCATCGCTACTTTCTTCAACAATATTTTATACTCATCCTTAGTTATCATTTGGCCTTGTGAATTATTGAAAGAGGGTAGAATTTTATGGTGCAAAATAGAAAGTTTTATGTAAATTTTATTAATTTGTGCCTGCAAATTTTCACACTTATCTTTGGTTCTCAACATAATATTTTTCTTCATTAAAACTTTCATATTTTGAATAAATGAGTTAGTATTGTCATGAAAACCTAATTCTTCTAGCTCTTCTCCAGATTTTGTATTCAAAGATTTGAGAATTTGAGTTGCCAAGCTAGGTTTGTTTGCCAGTTCAGTTTTTATTTCATCCATAACTTACTTTACTCTTTCCAACAGTTCTTCCTATTCCACAAAGATTTCAATAGAATACAAATAGTCAGATACAAATGACATGATTTGCAACCAAATTTGTTCCATTTCCTATGCCAAACATTGATTAATATTTGGTCCACTCAAATATTGTTCAATTTGTTTTTGCGGTCTAGAAGTATTTTATATTTCATCTACTAATGCATTATCTAAATTAATTTTGTTTTGCTCATCTCTATCCAACGATTTCTTTAATTTATCATTCTTTTCCTTTCTTAAAGTAATGGAAGATAATGATTCAATAAACTTGTATGATACTTCTCGTTATGAACTTGTCTCTAGTGTTGAAATTGTTATGCTATCATCTTGCTCCTTTTCCTTAAATATTTTATCCATATTTGTTTCCATTTTTTGTATTTGTAAGTTTTATCGAATTATAATGGATAACATATTATTGTTTTCCTTTTAAAGCTCTCCTATCTCCTGTGTATGCAGATGCTCTATTGTAAGCATCTTCAACCTCCTTCTGAGGGTCAAGATTTCTTCATTCTTCCTTTTAATAGTTTCATGGGTTGCATCAACATCTTTAGGATACAAACCTGATTTAATCAGATGACCTTCTAGTGATTTAATCTTGCCGTCCTTTGCTAGAGAGGATGTATTTTCCATTTTTATCTCTACAAGAGTATTACTTAGAGAATTATGCAATTTAGATACATTGATGGTAGAGCTAGTAAGAGTATAATACACCATCTCACCAGTTTTCCTATGCAAGTCAATCTAATCTACAGGGTGGATCTGTTTAGTATTAAAAGAAAGAACAAATGTTTTGTATTCTTTGGAAACTTTAGCTCGAAGGATATTAGTTTGAATAAATGCTAATTTAAATTTCCCCTTTTCAACATGAAGAGCTAAAAGCAATCTATTTTTTATGGAAGATTTTTTTCTTCTCGAAATAAGTATAAGTTATTTCTTTCAAAGACTCATTCGTTTTCTTCATTTTCAAAATATCAGAAATATATGTTTTTGTTAGAAGAAGAAGAAGGAGATGAATATTTGTTGCATTCAAAATACAAGCTCACCTAAAAGGGCCATTGTATTAGGTGAATAAAAATCAAAAGATACATTTTCTGACATTGTTTCCTCCAAAATCCTTGTTTTTTGCATTTCAGATACTCTAAACTTCTCTTCTTATGACTTTGATACTCTTTAAATTGTCCTATTAATCTCTTTTTCCTCCAGTTGAGGTGTGGCTAACACTTTAGGTCCCACTAGTTTCTCCATTTCTTGCTCCTGTGTCAGTTCTTGTAATGTATTTTCTTCCCAGGTTTCCTTGTTAGCAAACCTCTATATCTAGCTTGGACAAAGGGAGATATGGTGTAGAATTCTGTTGAACCCCGATGGATGATTTTTTTCCCATTGGGTCATACGGTCAACTAATTACCAATCTGAACTTTATTTGTGCTAAAAATTGCTCCACCTCTTTATCTGCTGACCTCAAATTTACCAAAAAAGGTTATATTTGTGCCTTGAGTTTAAATAGACATTGTTTCCTTGTTGGTAAAAAATGGACTTGATCTACATTAAGGCTTTGTATTATAAAATCGAGAAAAAATATGCATGGGAAGAAAAATTGGTAACTAATAGGGAGGAATATGACATCCATATAATCTAATCCTAGCAAAAGTTTTATATGAGTACCAATCATCTAGCTTTGTCTATTCATTGAGCTGCATAATTCTCTTCACTTCTAGTGAGATTCAAGGGGAAATATCACTGATTATCAAACTATAGCATACATGCAAAAATTGACCTACAAAATTAGCAAAGGAATACTTGAAATTATTTCTAACCAATGATGTCCAATGCACCACATACTATTGATTTCCCTGTAGAACCAGTTTACATAATGGTATTTGAAACTTGTGTGACTAATAATATAGAAACAAATAAACCATTACCGATTGATACTTGAATTCTTTCTCAACTCCAAACATCAAAATTTGATCATGAATGACATCAGAAAGAACTCTTCGAAATTAAACATAATTTTTGTCTTTTTCCTTGGCGAGAAGGTTGACAGAAAACCTACAATGATTTCATCAACTACCTCATCATTTTGATAACCTAATAGACAGCGTAACATAGAAATATTTTTTCTTGATAGATTCAGAAACACAGATGAGGGATACGACATAATTTTAGTGGGAATTCTAGTTCCTTATGTCATAAATGATTCAAGAATAGAGGCTCTTTTTTCAAAGGCCAGTTTTCAATAAATTTCCAAGAACAGTTCACTGGAGAACAAATGTAAAGAATTAGGAATGATCATAGGTGGGGATTTTAGAATGGATTCAATATTTATATAAAACAAGGGTTCTCCATATTGATAAATAATGGCTTTTTCACTGGGAAACTATCTGTCAACACACCATAAAATGAATTTTGGGAAGTGTTAGGTCTAAGGAAAAATAAATTGAGGTAGAAATTATTCCTAGAGGGAGAAATCGTCACTGCTATGTTGAAACCTCCGGAAGGCCCAATTTTGAATTTCATACAAGTCAAATTCACAATTTTTTCTACTATTTCACTTTCATGATCAATTATAGGTAATTCATCAAACTTTGTTGTTGCAGAGGAAGGAACACTTTAGACTAAATTAAAGGTTTCCTTTTTGAGAAATCATTTTGGAATTCAAAGAGATGATAAGGAACTAAATTACCCAGAAAAGACACACTTAACACTCCTCTAAAGGATAATTTGAAATGGGATGAGCTCTATTACTCTGGTTCATTGCAAATAACCCATGAACAAAGATAACACTGAAATAAAGAGGTAGAGGGAATGAAAATACACACAAATATTTGGAGTAGAATGAATTAAATGTTGTATTCGTTAAACTGAAACTGGAGTTGAGCAAACTGGAGTTATTTACCTCTTACCACGCATTGAGCAAACTGGAGTTGCGTTTTGGGCGATTTCAAGAAAAAATTGTGAAAACAGAGCAGGCGTTGCATGTTTCCTCTTGGCATTGCACGTTCTCTTCAGGTGTTGTGCATTCCCTTCATATGTTGTGCACTTGACTAGTTTTATACTGGTTCAATCTTCAATCTTGCAAAATATCTCCTAAGCCCTAAATCAAGTAAGTATTTCCATTTCCCTCTCATCAAGGTTATTTACTTCATGCTTAATGAATGAAAACCATATGTGGTTAGTTTCTCACTTCAAACCCTAGCCTTTATCCTAAACCCTAGTTTTCACAAGCAAATTCCCCATTTCTCCCAAAAACACCCAATCTACACTCCATATTCCCCCTCAGAAGTTTCTATCCCTACCCTATCAGACCCTCATTTCCTCCCATCTACCCTTTCCTTTCTTCTTCCTCCCTACACCCTTGTATTCCCCTACTTACCACTTAGGGTTTCATCACAAAAAAACATCATGGCTGATGAGGAGTACAGACCACAGAGTGAGGAAGAGGGATCAGACAGAGAGGGAAACATAGAGCAGAGAAGACCTCATAAAGGAGGGAACATACACAGGTTTGAGCCCACAGATCTCAAAGAGCTTTTAGCCTCTCCCATGATAGTGACATCCTTCAAGTGGTTAGGATGTTTTGAGTTTTGTGAACAGGTCCAAGCAGTCCAGTATCACCCTGAGTTGACTAGACATTTCATCACTGGACTTCAAGACAATCAGGTCACTCTTGCAGGCATAACCTTCACATTGTCTGCTACCACCATATCAGCTGCCACCAGGATTCTAGAAGTTGGGGAAAAATGGTTCAAGCAGGGTGAAATAGAAGCACATTTCTATGAACCATACATCAAACCTAGATACAGACATGAAAGAAAGGGCTATTTTCCTTTCTCATACCTCCTTGATAGATATGCACCTATGATGAAGATTATTATGAAGTATTTTTCATGTGAGGGAAGATTTTCTAGGGTCTATTCCTATCACATCAGATTGCTCATGCATTTCACTAGGGTCAAAATGCTTAACATACCCTATTATCTTTTCAGGAGTGTGGAGAAAATGTCTTACATTTCCCAAAAGAGAGAACCCAAAGATCAAATGAAAATCCTATTTCATCATGCTCTCATAAAGATCATAGTTCTTTATCACCTTAAAGAACTTAACATTGCATGGAGTACATTCATTGCCAACCCCATTTTCACTCATGCTTCCACTCAGAATGTTCAAAACATGCCATCATCATCACATCCACCCTCACCTCCATTATCACCTTCACATGCACCTATTCCTTCACTTGACAGGAAACAGGATAGTGGCAAAGAGGATCAGGGCAATTTGGGCCAAAGCAGCAAGTCTGGAAAGACTAGTACAGGTACCATGGTGCATACTTATCAGAGAGGACATAGGCAAGTGTTTGCCCCACATATTGTGGGAGGGGCCTTGCCTTCATCATCAGCAAAGCAGGTACACAAAGGGAAGGAAAAGATGGTTGAAACAGAGATGCAACAGCAGAAAGAACACCTCCATGAAACTGAGCATGATTTTGACCTAGTGGACTTAGATGATGAGGATGATGAGACAAACACTAGAATTCTCATCAAGGAGCAAGAGGCAATGATAGGTGAGTTGTAGGTGAACCTGCAAAGAGCCAAATGGATCATCTCTTATTACAAATAGGAAAACAGGCAGTTGGAGACTAAGCATGAGCTTATGGCAGTTCAGCTCATCAAGGCCAAAAGAGAGGCAGAAAAGGCTAAGGTGCAGCTTGAGGAAGCTTATGGTGAATATGGTGAGCCCATGGAGGAAGATATGCCCAGGAGAAGGCCTAGGACTAGAGGCCTAAAGAGAGCTTTGGAGCTTGAGAAGGAAAAAGAAGCCCAACTTGCAAATCAGCTTACCTTGAATGAACAAATGGGCCAAATGGTGAATGAGAATAGGGAGTATTGGCTTGAGAGGGCTAACACTCACCTTGAGGGCTTGTTGGCCAAAGCCACTAGAGATGTAGAGGTGTAAAGGAGGATGGCCAAACACTATGCCATGAGGGACAAGATTGCTAGAGCTAAGCTCAAAAGGGCTCAAGCAAAAATTGAAGCCCTAGCTCACCAAGAAGAGAAGGACAAGCTTAACCTACTGGTGGAGGCTTCACTACAGGCCTAGTCACCTTCAACATCAGCCATCACAACCATTTTTGAGGAGCCTTGGCTCAGTTTTTTATTTCCTAGCTGTTCTGTGATTTTCAGGCATTTAATTTATCAGTCCACTGGTCAAACATGCCGCGCCTAGCGCGCTGCGCACTTTTTTGAGGCACTTTTTAAAGAAATGGACACCACCATTGGAATTAGAAGGCTATTTACATACAAGAAAACCATGTTTCCAGGTGTGAAAGTCAAATTTGCTAGGTGAAAAGGCCAAAAAACCACCAAAATTTCATGTTTTTGCCTGTTTTTTGAGCCTGGCACTGCGCGTTTGAGCAGTCTTGGGAGATTGCAATTTTGGAGGGTCAAATCAAGCTCAAATTGGAAACCAAGGGTAGTTTTGGAAACTAGACAGGACAAGCTTTCCAATGAGCTATCATGAGCCAGATTTGGAGGTCAGGAAGGTAGTAAAAAATTAGCTGGAAGTTGGCACTGCACACTCCCTTCAGGCGCTGCACGTTTGACACTGGCACTGCGCACTTGACAGATTGCCTATTTTTTCACTGTTTCTTCTAGAATTTACTTTTCACCTATGGGATTTTGATCTTTTCACTGATGAAATGTAAAATCATGATGTAATTAATGTATATTTTGGTTACCTAGGGTAGATACATCAGATAAATGGCCTAGGTGGCATGTAATGAATCAGTTTGCATCATCTTAGGGATGAGTCAGTTTGACCTCCCTAGTCTTTAGCTTTCAGTTCAGTTTGTTGTGCAACTGCTCCTCCTCTCATGGATTCAACCCCTGAGGCTAGGATGGGTTGTTTTGATGCCTATATTATGTATTTTCTTAGACATTTGTAGAGGTTGGACTCACTTGGATGCTCAGAGCTTGATTGTACATCATTGTAAGCAGTTTGGCAAGGAGATTAATCAGATTTGCAACTATTTTTATGGGATCCCTATGGTATGGAGTTTTAGCACAATTTCTTCTTTTGTAATCATTTGTTTACATGTTTTATGTATGCCATCATCCATTTCATTGCTTCTTATTGAATGTTATCAAGTTTGATAGGTAGAATCCATTGTAACAGTGCTCTGCCTTGGGAAATCATTCAATTATAGACAGTTAATTTCTTTGATGGGCAGTTTGTCAAATCTGCTTCCAGGACCACCTTTAATGTTATCTATAACACATTTTATGCCATAGAGAAAACATCGATTTGGGGCATTGTCACAATGAGCCATCGATCTAGAACACTGAATGTTGTTAACCGCCAAACTTGATACTCAAAGCATTATATGTATTATTTAATGAAGGAGAACCCATGTTCCCATGTTGTAAAGGCTGTCTTGTATCAGAATGGGTATCCAATCTTGTTCCCACAAGAAAGAAAACAGGTGAGATTAGACTATGTGTTGATTTGAGAAATTTGAACCAAGTCTCTCTAAAAGACCACTACCCATTGCCAAAGATGGACCATATTCTACAAAGGGTTGTGGGGTCTTCAAGAATTTCATTGCTTGATGGCTTCTCAGGTTTCAACCAGATATTAGTTCACCCGGATTATAAAGACAAGACAACCTTTACAACACCGTGGGGAACCTTTAAGTATGTAAAAATGCCTTTCGGACTAAAAAACACAGGTGCAACCTTTCAAAGGGCCATGGACATTGCTTTTGACAAGGAAATCCATGATTTCCTAGTGGTCTACCTTGATGACCTTACCCCATTTTCAAAATCTGATCAAGAGCACCTAAAGCACCTAAGGCAAGTGTTCATGACTTTTAGGAAATATGGCATTTCCTTAAATCCTAAGAAATCCCTCTTTGGCGTAGAGGAAGGAAAACTTCTTCGACATATCATCTCAAAAGATGGTATTAGAATCAATCCGGACAGAATCCAAGCCATCCTTCAAATCCCTTATCCAAGAAACATCAAAGAGTTGCAAGATTTCTTAGGAAAGATCAACTTCCTAAGGAGATTTATCCCAAACTTGGCTGAGCTGATAAGATTACTAAGCAACTTGCTCAAGAAGGATTCCAAGGTAAAATGGACTTTAGAAACCAAGCAATCATTTGAGGGCATAAAATCTACCTTAACTCAAGCACCAGTCCTCACAAGTCCTAAATTTGATAAGGATTTCATCATTTTTTCCTTTGCATCTGATCACACCATAGATGTTGTCCTTTTGCAAAAGGATGACCAAGGAAATGAAAAGCCTATTACTTTTTTCAACCGAGCCCTTAGAGATGCGCCCTTGAAGTAACAAATCATGGAGAAGCAGGGCTATGTCCTGGTTAAAGCAATCAAAGACTTCAGAATTTACATTTTATATTCCCATGTGATTGCTTATGTGCCAAGCGCTGTTGTAAAAGACATATTAACTCAGGAAGGGATAGAAGGCAAAAGAGGCATGTGGATTTCCAATATCCTTGAGTATGACATTGAGATAAAGCCCACTAAGCTGATAAAGGGACAGGGTTTAGCCAAACTGATGTCCGAAACCAATTTTCAAGCCTTAGACATTAATGAACTGGACAATGAATAGGAGCTGGCGACTCCATAGATCAGTGAAGCCTTCTTGCAATCCCCATGGTATGCTGATATTTGTTTTATATTGTTAAACCTGTGTGCTCCTCCAGGATTGTCCAGAACCAAAAAGAGATTTTTAAAAATGAAGGCTTCAAAATTTTGTGTCTTAGATAGTGCCCTGTTTTGGAAAAATCATGAAGGAATATTGCTTAATTGTCTAACTTTGAATGATACTGACAATGTTATGAAGGAGTTTCATGCAGGGGACTGTGGAGGGCATTTGTATTGGAAGTCCACTGCTGATAAGATATTGAGGGCTGGTTTCTATTGGCCCTCCCTCTTTGCCGATGTCAAGAAGTTTGTTGTTTCATGTCATAAGTGCCAAATCTTTGAAGGCAAAAGAAAGCTGCTGCCCTTGCCCCTTAAGCCTATTTCAACCGAGCAACCTTTTCAACAATGGGGTCTAGACTTCATTGGAGAAATCCATCCATCATCTTCTGGCCAGCACAAATGGATTCTAACAGCCACAGATTACTTTACCAAGTGGATTGAGGTCATCCCATGCAGGCAAGCCAATGACTCCACCATTATCCAATTCCTCGAAACCAACATTCTGTCCAGATTTGGCTGCCCTGAAAAGATCATTACCGATAATGCTGCTGCCTTCAAATCCAAGAAAATGATCAGTTTTTGCCATAAATTTCACATCACCTTAGGCCACACCATAGCCTATTACCCTCAAGGTAATGGCTTGGCCGAATCATCCAATAAGAGCCTTATCAACATCATCAAAAGGTCTTGGAGGAGAACAAAAAGAATTGGCATAAGAAGTTGGTAAATGCACTGTGGGCAGACAGATTGACCACCAAAAGATCTATTGGTACCAGTCCATATGAATTGGTGTATGGTCTAGAGGTTGTTTTCCCTTCATCTTTGGGAAACCCAGTATTAAAACTGCTGCAAGAAATACAAGCAGAGCCTAATGATATGCAGAGAAGGATTAATCAAACCATTCACTTGCAGCAGACAAGAGAAGAAGTATATCACAGAACCCAAGTACTGCAAGAAAAGCTGAAAAAGATGTTTGACAAAAGAACCAAAGCTGAAGACTTCTTCATAGGAAGCAAAGTGCTGAGATGGGATTCTAGAAGAGAGGACAAAGGGAAGCATGGAAAATTTGATTTTCTTTGGAAAGGACCATATATTATTCATGTTGTTCAAGGTAATAACACCTATTTTCTGAAGAGTTTGGATGGCTCAAATAATGAGGAAGGCCCAGTCAATGGGAGAATTCTCAAACATTATTTTGACCCCCTTTGATGAACACAACACAGCTATGTATTGTACATAAATATTTGTATTTCCAGCATTTTTATTTATAGCGGTTAGATAAGGAACCAAATGCAACAAACTTCAAAGAAGAATTAGAACTGCACCATTTTGATATATATTTTTGAGTCTACCATAAGAAATCAAGAAAAGCACTTGGAAAGTATCAAGATGATGATAAATACTCAGAGAAACCAGCAAAGACAGCGCTGTAATTTTGCACAGAGCAGCTCAAAGGGTACTTCATACAAGTTACAAGGATTTAGACCATTGGTCTTCAAGAGAAGGAAGTTTCAGGCTATAGCAATAGTTGAAAAAATAAGGCAATCTGACCTGCTGTTCTTGGCTTTTCATCTGGAAAAGCCATCCCCAAGTGGAGCCACTGTTAGGTTCCTATACCAATAGGTTTCACTTTTCATGATTAACAGTGGGAGGGCCAAATATGTTCATCTTTGATGCTGCAAAGGTTCCATATTTTGTGAAAAGAAAAAGAAAGTTAAAAAATGTAAAGAGGGTATGACTTAAAAGAATGATCAAAAGGCAAGAAAATGAATTGGTCAAGAAAAAGTAATAAAAATGAACCCCAAAGAAAGACCAGGAAAGTGGCCAACCAAAATGCCATTGCTAGCTGATTTGCAAGTCCACAATGTGCAAAGTCTTGTTGTTTATCACATTTGATGGGTGGCCCAACAGTTCAATCTAGACCATGCCATGTTTAAATTGCTATTGTAGAATAGAGAAACAATGTCTATCCAAACAGTCCAAGCTTGGCAGATCAATAGCTAGGTAGAGAAATTAAGGGACCCAACTGTTTAATCTGGGTCCTTGGAAGAGATAAGGGTGCATTTAGATAGGAGGGTAGTCAAAAGAAAAGGGGATAATCAGGGTTTGCAAGTCTAAGTGAACCAATTCAAAGGGAAGGAAAAAATGCTAGGTGTATTAGGCTGGGTAGCTAGTTTGAGGTTGCACAAGCAAGGTTTTGATCAGTTTTTGTCTTATCAAAGGAGAGCTCATCACATCAATGACAGAAGTGTCAAAGCAGTGGTTTGGTGACAGAACTTTGGAAGCATGTCTAACTCCCTTTCACTACCCCTTGAAATTTCTTACTAACATTCCCCTAACGGACCTTGGGATCTACCCAACAAGTCCTGTTTTCATTTCATTTTTGTAAAACATTGAGTCAAGTTTGGATTTCTCAATGAAAAGAAGCCACATTTCTTGTGTAAAATCATTTCTCCATATCCCATTCAAATCTCATGTCTAAGTTTCAGATCATAAACTTGGCATCATTCCCCTTACATTTCCATTTTGCAAACTCATATTAACTTCTAACTCTGTTATATAGCTCCCTAACTACTTTCCCATCCCTATTGCTACAAAAAACTATATAAAATTCCAAAAAATATTATATATCCCTCCCTATAGCACTATAGCTATGTAACATGGTTTTGGGAGATATTAGTCCATTTGGGACTACTATTAACCCTTCCGCGTCCTAAACTGGAGTTAATTTGACCTCTGGTTAAATTAATAACCATTCCCCTTTGCTCATAAACCTCACTAATTCTACCATTTCATGCTCATTGTTTAAGGTTTAGGGTTTAAATGTTTCAATTAAACATTGAACGTTATCCCCCATAACCCATAAAACACACATTTCCAAGGTTTTGGACCCCCCATGGCATATTATCATTTAATATTCGCGCGGGCCCCACTCCAGAGTTGCATGCCACATCAATTAACCCGTCGGCCGTCCGATGGCCAGCGCTCTAGATCCAAGGGTGGGCGGTCATTTTCACGCCCCGATCCGTCGGAGGTTAACGTCTGGGGGATGGGCAGTTTCCCTGCCGTACCCCCGCCACGTGTCGGCCTCCCGGCGTGTTCGGAGGCCCCTCCCCCAATACCGCCTATGTTCAAAGGTGGTGCGGGGGAAACCAGATACCGCTTCCCCGCCTCTGATGTCAGCGCCACGTCTTCGTGACGTCATCAACCTACGTCCCCGCTGCTGCTCCACGTCATTGCCACCTCATCCACCCGCGTCCACACCTTGCCACCGTGTCCTATCCCACATCGCCATCCTCGTCAGACGCCACGTCATCTTTCCGTACCTAGGACCCACCGATGATGTCATTGCGGAAAAGCGCCAAAAGTGAAAATATGCCAAATTCTCATAAAAATATGCGTTTTCGACCGTTTTGTTAGTCATTTTCATTGGACATAGTGGAGAGCTGCTGCTGCCGTTTTCGCTCATTTGCCTCCAAAATTCAAAAATCGACCAATTGAGCTGCTACCACCTTCGAATTTGTCTCCACCGTTTGCCACTGGACCAGTCCAGTTGCCCTCAGCGCTATCATAAACAGGTAACATTGAAGCTGCCACACCAAGTTGGAGAGGACACATCCACTGTTGCGGCTTCACAAGCCGCCCAAGGAGCATCAACATCAACAACAGGTACAGCTAAAGGAAAAGAGCCAATGGATACAGAACAAGGAATGGTCACAGAACAACCTACCACTTCAAAGGAGAAAACTCAAGGGCAGGCCCCTCCAGAACAAACAGAGGCACTACAAGTGCCACCTTTGCAAACTCCTGTTAATGAAGAAAGAAGCAAGAACCGAGATAGGGAAGAATTTACACCAGCTAGTGGCTCCACACAACAACTAGGAGCAAAAAGACAAAGAGTTGATCCTCAACTTGAGGAAGAAAGTGTTGAAGAAGTCAGAGAAAGCCCGAGAAGGGAAGCAAGCCAGCACACACCTACAAGCTCTTTCCAACAAGAGCAAGACAGACAGCATGGCATGGAGGTGTCCTCCTCTACACAGCAAAGCAAGAGGCCAGCTAACATCAAAGCCACCTTTAAAGAAATTAAGGCTCAAAATGAGCTATTAAGAGTACAATTGTATGACCAATTTCTTAAGGCAACACCTACCAAGCAGGAAAGGTTGATGGCAGCATATGACATCAAAGAAGAAAAGATGATTCTCGGCCACTTCAAGCCCAAGGTTCAGCAGCCTCAGACAGCTGCAGACTATGTCAAGACAAATTTGGAGGTCATGGCCAAGGACATTCACCCCATGGATCAAATAGAGCTGCACAAGCAGACAGGGGAAATGGTCTATGCCACACTGGCAGACAAGGCCACACTGGCCCATGAATTGAAGGAATCTTTGAAGAACACAAATACTCAGCTGGATTTGGAAAGAATGTCCTCCTCAGCCAAAGACAACAGAATAAAAACATTGGAGGACATTATTGTGGACCTAGGGCATGATCCTAGGAATCCCAAAGCCATCAAGGCCCTAATAAAGAAAAAGGAGGATGATATTGCTGCACTGAAAAAGCAAATGAGGTTGTCCTCAACTATGCACCCACAAACAGCAGAACTTGTGCAAGAGAAAGAATCTAAGGATACAATGGATCTGCTAATGCAAATGAACCAGAGAATAATTCAGATGGAGGGAGAGTTGGAGAAAGCACTGCAAGGCAAGCAAGGAGAGTCAACCTCCCAGCCACCTCAAACGGCTCGAACTGTTGCTACTGTTCCTCCTACGTAAGCAGCAGTAGCCCCTCCTATTATTCCAACATCCACAACAACGACAACAACAACACCTGGATCTCGCATGAGCATGGATGAAATGATGAAATCTGTCAAAGAGCTAGAAGGTCAGGTGTCAGAGGTGAAAGAGGCCAAAGAAAAGTTGGCCAAACTGGAAGAAAAATATGATAAGTCCAAAATGACAGTAGCTGAGAAAACAAGGGAAATTAAGGCCTTGAATGACAAAATAAAAGCCTTGGAGAAGGAGCTAACTTTGGACAATACCCTAGCTGAAATAAAGAAGATTTTATGGGCCAAAATCAACCAATCAATCGCTCAGCAATGGAAACCGATCCAAACCATGCATGAATAGATAGAATTAATAGGCCTGGCACAGTTTGAGACTCAAAGGGCTAGGGCAGCATTGGGAAATATGCCTGAGCAGGCCAACAAAATGATCCATTTCCTGAACACTCATACTAAAGAGGAGTTAGCAGCCTTAGATATCAGTAACAGGACAGATACTGTTCTGACAGCAAAAAAGGTGCTGACTTTAAGAAATTTTGTGCAAAGTTTGGAAAGAAAGTGTCAGGAAATGCAGGCAGAAGTAGATGACTTCAATCTAAAGCTTGCAGCATTGCAGAATAGAGGATTGCCCGGCCTAACAACCAGCACTGGAAAACTACTGACACATGAACAATATGCCACTAGGGTGAACAATTATGTTACAAATCAGATTACAACATCCACAAGTTCCTCAGAAGAAGCAGGGCCTCCCTCAAGACAGTCTCTTTATGATAAATTAGAGAACCTGTTTTACATAGAGCATGAAATCAATCATCTTTTTGAGTTCCAACCCACTTTCTTCAAATACACAGAAGCTGATGAAAAACTCGTAAAGATACAAAGACATTAGCTGCCTAGAGAAGATTGGTGGCAGGCAATGCTGGAAATTTTGCCCAAGTAGTTACGGTCTTTCTCCTCTTCGTCCAATTGCAGATTTTGGTCAACCACAGATTATCTATAGGTCAGTAGAGTTGAGTACGCATACAGCAGGCAGAGCAAGTCAAAGCAGTGACTCAGCAAAGACACCAGGACCCAGCAAGACGCAAATTTAAAGGACGCAGCCACAGCTGACTTTGTTGGTCCCAAAAGTCAAATTTTTTCTGACGAAATGGACAGCTAGCAAGCTGACATTTACTGTAGCATTTAATTCTGCATTTACTCCCTTGGAAGAGTTGTTGATGTAATTTATTGCATGAAGACTCATCAACTAGATATTTTCTGTCTTATTTTTGTATATATACCTCCCCATAGAATGTATTTGGGGTTGGTTGGTGATTCTCTCTAAGAGCTACACTGTAACTTTCAGATTTTCTAATACAAAGAGCTGATGGAGTTTATGATTTCTGCACTGTCTGGATGTGAATGTGATGAGTTGTGTTCTGCTACAGAATTCCTGTGCTATTTAATGAAACAATAAGTTTTTCTAAACCATGTTTTGTCTTTTCCACATTTGCTAAATTCACATATATGTTTCATGATCTCAGCAACAAAGAAAAAGAATAGCTCAGGACTTGTTTAAATGCACCCTTTGCTCAATCTCTGTTTCTAACCGTGTTTTCTGCAGAATTGGTCATGAATATGAATTCTTAATTGCTCATGTTTGCACTGATTCTCTCATTATGAATGCTGTTTAGGAATTCTTAACTGCTCCTAGATAATATTCCCACATTTTCCCTCTATCAGCATAGTGAAAGATCCTTGACTGCCTTTCATTCCCTGATTCCATGCCATCGATTCCTAGATTTGAAGATTTGTTTCATGGATACCTGTCTGGCTCTGTAGTATTACCTCTTCCCCAAAAAACACTTTCAGCAGTATACAATCATTGACTCCATTGCCCAATGGTCTAAGCTATTCTGAAAACTGTATATCAGTTCTATTTGAAATCATCACCCAACCAAATTTAAAACAAAAACCCTGTACATCATAACTAGCCTGAAATTATACCAAAACAAAGCTAAATTATTCAGAGAGAGCCCTCTCTGGTTGTAGGTAGGCTAGGACCTGCAGCTAAAAGATTGGTTAGTGGTTACCTCAGCTGTATTCCCTTGGGAGGCAAGGAACAACCTGAGTGATAATATCATTGGCGAGTCGACTCGGGATCTTTGAATGGCTGTTTGTGATTGCTGTCCAGCTTCTAGTGTTAGGATTTAGGCATCTGTTCCAAAGACTCAATTAGTTTTCCTCATTTCAACATATTCAAAGAAAATCCAAAGCCTCCCTTGTTTCAAAGAAATTCATGTAAAATATTGTGAAAAACTGTGTTTATAAAACATTCCCAGAAAATACCAAAAATTGATTTAGAAGCTGGCTCCAAAGAAGAAATCTTGGTATACCAGGTCAAATCCTGACCCGGATCCTCCAGCTGTGTTTGAAAACACTAACTTGATCCCTAAGATCCTTAGGAAACAAGAGGAACAAGGAGATTTTGCTGATTCAAGCCCTGAAACAGTTCAGCAAAACTATATTCCAACCCCTACCAAAGCTTTAGTCCGTCCTCACACTACTGTTGCTTCCCCTAGTTCTTCATCCACCTCCCAAAGCACATTTTCCACTCCTCCATTCCCTGCACATATTTCTCCTTCTGTCACTGTTGTTCCAGTTGTCCCGTTTCTTCCTGTTGCCCCATTTATCCCTGTAAATATGGCGAACAGATATGCCCCTTTACAGTTACCTGGAAATCCTGGGGCCATGCCTCAGGATTATAAAAGTAAGATCACTTATTTTGATGGTATAGGTACATATACTGCTCTACAGCATACAAAGAAAATGCAAGACTACTTTGAGAATTATGAAATTGACGATGATGACGTAAGAATGAAATTTTTTGTCCAAAGTTTAACAGGTGAAGTAAGAACTTGGTTTCGAGCACTTGCTGCAAATTCAATATCCAATCCGGATGCTCTTTACCAATCCTTCCTCAACAGATGGGAAAAGAAAAAAGATCCACTGCACATTTTATCTGAGTATGATACTATAAAAAGAGGCCCACAAGAAACTATCCTAGACTATTGTGCAAGATTCAACAATGTCTACAATGCCATTCCTCAAAACCTTAGACCTCCACCTGATTTAGCGTTGATCAAATTCCCTGATGGATTTGATTCCAACATGGCATATCAATTGAGGGAAAGAGCCCCTCAAACCTTAGTAGACATGCAGAATATAGCTATCAGTGTGGAGGCAAATCTTATTGCTAAATGAAACCGAGAAAGAGCTGAAAGGAAAATAAGTTTTAAAGAAGAACCTTCAGCTTTTGAGCAAAAACTTGATGCAATAATCAAAGGTATGGACAGACTTGGGGATAGGGTGGAAACCATCGAAATAAAGTCATCATGGGAAGGTCAACCAAGTACCGCAAGGAACCCAAACTTTAGAAAGAATCAAAATCCAAATGTTGGAAGGCCTGGCCCCGACCAGAACATCAGACTTCCCTTTCAGGAAAACTATGTCGAAGCCTCAACATCCAGTGAACCATCTGAGGACACCCAAATCAACCTAATGGGGTTAAACAACGAGCACCAAGTTTTCCTAACTCAAGAAGATCAATAAGCTCATAATATTAATCAATTCCAAACCAAGTCCGGAGAGTCTTTTGATTTTAGGGAAGGCTATGATGCGGCAGTCTATGAGGTACATAAACAGTATAAACTGAGAAGCAGAACCATAGATGTGCCTGAACCTGTCAAACCAAAGGATAATAAACAGCCAAAGAAAACAAAAGACAAAGCTGCTCTCACAGAATCCTCTGATAAAACAGACCCAAACTCAAAGGAGGTCACTGTGGAAGACATTTCAGATGTACAACCCTCTAAAATTCAGCCATCCACATCCCCTCATTCAAAAGAAAGTTCAAATAGCATTCCTGTAAATAAATTCAAAACAGATTTAATTCAAAATAATATTCAAAGTGAAGAAAGGGTCAATGAAAGTTCAGCTGAAAAGGAAAAGTTTGCTGCCCATAATACAAAGATTCAGATAGCAAAACCCTTCAATTTAGAAATAGAAATTGGCAAGCTGAAAATAGCTATGCCTCTCTCTGAACTTGCCAAACATGAAGTATATAGACAGCAAATCAATAGGTCACTCCAAATACCAGAAAATAGGGATGTTGTAAATGTTCTTGAGGATCAACCTGAATTACTTTTCGGTCCTGAAGTTGATGGAAAAATAGCAAATGGAGGAGTTCCACCTTTTTATGTCAGTTTAAACATTCATGAAAAGGTGTTACACAATGCAATGTTTGATTCCGGGGCCTCACATAACCTAATGCCTAAATCTGTGATGGAAAAACTAGACCTAGACATCACAAGACCATACAAAGATTTGTTCTCATTTAACTCCAGCCAAGTCAGGTGTCTTGTCCTAATTAAAGATTTGTGTGTCTCCTTGGTCCAATACCCAACCAAAACAATTCTGATGGATGTGGTGGTAGCTGACATTCCACCCAAGTACGACATGCTTTTATCAAGATCATGGGGTGCCAAAGTCCAAGGATCCTTGCAATTGGACATGTCCTATGCCACTATTTTGGTCTTTGGACAACCAAAGAGATTATACCGAGAAACACTAATGAAATATGTGGTTAGTAGTCAAGAAAAGCCCCAAAACTTCCCCATATATTCAATGCATTCCGACATGGATTCATTTATTTTATATAATGCTGATATGTGCTCTAAAGCTAGTGTCAAACTCCTAGAAGCAACTCAAACACAAGGCATAGATGAACAATCTAGTGGCCAAGATCAAAAAATCCTTGATATGGTTGATGCAACAAATGAAAATGACATAACAAATGACTTACAAGAACCCAATCTGCCCATGGTGCAACTTTCTAAAACTCTCAATGCTAGTCATGACCATGAAATCCTATGGTATTTGGAGTTTGATGGCTCGGTAAACAAGCTAGGAGCAGGGGC
This sequence comes from Pinus tabuliformis, assembly GCA_031772625.1. Lineage (NCBI taxonomy): Eukaryota > Viridiplantae > Streptophyta > Pinopsida > Pinales > Pinaceae > Pinus > Pinus tabuliformis. Next base: position 379,028,984 of record CM062817.1, on the reverse strand, counting down.
AGGGGTTTGGGTACATAATATGCAAAATAACCACGCAGAAGGTCATGCTTATAGGTTAAATTTCAGATGCACAAACAATATGGCCGAGTATGAAGCCCTTTTGTTAGGTCTCAAACTGATTAAGAGTCTAGGGGAAACCAAAGTTTCAATTCTAGGAGATTCAGATCTGATCATACAGCAGATGAAGGGAAATTTTGTCACGAATGATCTTAGGTTGAGGGCTTACCGAGGGGCAGCCATTGAAATACTTGACACGTTCACAGAATTTCAACTCACCAAAATTCCAAGAAAGCATAATTTACATGCTCATAGCTTGGCAAATTTTGCCAGCACATGCAAGCTACCTTTCGAGCCTAACCACCATTTCATAGCTGAAATCAAACATAGGCCTGCTGTCCCAAATAATGTCAAAAATTGGCAAGTCTTTGAAAGTGACACACAGATAAATAACTTCCTGACTTTGAAGGAAGAGTTTTCCAGCATAAACATTGACACTAGCACTGTGGATGACCAACAACAGATGGACAGAATTGAACAAAATACATCAGCTGAAATAGAAAATCTGATTCTGCATCCAACTACTTTTGATGACAGCAATTTGCAGGAGCTGAAGCAAACAAATTTTGATGAAACAGTTGAGGCAGAAGCTAAAGTAATTGAATTAAAAGACAATTTTCTACCCACAGGCTTGACTCCGTTGGAGGATCTATTCGATTCAAATGACATCTCAAGGAAGCCAAAAATGCAACCACTAAATGCTGAAGTTGAGGACTGCAACATTGGAACCTCAGAAAATCCCAAAATGATAAAACTCTCCAAAGCATTGCCTGCTGATCAGAAATTGAAATACATTGACTTGTTTAAGGAGTTCCAAGATGTATTTGCATGGAGTTATGAGGACCTCAAGTCCTATGACACTTCAGTGATTCAACATACCATTCCCTTAAAACCAAATCAAAAGGCTTTCAAATAGAAGTTGAGGAGAATCAATCCTGTGCTTCTCCCCTTGATTGAAAAAGAAGTGAAAAGAATTTTTGAAGCTGGTATCATAGCACCCATTAGATTTTTAGAATGGGTATCCAATCTTGTTCCCACAAGAAAGAAAATAGGTGAGATTAGACTATGTGTTGATTTGAGAAATTTGAACCAAGTCTCTCTAAAAGACCACTACCCATTGCCAAAGATGGACCATATTCTACAAAGGGTTGTGGGGTCTTCAAGAATTTCATTGCTTGATGGCTTCTCAGGTTTCAATCAGATATTAGTTCACCCGGATGATCAAGACAAGACAGCCTTTACAACACCGTGGGGAACCTTTAAGTATGTAAAAATGCCTTTCGGACTAAAAAACGCAGGTGCAACCTTTCAAAGGGCCATGGACATTTCTTTTGCCAAGGAAATCCATGATTTCCTAGTGGTCTACCTTGATGACCTTACCCCATTTTCAAAATCTGATCAAGAGCACCTAAGGCAAGTGTTCATGACTTGTAGGAAATATGGCATTCCCTTAAATCCTAAGAAATCCCTCTTTGGCCTAGAGGAAGGAAAACTTCTTCGCCATATCATCTCAAAAGATGGTATTAGAATCGATCCGGACATAATCCAAGCCATCCTTCAAATCCCTTATCCAAGAAACATCAAAGAGTTGCAAGCTTTCTTAGGAAAGATCAACTTCCTAAGGAGATTTATCCCAAACTTGGCTGAGCTGATAAGATTGCTAAGCAACATGCTCAAGAAGGATTCCAAGGTAAAATGGACTTTAGAAACCAAGAAAGCCTTTGAGGGCATAAAATCTGCCTTAACCCAAGCACCAGTCCTCACAAGTCCTCAATTTGATAAGGATTTCATCATTTTTTCCTTTGCATCTGATCACACCATAGCTGCTGTCCTTTTGCAAAAGGATGACCAAGGAAATGAAAAGCCTATTGCTTTTTTCAGCCGAGCCCTTAGAGATGCGCCCTTGAAGTACCAAATCATGGAGAAGCAGGCCTATGCCCTTGTTAAAGCAATCAAAGACTTCAGAATTTACATTTTATATTCCCATGTGATTGCTTATGTGCCAAGCGCTGTTGTAAAAGACATATTAACTCAAGAAGGGATAGAAGGCAAAAGAGGCAAGTGGATTGCCAATATCCTTGAGTATGACATTGAGATAAAGCCCACTAAGCTGATAAAGGGACAGGGTTTAGCCAAACTGATGTCCGAAACCAATTTTCAAGCCTTAGACATTAATGAACTGGACAATGAACAGGAGCTGGCGACTCCACAGATCAGTGAAGCCTTCTTGCAATCCCCATGGTATGCTGATATTTGTTTTATATTGTTAAACCTGTGTGCTCCTCTAGGATTGTCTAGAACCAAAAAGAGATTTTTAAAAATGAAGGCTTCAAAATTTTGTGTCTTAGATAGTGCCCTGTTTTGGAAAAATCATGAAGGAATATTGCTTAATTGTCTAACTTTGAACGATACTGACAATGTTATGAAGGAGTTTCATGCAGGGGACTATGGAGGGCATTTGTATTGGAAGTCCACTGCTGATAAGATATTGAGGGTTGGTTTCTATTGGCCCTCCCTCTTTGCCGATGTCAAGAAGTTTGTTTTTTCATGTCATAAGTGCCAAATCTTTGAAGGCAAAAGAAAGCTGTTGCCCTTGCCCCTTAAGCCTATTTCAACCGAGAAACCTTTTCAACAATGGGGTCTAGACTTCATTGGAGAAATCCATCCATCATCTTCTGGCCAGCACAAATGGATTCTAACAGCCACAGGTTACTTTACCAAGTCGATTGAGGCCATCCCATGCAGGCAGGCCAATGACTCCACCATTATCCAATTCCTCGAAACCAACATTCTGTCCAGATTTGGCTGCCTTGAAAAGATCATTACTGATAATGCTGCTGCCTTCAAATCCAAGAAAATGATAAGTTTTTGCCATAAATTTCACATCACCTTAGGCCACTCCACAGCCTATTACCCTTGAGGTAATGGCTTGGCCGAATCATCCAATAAGAGCCTCATCAACATCATAAAAAAGGTCTTGGAGGAGAACAAAAAGAATTGGCATAAGAAGTTGGTAAATGCACTGTGGGCAGACAGATTGACCACCAAAAGATCTATTGGTACCAGTCCATATGAATTGGTGTATGGTCTAGAGGCTGTTTTCCCTTCATCTTTGGGAAACCCAGTATTAAAACTGCTGCAAGAAGTACAAGCGGAGCCTAATGATATGCAGAGAAGGATTAATCAAACCATTCACTTGCAGCAGACAAGAGAAGAAGTATATCACAGAACCCAAGTACTGCAAGAAAAGCTGAAAAAGATGTTTGAAAAAAGAACCAAAGCTGAAGACTTCTTCATAGGAAGCAAAGTGCTGAGATGGGATTCTAGAAGAGAGGACAAAGGGAAGCATGGAAAATTTGACTTTCTTTGGAAAGGACCATATATTATTCATGTTGTTCAAGGTAATAACACCTATTTTATGAAGAGTTTGGATGGCTCAAATAATGAGGAAGGCCCAGTCAATGGGAGAATGCTCAAGCATTATTTTGACCCCCTTTGATGAACACAACACAGCTATGTATTGTACATAAATATTTGTATTTCCAGCATTTTTATTTACAGCGGTTAGATAAGGAACCAGATGTAGCAAACTTCGAAGAAGAATCAGAACTACACCATTTTGATATATATTTTTGAGTCTACCATAAGAAATCAAGAAAAACACTTGGAAAGTATCAAGATGATGATAAATACTCAGAGAAACCAGCAAAGACAGAGCTGTAATTTTGCACAGAGCAGCTCAAAGGGTACTTCATACAAGTTACAAGGATTTAGATCATTGGTCTTCAAGAGAAGGAAGTTTCAAGCTACAGCAATAGTTGAAAAAATAAGGCAATCTAACTTGTTATTCTTGGCTTTTCATCTAGAAAAGCCATCCCCAAGTGGAGCCACTATTAGGTTCCTATACCAATAGGTTTCATTTTTCATGATTAACAGTGGGAGGGCCAAATATGTTCATCTTTGATGCTGCAAAGGTTCCATATTTTGTGAAAAGAAAAAGAAAGTTAAAAAATGTAAAGAGGGTATGCCTTAAAAGAATGATCAAAAGGCAAGAAAATGAATTGGTCAAGAAAAAGTAATAAAAATGAACCCCAAAGAAAGACCAGGAAAGTGGCCAGCCAAAATGCCACTGCTAGCTGATTTGCAAGTCCAAAATGTGCAAAGTCTTGTTGTTTATCACATTTGATGGGTGGCCCAATAGTTCAATCTGGACCATGCCATGTTTAAATTGTTGTTGTAGAATAGAGAAACAATGTCTGTCCAAACAGTCCAAGCTTGGCAGATCAATAGCTAGGTAGAGAAATTAAGGGACCCAACTGTTTAATCTGGGCCCTTGGAAGAGATAAGGGTATATTTAGATAGGAGGGCAGTCAAAAGAAAAGGGGATAATCAGGGTTTGCAAGTCTAAGTGCACCAATTCAAAGGGAAGGAAAAAATGCTAAGTGTATTAGGCTGGGTAGCTAGTTTGAGGTTGCACAAGCAAGGTTTTGATCAGCTTTTGTCTTATCAAAGGAGAGCTCATCACATCAATGACAGAAGTGTCAAAGCAGTGGTTTGGTGACAGAACTTTGGAAGCATGTCTAACTCCCTTTCACTACCACTTGAAATTTCTTACTAATATTCCCCTAAGGGACCTTGGGATCTGCCCAACAAGTCCTGTTTTCATTTCATTTTTGTAAAACATTGAGTCAAGTTTGGCTTTCTCAATGAAAAGAAGCCACATTTCTTGTGTAAAATCATTTCTCCATATCCCATTCAAATCTCATGTCTAAGTTTCAGATCATAAACTTGGCATGATTCCCCTTACATTTCCATTTCGCAAACTCATATTAACTTCTAACTCTATTATATAGCTCCCTAACTACTTTCCCATCCCTATTGCTACAAAAAACTATATAAAATTCCAAAAGATATTATATATCCCTCCCTATAGCACTATAGCTATGTAACATAGTTTTGGGAGATATTAGTCCATTTGGGACTACTATTAACCCTTCCGCGTCCTAACCCGGAGTTAATTTGACCTCTGGTTAAATTAATAACCATTCCCCTTTGCTCATAAACCTCACTAATTCTACCATTTCACGCTCATTGTTTAAGGTTTAGGGTTTAAATGTTTCAATTACACATTGAACGTTATCCCCCATAACCCATAAAACCCACATTTCCAAGGTTTTAGACCCCCCACGGCATATTATCATTTAATATTCGCGCGGGCCCCGCTCCAAAGTTGCACGCCACCCCAATTAACCCGTCAACCGTCCGATGGCCAGCGCTCCAGATCCAAGGGTGGGCGGTCATTTTCACACCCCGATCCGCTGGAGGTTAACGTCCGAGGGATGGGCGGTTTCCCTGCCGTACCCCCGCCATGTGTCGGCCTCCCGGCGTGTTCGGAGCCCCCTCCCCCAATACCGCCTATGTTCAAAGGTGGTGCGGGGGAAACCGGATACCGCTTCCCCGCCTCTGATGTCAGTGCCATGTCTTCGTGACATCATCAACCTGCGTCCCCGCCGCTGCTCCACGTCATTGCCACCTCATCCACCCGCGTCCACACCTTTCCACCGTGTCCTATGCCACGTTGCCATCCTCGTCAGATGCCACATCATTCTGTCGTACCTGGGACCCGTCGATGACGTCATGCTGATGTCATCGTGGAAAAGCGCAAATATGCCAAATTTGTATAAAAATATGCGTTTTCGACCGTTTTGTTAGTCATTTTCATTGGACAGAGTGGAGAGCTGTTGCTGCTGTTTTCGCTCGTTTGCCTCCAAAATTCAAAATTCGACTAATTGAGCTGCTGCCACCTTCGAATTCGTCTCCACCGTTTGCCATTGGACCAGTCCAGTTGCCCTCAGCGCTATCATAAATAGGTAACATTCAAGCTGCCACACCAAGTTGGAGAGGACACATCCACTGCTGCGGATTCACAAGCCGCCCAAGGAGCATCTACATCAGCAACAGGTACAACTAAAGGAAAAGAGTCAATGGATACAGAACAAGGAATGGTCACAGAACAGCCTACCACTTCAAAGGAGCAAACTCAAGGGACGGCCCCTCCACAACAAACAGAGGCACTACAAGTGCCACCTTTGCAAACTCATGTTAATGAAGAAAGAAGCAAGAAGCGAGATAGGGAAGAATTTACACCAGCTAGTGGATCCACACAACAACCAGGAGCAAAAAGACAAAGAGTTGATCCTCAACTTGAGGAAGAAAGTGTTGAAGAAGTCATAGAAAGCCCGAGAAGGGAAGCAAGCCAACACACACCTACAAGCTCTTTCCAACAAGAGCAAGACAGACAGCATGGCATGGAGGTGTCTTCCTCTACATAGCAAAGCAAGAGGCCAGCTAACATCAAAGTCACCTTTAAAGAAATTAAGGCTCAAAATGAGCTATTAAGATTACAATTGTATGACCAATTTTTTAAGGCAACACTTGCCAAGCAGGAAAGGTTGATGGCAGCATATGACATCAAGGAAGAAAAGATGATTCTCAGCCACTTCAAGCCCAAGGTTCAGCAGCCTCAGACAGCTGCAGACTATGTCAAGACAAATTTGGAGGTCCTGGCCAAGGAAATTCACCCCATGGATCAAATAGAGCTGCACAAGCAGACAGGGGAAATGGTCTATGCCACACTGGCAGACAAGGCCACACTGGCCCATGAATTGAAGGAATCTTTGAAGAACACAAATACTCAGCTGGATTTGGAAAGAATGTCCTCCTCAGCCAAAGACAACAGAATAAAAACATTGGACGACATTATTGTGGACCTAGGACATGATCCTAAGAATCCCAAAGACATCAAGGCCCTAATGAAGAAAAACGAGGATGATATTGCTGCACTGAAAAAGCAAATGAGGTTGTCCTCAACTATGCACCCACAAACAACAGAACTTGTGCAAGAGAAAGAAGCTGAGGATACAATGGATCTGCTAATGCAAATGAACCAGAGAATAATTCAGATGGAGGGAGAGTTGGAGAAAGCACTGCAAGGCAAGCAGGGAGAGTCGACCTCCCAGCCACCTCAAACGGCTCCAACTGTTGCTATTGTTCCTCCTACACAAGCAGCAGCAGCCCCTCCTATTATTCCAACATCCACAACAATGACAGCAAAAACACCTGGATCTAGCATGAGCATGGATGAAATGATGAAAGCTGTCAAAGAGCTAGAAGGTCAGGTGTCAGAGGTGAAAGAGGCCAAAGAAAAGTTGGCCAAACTGGAAGAAAAATATGATAAGTCCAAAATGACAGTAGCTGAGAAAACAAGGGAAATTAAGGCCTTGAATGACAAAATAAAAGCCTTGGAGAAGGAGCTAACTTTGGACAAGACCCTGGCTGAAATAAAGAAGATTTTGTGGGCCAAAATCAACCAATCAATTGCTCAGCAATGGAAACTGATCCAAACCATGCATGAACAGATAGAATTAATAGGCCTAGCACAGTTTGAGACTCAAAGGGCTAGGGCAGCATTGGGAAATATGCCTGAGCAGGCCAACAAAATGATCCATTTCCTGAACACTCATACTAAAGAGGAGTTAGCAGCCTTAGATATCAGTAACAGGACAGATACTATTCTGACAGCAAAAAAGGTGATGACTTTAAGAAATTTTGTGCAAAGTTTGGAAAGAAAGTGTCAGGAAATGCAAGCAGAAGTAGATGACTTCAATCTAAAGCTTGCAGCATTGCAGAATAGAGGATTGCCTGGCCTGACAACCAGCTCTGGAAAACTGATGACCCGTGAACAATATGCCACCAGGGTGAACAATTATGTTACAAATCAGATTACAGCATCCACAAGTTCCTCAGAAGAAGCAGGGCCTCCCTCGGGACAGTCTCTTTATGATAAATTAGAGAACATGTTTTACATAGAGCATGAAATCAATCATCTTTCTAAGTTCCAGCCCACTTTTTACAAATACACAGAAGCTGATGAAACACTCATAAAGATACAAAGACATCAGCTGCCTAGAGAAGATTGGTGGCAGGCAATGCTTGAAATTTTGCCGAAGTAGTTACAGTCTTTCTCCTCTTCGTCCAATTGCAGATTTTGGTCAACCACAAATTATCTACAGGTCAGCAGAGTTGAGTACGCATACAGCAAGCAGAGCAAGTCAAAGCAGTGACTCAGCAAAGACAGCAGGACCCAGCAAGACGCAAATTTAAAGGACGCAGCCACAGCCGACTTTGTTGGTCCCAAAAGTCAAATTTTTTCTGACGATATGGACTGCTAGCAAGCTGACATTTACTATAGCATTTAATTCTGCATTCACTCCCTTGGAAGAGTTGTTGATGTAATTTATTGCATGAAGACTCATCAACTAGATATTTTCTGTCTTATTTTTGTATATATACCTCCCCATAGAATGCATTTGGTGTTAGTTGGTGATTCTCTCTAAGAGCTACGCTGTAACTTTCAGATTTTCTAATACAAGGAGTTGATGGAGTTTATGATTTCTGCACTGTCTGGATGTGAATGTGATGAGCTGCATTCTGCTACAGAATTCCTGTGCTATTTAATGAAACAATAAATTTTTCTAAACCATGTTTTGTCTTTTCCACGTTTGCTAAATTCACATATATGTTTCATGATCTCAGCAACAGAGAAAAAGAATAGCTCAGGACTTGTTTAAATGCACCCTTTGCTCAATCTCTGTTTCTAACTGTGTTTTCTGCAGAATTGGTCATGAATATGAATTCTTAATTTCTCATGTTTGCACTGATTCTCTCATTATGAATGCTGTTTAGGAATTCTTAACTGCTCCTAGATAATATTCCCACATTTTCCCTTTATCAGCATAGTGAAAGATCCTTGACTACCTTTCATTCCTTGATTCCATGCCATCGATTCCTAGATTTGAAGATTTGTTTCATGGATACCTGTCTGGCTCTGTAGTATTACCTCTTCCCCAACAAACACTTTCAGCAGTATACAATCATTGACTCCATTGCCCAATGGTCTAAGCTATTCTGAAAATTGCATATCAGTTCTATTTGAAATCATCACCTAACCAAATTTGAAACAAAAACCCTGTACATCATAACTAGCCTGAAATTATACCAAAACAAAGCTAAATTATTCAGAGAGAGCCCTCTCTGGTTGCAGGTAGGCTAGGAGCTGTAGCTAAAAGATTGGTTAGTGGTTACCTCGGCCATATTCCCTTAGGAGGCAGGGAATAACCTGAGTGATAACACTTTCATCCTTTTTTCACCAAATGATATGCATTAATTGTGATAAACCTACAAGCTAAACCTCCCTTCTAACGTCTCTTGGAATATTTAATTGATGAAGCAAGGTCACGAGGGTTTTTCCTATGCGAACTACTAAACCTTGTTATTTTCACAGATTTCGGTGAACAGGTATCACATTCATAGCTCGTAGCAGTAGTCCCACATTTACAGCAGTTGTTCGACAACGCTGCAACATCATAACCAAATCTCGGCTGCTACCAGGCTTATTTTGGATATTTATCGTTCTCTCTCTCGGAAATTCATTGCTATTCTAACAGCTGTATATTTTTGGGCATTAGTTGCCAGATTAAGGGGAATATGTTGTTCTCATGTATTTGTATAAAAGGGGTTTTATTCTTGTGCGAAGGGGTTAGCCGCGTAGAGACAAACATTGTAACAGTTTCTTATATATTAATTGAATGCGAGCAAGTTTGTTGTTCTCTTCTTAGTTGTGAGTTAACACAGCCCTGATCAGAGAGCTGGGCCTGCTCTTCTGATCAGGTGTTGCGTATTTTATATATGTATGTTGTTTCTGTTATTGTGTGCTAATTTCTTGTTGTTGTTACAGCTCTTTATTTAATTACTGTGAATGTATTTTTAAGTTTTTCAATTTACTTATAATTATTGTTACAACGATGCTTTGATTCTTTAGCTGTGAATTCTTGGTTCATGTTAGATTGTAACCTTACCCCTACATATACCTTGTGCGTTACCTTGAAAATTTGTTATATACCTAGGGGGGATAATATGGGGTACCAAGGGAGGTACCCAAGGTAATAATGTAATAATGAGATGGGCCATAGTAATAAATAAAGTGGTTAACCCATATCATGTAAGGGACCACAAGCAGTTAGTAATAATGTAATGGGCCCATGGTATTAGTTGATGGTATGAGGGAACCATGGTAATGACCCATGGTATTGTATGTATGAGGCCTATATAGAGGCTAGAGACTCCACATGGAGAGTATGAAGAACTATCAAGGATTATTGTATGAACAGGCATATGGCTTGTGGAGTGTTCTCCTTCCTTAAGGAGTGAATGTATGGTGTTGCCCTACCTTAAGGGTTTGATAATAAAGAAGCATTTCTATCTATTTCTCTCTTATTTTTTATGCGTTTGTTTGCATTATCATATAATTTCAGGTTAGATCTATAATAAGTGGTATCAGAGCACTTTCTTGGGCACAAAAGTGGATTTTTTTTTTTTTTTTTTTTTTTTTTTGCAGGATTTCAGGGGCGGCAGGTTTTCAGATCAGATCTGTACATTTTGGTGCAATATCTACTAAATCTAATTGCATATATGGATTATTTGTGAAAAAATAGCCGATTTCAAAAAAGAAATCGGTTGAATCGGAGTCCGGATGAAGGAGATATCGCTGATTTAAAAATCAGTGGGGTTGCAAACAATTTTTTGGGACAGCGAATTTGCGGCACAGATCTGGATGTCTTGGTTCAAGTTCTACTAAATCTAATTGTAGATCTGGATTATTTATGAAAAAATAGCCGATTTCAAAAAAAAAATCAGTTGAATCGGAGTCCGGATGAAGGAGATATCGCTGATTTAAAAATCAGTGGGGTTGCAAACAATTTTTTGGGGCAGCCAATTTGCAGCACAGATCCGGATGTCTTGGTGCAAGATCTACAAAATATAATTGTAGATCTGGATTCTGTGAGACAAGACACTCAATTTCAAAAAAAAAATCAGTCGAATCGGAGTCCGGATGAGGGAGATATCGCTGATTTAAAATCATCTCTTTTTTGCAGAAATGTTGGTGACAGCGGGAGAGTTGCAGCACAAATCTGAAATTCCAAGTGCTTGGATCAAGATTTCTATCAGATGGGCAGATGCAAAATGATTGTTCCATTTCTGAAAACAGGTCATAATAGGGATTCTGAGCAATATTGACTAAACTGTGACAATTTCAAATTTTCGCCAATTTTTTTGTGATGGATCAGAGTTTGAGGGACTTGTATAAATTTGATGGCTCTCATCCAGCCAAATGGCTAGCACAAATGGAGAAATGTTTTAGTTTGAATTACATCATGGATGATGAGACTCGGCTGAGAATGGGACAAATGTACTTGGACTATGAAAGATGGCAATGGTGGCAAAGGCATCAACATTGCTATCGAAGGCCCTTGACTTGGGACATATTCACAAAAGCTATTATGGACCACTTTGACCGTAAAACTAATCTTGTTGATAAGCTCACACAGACAGACACACTGCCTAGCACAGATTTTATTTTTACAGAAAAGAAGGAAACCAAGGAACCTAAAGGGTTATTTTCTGCTGGTATCTCCTTATTGCAGGTTCATGGATTGATTCAGAAAGAGAAGATCATTGTTTCTATAAATCCTAGTTGCAAGCATAATTTCATCAATGTTAATTTGGCAAAAAAATTGCAAGTTCCAGCAAAACAAATTGAAAATACACAGGTTGATGATGAGGATGTTCAAATTTATAAGGATTTGAAGCTTTCTATGGATAAGTATGTGTTGCATGGTGATTTTTATACTTCAGAGATGGATAATATGGATGTTGTTTTGGGATATCCTTGGATGGAATCTGTGGGTACTATCAATATTAATGTGTAGAAGAAATTCCTGAAGCTCTGGTATAAAAAGAAGAAAATTACATTACAGGATATTTCCATCAATAAACAGGTAGAGTCCACGAACGTTGAAGCAGAAGATGTTCCAGGGTCTGACATATTAGATGATGAGCCAGTGATGATAGACAATCAAACACAAACAAAGGTTGAAGCAGAAAAGGTTACAGGTACATCAGATGAGGGCTCAGTGGTTGAAGTCATATTGGAAAAGAAGACACCACAACAGGCACCACAGCAGGGTGAATTAAAGAAAAAGACACCGTGGGTTAAAACTTCAACATATCATCACCCACATCACCCCGCAAGAAAACAACCAACAAGATGGCAACCAATTAGCCACAAGGACAACAACCCCCGTATGACGGATAGCGAGGAGTGAAGATCCACTTACTACACATCAATACAGAAGAGCTTCCACGATCAACTTCCGTCTCAAGCGAGCGAGGCACAAGCGAGATCCAGGGTTCACCTTTCTCTTGGATGGCTAGATGCACGTGCATGGTACTAGTGCACTACTCTTTTGAGTAGATCTTATTATTTGTGTTCTTCCCATGTTTCGGGGACAAAACATGCTAAGGGGGGTGGAATGTTATATACCTAGGGGGGATAATATGGGGTACCAAGGGAGGTACCCAAGGTAATAATGTAATAATGAGATGGGCCATAGTAATAAATAAAGTGGTTAACCCATATCATGTAAGGGACCACAAGTAGTTAGTAATAATGTAATGGGCCCATGGTATTAGTTGATGGTATGAGGGAACCATGGTAATGACCCATGGTATTGTATGTATGAGGCCTATATAGAGGCTAGAGACTCCACATGGAGAGTATGAAGAATTGTCAAGGATTATTGTATGAACAGGCATATGGCTTGTGGAGTGTTCTCCTTCCTTAAGGAGTGAATGTATGGTGTTGCCCTACCTTAAGGGTTTGATAATAAAGAAGCATTTCTATCTATTTCTCTCTTATTGTTTATGGGTTTGTTTGCATTGTCATATAATTCCGGGTTAGATCTATAACAAAATTGTACACACCCGGATTGATAAATTAATGTGGAAAAGGGTGGAATAGTTTATTCACACTCAGACACCAACATTTTGGCTCCGTTGCCGTGGAAGGCTAACAAGTTGCAAGACATGATCTATATTGACTAAAGGATCAATCTCTCGTCTTAGGGAGGGAAGTTCTACCTTGCTCTAAGTCTCGAGCTTAGTATTTTGATTTCTGTTACTATTTATTTTTTTTGGCCTGAGTCATTTGCTTTGGTTAATTGTTCTGAATTTTTCTGAGTTGTTAAAACCCAATCTCTCATCTTGGGGAGGGAATGGTCTTTTAACACCCTTCTCCAGGTCCTGAGCTTTAGATTTCCTTTTATGTGTTTTCTTTTCTTGTCTGGTCTCTCGTCCTAGGGAGGGAATGGTCTTTTGACACCTTGCTCCAAGTCCTGAGCCCTAGATTTCTTTTCAGTTGTTTTCTTTTCTTGTCTGTTAAAACCCAACCTCTCGTCCTGGGGAGGGAATGGTCTTTTGACACCCTGCTCCAGGTCCTGAGCATAGTGATTTAATTTGGATGTTTCCCTCTTACCAATTTGCATGAACAGAGATTCGAATAAAAGGGGCAGAGGAAAAGCCCCGAAGAAAGGAGGACAAGATTTGGGAAGGAACACTTATATCCAACAAATCATCGCAAAAGCTGAATCAAAGGCATCTTCTCGTGCTACTATGAGGGCAGGGACTCGAACGAAATTAGAGGGAAAATCTATTGAACAACCAGTGCTATCCACAATACCTCTTGTTGATTCAACACAACAAACCCTTCCAGCAGCAGAAGAAGTATGTAGCAGTGTACCTGATGAAGGAGTACCACTGCTGGTAATAGAGGAAGAATAAGTTGCAAGCAGAAGATTTGAGGAACTAGCCCATTCCAGTAGGGAAGGATAAGTTGCAGGGAAGGGATCTGAGGAATCAATCCATCATGACAAGGAGGAAGGAGCTGTAAGGGTATTCATATCACCATGGGATAAGGGAAGTGTTGTTAAAGCAACTCAAACTTCCCTGATAAGACCCCCTCCATCTTTCCCTACAGAACCTGTTGAAATTCTCAGTGATTATTGGAGAATATTCATGGCACCCACAACCTCTATGATTGACTTCCTAATTGGGGATCTTGGGACTAGCACACCAACGAAACCCATTCCTTTGACAGCTTTACCTAGCTTTCATGGGCTGACTTCTGAAGACCCCGAAACATTCCTTTTTGAATTTGATATATGACAACACAACCGATGCTCAGAAACTGAAAATCTTCCCTGCTACATTAAAAGGGATAGCCCTACGATGGTTTATGGGTCTAGGAGGAAAGACTATCTCCACATGGGATGATATGAAACCCCTTTTTCTGGAGAAGTATCAGGATTACTGAAAATCTCGAATATTAAGGAGACCTTATGAAAACCTTTTTAAGTTCATGCAAAAAGAAGACGAGAATATGGAGGATTGTGTGAAACATTTTAAGTACACGGTATAGAGATTAGGTCATTCTAACCCAGATAAGGAAATTTTGAACATGGGATGAGATGAAAACCTCTTTTCTGGAGAAGTATCAAGATTACTGCAAATCTCGAGATATTAAGGAAGAACTTTTTAAGTTCATGCAGAAAGAAGATGAGAATATGGAGGATTGTGTGGAACATTTTAAGTACACGCTACAGAGATCAGGTCATTCTAACCTGGATAAGGACATTTTGAAAATTATCCTTCTCCGGGCTTTTCGAGAAGACTCTTTGGAACTGTTAAACATAGTAGGAAAGGGAGATATATCAAAATAGGACTTTGATACCATTTGTGAGCTGTGCATCTAGTGCTCGAGGGGAGTTGCAAGGAATAAACAAGGAATTCGGTCAAAAAAAGTATCTGGTGGAGGTGTCATGAAAGCAGAAATTGGAAACCTGTTGGATAACTTAAGGACTGATATCTTGAGTACCTTGTCTGCACAGATGGACACACTGCAAGTAAAACAGAAACAAATGGAATTGGAAAAGACTATGGCTATATTTTGTCCGAAGTGTAGAAAGAAGCATCCACCTAGAGAATGTCCATTGAACTTTGTGGAAGAATGTGCAATTTGCGAGCTGAGTCATGCAACAAGTTCATGCCCCTCCTTGCTAGGATTGAAGGCGGTCTTTCAAGGGACAGGCAAAGAGGTGGATCAACTGTATTTCATGGGATCCAAAAAGCCATGGCAACCTCGGCCACCAACCGTAAATCAAGGTATGTTTCAGGATCCATCTCAGTATTTTAACAATTTTAATATGGGTCCTCAGTCCATGCCTTATCCACCTATGTGGCCTCAATATCAGTTTCCACCCTGGCAACAGTGGGCTCCTCAAACTAGTTCAAATTCTTCATGGGCCTCGAACTAGCGTGGACCCTCTCCTCCTGGACAGTTTCCCCAGTCAATGCCACAACAACAACTTCAGTTTCCCTCTAACATACCTCCTGGTAATCCGCCTGTTCGCCCTCAACTTCCTATCCAACCCAATCTGAATCCTAACAATAAAGGGGCTCAACAAGCTGACACCCTCAACCTACCTTCATATAGTATCTCTACCGCAGAACTTTATGAGATGAACTTGAGATTCGGGCGGGTAGTAGATGCTCAGCCCTCACCTATTATTATTGAACAAGTTGGTAGTGAGGTTAAAGAACCAGAAATAGTTGAAGAGAAATCAAACCAAGCTAGTAAAAATCAAACACCTCCTCAACTACTAATTACTCAAGAACACTGAGTTGACCTGCCCTATCCTGAAAGATTAGCCTTGAGTAAACAGATCCCTCAAGCTGAGTTTGACTTGTTAGGGGAGTTACAAAATTTGTTTGTTAAGATTCCCCTGTTACAAGCTATGAGGGATGTACCTATATATGCAAAAAATATTAAGAAATATTGTGCTAAAAAGCCTATAAATAAATCAAGGAACCCACTCACTATTCATGTGATGAGAAAGTTATCAGATTTTATGATGGGAAAGGTTATGCCTGTGAAATATGGGGATCCGGGGAACCCAATTCTAACTATACAAATTAATGGAGTAGAAATTCCGAATGTACTGGTAGATTTGGGTGCTGCTATAAATGTCATTACTGCTGAAGCCATGCATACATTGGGTCTTTGAAACCTGAAACATACACCTACTGTGTTAGAACTAGTAGATAGATCTACAGTCAAACCGGTAGGAAAGTTAGAAGACATTACGATCTCAGTTGATTCATGTCATTACCCTGTGGATTTCCTAGTTCTGCAAACACAATCCCCAGCTGGTGGTCATCCCTTGATTCTGGGAAGACCGTGGTTGGCAACCACAGACACTTACATTGGGTGTTGTTTTGGGAATATGGTTATCTCAAATGGGCAGGTTACTAAAAACCTTGTGCTATACCCTCTTGCAAAACTTATCTCCTCAATGAAACCACCTGGTTGTAAGAAACCTCTACCAAAGGAAGATTTTGAATCCGAAGATGAAGAATTAAGACCAGTTCTTACTATTAGACAGGCCCTTCAGCTGAAAACATAAATGAAGGATGATACAATTACTACCTTCATTAGCGACCCCTGTTCTATTTCAGATTCAAACCAACGAATTCTAGAATCTGTCTTGAGTTGTGAAACACAAGAAAGTATTGAAACAATAGATGGATTTGAAGAACTACCTACAACCGTGTCCCATGACAACATTTCTGTAGAGATAGAGCTAGGAAAGACCCTGAATATTAACCCAAATATGTCAGAATCCCAGGCAAAAAAACTTCTAGATGTTCTCCGAAATCACAAATAATCCTTAGCCTGGGACTATACAGACACGAGGGGGATTCCTTCCAATCTATGTACCCATCATATATACATCAAAGAGGATTGTCATCCTGTGAGATAGCCCCAGAGGAGAATGAACCTTGCTCTAAAAAATATTGTCAAGGAAGAACTTCAAAAGCTGCTGGATGTAGGATTTATTTACCCCATTTCAGATAGCCAATGGGTCTCCCCGTTGGTGATAGTTCCCAAGAAAAATGGTAAATGGCGGATATGTGTAGATTATATAGAATTAAACAAGGCAACACAGAAAGACCATTTCCCTTTACCATTCATTGATCAAGTCTTGGATACTTTGGCTGGGAAGAAGTTCTTCTCCTTCTTGGATGGATTTAGTGGGTACAACCAGATCCAGATAGCTCCTGAGGATCAGGATAAAACCACTTTCACGTGCCCTTGGGGAACTTTCGCATACCGAGTCCTTCCATTTGGTCTTTGTAATGCGCCTGCAACATTCCAAAGGGAAATTTTAGGGATTTTCTCTGATCTGGTAGATGACAGTGTTGAAATATATATGGACAATTTTACTCCATATGGGGACTCATTCGAAGAAGGGATGGAAAATCTGGAAAATGTTCTTGAAAGATGTAAACGGATGCATGTCTCTTTGAGTACAGTGAAGTGCCACATGATGATGGAGGAAGGAATAGTTCTGGGACATTTGCTTTCAGCTACTAGAATTTGGATGGACCCAGCTAAGATAAAGGTAATATTGCACTTCCCAATACCCAAAACACCCACATAGGTACACAACTTTATCGATTGCACTGGTTATTATAGGTGCTTTATAGAAAATTTTGCTAAGATAGCACATCCACTTTTTCAATTGCTGACAAAAGATGTAGATTTTGTGTGGACAGATGACTATGATGTAGCCTTTGTGAAGATCAAGGAACTTGTCTGTAGAGCTCTGATCCTTCAAGGGCTAGACTAGACATTACCATTTCATATCCATGCTGATGCCTCTTAGACAACAATTGGGGCAGTTTTGGGACAACAAGTAAACAAGGTGACATATGCAGTTTACTATGTTAGTAAGAACTTGGCTCCTGCCGAGTTAAACTACATAGTGACTAAAAAAGAATTTCTTGTTGTCATCTATGCCATCAACAAGTTCTGACATTATATTATCAGGTATCCTACCTTTGTACACACTGATCACGCAACAATCAAGTATCTGATGAATAAACCCATTACTCTTGGTCGTATTACAAGATGGTTGTTGTTACTTCAAGAATTTGATATCACCATAGTAGATAAACCAGGAAAGGATAACGTGGTTGCTGATTTTCTATCTAGACTAGATAATAATGTTGAAAGTACACCCATAGAAGATAGTTTTCCATATGAACATATTTTTGCAATTTCTGCTAACACTCCGTGGTATGCAGATATTGCTAACTATCTTGCTACAGGGAAGGTACCTTGTCATTTGTCATACAGGGAACAACGGAAAATTATTCATCATAGTACCTGATATTCATGGATGGCAGGATACCTTTTTCACATAGGGGTTGATCAGCAGATTCGGCGCTGCATATCTGAGGATGACATTTATGAGATATTGAAGGCTGCCCATGATGGCCCTTATGGAGGGAATTTTTTAGATAAAAGAACACACCCCATGGTGTTGCAAATGAGATATTATTGGCCTTCTATTTTTTGGGACGCTCGAGATTATGTCCAAAGATGCGACAGTTGTCAACGCATGGGGTAGCCTGGAAAATCAGATGAAATGCCATTGCAGCCCTAGGTAGTCCTTAAGCCTTTTGAGAAGTGGGAAATTGACTTCGTTGGACCTTTTAACCCACCTTCTAATCAAAAGGTTCACATTCTGGTCTACACTGATTATGTGACTAAGTGGGTGGAAGCTAGAGCTATTGCGAAAGCAACGAAACAGGTGGTTTCATATTTTCCTTTTGAAGAGGTTTTTTCTCGGTATGGTACTCCAAGGGAGATTGTTTCAAATGGAGGGTTATAGTTCACAACCCACATGATAGCAAGGCTTATACAGAAATCTGGAGTGAAACATAAGGTGACAACTCCATACCACCCCTAGGCAAATGGACAAGTAGAAAGTACAAACAAGGTATTGGAAAATATCTTGACAAAGACTATAGCAAGCCATTGTTGGGATTGGTCTCAGAAACTTCTAGAAGCTCTATGGGCATACAGATCAATATGGCGGAACAAAACTGGGTTTTCACCATTTGAGTTGGTCTATGGGAAATCCCCCTTGTTTCTGATAGAATTTGAGATCAGCACGCTCTTAACAGCTTTGAAAGTAGGATTGGACTTATCAGAGGCCTAGAAACACCGGTTGGAACAACTAAACGAATTAGATGAAATCCGTTTAGTGGTTGCCCAGAAAACTACTGCTATCCAACAACAAAGAATGAAATTGCATGATAAATTTATCAAGAATAAGGTGTTTCATAAAGGAGATTGGGCACTACTCTATGACTCCCGTTTTAAAGATTTTAAAGGGAAGCTTTGCACTCGCTGGATGGGACCCTATGAAGTGGATGTTGTGTTTGACAATGGAACAATCAGATTGGTTACAATAGATGATACTCGTGCTTCCTTCTTAGTGAATGGACATCGTCTGAAATTATACCACCATCCAACTTCTAAGGATGCCTTCATCAAACATCTCTCTGATAAATTTGGTTTGATGGTTGTTGGTGTAGAGAATGCTTCCTATGTGTTCTCTTCTTAATATATATATATATATATATATATATATATATATATATATATATGCTATTACTACTTACTTGTTTGTCTTTTTGCAGGAAATACTATTGAAAGATGTGGAGCTGACAAAATTTTCCAAGTAATAGTTGATGTTGTTACTTCACCACTGTTGTTACTCTACCGGTGTTATTACTCAGCCACTGTTGTTACTCCTAGAAAACTTTCTAAGTGTTGGATGTTGTTACTCTGCCGCTACTGTTACTTCGCCGATGTTGTTACTCCACCACTGTTGTTACTCCATTGATGTTGTTACTCCACCACTGTTGTTACTCCTGGAAAATTTTCTAAGTGGTGGATGCTATTACTCCACCGGTGCTGTTACTCCACCACTGTTGTTACTCCTGAAAATTTTTCTAAGTGTTGGATGTTGTTACTCTGCCGGTGCTGTTTCTCTGCCATTGCAGTTACTTCGTCGTTGTTGTTACTCCGCCGGTTACTCTGCCGTTACTCCACCATCAGGTAGGTTGCCAAGTACATCTCCATTGAATTTTATGGATTCAATTAAAATATTCCATCGATGAGACATTTATGTGCCATGGATGGCTACATTTAAGTTGGGGGGTCCTGTCATAAGTGAATGATGACGTATTTAAAAATCACAATAATGACATATCATATATCATTATTAAATCTTGTGTGAATGGTACACCCATAAATCCCGTGATTTCGTAATAATTATTTCGATGCATTGGAATTTGAATTACGTACATTCGATAACCAATTAGTCTTTTCCAATTCATATGAATTAATTATCGTAATCATTTCATTACACTTACCATGATTCGCCATAATCCTTTGTGTTTTTTGAAAAATCATTGGCTGCTTTCACCGCCTTTTACCCCGCATTCCACCATGTTGTTACCATCACTGTTAATTTGGTTGCTGTTACTCTCTCCCCAATAGCCGACTGCGTCCAAGTGTTGTTACTGTTTCTACAACAATGGGTGGGTTGGTTGTGCGTCACGAGCCAGAGGATACCACCTTGGTCCGTAACAATAGAGAGGTGTGGCAGATTTTTGTCAATGTAGGCTGGGACATCTACTTTAATAGGTTGCAGGGATTTGACGAGGGGATTATAGTGGAATTTGCACTCAATTTGAATGAGAACTGCTCTCGGGTCAGAGGGATAGAAATCCCTTTCATAGAGGAAGTTATTGCAGAAGTCAGTGGATTGCCTCAGCAAGGATAGAGATGGTTTTCATGAAGGACTTCCCTCTCGGAATTTCAGGAATTATTTCTGTAGGCTGGTGAGAGCATTGTTCAAAAATGCCTTGGGTATGACCATAATCCTTTGATGCATCCATGGGGTGATGTAGCAGGTCTTGTTATGAAATACATAACTTGTGAAGGATGATTCACCATTGTGTTCAAATATCATTTCAGGGTGTTAGCTCGTCTTCGATTTCCACAAGCAGAAGTCTTTTCTTTGAATATGCCCTTCTTTTTGCTAAAAAGCCTCTAATTGATGGTGCAGTCTACCCAACATTTGCGACAGGTTGTAGTAGTCATCACCAATCACGAGCTGGTTCGATTACTAGTCATGCATGCATTGACCCAATTTCAAATTCCTTGGGCGATATTTCAGGAATCAACAGAAGAAGAAGTAGCAGCTGCTATAGCTACTAGAGAAGAAGAGTCGGAGAGAATGGAGGAGGAACCAGCAGAGGATGAATATGTAGACCAAGAAGAGCTCGAAGAGATGGAAATGAAAGAAGAAGAACCAAAGCAAGAAAAGGAGCTTGAAGCAGAAGAAACAGTCAGTGCTATAGCTAAGGCTGTTACACTAGAACTAGCCTCGACTATGGAACCAATGGAAGAGGAAGAACCGGAGCAAGAAAGGCTTGAAACGAAAGAGACAGTCAATGCTATAGCCGAGGCTATTACACAAGAACCAGCCTCGACTGTGGAACCAATGGAGGAGGAAATCATGGACACAATGGATGGGATTGATACGGTGATACAAGAATCCACTTTCATTAATGAAGTGCAAAGGGAAACAATGCTAGCATCATCTATTTAGGAAGCATCGGATACGGGTGGTGGTGCCACACAAGAACCACCACCAACCCATCTGGTCCTAGAAAATGTGGAAAGAATGAGTCCTGAGGTTGACACTACCCCACAAGAACTAGTGTCAACCACGGGACAAGAGCTAACACAGGAAGGAGCCTCGGGCCAAAGCAGAATTATCGCAGATAAAGGGAAGGAACTCGAGGTAATAGATAGGACTGGTATAGACCAGGAAGAGAACATCTTCCATTCTCCTTTTTGTGCCACCATACCAAGAGGGGCGAGAGTGTCTCATTCTCCCCGATGCTCAGAAAAGGAGGTTGTTGTCCCTCCCATTTTGAAGTTTGATGGTTCGGTAAAAGGTTCAGCCACTGCTAGTTTGTTGGTTGCTGATTCTCAACAAGGCCATTCCGAAGAACAGATTGAGGAGGAACACCTTGCAGGAGAACGGGAACAACGAATGGATGAAGGAGGTGTTTTTTAGGCAACAAATGTCCCAGAACCTAGAAGGGAGGAAGAAGTGAATGCTTCTGAGAAAGGGGAACTAGGTAAGGGAAGCCCAGTAGATGGATCAGTGGATACTCCTCCAAGTAATCCACCACTTGCTGAACCAGCTGTAGGGCCAGCTAAATTGATTGTTAAGGAAGAAGCAATTGCTTCTAAGAAAGGGGAACCGAGTAAGGAAAGCATGGTAGATGGAACGATGGATACTCCTCCATGTAATCCACCACCTACTGAACCAACTGCAGGGCCAGAAGAATTGATTGTTAAGCAGGAATGGATAGAATTGTGTGAGAAGAGGAGGCCACCCCTTAAAAAGAAATATCAACTACAGTTCAGAGACATGATGCAGTTGAAAACAGAGGTTCAAAGGTTGAGAAGACAGGTGCATGAACTTAAGAAGCATGTGAGAAAGTATAAACGATGGGCTAAGAAGCCTAAGGTTATGGTGGCTGAAGCAAAAACACATGTTGGGTGTGGAGCCTGATTATCTTCTGTATTCAAAGGTATCGCCGCATTGGACCCCAGTTCGTAATGGAGTGGCAATGCTGCCCGTAATATATTCGGTACAGGGGGGGTCCAAAAGGGGTCTAGGGGAGGTGGCTGCGACCTTTGGGAGCCCCCCCTGGTGGGGGGATCGGGGGAAGTGCCCCAAAAGTTAGAAATAGATGTAAAATTTCCTTGTAAAATGTTGTAATTTCGTAGTCAATCTGGGCCATTTGTTAAACGGAGATCTGACAGTAGAAGTTATGTTTAATTTAGTGTTTTTTTGCCCTAGAAGGAAACCCTTCGCTATATATGAGGGAATTGTATTGCATCTATGTAGATTTATATTCTGAGTGAGGAAGAGAGAGGAGATTGAGAGCGCAAAGGGAATTACAACGGATCTGTTGTAGGTTGTATCTCTTCAGTTTGCTGGATAATATAAAAAGGAAGGGCTGGTTGTTTCTCCGTGGAAGTAGCCCAAACTAGCTGAACCATGTATATCTGTGTCTCTCCTCTTTTTATGCGTTTTCTGTGTTCCATTTCTCCGTAATATATAATTTTCTAACAACTAGTATTAGAGCCGAAGGTCTATTTGGCTGATAAACTCACAGGAGAAAAGGGTTCCTGGTTCGAGTGGGAGAAATGGCAAAAGATGGTAGGTTTAGGGTCGAAAAATTTAACGGCCAAAACTACCAGCTGCGGAAGATGCAGATGGAAGATTATTTGTACCAAAGAGATCTGTACCAACCATTGAGCAGAAAGGCAAAGAAGCCAACGAGTATGACAGACACAGAATGAGATATTCTCGACAGAAAGGCACTTGGAACAATACGGCTGTGCCTAGTGGCGTCGGTAGCGTTTAATATTTCAAAGGAAATGACAACAGAGGGTTTAATGTCGACATTGGCCAAACTATATGAAAAACCCTCGGCCTCAAATAAGGTATTTCTTATGAAGCATTTATTTAATATGAAAATGTGAGAAGGTGGATTTGTTGCTGATCATTTAAATGAATTTAATACAGTTACCAGTCAGTTAAGTTTTGTAGGGGTAACTTTTGATGATGAAGTTAGGGTTCTGTTGTTTTTGTGCTCATTGCCAGAAATTTGGAATGGTTTAGTTATGGCCATTAGTAACTTTTTCTCTGGATCTACTACTTTAAAGTTTGATGATGTTGTCGGTGCAATCCTTAGCGAGGAAATTTGATAGAAAAGCTCCAGTGAGACATCAGGTAATGCTTTGACTATAGAGACTAGGGAAAGAAAAATGGAAAGAGGAAAGAGCCTTGGATATTGCGGTAAGTCAAGAAAAGGCAGATCCAAGTCCAAATCAGGGATAGTGTGCTAGAAATGCAGGAAGAAAGGATACCTAAAGAAATACTACAAGTCCTGGAAGGGAAAAGAAGGAGATGCATAGCAAGAAAATAATCATTAAGCGAATGTAACAAGTGATGTGTTGTAAGATGCTTTGATTCTTTCTTTAGAAAATATTATTGATGCTAGGGTGGTAGATTCAGGGGCCTCATTCCATGCCACGCCTTATAGGAAACATTTTCATGATTATGTTCAAGGAGATTTTGGACAGGTTCGATTGGGTGATGATAAACCCTATAAAATCATTGGAATGGGTACAATTTTCATAAAACAGCAGAATGGAAATCAATGGCTATTGAAGAAGGTAATACATGTTCTAGATCTGAAGAAAAATATAATTTCAATAGGGCAGTTAGGAGGTGAAGGCTATGTGACTGCTTTTACAGATAAAACCTGGAAGGTCACTAAAGGATCCCTGGTAATAGCAAAGGGAGAAAAGGTTGGTACATTGTATTTATGCAATGGTATTTCTAATTCTGTTAATGCTTTAACCTCTATAGGAGAAGATACGACATTGTGGCATCATAGGCTTGGGCACATGAGTGAGAAGGGGATGTAGATTCTTCACTCAAGAAATTTTTTGCCAGGTTTGAAGCATGTTGATTTAAAATTCTGTGAGAATTGTGTTTATGGAAAATAGAAGAGAGTCAGATTCCTCAGAGTTGGGAAAGAAAAGAAGAGTGAAAAATTAGAGCTTGTGCATACAGATGTATGGGGACCTGCTCAGGTATCATCTCTTGGTGGCTCTCATTATTATGTTACTTTTATTGATGATGCAACCAGAAAAATCTGGATTTATTGTATTCGAAATAAATTTGATGTATTTGATACTTTCAAGAAATGGAAAGCTTTGGTTGAAAATGAGATAGGAAAAAGGTTGAAGTGTCTTAGATCAGACAATGGAGGTGAATATTATAGCAAAGAGTTTGATAGGTACTATTCAGAGAATGGAATTCACAGAGAGAAGACAGTTCTAGGAACACCACAAGAAAATGGTGTGTCAGAAATGATGAACAAGACAATCATGGAGCATGCAAGGTGCATGAGATTGCATGCAGTATTTCCTTTACAATTTTGGTCAGATGATGTAGATACTATTGTTTATCTAATAAACAAAGGGCCTTCAAGTTCCTTGGATGGTGGTATTCCAGAGGAGGCATGGACAGGTAAAAAGGTAAACTATTCTTTTTTAAAGACTCTTGGTTGTGAAGTCTTTGTCCACATTAATAAAGAAAATAAAACAAAGCTTGAGGCAAAATCAAAGAAATGTACCTTTATTGGATATGGTGTTAATGATTTTGGTTATCGATTTTATGATTATGAAAAACACAAAATCATTAGGAGCAGAGATGTCATATTCGATGAAAAGGTTTTGTATAAGGATCAGCTGTAGGAAAAGAAACAGGAAAAAGAAAAGAGAGAATACACAGTTCTTGACGAGATCACAGAAAAAGTGTTGGTGCCTGAAAATCATAATGATCAACATCCGGAACAACAACCACAACAACAACAAGCACCTCAAACACCTGAAAGTGGTGTTAGAAGATCTACCAGGATAAGTAGACCCCCTGAACGATACTCTCCTTCATTATATTATGTATTACTCACTGATTCTAGTGAACCATAATGTTATGAAGAAGCAGTACAGGTAGAAACCAGTAAGAAGTGGGAGCAAGCCATGAAAGAAGAGATGGACTTCTTAGCACATAACTAGACTTGGGACTTTGTCAGGTTGCCTGTAGGTAAAACAACATTGTAGAATAAGTTGGTTTACAAGTTGAAGGAAGAAGATGGAGGTAGAAAAAGGTATAAAGCTAGACTTATGGTGAAAGGGTTTGCACAGAAAAAGGGTATATACTTTGATGAGATATTTTCTCCTATTGTTAAAATGACTTCAATCATAACTATTTTAAGTCTAGTAGCAGTTGAAGATTTGCATCTTGAGCAGTTAGATGTAAAGGTAGCCTTTCTTCATGGGGATTTGGAGGAAGAGATATATATGCAGTAGCCACAACGATATGAGGTAAAAGGGAAGGAGAAACTAGTGTGCAAGTTGAAGAAGAGCTTGTATGGCTTAAAACAGGTTCTAAGGGAGTGGTATCTAAAATTTGATAGGTTTATGTCTGAATAAGGTTATACTAGATGTCACTCTGATCATTGTGTTTATCTCAAAAGGCAAAATGATGGCAGTTATATTATATTTTTATTGTATGTAGATGACATGCTTGTTGTAGGTTCTAACATGCAAGAAATAAATGTGCTCAAAAGAAAATTGGTGAACTCATTTGCAATGAAGGATTTGGGTGTTGCAAAACAAATCCTTGGTATGAGAATAACTAGAGACAAGAAGAATCACAAATTAACATTGTCTCAAAGTGAGTACATAGAAAAGGTGTTGAAAAGGTTTAATATGCAGAATGCAAAACCACTTAGTATACCTTTGGCTAGCCATTTCAAATTAAGTAAGGGGGAGTGTCCCATATGCATCAGTAGTTGGAAGCTTAATGTATGCAATGGTCTGCACAAGGCCTAATATTGCACATGCAGTGGGAGCTGTAGGTAGGTACATGAATAATCCAGGAAAAGAACATTGGATGGTGGTGGAGTGGATTCTCAGGTATTTGAGAGGTACCAGAAATAAAGCATTATGCTTTGGTGGTTCAAACATTGCTCTACAGGGATATGTTGATGTAGATATGGTAGGTGATAGAGATAACAGGGGGAGCACAATAGGGTATGTGTTTACTATAGGTGGAACAGCTGTCAGTTGGGTCTCAAAACTGCAAAGTCTTGTTGCACTCTCAACAATAGAAGCAGAGTATGTTGTTGCTACAGAGGCTAGTAAAGAAATGATTTGGTTACAAAGGTTTCTGGATGAATTGGGTAAGAAGCAGGAGTGTTGAAAATAGCAACAAGAAATGCTAAAAATAGAAATGTTATAAATAGCATTGCTATAAATAACATATTAGGTACCAGTGTTGGAGATAGCAACAAGGAATGATAAAATAGAAATGCTAAAAATAGCATTGTTATAAATAGAATTTCGGGATACATTCCAATTTTAGTTAGTCCCTGAACTAAAATTGAGAATTCAAATTCAAATTTGATCTTAGCAGCTATTTGTAAAATAATTAATTAATTCATCTTGAGTTAATTAGCTGTAGAAAATCAAACATGAAGTCTATTTAAAGACATGCAATAGTTTCTCCATTGATTGAGGAAGTTATCCCTTGATTAAGGAGATCAGGATGAGTTGTACTTTGAGTTGTAATTAGTTAGCTCAGTTATCTGAGTTAAGTCCAATCAGATTAGTTCCAACAATTTGTGGAACTGATTGTGAGTTCAGTTAGTTAATGCATGTATGCATGTAACTACTACACTTCAGATAACTGAATATTCTCTCATAAATAACTCATGCATGTTAGTTCAGTCAGAGACCCAGTTGAGATCAAAGGAAGGGACAATGTACTATCAGTTGGAGGAATTTTCCTATATAGGAAACTCATCCATGCAGAAGGAATTATGTCCTTCAGGACTGCGCAGTTACTTTTAAGTTTAATGTGTTGTGTGAGAGGTAATTTCACACAGGTGGTAGCATTGGACCCCAGGCGAAACTGCGCAAGGAAATAGGAGGCTTAGAGGGCAGATGAGAAGGTTTGTGAGAAGCCTTTGACTATCTATGAGTAGCAGAGGGATTGTACTGAGAGCTCGATAACATGTGAGCTAAAGCTTTGTGTAATCCAGACATATTTCCACTTGTATGATATTATAGAGATCGGGGTTTTTAGCTGAGGCTTTCCCTAGAGAATTCTTCTGTGTTCATGTGTGATTGATTTCTCATTCTCAGTTATATTTGTTCTATTTGATCTTGCTCATATTCGATTAAGCTTCCACAAAGTTTGTTGTAGAAGTAGATCTAGTATTTTTCTTTAGTATATTGCATAATATATTGATCTACAGTGGGAAATTCTACATGGTATTGGAGAAAAGGTGATCAAAGGAGAGAACAATATACAAAGAAGGGAGAAGTTCGAAGTTTGAAGTTCCTGAATATAGAAATCGAGTTCTTATCACATCTCAATTTCACCAATGGCATTCAACGATTTAAGAATCGAGTATGCCCTTGATGGCAGATCGAATTATATATCCTGGAAGGATCACATGGAAGCAGTATTAGAGGATAACGGTCTAAAGGATTTAATTGATCAAGAATTCCCCAAGCCAACAGCGGCTAATGCTACAGAATTAGCGGAATGGAAGAAATGTGTGGCCAGAGCAAGGAGAATCCTTCTGGAGGGAGTTCGAGAGCACATAGTCTCGAGTCTCCATGGAAATAAGACACTGTTTTCAATGTGGAAAACATTGAAAGATCTATATCAGAATAGCAACGATCAGAGGAAGCTGGCATTGAAAGACAAGCTTCAGAAAATCAAGTGTGAAAAGGGCGACACGATCTCTACGTATCTGAACAAGCTCACCACCTTTTGGGATGAGCTTGGAAGTGTAGGGATCATGACAACCGATGATGACATGGTGAGTCTTGCTCTCCTTGGTCTTCCTAAGAGCTGGCATAGCTACCAAGACTCAGTAAATGGAAGAGAGAAACTGCCAAATTGGGAATGAATTTGGTCAGATCTGATGTAGGAGGAGATAAGAAGAAGCACCAGAGATGGTTCTTCATCCAAGGAGGATGAAGAAAATTGCGCCTTAGCAAGTAAGGCAAAGAAAGGGAAGGAGAAGGATTCTCATCCCAAATCGAGTTCTTCCCATGGTGGGAAGAAGTTTGACAAATCGAAAGTGTGATGCTTTCATTATCATGAGGTGGGCCATTATGCAACAAATTGTCCACAGAAGAAATCCAAGAAGGGATCCTTGGAAGGATCAGAAGGTGAGGCACTAGCCTCATAGTTCGAGTTGGATTTCACCCTCATTGCATGCATGGTTTCATTGATGATGGGCTGCAGTTGGTTTCTTAACAGTGGAGCTTCATTCCACATGACCGGCAATAAGAGTTTGTTCAGTACCTTGGAGGAGAAAGACCTCCAGATACTAATAGCGATGGGTAATGTGGAAAAGTATAGTGTCTCAGGTGTAGGCACAATTATTTTTCAGAGGGAGCATGGAGCTCGCATTATCTTGATAGATGTGAAGTATGTGCCAGGATTGAAGAAAAACTTGGTATCGATCGTGATGCTGGAAGACAAAGGCTATGATGTAGTCTTTAGTAAGGGAAAGGTTTTCCTTAGACACATCACCACGAGACAGGTGAAGCAGATTGGTTCACGAGTCAAGAACCTATATGCTCTTGAGGTTCAAGATGTATGCAAAACCTTGAGGAGCAAGGCAACTGTTGGAGACTTGGTGGTTGAGAGGGAGAGTATATTACCTCTCAACATGCAGTGCCAGAAGAAGTCTCATACAATTATGGAGGAGCCACAACTGGAGAAGTCGAGAGGAGACCGAGTGGAGGCATCCATCCAATCAGAGACCTCCAGTAGGGGAGAATTTCAAGCCAAGTGGGCAGAGGGATCACATGCATCCATACCTCCAGGTAGGAGGTGGGGCGATGTGGAGTGACAGTCCCAAGAAGGCTGGAATAGGGGCAGGATCATTGAGATACCCAACCTCTTTGATTAGACCTTTCTACGGGAGCCCTGACGAGGAGTAGCAGGACTGGCTGAGTGGGTAGAGACAGATGTGGATGGAGTGGCAGAGGAACCTTCAACATTAGAGGATGTGTCTAGCCCAACAGGGAGGTCAGTTGGGAGACAGTTACTTACTTCTCAGTAACTGCGTTGCAGTGAAACATTGGGCAGCACGATGCAACATGATGAGAGGAGGTGCAGTGCGGATGCAGTGCTAGGAGATAGAACCAGTAGCAGCACGGATGTAGCAGTAGGAATCAGTGGATTGATGTAGTCAGAGATCAAAGTGACAGAGGCTAGAGCAGTCAAATGCTGAAGAGCACAGGGGTGTAAAGTTTTCAGTTGACAAAGACAATAACAGTCATAGACTTTAATGACAGAGGCATCATTCTAATTCAGGTTGGATATTTTTTGTTCCTAGAGTTGTTGGAGCAACAACACTAGGGAGAAGTTTTGCATACAAAACATTCCAAAGGTTCAGGATCAGGTTCGAGTTGAATGCCTTTCTTGTTGAGAGGGAGTGTTGAAAATAGCAACAAGAAATGCTATAAATAACATTGCTATAAATATCATCTCAGGTACCAATGTTGGAGATAGCAACAAGGAATGATAAAATAGAAATGCTAAAAATAACATTGTTATAAATAGAATTTTGGGATACATTCCAATTTTAGTTAGTCCCCAAACTAAAATTGAGAATTAAAATTAAAATTTGATCTTAGCAGTTGTTTGTAGAATAATTAATTAATTCATCTTGAGTTAATTAGTTGTATAAAATCAAACATGAAGTCGATGTGAAGACATGCAACAATTTCTCCATTGATTGAGGAAGTTATCCCTTGATTAAGGAGAATAGGATGAGTTGTACTTTGAGTTGTAATTAGTTATCTCAGTTATCTGAGTTAAGTCCATTTAGATTAGTTCCAACAGTTTGTGGAACTGATTGTGAGTTCAGTTAGTTAATGCATGGATGCATGTAACTGTTTCACTTCAGATAACTGAATATTCTCTCATAAATAACTCATGCACGTCAGTTCAGTCAGAGACCCAGTTGAGATCAGAGGAAGGGACAATGTACTATCAGTTGGAGGAATTTTCCTATATAGGAAACTCATCCATGTAGAAGGAATTATCTCCTTCAGGACTGCACAGTTACTTTTGAGTTTAATGTGTTGTGTGAGAGGTAAATTCACATAGGTGGCAACATTGGACCCCAGGAGAAACTGCGCAAGGAAATAGGAGGCTTGGAGGGTAGAGGAGAAGGTTTGTGAGAAGCCTTTGACTTTCTATGAGCAGGAGAGGGCTTGTACTGAGAGCTGGATAGCTTGTGAGCTAAAGCTTTGTGTAATCCGGACATATTTCCACTTGTATGATATTACAGAGATCAGGGTTTTTAGCTGAGGCTTTCCCCAGAGTATTCTTCTGTGTTCATGTGTGATTGCTTTCTCATTCTCAGTTATATGTGTTCTATTTGATATTGCTCATATTTGATTAAGCTTCTGCAAAGTTTGCTGTAGAAGTAGATCTGGTATTTTGCTTTAGTATATTGCATAATCTATTGATCTACAGTGGGAAATTCTACAAGCAGTTGGGTAGGTTATACAGCGACAACCAGAGTGCCATACATCTTGCAAAGAACTCTGCATTTCATTCCAAGACTAAACATATATAGCTCAAGTACCATTTCATACGGTCAGCATTGGAAGATGGACAATTGAAGCTGGAAAAGATACACACTAGCCAGAATCCTGTAGATATGTTAACAAAATTTGTAACCAGGGATAAACTGAGAATCTGCTCAGTTTCAATTGGTCTTCAAGTATGATGAAGAAGATGAGAAACAACCAGGTCCAAAGTGGAGTCATTGTCCAGCAAATGAAGCAGTGGTGGAGTTGCTATAATCAGTCTCCAAGTGGGAGATTGTTGGGTGTGGAGCCTGATTATCTTTTGTATTCGAATGTATCACCACATTGGACCCCAGTTCGTAATGGGGTGGCAATGCCGCCCGTAATATATTTGCTATAGGGGGTGTCCAAGGGGGGTGGCTGCAACCTTTGGGAGCCCCACCTAGCGGGGGGATCAGGGGCAACACCCCTGAAGCTAAAAATAGATGTAAAATTTCATTGTAAAATGTTGTACTTTCGTAGTCAATCTGGGCCGTTCATTAGGCGAAGATCTGATAATATAAGTTATGTTTAATTTAGGGTTTTTTTCCCCTAGAAGGCAACTCGTCGCTATATATGAGGGAATTGTATTGCATCTATGTCGATCTGTATTTTGAGTGAGGAAGAGAGAGGAGATTGAGAGCGAAGAGGGAATTACAATGGATCTACTGTAGGTTGTATCTCTTCAGTTTGCTGGATAATATAAAAAGGAAGGACTGGTTGTTTCTCTGTGGACATAGCCCAAACTGGGTGAACCACGTATATTTATGTCTCTCTTGTTTTTATTCGTTTTCCGTTTTTATATTTCTCCAATATTTTATGTGTTCCATTGCTTTGTAATATATAATTTTGTAAGAAAACAGATGGATGATGTGCCTACAACCTCTGCTGCCACCCAAATGGATTCTATTGAGCACCTGTTCAATGGCCGTGAATTCTCTTTAACATTTGATATTCAAACTTGGAAATCCGTCGTAGCCCATTACCAGAATGAGGTAAAAATGGTGCAAGAACAATTGTCCCATGCTATCTTTGAGTATATAGAATGAGTGGACATATTATGGCTGAGGTATGTGAAGCAGCAACTCAAAGTAGAAAGGTTGGAAGGACAATTGCTAGAATTGAAGACAGACAAAGAACAAATGTTTAGCTTGGCACAACAGGTAATGGCATGTCACCCTCCTGCTTCTAGTTATGCCTTGTTCCTGCATGAGCAATTTATTTTCTTTTGTTTGGAAAGTATTAAGAAGGAGGTTAGTCATGAGATCGAGGACTCTATACAATTCCTCTGTATATCACGAATCCATGACTTGGTAACCCAACATCTGATGTGTGAGCTTTATCTGCATGGATACTTCCTGCACATGGACAAAGAGTTTAACCTAGTCCCATATGTGGGGGACATTCATTTAAGGGCTCTTACCTCCTATACTATCAACCAGATAAGCTGGCAGAAGGCTTCTAATACATTTGAATCGAATCAAAACATGAAGTCTCTTATGATGAGAGGGGAGCACGAACGGTCCGTGACTATGTATAATAAGCACACCACCTTTTTAGAAATTGAGGGAAATAAAGAACAGATGTTGAGGACACAGAAGTGGTGTATTGACCTTTGTGTCAAACAAATAGTCACATTTCAAGATGAGGCCCTTGATAGTTGTCAGAAGAGGTGGATGATGTCACCTACAGTCATCCGAAACAGGGAACCTTTTTGGGTGCCAAATTTTGCATGAGCACTAAGTCGGGTGTTAAGATATGTGGCATGTGTCCAAACATGCGGGGTTCGGTAAATGGGACTTTGGTTTAGATTCCCCATCATTTGGTTGGTAGCAGGGCATTACACCCCAGCATATAATGTACCAGATGATTGGTGGAAGGATGTTATTCTCACAAAATGATACAAGCCCCCAAGAACAGACATGGTAGATGAGTATGATCTCGCCCAGCTCCATGCTGACTACAACCATTCTAACCCAGACCTACAGAAGCAGCAAGCTACATGAGGGCATGTAGAAGACTAGTTGGTGGGAGATGTTGGGAACCAAATCTGTCTATCTTTTCCTTACATTTTCACCTATCCTTTCATCCTTTTTGCACCAAATGATATGCATTAATTGTGATAAACCTACAAGGTAAACCTCCCTTCTAACGTCTCTTGGAATATTTAATTGATGAAGTAAGGTCACGGGGGTTTTGCCTATGCGAACTACTAAACCTTGCTATTTTTGTAGATTTTGGTGAACAGGTATCACATTCACAGCTCGTAGTAGC
Organism: Pinus tabuliformis; assembly: GCA_031772625.1. Classification (NCBI taxonomy): domain Eukaryota; kingdom Viridiplantae; phylum Streptophyta; class Pinopsida; order Pinales; family Pinaceae; genus Pinus; species Pinus tabuliformis. Next base: position 378,995,506 of record CM062817.1, on the reverse strand, counting down.
AGTCCCGCATTTACAACAGCTGTTCAGCAACACTGCAACAGCATAACCAACTCTCAGCTGCTCCCAAGCTTATTTTGGATCTTTATCATTCTCTCTCTCTCTCAGCAATTAGTTGTTGTTCTAACAGCTGTATATTTTTGGGCATTAGTTGCCAGATTTGGGGGAATATGTTGTTCTCGTGTATTTTTATAAAAGGAGTTTTATTCCTGTGCCAAGGGGTTAGCCACGTAGAGACAAACATTGTAACAGTTTCTTATATATTAATTGAATGCAAGAAAGTTTGTTGTTCTCTTCTTAGCTATGAGTTAACGCATCCCTGATCATAGAGTTGGGCCTGCTCTTCTGATATGGTGCTGCATATTTTATGTATGTATGTTGTTTCTGTTATTGTGTGCTAATTTCTTATTATTGTTACAGCTCTTTATTTAATTGTTGTGAATGCCTTTTTAAGTTCTAAAATTTATTTCTAATTACTCTTACATTGATGCTTTGATTCTTTAGCTGTGAATCATTGGTTCATGTTAGATTGTAACCTTGCCCCTTCATATAACTTGCGCGTTACCTTGAAAATTGTACACACCCAGATTGATAAATTAATGTGGAAAAGGGTGGATTAGTTTATTCACACTTGGACATCAACACACGTGATAAAAAATTTATTTCTATAGTTCACTTGGATACATGAAACTATATAAAAGAGAAAAATGTAATATGTCGCGTTAAAATTTCCATAACATTTATTTACAAAGTGCATATATAAAAGAAATATTTTTTCCTTTTTTCTTAGAAAATATCAAAAACAAATATTGGAACAAGAAAATGTTACAACAGACTCCATCTTCTAACTATATGATAAAGCCATTGGTGTTAATTTTCCCTATGCATTTATTCTATTAGACTTTGGATCTGATTTGGGGGTGGTTAGATGCAAGAAAGGTGTAACATAGCTAGACTATGGTTGGGCAGAGAGAGTAAGCCCCTCCTTCAATTTCCAACCATTATAAAACACTTAGATAAACATAATGGTTTATTGATATTGTTGGGATGGGGTCCTCTGGGTTAGTTTTGGGTTAAGATAGCCCAAATTTTGGTGCAATTTTGTAAATAATGTAAAGTCTTCGTGATTTATGGATGCAGAGCGCATAGGTGAATATGAGTCAAAGGGGCTTAACCCCTTGTTTTGGATAACTTTTGAGTTGGTTTTGAGATTCACCCATGATCTGCAAACCATGGCATTATATGAAAAAGTTTATAAATAGTGAGTCTTATTGAAAGGAAGAGAAAACTAAGTAATATCAAGAAAGAAGGAAGATAGAAGAACGAAGAGCTTGGAAGGGCTTAGAACAAGAAAGACTCTACAACTGAGTGCACAAAATCATAGGACAAGTCCGCAGCTGAGTGCGCAGACCCCTGTTGCTGTTTGCGCAAGGCATTTTTGAGTCTATAATCTTGAATTGAAGATCAATAAAGACAGTTTTCCAAAGAATTCTTGAGTATAACTTATGTTTATCTCTGTTAATGTTATATGCCATTGATAAATGATTTGTTTTATGAGATATTTATTGAATGTTATGTGATTCTCTTTAATAAGTCTTAATAATGTATGCAATGCATGTTTAAGTACTTTCATGATCACTCTAATGAATTCTCTTATGTTTACTAATAACTTAAGTATGTTTGCACGAACACTAATTTAGGATTGCTCTCTCATGTGCATAAGTAGGAAAATTGACTGTTAAGGGTCCGCAAGGATTGATATTAGACCTTCGCGAAGGTCTGAAGGCTATTTTAACAGAGTTGTCACGATGTGCCCTAAGAGTTATCGATCCACGCGAAGGCAGATCTAAGGCACCGAAATACATCACACTAGTCTCTAGATGCAGAAATTTGGTTCTTGCATCCCCCCATACTCGTTCAGGTGAGACTGCAGCCCGTGCTATGTGGGTTGTTGCCAAAAAGGGCCAGTAATGTAGGGTTTTGTTGGTTGGCGCAACTAACTCCGAACCTGGGTCAGGACCCCCTAAGCCAACAAATGGTTATGTTGTCAGCACTAGGATCTACTTGAAAGAGATGTGTGATGTCACATCATTGGAATCTGACCAAGAAAGAAATTAAAAAGTGGTTGGATTGAAAGACTCACGAGTTCGCAGTGCAGGAAAATAAGAATCCACGCCTGTTAAAGGAAGAGTGGTTGAACAAGTATCTATATACAGAGATACATGAGATCTTCTTCTACACCTTCCCAATTGAGCTGTATGAGTGGTTGGCTAAATTGACATATAGTCAAGGAAGGTGGAAGCTCAATAATCCTATAGTGTGGACTCTAAAATTAGTGCGACAACTAGAAACCCCTAAAAACAATATCGCGTGGAATGTCGATCAATGGTTCGATCAAATTCTAGGAGGATTTGTTACAGAATTTGCAATTGATACCTCAGTAAACTATCACAAAGCAGAGCGACGATTTTTCAAAGGACCACGAGGTAAGTATTTAAGATCATTGAATACTTGGATTAAAATGTTGTTATGTGCGAAACATGTGATTCCATTACCTTGATGTTCGGAGCTATGCGAAGTGGATGACTCTTTAGAAATCACGAAGGCTCAGGACCATAGTATAGTCCATTGGTTGTGTTAGTGTTACACTAAAAAATGTCACCATGACTACTTACAGTTAGTATGGCTCAAATCAACAGTCATGCTACCCTCTTAGGCAAGTCTTATGCCTCTGCTATCCATCTCAAACTCAAAGAAGAGAGAAAGTCTTGTAAAAAATATGTTTATCTCTGGGGTCGCAGGTTCTCTCTAGCCTTACCTGCGGGGACGCTTACCATGTTCACAAAAGTTGCGTCCATGGACGCTCTGTATTTTAAGGGACAGGTGCGTCCTTCTGTAAAAGGCAAAATGCGTGAGTTTCATCTTAAAAAAGTTACTTGTGGTTACTTCTAGAACCTTCTAGAGGTCGGTTTGATGAAATGGATGCGCCTCCAGTTGGTTCATGTATCTCTATTAAGAGGGAACTTATCCCATCAATAAGGGAGCTATCCCACCCAAAGAGGGGGATTATCCCATTGATGGTGGACCTGAATAACCTCTTTACAGCACTATAAATAAAGACATTGAGCCAGAGGGAGGAGAGGTTGAAGCTATACATTTTCTTTGGGTAAATGCTGCAGGATTTAGGACTCCCATTTAGAACCTTGTGAGGAAAGATTGTCTTTGCTTGATTCTACTTGGAAGTGGGTGAGCTTTGTCAAAGTAGAGGAAAACCTTTGATGGACCCTGGGAGGAACTTGCACAACACCAAGGCCAGGTTGTAAGAGTTTCTTTGTTTCATTATTAATACAAACTGGTTTATTTTTCTCAATAGCTTGTGTTAATGAGTTATTTCATGTGTTCCTTGGTCTGCATGTTGAATATATGTTTTATTATATGAAATGCAAGTGCTTGGTAATTGTTTGATTGTTTGTGGTTGCAGGAATTGATGTGAAGGAGGAGCTCTTCCGGATCGGCAAGGACGGACTACAACAACAGCGTTTTGGAATAAGGTAAGCCTAAACACTTGTAGTTTTCATGTTTTAAAAGGTATATTTAGAGAAAGATCACTCCATTTTGTCTTGTTTGTCGCTAGAGAGTTTAGACTCCTAGGGAGGTCAGTTGTGTCCGCACAAACGACTTTTTCCGCCACGACAAATTGGCGACTCCACTGGGGAAGATTCCATTGATGAGAAGAGTCTTTTCTTTTGTGTGAACTTTGCTTTGAGAAAATTGGTTTATTTTTCTGGTTTTGGCTCTGTGACCTTGTCTCTGGGTGGGTTAGCTTAGGATTAGTTTTATTTTGGTTTTTCTTGAGTTTTTCAGTAGGACGCACCCTCTGAGTGCTGCACAGTGTGTCCCTGGACACACTGTCGCTGTGTGCACAGTGCGGGCCCGCACCTGTTCTAACGGGTTGCCTGGGTCCCCTGCTAAAATTTGAAAAAATTCCATTTTTTGCATTTTTTGCTCTTAGATTTTGTTTTTTCTTAGTTTTTTCTGCCCAGATTCATTAGTCTCTTGCCATAAATCTTCACCTAAGCTTGTTTCATTGGCATTCCTGCTTTAGCTTTCATCAATTGGGTGTTTTGAGTCTCTTTTTTGAGAAATTCTTAATTTGATTTCCTTTGGTCATTACTTGGAGGTTTGGCTCAGTCTTTTCACAATTTTGCATCTTTTTGCTTCTGTTTTTGCTAAATTGTGTATGAGTGTTAATCGCCTTTGAGTGTTTTTATTTGATTTTTGGAACTCTCACCCAATTTTCTCGACTTGCACTTGATTGGTTCTTAGATCACATTAGAATCATCTTGTGTTTGAGAATTCTCTTGCATAGATCACATTTGCATAATTAGAATTCTCATTTTCAGAATATGAATGAAAAATGTGCATAGATTACATTTGCATACTTTTCAAGTGAATTGTGCTTAGATTACCATTGCATAGTTTACATTCTGAAAAAATCAATCGTAGATTCAGATCAGCTTTCTTTGATTTGAATTTACACAAAAATAAATATAAAAAAAAAAAATGGTTTGGAATTGATTTGCATTAGTTTTTTCTTGATGAAATTAGTGCATTAGAGAATTTATTATATTTTCTCTTAGTGATCAATTTTTTACATTGTTGGAAGTGAATGGAAACTCTCTCCTTACTCTAGTTAGGATTCATCGAATTGCAAGGATTGCATTATCATATTCGATTGCATTCAGTTGAGTCGGGTCATAACACCATTGGTTTCATCTCCATTTACCCATTTGAGTAATAACAGCCTTAATAACACAGCGCTTAATTAAAATTCATCTAGTAATTTTTACATTTCTAGGGCTCTGAAACACCAACATAGCTTAGGCTAGTGTCTTGGAGTAGGTGAGTACTTAACTCTCCAAGACAGTAAAACCAAACAAGTAGTTGATCTTGTGATAGAATCAAATCCAATTGTTACATTTACACTCTGGGAAAGCTCCTCTTAAAGGAGAAGCACGAGCTCGTGTCCGAACCAGTGAGGGGATCATTCCCCCTCGTTGGGAACGACGCCAGACAGTACGTATTACAAACGGTAAACCTCGGATTAACCATTGTCGAGGAGCCAGGGGTCACTTATCGGTAAACCTTGGATTACTGTCAAGGAGCCGGTAAGGGGATTGAGCTTGCTACTTTGCCCTTGCGTGCTGTCGGAGTTTAGACTGTTCCCCCAGGTGTACTTGTGGCCGTTGGTAACCTTAGTGACCATAATCTTTAGGATTCTACCCAAGGTGACGGTGGAGGGAAGGTCCCATTGTACCTGGAGCAGACGTCGGTTATACTCACTTGGATTTTCTGGGGGGTTCACTTCACTCGAGACGGTTAAAGTGGAGGAACTTGGTCCAGTCTATTCATTAAGCAGGTTGTCGGGGTAACTGTTCCACCCACTATTTCTGTACTGGATTCTGCGAGGTTGGGCTTAATCACCAACTAGTGTTTTCGGTCCGGAGAGCTTACTGTTTGTGTGTGGTTTGACTCCTAGATTTGATAGAGCGTGTTAATCTGTTTGTTTTTACTTTTAGAGACCATAGGTGTGAATTGTGAATTTTAATTGTTAGGTGTGAATTGTGAATTGTTAATTTTAGTTCTAAATTGTTAATAAAATTCACTGAAGTTGAATATAATGGCAAATGTTCCGGAATTTATCAACCTAGGAACCCCTCCTAATGAGAATCCTAGTACTTTTCCTTACTTTGGGAATGTTGGTCCTCCTTATATGGCTACTTTGTCATTACCTGGATTTACAATAGGTTTACCGATATGGTTATTTTCAACTTCGTTGGCCCAAAATACTCCAATTGTTCCATCTCAACCGGATGCTTCACCTCAACAGAGTTCACCATCTCAACATCACCAACCTTCTGTTGACCCTTTACCTTCTTCGCCTAATCTTTCTTCCTCCATTTCTTCCTCTTCGCCTGGTAAAAGCCTTGATGTTAGTAACCAGGAGGCTAAGAAGAAGAAGAAAGGGAAGAAGAAGAAGAAGAAGAAGCAAGATAAGAAAGAAGTCAACCAACCAACCATGGCTGTAAGTGTTAGTTGTGTTGAGGAAAATTCCGACATGCATCGTAAACCCAAATACCCTTGCAGGCTTTGTAAGGGTGACCACTTCCTTGTCAATTGTCCTGGTATTCCAAAGGTCTTGGAAGTATGGTCAGAAAAATTTCATCAACTTTCCATTGATCCATCAACCAGTGATAGTCAGGTTCCTGGGAAAAAGGGTAAAGTTAGGTTTCCTTGTAAGTTATGCAAAGGGAGTCATCAAACTCACATTTGCCCTCACATGGATGAAGCCTCAACATTGTTGGAAAAACTTACTATTACACAGCAAGAATTTCCAACTGGTTACCGTAAACTTTCTCCCAACCTACCATCAACTGACGGAGTGATTGACCTAAATTCAAGTACAGTCGATCACACTCTTCCATTGGAGAGTGAAACTCATGTCACTCAGGTTGATGATCCATTAGTTGATCAAGTGGTCGATTCAATGTCACATTTGGTCGATCACACTCTCCCTTTCGAGAGTAAATTTCATACCGCTGATGTTCTTCTTGTTACATCGGATTCTTCTATGCTGGGGGGCATTTCACCTGTTTCTACAGAACCCCCTCCAAGCACTGAGGTCTTTTCCTTTGATTGGAATAGACTGACAGAACCTCGTCTTCTTTCCTCCATCCCTTTCCAAATCATTGTCAAGGCGGGTGGTAGGGATATACATCGTACTCAGGTAGATGAAGGTGCTTCTGTTAGTATTTTATCCTCAACTGTTTGGAAAGCTTTGGGTTCCCCTCAGCTAGCGCCTATTACGCAGAATCTGAAAGCTTTTAACAGAACCATTAGTGAACCTTTAGGGATCCTTCCTAAGTTTTCTATTACCTTGGAAGGTAAAACTGTCTGTATTGATCTTATGGTAGTTCGAGGTCCCTTGGATTTCAATTTACTCCTTGGGCGAGACTATGTTTATGCAATGAAAGCTGTCGTATCGACACTCTTTCGCGTGATGTCTTTCCCTCACAATGGACATATTGTGACTGTAGACTAGCTTTCGTTCCCTAGTCTTGTCTCAACTGCCAATAATATGACAGCCCCAAATGTTCCTGATTCTCAAGTGGTATCTACCCCGCCACGGGTAAATTATGTGGCAACCGGTCCCATGTTTTCAGTTACCGAAGTAAGTGAGCCTCTCACTGTTTGCTCATCTTCCTTTGATTTAGCTCCGGTAATTGACATGGAAAACTCTATGGGATTACTTGAACACGATGTTCTTATTCCTTTTGAGTCCCTTGACATGTGTTCTTTCCCAAGAAGTATTCTTCCTTCGGATGAAGACCTCTTGGAAGCCATGATCAAGGTGTGTCCATTGACATGTCTTTCCTCTAGTTGGAAGCCATGATCAATGTTACGAGGATAGTTTTTTCCTGTATCAACCTCATTAAAAAATGAAACAGGCTAGAATGAGGATAGTTCTTTCACTGAGTCAACCTCATTAAAAAATGAATCAGGTAGGTTTTAGGATATGTAGGTAGATTGTAGAAACAAGGGTTTTGAGGACAGTTCCTGTTACTGAGTCAACCTCGTTAAAAAATGAATCAGGTTTGAGGATAGTTCCTGTTACTGAGTCAACCTCGTTAAAAAATGAATCAGATATGAGGATAGTTCTTTTCTTGTGTCAACCTCTTTAAAAATGAAACAACTCCCTTTTCAAGTTAAATATTGAAAGTAAACCTTCATTTCATCCAGCCGGTTGAATGCAATGAAGCCTGGGGGGCATGTACCTCATTTCGCATCATTATGCTGGGGGCATGCGAACTTTTTGAGCATAGTTCCTTGTCTTGTGTCAAGCTCGTTAAAAAATGAAACAAGGGTAGGTTAAGTAGTCATGAGCATAGTTCTTTGTCTTGTGTCAAGCTCGTTAAAAAATGAAACAAGAATTTTAGAGCATAGTTCCTTGTCTTGTGTCAAGCTCATTAAAAAATGAATCAAGGTTTTTAGAGCACCATTCCTTGTCTTGTGTCAAGCTCGTTAAAAAATGAATCAAGGATTTTTAGAGTATAGTTTTTGTTAGGTAGATTATAGAGAGTAGTTATGAGCATAGTTCCTTGTCTTGTGTCAAGCTCATTAAAAAATGAAACAAGGATTTTAGAGCATAGTTCCTTGTCTTGTGTCAAGCTCGTTAAAAAATGAATCAAGGTTTTTAGAGTAGATTTTTGTTAGGTAGATCGTAGAGAGTAGTTATGAGCATGGTTCTTTGTCTTGTGTCAAGCTCATTAAAAAATGAAACAACTCCCTTTTCAAGTCGAATCTTTACAAGATCTTGAAAGTAAAGCTTCATTCCATCCAACTGGTTGAATGAAATGAAGCTTGGGGGGCATGTACCTTGATTTGCGTCATTATGCTGGGGGCATGTGAACTTATAACAAGCATAGTTTTTCGTTTCAAGCTTGCGTAAACATGAATCCGAATCCGAGCATAGTTCTTTTCCTGTGTCAAGCTCGTTAAAAAATGAAACAAATCCTCCTCTACTTGAGTCGAGAGTTTGACTAGACCTCATAAATGTTAAGTATTTAGGTTAGTTATTTCAGTGTTTTGCATAATTTTCTTATAGTTTTAGGTCGAGTCTTTCAAATGATCTCGTAACTCAACCTTCATTTCATCCAACCAATTGAATGAAATGAAGCAGGGGGGCATGCGCTCTAGCAGTTATGCTTAGGGGGCATGAAGCATAGTTTTTCTCTGTTTCAAGCTTTTGTAAAAATGAAACCTATCTCGAGTCAATTTCAGTTATTTTCAAGACTCGTTAAACTCATGAAAATACCGAGATTATTTTGCTATTTTTCATTCTCGTAAAACAAATGAAAATGCCGAGTTCTTTCCGTCTTTTCCTGCTCGTAAATTAAATTGAAAGTCGGCCATATGAGTACATTTTTATCATTTTTTCGAACTCATTAAAACTTACGAAAAAAATGAAAACCGTGAGTACATTTTTATCATTTTTTCGAACTCGTTAAAACTTACGAAAAAGTGAAACCTCAGAGTCATCTTTTAAGCCCTTTTCTGACTCCTAAAACATGAAAAGATCGCCGAGCGTTTCTTTTACACTCGTTAAAACGGAATTAAAAGACGGTCCCCTTTTAGCTCTTTTCTGACCGCAAAATCAAGAAAAGATTGCCGGGTTTTTGTCGTTTCAAACTCGATAAGGAAATAAAACGACGTGTCCTTGATCGCTTTTTACTTTTAAGGTCAACGACACTATTATGAAAGTACTCCTTGGTCGCAAGATCAAGCGGTTCCCCCAGGTATTATTTTATACTTTTTCGGGCTTGAGGGACACAAATGTACGAAAAAGTTCAACGTGGAGTCTCCTTTAGTTTTTTCAGACTCTCTAAAATTGAAAAATGCCGAGTTTCTCCTATACTGGGCTCATTAAACTTTTACAGTAGAGGACCTGTTCAATTACAAACAGGAACGAACCACTCCTTCCTAGGGTTCGAATTTAAACTAGGTTGGACTCGTCCGAAGGATGAGCTTATAATCAAGCATATGTTATCCTCCTCAAGCTTGTTAAAAATAAAGAGGTACTTGCCAGAAATGGTGGGGGAAAAGAGAGAAGAATGAACCTGTTTGTTACCTTTTGTCTCAAAAGAAATTTTATTACCACTCTTGAACACGACACTTTTTCATTCACCTGGGTGAAATATTTTACCTCACTGTTGATCAAACCACTTTGAAAGTCTTTAACCGGGTTCCGGGGATTAACTTTGAGTTATTCGTCACCAAGCCATCTGTCGTGTCGTTATGTGTTCAAGAGGTCTGCAAGCAAAACTTTCATCTGCAAAATACTTGTCATCCATTTGACCATCCCTGAGTCAGTCCTTACAACAACATTTCTTCAACTTGAACAATGATTTCGTGGTGCGGGCTTGCCTGCAATGGGTCGCTTTCTATCGACATCGACACATTATCTAGAAAGATGACTTAGGAATCGACAGTACCTTGAAGTCTGCATGCATCAATGGCAGGTTTCTCGCCTTTGACGTCAGTTTACATCATTGACTTTCGATCAAAGGATTCCGTGAAGTGTTCGACATCAAAACATCTATTCACATTTCACGGGTTGTGCTTGATACTTTGAGAACCATTGACATTACTGGTGGTCTCTCTCACGCTTGTTAACAGTTTACATCATCGACTGGTAATCAAGTGGTTTCTAACATGTTCGACATCAAATCATTTAATCACATGGTTAGAATCGTACCAATTCGGGAAGTAGAAGTGAAGACCCTGGATCTAGTTTCTACCATCCAGGTTGCGAGGAGTTTTGTATTCATTATCTATGTAGACTAATCATAAACAGATGGCTGCGTCCATACTGTGTCTACGAAAGTCTATAAAAAATGATGTACTGCAAGATCATTCCTGTATCAGAATAGTTAGTCCATTAGTTAAAAGTTTTGAATCTGAGTATGGGAATGCCTACCTCAGTGATGATATAATCTTATACATGTATTTTGTGTTGAAAATTGCAGGTTCCAACCAGGTCATCCACAAGACAATCCTTGAAATGATAAAGCGCTTCACCCTTCCTAGAATTACAAAACCCTAATCTATTCCAGGCTTCGCACTTTAGGGGGCAATCTGTTACACTAAAAAATGTCACCATGACTACTTACAGTTAGTATGGCTCAAATCAACAGTCATGCTACCCTCTTAGGCAAGTCTTATGCCTCTGCTATCCATCTCAAACTCAAAGAAGAGAGAAAGTCTTGTAAAAAATATGTTTATCTCTGGGGTCGCAGGTTCTCTCTAGCCTTACCTGCGAGGACGCTTACCATGTTCACAAAAGTTGCGTCCATGGACGCTCTGTATGTTAAGGGACAGGTGCGTCCTTCTGTAAAAGGCAAAATGCGCGAGTTTCATCTTAAAAAAGTTACTTGTGGTTACTTCTAGAACCTTTTAGAGGTCGGTTTGATGAAATGGATGCGCCTCCAGTTGGTTCATGTATCTCTATTAAGAGGGAACTTATCCCATCAATAAGGGAGCTATCCCACCCAAAGAGGGGGATTATCCCATTGATGGTGGACCTGAATAACCTCTTTACAGCACTATAAATAAAGACATTGAGCCAGAGGGAGGAGAGGTTGAAGCTATACATTTTCTTTGGGTAAATGCTGCAGGATTTAGGACTCCCATTTAGAACCTTGTGAGGAAAGATTGTCTTTGCTTGATTCTACTTGGAAGTGGGTGAGCTTTGTCAAAGTAGAGGAAAACCTTTGATGGACCCTGGGAGGAACTTGCACAACACCAAGGCCAGGTTGTAAGAGTTTCTTTGTTTCATTATTAATACAAACTGGTTTATTTTTCTCAATAGCTTGTGTTAATGAGTTATTTCATGTGTTCCTTGGTCTGCATGTTGAATATATGTTTTATTATATGAAATGCAAGTGCTTGGTAATTGTTTGATTGTTTGTGGTTGCAGGAATTGATGTGAAGGAGGAGCTCTTCCGGATCGGCAAGGACGGACTACAACAACAACGTTTTGGAATAAGGTAAGCCTAAACACTTGTAGTTTTCATGTTTTAAAAGGTATATTTAGAGAAAGATCACTCCATTTTGTCTTGTTTGTCGCTAGAGAGTTTAGACTCCTAGGGAGGTCAGTTGTGTCCGCACAAACGACTTTTTCCGCCACGACAGTTAGGGCCTAAATCTACCTCAGGCTGAGAAAGTCAGGTCTAGGGTAACATCAAACCACACTTAACTTGGTAGCTAGCCCTACCAGGTCAGGAGAGGGCTCTCTCCTTGTCAATCTCAAAGAAAATATGGCAAGTAAGGCTTGAGATGACTAGTATGAATACTAATTTTAGGCTAGGTATATGCTCAGAGGATTTTGATTGATTTTAATGGTTGGTTGCTGGATCAGATGAGGAAGGCAGCTTTGGGTCCAGGAAATCAACACAGATTTGCAGAGGTTTCTGTGGGGCGAGGTAGGAAAGTGTTTTAGCACTTTGAAATGAATGTGATGGTGAGTCTAAAGACTGGTGAGGAGTTGGAGAGGGCACGTAAGGTTCATGAGTCCTCTTCAAATAGCAGAAACATTTAGAACTAAATAAACCCCAAGGCAAAGCACTGAAACATTAATGAATTGTACCTTTTACACTTGATTCATTTAGTTATGCAGAATAAGAGAGATGATGGCACACATAAACATAAGATCAACTGAATAACTGAGAAGGAAACTATGCTAATTCACATTACCACAAGAATCCCACAAAATGCTGCAAAACCCTGGTTTATTTCCTTGCCAAACTGCAGAAGTGATGTACAATAGTGCTCAATGCATCCACAAGAGTCCAACCCTGACAAATGACTAAGAAAGTACAAGATATAGGCCTCAAACCACCTATGCTAGCCATCAGGGGTTGAATCCATGAGTTAAGGAGCTGTTTCAACAAGAACTAAACTAGGAACTGAAAAATAGTTAGTGGAATAGCTTGCCTCTAAAACCATGGAAACTGATTCATTCAGTTCAAAACCACCTAAAACTAATGTATCTACCTCCTTAAGTAATTTTTCATCATTTTTACATCAAAGTACATCAATTTACATCAATTTACATCATAAATTTGACCATGACAGAGAAAAAGTCAAACTGGAAGACAACCAGGCGAAATTCTGAGCAAACAGGCAAAATTGGCAATTTTTCATCCTATGCGTGGCGCCATTTTTCTGTGCATAGTGATTTTTCCAAGCCACTTTTGGAAGGATTCCCGAATTCCAAATTAGGCTTAGGATAGCTCATTGGAAAGCTTGGTGAGTCTACTTTTTGGGACAACTTGAATTTTTTGATTTGGAGTTCATTTGCCCTTCCAAAAATGCAATCTCCCAAGACTACTTCCTGTGTGGCCAAAAAGTGGCAGAAAGGGCATTTTTGAGGTGTTTTTGGCCCTTTTGGAGGTCCAAAACTTGTCAAAACTTCCCATCCATTTCTGAGCATGCATATTTTTTCATGCTGATTCCAAATATGCAAGCCATTTTGCAAGAAGATGCCTCCATCAAAAGCGTAGCGCCAGTGGTGCTATGCACCTGTCAGAAAATCTTGTTTTTTGCCTCAAAAATTCAAAAATGACGAAAACTTCACCAAATTTCTTGAAATTTGGCATGGGTGATCTTGTTTATGTGCTATGTTGGGCCAATGATGCTTTGGCCAAGATCTTGAGCTCATCTTGCTCTTTTTTTCTCCTCAAAGCTCTCTTTAACTTGGGTTTTAGGCTTCTTATCCTTGTCTTACAAATTTTGTTCCGGGCCAAATAGTGGTAAGCCATGTGTCACAACATGTTCTTCTCCTTGTTGGCCTTTTCCAACAGCTTCTCAAGGTGGGCATTCACTCTTTCTAACCATGATTCACGGTCAGCCTCTATTTCTTGCTCTAGTGATGTCAACTTGATTTTCTTTCTTTTTGTCTCTTGCTGGTTTTCCCTTATGTTTTGCAGCTCCATGATTGTTTGTTTGTCCTCTAGTTGCTTGTTTCGTTGCTCAAGGTAATTAATAATCCATTTAGCCCTTTCAATTTTAAGAGATAAGGCTTGGATCTCAGCTTCTTTCTCCTTGATGACCATATCCTTGAGTCTTGAGCCTTGGGAACCCAAATCAATGTCCTCATCCTCAACCAAAATGAAATCTCTGTCTTGGCTTTCAGAAGGCCCTTCATCATGTAATGGTTGCTTTCCTCTGTCCCGTACCTGCTTTTTTGAAGAAGAAGGCAAAGCCCCTTTCACCCCAGGTGAAGATAGCATTTGCTTGTGGTCTGATGAAGGAAACGAGACCCCTTCCACCCCAGGTGGAGATAATACTCGTTTGGCAGCTACAAATAGTCTCCTTGTGCTTTTTTCATAAGTGAAAAACACTGGCACACCTGTTGTTTCAGTCTCATGACCCTCTAGCTGATTTGAAGGCCCTCCTTCCTCTTGTAGCACTGATGGGGTCACATGAGGGCTTTTGAAAACCTCATGTGAATTGAAGGTATCCCATGAAATATTTAGCAAGCTTAGCTGATGCAAAACAACAATCTTAATCAATGAAAAATGGTAAATGCTACTGAACTGTTGAGGAATAGGTTTCCTTTGCACATATGTAGGCATATTCTCAACATTTCTGCATATGAAATAGGGGAGGTTCATCATCCTCACTCTAGTGAAGTGCATCAGCAATCTAACATGGTAAGTATACAAACAAGAAAACCTCCCTTCACAGGTGAAATACTTGATAATAAGTTTCATAAGTGGAGCATAAGTGTCTTGTAGGTATCTAAAAGGAAAGACCCTACTGATTTGCCTTTGATAACTAGCCTTCATGTAAGGTTCATAATGCTCTCTACCCACATGCTGCCCCTTATTCCACTTTTCACCCACATTAGGGATGCCTATCGCTACTGCTATGGTTTCAGGTGTCAAAGTAAAAGAAACACCAGCTAGGTTCACCTGGCCATTGTGAAGATGAATAAAAAATAACCTAGCAAGCTCATGGTGATATTTAACCCTCTCCACCATCTCACAAAACTGGTAACAAGATTGATGTTTAAAACATGTTACTGCAAGAGGGCAAGCTAGTAACTCTGTGAGAGTGGTGGGCTCCTCCCAGATGTGTTTTCCTCCTTTATGTGGTTTTCTTGGTGCATGAACCTCTTGGGAAGAATCACTGACAGTTTCATCATCCTTCTCATATGCTGAATCTGTTTCCATTCTTGCAAATGTGGATTGAAGAATGATGAGTATGAAGAGATTTTCTCAAATATAGGAAGACTGTTGTTTTTCTTTTGGGGATAAAAGGATTGACTGATAGTAGGACTATGAATGAGGGTTTTGATGATGGCAGTAGAGTTTTAGGGAATGATAGGGTTTGGGAAATGGGAATTAGGGTTTTGAGAATGGTAGGAATTATGTATAGGGCTTAGGGTTTGGTGATAGGGAGTAAGGTGAGTGTCAATGGGAGGGGAAAAGAGGAAGGGATTTAGGGAAACTTAGTGCAGGGGGATGGGATATAGGAAAATAATCACAAGGGAGTGAAAATAGCAAAAACAACAAAACCCTAGACAAGCTTGGCAAGACAACTTTGAGAGCAGCTAGGGTTTCATTTTTCAACATTCAAATCACCACCATGGATGAAAAAATCTCTTGCTAGGCCAGATGGGAGGGTGTACTTACTTGTTGAGAGATTATTTGCAAATTTGGAGGCTTGTAAAATCAATGCAATGCGTTTTGGAGCTCATCCAACAGATGCGCCGCGCCAACGCCCAGGTGCGTAGTGCACTTTCTGTGCATAGCGCCCATTCAATTTCCTTTGTAAAACCTGTGCTTGGTGCGTAGCACCAGGCAGGTGCATCGTGCCAGTGCCCAAGTGCGTCGCGCCAGTGACAATTTGAAATTTTGCTGCAAATTTCACTCTTTCTCCTCAAAATGCGATTTTCTCCCTCTTGCTCTCTCTTTTGCACAAAATGAAGTTTTCAAACCCCAAGGAAAACTTTATATCCATCTTGACTTTAATTTTTCATTTAGAAACCCATTTTTCTAAAGTTCCTTTTCACTTTGCTTTAAAAAAAACTATGTTTTTCATTTTGCAGTTTGACTCCTCTTTTATCATTTGATGAACTGATGCTTTGATGTTTTTTGTTTCTTACAGTGGTTGGAGTTGGCAAGGTGACCAAGGGCAGTAGCTGAAGCTTTATTACATATGAAAACATTAAAATTACATAAAATTTGTACATGAAATAGAAAAACTCTATTTTCACCTCAAAACTCTGTTTTGAGGTAAAAACCCTTTATGAAGCAAATCATTAGTGAAATTTGTGAATTTATGAACTTATTAGACATCCTCATATGCCTGCTGACCTCTTATTGAGTTTTTGAAGACCATGGTGGCGAACCCTAGACCTAGTGAGACCTAAAAACCCTAAAATGACTTTTTGCAAATGTAATGACAAAAAATGATTGTAAATGACCTGAATATGTGAAAATAGGCCAACAGGTAAAGACCATGAGGGAAATTTGATAATGAACCACTGCAATCAGTTGATCCATGATTTAATGGAATGCAGCTGATCAGATGGGACACCTAAAATGCATGCAAAAAGAGAAATTTTGATCACTGATGGAGGGATGAAGATATCGACACTAACATTGACTCCAATGGGGATGGTAGCTCCTGGGAGGTGCCAAGAACCACAGATCTCTGGAAAATCATACCAGTGCTTCTTCCATTGGGCAAAATGGAGTCAATATATTTCAAAAACTAGAACTGACACTATGACTCAAAATGGCTCAAAACTAAACTGACTAAAACAAAAAATGACTCAAGACTTACTTAACTGAAACAAGTACTTACAAATCTTTTTTAATGGCAGCAGAGCATCAAGATTTGAGGGCTTCAAATCATGATGACAACCACCTACCTACTAATGAAAGATGTACAATCATGTGAAGTGGGGCTTCCAATGTAACCAATCCAGCAGATGGCTACTTACTGAAATCCCGCTCTCACTTTCCTCGAGCAGGTAGAACGATGTACATGTAGGCAACTCATAAGAACAACTGAAACCAAGGCTTATGTTAATGAACCAGGAAACATTCATCTTCTCTAATGCTTGCAAAAGAATGCCAAAAGGATCTTGAAAGTTCTGAAGCACTAGCTTGTCTTGAGATCTAGTAGCAAAAATAAAAGTACTCCCTTCATTTTGATCTGAAAGAACAATTGGTTGCCGAGTGATAGGAAGGCATAGAGAGGTATAAGCTTCTACCATCTGAGTGTTAGCTGTAAATTCCTCGAGCGTGAGAAATTCTAGCATATTGTCTCTCTCAGGCTCATACTCCTCAATTTCATGGTCTAGGTCATTCTTAAACAGAGAACTATCTTCAAGATTATCAAACATGACAGCCTTATCATCTTCATGAAAGAAAATATTATCTGTTCATTGATCTATAAATCTAATTTCAAGACTGTCATCATTTTCAAAAGAGGAAGAAGTTTCACCAACACCTTCTTGACCATGTGCACACTGCAGACCTGCATTAGCTTGGGCTGTAACATGACCTTTCAGGAGTTGATCTATCTCATCTTCAGACAGAGGAGATAATACTTTTCATTTTCTTTTGCTCAAACAATTATCGTCTTCTTGAAATAACATTTCAAAACATGAAAAGCCTAAATGACAGTCCTCAATTCCCTGATCTTCTGAAATTTGAAAACATTGTTGATTATCTTCATATGACATGGCAATCAAATTATCATTTACCACTGAATTATCAAAAGAATATTTTTCACTTACTTGAAAAAAGATCTCATCTTGATTTTCATAAAATGACTGGATTACCTCCTCAAGAAGGATTTTTTCTAATGAAATAAGAACACTTGGATCAATAACTCTGTCTTCTTCATTCTAGATGATCTCAACAGCAGAGCTCTCCTTCATGGGATTCAAAACAAGGTACTCTTCCTCATCACAATCTGAATCTAGATCTGAAATAGCCGAATTGACTTTATCACATTCTGAAATTGAAACTTGACTATCCTGCATACTGTCTTCTACTATGGATAGATCTGAAATAAGACCTTCTCTTTCATCATTTTCCATTGTAATAAGATCTTGATCCTACTGCAAAGTTTCCTGCACATCTTGATAAGTGTCTTCTAAACTCTCTTTATGCTGCTGAAATGGATTTTCGTATAGAGCCTCCATGATCTTATCGTCCATGAAGTCATCATCTTCATAAACTTTCTCAAGACTTTCAATAAAACTATAAACATGTTTGCAACAATTCTGAACTAAATTTAATGATGGATAAGATTCTTTATACCTTTCAAAGAACATGGCATGAAAATCCTTTAAACAGTAAATACAAGTAGGCGGAAAACTTTCATACCAAGATCGGGTTTCACCTTCTAGAGTGGCCATGAATATCTTCATCAAGCAATATTTAGGAAAATCAACCTTCAACTTGTGAATATGCATGTGAAATCTAACCAGATGTAAAGCAGCATCACTCCTATCATCATCTTTAAACATAGGCAAATTCCTTTGCCAATCTACCTTCAGAATTTTGTTTGGAAAACCTGGAATGTGATCTCGGCTCATGGGAGCATACCTTCGAGCAAACAAATCCATTTTGATAACAATGAATTGACCAAGAAATTATTTAGGCTACTGGTTCTTGAAGAGTTGAGTTGCCATAAAAATTCTAAACCTTAGGATTTTTCGACATTGGAGTTGCCAGGTGAATGATTTCATCCCTCTGATGTCTGATCGTTGTCCACCATCAACAATCAAATCTGAACTTGATTACATTTTGCTGAGGAACATAAAACTACATTCCCCAGTATGGTCACCAATATGTTAGGGCCTAAATCTACCTCAGGCTGAGAAAGGCAGGTCTAGGGTAACATCAAACCACGCTTAACCTAGTAGATAGCCCTACCGGGTCGAGAGAGGGCTCTCTCCTTGTCAATTCAAAGAAAATATGGCAATTAAGGCTTGAGATGACTGGTATGAATACTAATTTTAGGCTAGGTATATGCTCAGAGGATTTTGATTGATTTTAATGGTTGGTTGCTGGATCAAATGAGGAAGGCAGCTTTGGGTCCAGGAAATCAACACAGATTTGCAGAGGTTTCTGTGGGGTGAGGTAGGAAAGTGTTTTAGCACTTTGAAATGAATGTGATGGTGAGTCTAAAGACTGGTGAGGAGTTGGAGAGGGCATGTAAGGTTCATGAGTCCTCTTCAAACAGCAAAAAACATTTAGAACTAAATAAACCCCAAGGCAGAGCACTGAAACATCAATGAATTCTACCTTTTACACTTGATTCATTTAGTTATGCAAAATAAGAGAGATGATGGCACACATAAACATAAGATCAATTGAATAACTAAGAAGGAAACTATGCTAATTCACGTTACCACAAGAATCCCACAAAATGCTACAAAACCCTGGTTTATTTCCTTGCCAAACTGAAGAAGTGATGTACAATAGTTCTCAATGCATCCACAAGAGTCCAACCCTGACAAATGACTAAGAAAGTACAAGATATATGCCTCAAACCACCTATGCTAGCCATTATGGGTCAAATCCATGAGTTAAGGAGCTATTTCAACATGATCTAAACTAGAAACTGAAAAATAGGCAGTGGAACAGCTTGCCTCTAAAACCATGAAAACTGATTCATTTAGTTCAAAACCACCTAAAACTGATGTATCTACCTCCTTAAGTCATTTTTTGTCATTTTTACATCAAAGTACATCAATTTACATCAATTTAAATCATAAATTTGACCATGAGAGAGAAAAAGTCAAACTGGAAGAAACCCAGGCGAAATTCTGAGCAAACAGGCAAAATTGGCAATTTTTCATCCTATGCACAGCGCCATTTTTTCTGTGCATAGCGCTTTTTCCAAGCCACTTTTGGAAGGATACCCGAAGTCCAAATCAGGTGCAGAATATATCATTGGAAATCTTGTTGAGTCTACTTTCTAGGACAACTTGAATTTTTTGATTTGGAGTCCATTTGCCCCTCCAAAAATGCAATCTCCCAAGACTGCTTCCTGTGTGGCAAAAAAGTGGCAGAAAGGGCATTTTTGAGGTGTTTTTGGCCCTTTTGGAGGTCCAAAACTTGTCAAAACTTCCCAGCCATTTCTGAGCATGCATATTTTTTCATGCTGATTCCAAATATGCAAGCCATTTTGCAAGAAGATGCCTCCATCAAAAGCATAGCGCCGGTGGCGCTACGCACCTGCCAGAAAAACCTGTTTTTTGCCTCAAAAATTCAAAAATGACAAAAACTTCACCAAATTTCTTGAAATTTGGCATGGGTGATCCTATTTATGTGCTATGCTAGGCCAATGATGCTTCAGCCAAGATCTTGAGCTTATCTTGCTCTTTTTTGCTCCTCAAAGCTCTCTTTAACTTGGCTTTTAGGCTTCTTATCCTTGTCTTACAAATTTTGTTCCGGGCCAAATAGTGGTAAGCCATGTGTCGCAACATGTTCTTCTCCTTGTTGGCCTTGTCCAGCAGCTTCTCAAGGTGGACATTCACTCTTTCTAACCATGATTCTCGATCAGCCTCTATTTCTTGCTCTAGTGGTGTCAACTTGATTTTCTTTCTTTTTGCCTCTTGCCAGTTTTCCCTTATGTTTTGCAGCTCCATGATTGTTTGTTTGTCCTCTAGTTGCTTGTTCTGTTGCTCAAGGTAATTAATAATCCATTTAACCCTCTCAAGGTGAAGAGATAAGGCTTGCATCTCAGCTTCTTTCTCCTTGATGACCATATCCTTGAGTCTTGAGCCTTGGGAACCCAAATCAGTGTCCTCATTCTCAACCAAAATGAAATCCCTGTCTTGGCTTTCAGAAGGCCCTTCATCATGCGATGGTTGCTTTCCTCTGTCCTGTACCTACTCTGCTGAAGAAGAAGGCAAAGCCCCTTTCACCCCGGGTGAAGATAGCATTTGCTTGTGGTCTGATGAAGGAAACGAGACCCCTTCCACCCCAGGTGGAGATAATACTCGTTTGGCAGCTGCAAATAGTCTCCTTGTGCCTTTTTCATAAGTGAAAAACACTGGCACACCTGTTGTTTTAGTCTCATGACCCTCTGGCTGATTTGAAGGCCCTCCTTCCTCTTGTAGCACTGATGGGGTCACCTGAGGGCTTTTGAAAACCTCATGTGAAATGAAGGTATCCCATGAAATATTCAGCAAGCTTAGCTGATGCAAAACAACAATATTAATCAATGAAAAATGGTAAATGCTACTGAACTGCTGAGGAAGAGGTTTCCTTTGCACATATGTAGCCATCTTCTCAATATTTCTGCATATGAAATAGGGGAGGTTCATCATCCTCACTCTAGTGAAGTGCATCAGCAATCTAACATGGTAAGTATACAAACAAGAAAACCTCCCTTCACAGGTGAACTTCTTGATAATGAGTTTCATAAGTGGAGCATAAGTGTCTTGTAGGTATCTGAAAGGAAAGACCCTACTAATTTGCCTTTTATAACTAGCCTTGATGTAAGGCTCATAATGCTCTTTGCCAACATGCTGCCCCTTATTCCACTTTTCACCCACATTAGGGATGCCTGTTGCTACTGCTATGGTTTCAGGTGTCAAAGTGAAAGAAAAACTAGCTAGGTTCACCTGGCCATTGTGAAGATGAAAAACAAATAACCTAGCAAGCTCATGGTGATATTTCACCCTCTCCACCATCTCACAAAACTAGCAACAAGACTGATTTTTAAAACATGTTACTGCAAGAGGGCAAGCTAGTAACTCTGTGAGAGTGGTGGGCTCCTCCCGGATGTGTTTTCCTCCTTTATGTGGTTTTCTTGGTGCATGAACCTCTTGGGAAGAATCACTGACAGTTTCATCATCCTTCTCATATGCTGAATCTGTTTCCATTCTTGCAAATGTGGATTGAAGAATGATGAGTATGAAGAGATTTTCTCAAATATAGGAAGACTGTTGTTTTTCTTTTGGGGATAAAAGGATTGACTGATAGTAGGACTGTGAATGAGGGTTTTGATGATGGCAGTAGAGTTTTAGGGAATGATAGGGTTTGGGAAATGGGAATTAGGGTTTTGAGAATGGTAGGAATTATGTATAGGGCTTAGGGTTTGGTGATAGGGAGTAAGGTGAGTGTCAATGGGAGGGGAAAAGAGGAAGGGATTTAAGGAAACTTAGTGCAGGGGGATGGGATATAGGAAAATAATCACAAGGGAGTGAAAACAGAAAAAACAACAAAACCCTAGACAAGCTTAGCAAGACAACTTTGAGAGTAGCTAGGGTTTCATTTTTCAACATTCAAATCACCACCATGGATGAAAAAATCTCTTGCTAGACCAGACGGGAGGGTGTACTTACTTGTTGAGAGATTATTTGCAAATTTGGAGGCTTGTAAAATCAATGCAATGCATTTTGGAGCTCAGCCAATAGATGCACCGCGCTAACACCCAGGTGCGTAGTGCACTTTCTGTGCGTAGTGCCTGTTCAATTTCCTTTGTAAAAACTGTGCCCAGTGTGTAGCAACCAGGCAGGTGCATCACGCCAATGCCCAGGTGCGTCACGCTGGTGACAATTTGAGATTTTGCTGCATATTTCACTCTTTCTCCTCAAAATGCGATTTTCTCCCTCTTGCTCTCTCTTTTTCACAAAATGAAGTTTTCAAACCCCAAGGAAAACTTTATATCCATCTTAACTTTAATTTTTCATTTAGAAACCCATTTTTCTAAAGTTCCTTTTCACTTTGCTTTAAAAAAAATCTGGTTTTGCAGTTTGACTCTTCTTTTATCATTTGATGAACTAATGCTTTGATGTTTTTTGTTTCTTGCAGTGGTTAGAGTTGGCAAGGTGACCAAGGGAAATCGTTGAAGCTTTATTACATATGAAAACATTAAAATTACATAAAATTTGTACATGAAATAGAAAAACTTTGTTTTCACCTCAAAACTCTGTTTTGAGGTAAAAACCCTTTATGAAGCAAATCATTAGTGAAATTTGTGAATTTATGAACTTATTAGACATCCTCATATGCCTGCTGACCTCTTATTGAGTTTTTGAAGACCATGGTGGTGAACCATAGACCTAGTGAGACCTAAAAACCCTAAAATGACTTTTTGCAAATGTAATGACAAAAAATGACTGTAAATGACCTGAATATGTGAAAATAGGCCAGCAGGTAAAGAACATGAGGGAAATTTGATAATGAACCACTGCCATCAGTTGATCCATGACCTAATGGAATGCAGCTAATCGGATGGGACACCTAAAATGCATGCAAAAAGAGAAATTTTGATCACTGATGGAGGGATGAAGATACCGACACTAACAAGTTGGACCTCCTTCAAGTGACGATGAAGGGGCAGGATAGACTATGCCGCAAAGTGCGGTTCAGCTAATGACTCAGGGGATTCATCAAGTAAATCATTTGTCCACTCCACCTCCACTGCATGCACCTTCACCCACACCTTCACCTCCACCACCACCATTCAACATGACGAATGCAATGAAAATGTCAATCTTCAAAGGCATGGGAAGTCAAGATGCATAGTAGTTTTGGTTTGTTGTGAATGTTGTATGGACAGCGCAACAGATTATTGATGACAATATAAAGAAGGCACAGTTGGTTACCGCTTTGCAGGATCGCGCACTAACTTGGTACATCAAGTATTGTTCTGATAATCCTCTTGCAATGCTAGCAGAGACTAAGGCAGATTTAAATAGAGTTTAGTAAGCCTAAGTCTAACTCACAATCAGTAATTAGAATTAAAGAAATCATGCTGAGGGTCAATGAGGTGCCCTGGGAATTTGATCAAAGGTTGAAATGTCAGATTAGAGAAGCTAACTTGCAGATCACAGATAGCCAGCATCACGAATGGTTTATAGCATCACTTTTCCCCACTTGGGAATTTCTCTGTTACAACAGAAGATAGAAACACAAGAGAAAACCTTGGAAATCGTGATGAGGTTGCATGCATCACCTATTCAAGATATGAACTTGGGAGTACAACAGATCCACTCACAATTAGAAAGCTTACACCTAGAGTTACAAAGTTTTAAGAAAGACAAGGAGACAAAACCAGAAGTGCGCGCAAAAGTCTAGTGTTTGAAGTGCAAGGGCCATGGGCATAATAAATATCATTGTCCCATGTGCGTGAATTATATTACAGGAGGGGGGCCAATTCCCCTAAAGCCAGAAGCCCCAGTGGGGCCAAGCGTGGGGGCAGTGATATGGTGTACTATTTTTCAGGTTGTCAGACAACATGTGACAGATAATTGCCATTTACTTCAAAAGTTCGTCCAGAGACCCGAGCAGTTGTTCTCTAACATCTACAAATATGTGGACCACGATGAGCGCCACTATCAAAGCTATGAGCTGATGACGGAAAGGACACCTACATACCAGACGCAAGCAGAAACTCATCATCCAAATCAGGGCACCAGAGGAGCGTGTAGAGGATATCAGGGTCGAGGACGGGGCCGCGGAGGAGGAGGACCTGGTAGAGGCTATGGCCAAATTATCTGCTACAATTGCAGATAGCCAAGGCACTATGCGAGAGAGTGCCCAAATCTTACACACCCGTCATGTCAATACTACAAACAATTTGACCAAACTATGGAAGAATGCTCGGTGCTAATAGCTAAAATGCAAGAGAAGAAAAATAGCCTCAGCATCCTGCATAAAATCTACAGATGATGAGGGCGGAGCTTTGCGAGGAAGCACTACAAGAAAAAAGGTCATTGGTGAGGGTGATGCCTATGACAGACCTTTAAGGTCCATCACCAATGTCGCATATGGTGACAGTCTTTAAAAAAGTGTTTTTGTAAGTGTATATAGTGTTGGTCCTTTAAGGTTTGTCACCAAAGCCATTTTCAATGATACTTTTGGTGAGGGTCGTTAAAGGCCCATCACTAATTCTCTCTTTGGTGACACTTCTAGTGATGATATTTTATTGACCATCACCAATGATCTTTTTGGTTACTTTTGGTGACAGTCATTAAATGTTCATCATCATTGATAATTCCAATGAGTTTTTGATGACGCTTCATACATGTGACGGACCTTTAAGGTCTGTCACCAATGTCGTATATGGTGACAATATTTAAAAAATCGTTGTTGTAAGTGTAGATAGTGATGGTCCTTTAAGGTTTGTCACCAAAGCCATTTTCAATGACACTTTTGGTGAGGGGCGTTAAAGGCCCATCACTAATTCTCTCTTTGGTGACACTTTTGGTGAGAGTCATTAAAGGCCCATCACTAATTCTCTTTTTGGTGACACTTCTAGTGACGATGTTTTATTAACCCTCACCAATGCTCTTTTTGGTTACTTTTGGTGGTAGTAAAAAAATGTTCATCATCATTGATCATTCCAATGAGTTTTTGATGATGCTATGTACCTGTTACTATATTTTTTGTCAAAAGATAACGATTCAAGACCATTTTTGTGGAGTCTTTTTAATTATGTGTCCAAGGTCATAGTGGTTATAATAGTCATTCAATTTGTTAAGAAGTAATTAATGTGTATCATTTCCCTCAAGTCATAAGAATATAGTTTCCCTATGAGTCAACACATGATTCATCTCTATTAGGTTTATTATCTAGCAAATTTCCTTTAAATAAAGTTCCACTAGTGTGTGTAGGAACCATATTATTTAATACATAATCAAGCTCTATTAATTATATTAATGAGAGAGACCTAGCAATCCTCAACACTCATGGCACACCTTAAAATTCTTTTGAACAGTACATTAACATTCCTTGGCACTTTGCATGTCTTGGAACATCTTTGTACCTGGAACATCTTTTGACCTAGAACATTTTTCCATGATTAGGATGCCCAAACACATGTTGGCATGCCCTAGCATAGCATAGCAGTCCCCTATCATGTGTTGGCATGCCTTGTAGTCCCTAGCATGCCCTAGAACACCTTGGCATAATATTGCATTGACAAACATTAGCACTTGGCACACATTGGCACTTGGCATATATTGGAACATATTATTAGTGTGGAAGATAAAGTCTTGACTTATTAACCCTCTTATGTGTTCATTTCCTTGAATTTTATCTTGGTTATTCCTTTTTTTCCTTAAAACTCCTTGATGCATATTGGCATACTCTAGCACCATGCACATCCAAGCATGTCTTAACACTTGGCATGCATTGGCACTATTTGGCACATGTTAGCACACCATGGAACTACCTAACACACTCTAGCACTTCTTGACATTCGCTGATATTCCCTGGCATGCCTTACCCGTGCTTAGCATACCTTGTCACTCCCTCCTTGGCATGACAACTAGCACTCATTGACACTCCCTGACACACCCTCATATTCATTCACTTCCATGCATTTTAACCTAGTGCTCCCTTGTGTTTTCCTAGTACTCACTAACACTCCTTTGCATGCATTGTCACTCTCTAGCACACCTTAGCACTCTTCGATATGCTCTTCCACTTCATAGCATGCATCACACTCCCTGACACACATTGGCACTTGGCAAGTCGTAGCATGTTTTGCATGTGTTGAGATGACTTGGTATTCTTTGGCATGGTTTAATATAAATTTATTTGAGATCAATTATTAGAAACTAGATGAGAAGAAATGGAGGAAGAATTCGCACTTAGAATGAATTGACACTTGGCACTTATTGGCACCTAGTGTTGGTGTGCCTAGCATGCCCCTCATGGAAAAGGTAAATTGATGACTTATTAACCCTATTATGTGCTCATTTACTTGTAGTTTAACTTTTTCCTCCATTTTGTTGCCTTGACAGTCCTTGGCATTCATTTTCACACCCTTGTACATCTTGGTATGCCTTAGCACTTGGCACATCTTATCTTGTTTGACATGTCTTCGTACTATCTGACGCATGTTAGAATGCCCTAGAATTTCCTAACACACCTTGGAAGTCATGACCTCACAACTAGCATTAAATTTTTCCATGACTTGGGAACCTTACATTCACTAGAACACCTTGGCACTCCTTGATTGTCATGCCCTCTATTATCTTCCACAATGTCCCAGGCTGATGAGGAGATCGACGAAGCTAACCGCAGACCAAGCTTTTAGTTTCGTAGCTAGCCCTAGCAAACCTGAGAGGGCTCTCTCTATGAAATCATGGCCAAGAGATGACTAGAATGTAAATGATTTTATGCTAGATAGCTAGGCTCAGGTGGGTTTTGGAAAATTTAGGGTTTTATTGTTGGATAAGGGAGAAAAACCAGGTAGTTAGGTAAGGGGATCAAAGGGTTATTACAACAAAGATATAAAGGAGAGAGTTAGAATTACTTTTGTGATGGATCTTAGGGTTTTTCGGTGTAGTGTACTCGTTAGAAGAAGTAAAAGGTTTTAATGATCATGAAACATGAATTCATTAAGTAATAAAGAAAGTAACACATAATGATTTTTCCATCAAAACAAAGATTTATGCAAAGAATTTTGTTTATAAACTATAAGGAAAACCATTAAAGAATTTATGAATGGAAATAGAAGATGAATATCTTTCATATAAAGCTATAACAGAGAAAAAATAACATCACAAACTTACTGCACATGAATTTCTAGATAATAGTTGCAAACTGTGTCCTTTGATTTCCAGAAAATGTCCAAGTACAAGCTACAATAATTCTCTCCTCTGAAAATCCAACCCATTCTATCACTAAGAAACTGATACATAAAGACCAAAACAACATCTCCTCACTCTTAGGGGTCGAATCCATGACTCCAAGAATTGTTCCATGAGGTGTTCTAACCAAACCCTAATGTCTAGGGAAGTTAAAAACAACTTCTACAATTAACTTTGACTCCAACCTCTCTCATAAATGAGGTCAAATTTACATCAAAACAGCTTACAAAGACTAACCACCAATTATTTACATTTACTTTTACCCCTCACATTCATCTACTTCACCCTTTTGACTTTTACCAAAGTCAAACTAGGAATTATAAAAAATTACACAATGAAAATTTTACAAAAATCTCATAAATTTCCAAGTGTGCAACGAGTTGTTGGAGGCCATTTTTTAGTGCCTTTCTAAAGTCCAAATCCATATCTGAAGCCTTTTCTGGAAATCTGGGAGAGTTTATATGTATTTATAGTATTTTTTCACTCAAAATGACCCATTTTTGGCTGAGATATGGCCATTCTCCCAAGGTGTCTCCAGGTGCGCAGCGAAATGGAAAAAGAGGGGAAAAAAGGTGATTTTTGGCCTCTTTTTTGCAAATATCTCAAAAAATAAGCCCCCGACCAGGAAAGTGGGAAAATGGGTTTTGATAGGTGGTCATAAGCTTTCCAAAAATTCTAAATTTCCATCATTTGGAGCCATGAGGAGGTAGCGCAGTGTGAGCTCGCTACGCTCCTAGATAGAAAATTGCCAAAAATTTGCAAATCTGCACCAGTCTGCACCAAAACACAAAATTTTCTCCAAATCCTCCCAAAATTTGTCCATAGATGCCTGATGAGGTATTTTATGCAATCATGGATGCTTCATCAAGAAAATCTAACTTACCCTTCTTCTCTTGGTTGATTAGGGTTTCCTTGAGTTTTTCCTTCAACTACTTGATTTTGACCTTGGCAACCTGATTCCTTGTGTAATAATGGATGGCCATTTTCTTTTGAAACTTGTTATCCCTGTTGGCCTTATCAAGGGGCTTCTCAAGGTGGAAATTTACTTTGTCAAGACAAAACTCCATGTCCTCATTTATTTCCATGGCAATCCTCTCTTCAAAGGTCAATTCTTCCATTGGTGGCTTTTTTTCTCTTTCCCACTGAAATGCCTTCATAAGACCCATTGTCCTTGGTCTCTTCCTTGCCACATGTCCTTCATGCTTCTTGGTGTCCTCATGGCCCACCGCTACCTTGCCTTTCATTTCTTGTTTCTTGGCTTTGAATTTCTCTTTCTTCATGACTAGTTGTTTTGCCTTAAGTTGATTGTTTTCTTGCTTAAGGAATGAAATGATGAATTTGGCCCTTTCCAAAATTGTCCTTGAGCCCCATGATCTGAGAATCCTTCTCTTTGATGACTTGTTGTAGGGTTTGATGCTCATCATGCATCTCCAAGTCAACTAGGTCAAAGTCATGCTCAATGGGCTCCTCATCATGCAAAGAAGCCTCATGATGTGATGGTGATCCCTGTTCTGTTGATGTTGTAGGCTTCTGCCTCTCTGATATGTCTTGGTCACCTCAGGCCTAGGTGACTTGGAAACCTCATCATGTTTTCTTGATGACCCCACCTCCATGGGTTGTACTAACATGGTTTGGTGCTGGCTTGGTGAAGTGGTTATATGTGTTTTCAAGGCTGCCTCAATGAAGGTGTCCCCTGTCATGTTCTTCTCTTTCAACTAATGGAGTATTATAACCTTTATCAAGCTATGGTGAAAAACACTGGGATAATGCACTTTTCCTTTCAATTTCACCCTTTTATACATTTTGGTTAGGTTCCTATACAAGTAGCTGGACAAATTTAGAGACTTGGTGTTAAGGGACAAATTCCCCTAGGGTCTTTGGGTTGACACCCTAGCAGATCAGAGGTTGTCTATACAGAGAAAAACACATTCCATACAGCCATAATGCTAATATAAGAAAACTATATGATAAGGGGTGTACCTGGGGTCCTATGTTTGGGAAGATCCTTCCAGGGTCCAAACCCTTCTTGGAGTTCCTTTTGCTCCTTCAACCTACAAAACAATCAATTCAAGAAAGTACAACAGTATATGGACTAAACATCATAAAGAAATCATCTTCATAGTATATTGAAAAGTAGTTAGTTATGCAATTAAACAACCTTTCATATATGAATCATAACATGGATATCATAAACAGGAAGAAGATTTCTATCAGGAACAAGGACAAGTGTTTCTTTTATTATAGACAAATAAAGTACAGAAAGGAATAATTTCACCTGATTCATCCTTCCACAGGCTCCAAGCGGAACCGTCCTCCGGATTCGTCCAGTCTCAAGCCTTTAACAAACTCCTTCCATTACTTACTCCATGATATCACAAGTAGTAGATAGACATCATCACACAAGGAAACAAGGGTTTCCTGTAAATGGGGGAAGTGTAGGAGGCACTAGGATCTTCAGACCTGGTCAGGGAAATCTCAGCATAGTAACCTTTCTCTCTCTTCTCTCCTCCCTTAGGCCTTCCCATTGAAGCCTTTTTATACTTCTCCCAAAGTAGTTTTTTAGTTGGGAATTCATTGGGAACAGTTGGGCCACGGGCACTAACAGGTGATCAACAGGTAAAACCCACGATCTCCACCCGAAATTAAGGAGATTTATTTTTTTTAAGTGTTTTAAGACATATACGCAGGTTGGGTATACACAGACCCACGTACACACGCGTTTAGCTCAGGGCAATGTCGTGTATAGGGAATAAAACATTGTTTTTTAAATTTTGGACCAAGTCTGGAAGGAGGGGTTGCCCTGGGCCATGAGTGCAACATCACAAACCTCAAGAGTGAGATTTGGAGCTATAACAGATGCCCCCTAATATATGAGGTCAGAAGGGGTACATGATGGCCGAAATATATTAAGCAAGTACATGGAAAGGAAATCTATCAAAAACTGAGAAGGACTTCACTAGAGTTCAGCCTACCAAGCCACAAAAGGAGATCAAAAAGAAACACTGTCTGAGGCGGGCATACCCATGCTCAGAGAAAGTAAAGCATGTCTGCATATCAAGTACAAGCGGATCCACTAAGTATACAAGTATAAAGAACTGGAAAATACATAATGGATCATCTGATCATGATCGAACAAGTACATGTCTGAATATCACATATAAAAATGTCAATGATGCTGAAGAATGAATCGGATCACTGATATCAAAGACTGATCACAAAAGGTACCAACTGAACATGATGGAATAGGATGGTACTACACTGCAAACTCAGGTGCCAGCATATAGAATGTCGCCATGAATGACTACAACATATAAGGTGGGGTGGTATCAACTAGCAGCAACAGGAGCAATTGTTAAGTGAACCAATGAATGTTGATGCAACCTGAGGTCTTCACCGACCGTCGTGGTACATTTCTGCACTATGGGAATAAATGATCTGAAATCGACCATGTGAGAAATTGTTTGATTACCCTCATTGATGTATACCGTTAACAAACGCGAGACTACTCACCGATAATGATAATGAGCATCAAGGTACCCAGTACAATCTAACAAGTGTGAATAGATGAGCTGGAGTCGAACACCTGTAAGAATCTATCGATCAGGAGATAATGATGGTTTCCCACTATCGATAGCGAAGGATCTACTACTAATGACTGCAAACCCCAAGGTACTACCAAATGGACTCTAGATCTCTGCCCCAGAGTAATGAGTCGTAGTCGATGGGGAAAGATCCATTAGAAGGAAGGCATTAAGGCATCCTTCATCAATCTAGCGCGAGTGTAACCCGTAGGCCAATAATGTGGCAGGAATTAGACGAAAAAGATGTAGTAACCCGACCGAAGTACGTTTCCAGCGTACACAAGATGTGGCTAGCGCACGACAGGAACCCTTTGAACCAACCAATAATGAAAGCTGACACAGAGGCGAGGTATCCACCAATAGGGTCAAATGGAAACCAAGGTACTACACGAATCCCAATGTGTGATAATGTAAGCTGATGTCGAACACAAGGGAAACCACTCAGTCAAAGACCCATGATACTGATCGATGCTGAGCACAAGCTGACCTATCAATAATGAAAATAGGGCCAGGGTGTAGCTCTAGGCCTGTCCTAAGAGCAAGATGTTGTCGTCGATAAGGACAAGACCCGCTAGCAAGAAGTCAATGGGGACCTTCTCAAACTGGCATGAGTAAAGGACCAATATAGCTGACGTGATGATAGACATGATACTGACAACCAGGGATGGCCGACTGAAAAATGAGTCAAGAGATACCGCAGATAGGCCGACTCAGGCTAACTTCCCTTGAACAAAAGCATGACTCAATGTGGCTACGTGGCAGCATATGATGATTCTGTATAAGCTCGTTGTGCAGGAGGCACGAACAAACCCTCCATATGATTGGAAGAGATAAGAAATCGGGGGAGAACTGACTCAATAACAAGGTTAAGGCATGGCTAAGTCAAACTAAATCTCACCCAAACAGAGGAGAATTTGCTTTGAGTGCTTTGTTCAAGGGCGACACGACTGAATCTAGCTACCAACAATAAAAGGAAATATTGTCCCATTCCCGCTCTTTTTTGGAATATATATATTTTTTGTCTTTTTCTTTTAAGCTGGAAAAAGAATAAAAGAATGCTATAGTATAGTGGAAAGAACGAGTGTCGGTGAAACAGATGATCTAGTTCCTAGGATTGGAACATTCCTATGCTCAATGCAGGGAGGTGAAAACTAGTCAATGACACTCAAAGGTGTGTTCCTTCCATGGGTCAAGGTGTGTCAAGTTGTAGAGGTTTAAAGGTGTGCAAGTTTGATTTTGCAGTCGTCATGGTCAAAAGTTGGCTTAAACATGAGTCCAAGTGAAGCCGGCTAAAGGCCAAAAGGTGCAAATGGTCAAAATGCAATGCAATAGTACAACTCAACACAAAGGAGCCTCTAGGGTATAAGGCCAGAACGAAAGCGAAGAAGAAAAGAGGAATGAATCTTCATCGCATAAGTCATGGTGGGACTACAGAGGACTCCCGAGCCTACTCAAATTAGAGCAGCATGGGCAACAAATGTCAGTGAGGTGCTAACTACGATGCCCATGTAAAGGATGGCTTCTACCATCGTGTCATGATTTAAAGAATTGGTGAGTGAAGGTGGTTTATGAACCATAACACGATGGGATCGACCCTATGGCAAGTGTATCGACAGATGGAGGCTAGTATGCATAATGCAACGGAAAAATGGCTTCCCTAACCTATATGCCAGTGAGAAAATGATACCTGCCATGACAGGTCAGCAATCATGGAACCCTCTCGAAACCATCGAAAAAACGTCCAAAATGCCCTGAAAGTCAAACCATTCTCGACATTCCAAGCTCCCAAGTTAAAATTTACATGAGGCTAAACAAAATAAAATTTTGAAAAAATTTTGCATTTTCAAAACCTATAAAAGAGTTTTTGGACTGACCATTTTCACCATTTGAGTTTGAGAGCAGAGAAGTGGAGCAAAAGAAGCAAGTTTTCCAAATTCAACCATTCAGATTCTTCCAAAATCCCCAAGTAACTCTTATACTTGACTTGCAATCAATTGTGACTAGTTTTAGAATTTTTAATTTATGTTTTACCGTTAAATTTTTTGTTAAAAATTTCACCGCGGCGTATACGCGGGTTGGAAATGTGAAACCCGCGTACACGCAGGCCCTACATGTGACTGTGTGCAAAGGGACCCGCATATACGCCGCGAACATTTCAAACAAAAAACTAATGGTTGAAAATCATTTTTTCTTCAGGATGCCGGTCACTTGGCGAGAAAGAGAGCATACCGCAGTGGATGATGAGGTCATGAATGATCCCAATGCTTTGGATGCCTTACGAGGATGTGGTTTGCTAAAATTATTCAAATTGCCAAATATGAAAGCAAACACACGTCTGCTTGAGATTCTCATT
This sequence comes from Pinus tabuliformis, assembly GCA_031772625.1. Lineage (NCBI taxonomy): Eukaryota > Viridiplantae > Streptophyta > Pinopsida > Pinales > Pinaceae > Pinus > Pinus tabuliformis. Next base: position 378,962,367 of record CM062817.1, on the reverse strand, counting down.
GATTATTGGAGTTTCGATGATGATGCATTTATGATTGACCAAATGCCACTCAGGATAGAAGTGGACGACATTTATTTCATCACAGGCCTTTCCCGAAGGGGAGGGGTAGTACATTCCTGGGGCAGGACATGGGGTAGTCTCTCGATCGAGGACTACGTACATATCTATTGCCCGGGACATCCAAAAAAGGTTGGAATTCAGATTTCAATCACACATGTGGAGAGTTTATTGCTGAGGATAATCCTGTTCACCATAGCTAGAGTGAACGGATCAACTTCTCTGCACCAGGCATCACGGCTGACCATGAGCTTGGCGGTAGACTGTCTCACCACCATGTTTGACTGGTGTACTCCTCTTCTGGCCAGCTTGAAAAGCCATCTCACTTCCATCAAGAGAGGGAAGACCAAAAACTTCGGATATGGGACTATTTTGTGTTCTTTCTTTTTTGAGAGGGTCCCTGCACTCCACCCTAGGGTAGCGGTTTCCATCAGCACCCCACGAGATCCACGCATGGGTAGGTGGGCTAACCTGATGAAACGTCTAGGAGGTGGGGACATCCCACGAACTGCATTTGACGATGACTTCTTTTCCTGGTGGGATCAATAGATCATCGCTATAGATGACTACCCTTATGCTGGGTTAGATTTTCGAGGAGATCCCGATCTAGTATTACCACCGACCGCAACATGGGGCGACATTGGTAAGTATTTTTTGATTTTATGATTTTTTTGGATTTTTCAAATATAATGATGAATTTTGAAAAATGTTTTTGATAGGATTCAAATGACTAATATGATGATCATGTTCCAAATATTGGGCCGGTACGATTAGATGATTTCCCACGGCACAGATGTCACGGTCGAGGGGCTGAAGAGGCAGCTGCAGACACAGAGCAACTACTTCACACCATCCAGCGGCACTTGGTGAGACTCACTCATGGAGTACCGATGGCGGCGGTAGAGGATCTTCCTGAGGATATGCAGCGTCATGTGGTTGGCATGCCATGTGACTGGGTCTGCACTTTTAGGCATGTGGCCAATGCGATAGCTTCCTACTTAGCCGCTCATCCTGAGCCGGGGCATTAGATGTACTAGACATGATTATGGGCATTTGAGTCCCAATTTTGTATATTTTTGGACAGACTTATGTACACTCAAGATGTTTTATGATATAAATATAAATATATATATATATATATATATATATATATATATATATATATATATATATATATATATAGATATACAATTCGAATTTTTGATGCTTGATTTTATTGTGATGAATGATTAATGTGCCAGTCTAATGCTTGATTAGCGATAGAATCAGCTAACCAATTATGAGATCTTGGAATGTGCAAATAATTAATATAAGTAAATGATCTTTGCAACAACCTCACCCTTAAATACTGGCAATATAAACATGGATCCCTTACCCGATAAATGTTATTCAATTGTGACACTATCAGTTGTGAATCAAGATAAACTACCAACGAGTCGATTCCGTGAGAAATTGCCTCGGATAGTAAATTAATGACGGCAGTATACTCAGCCATATTATTTGAAGCAGGACCAATGCATACTCCCCTTGATACCATCAACTGACTGTAGAACCTCTATTTTACACCTATTTGTCTACCATTTTCCTCCACTTTTCCTTATCTTTCCTTCACTTTTGCCTCATTTTCACCATAAAACCTCTCAGATCATTACATACAGTGTCAATAAGCATGATCAAGCAAGTTTTGCTAATGGATGACTATTTGTTTAGTTTTTGACTTACTTGCAGGAATCCCGCAGCTATCTGATGATCCCGCAGCTATCTGAAGATCCTGCAGCCTTTTTGTTAAATACTATGATCCACGTGTCGGTTTGCTAGATGGGCCACATGGGCACTCAGGTATCAGTGTGCTCGAGGTTCCTGTCCCTTTGTTCCAGCCATCCACGTCACTTTCACCCATGGTCAAAGCTGGTTTAGCCACGGTCAACTCAAGGTGGTTTAAATGGTGTTTGAGAGCTGTTTGGTCACGGCACCTTAAATGGTGATCTGTCTATGATCTACGGGTGGCAGAGGACGCAATCCAACAGGGGATTTATTATCCATGTCGACAAGAACCACTGAACTCGTCCACGCAACCGTGATGTGTCCAAGGACCATTAATACGCATACTGTTTTATTGTTTTTCTGTTAACTAGTTGTACGCGTAGGATAACTTAGAAGCTCCTATAAATTGATGCGTCTGCGTACGCTCAAAGAACTTTTGATTAGTTGTATTTTGCTGCACTCGTGTTGAATTTAGAAGCGTTTGAGAACTCTGTTTTCTAGTGCTATTCCAGCACTCTGTTTTTTAAACTTTTTGCAAATGGAGAAATCAATATAGCACTGTTTTGAAGTTTCCAGATCTTTGAGTTCTCTTGTGGCTGAATGAACAGAGGGCCCCTGCTCATCTCAGCCTTTGTAAAGTATTTCATGTGCAGCATTCCATTATTTTCTCATTTGTTTCCTTAAGCATGTATAGTTTTATTTACTTGTTTTCCTTTATTTTCAGCTGATCAGTGTTATTTCTTTGCAGGTTTCTTTTAGCCCGGGATTTATTTTTATATGTGTTGTGTTTGCTTTACAGCTAATGGTATTTGAAGTTGACAATTCAAGTGCTGCCTTTGTCTTTATAGTTAGTTTTTAATCTTATTTCTCAAAGAGCTGTTAACATACATGAATGATCTTCATCATAAACTACTATCTTTTAAGATCAAAATATCACTAACTTGCAGCTTGTTTGGGTGCTTTTTGGACTGTTCTTAAGCTACTTTCTTTCCGTACTTTACACAGTACATGTGCTTTGAAGTATTGAGTTAGAAAGAGTAAATCATTACCACTAGTCTTTAAAGTAGAAGTTTTTGATTTTAAAGTGCTTCCTAGACTATTTCCTCACTACTTTCTAATCATGCTTTCCATAGTACATATGGCTGAAGTAGAGAATTAGAAATAGCAAATTATTATCATTAGTCTTTCAAGCATATTTTTCTCACTTTTATAATTCCACTTAAGCTACTTTCTTTCCGTGCTTTACACAGTACATGTGCTTTGAGGCATCGAGATAGAGAGAGATAATCTTTATTCTTGGGTTTTAAAAGTGATTTTCTTTTTCTTTTATTAGCAGCAACTTGAACGGTGTCTAGTGCCATTGGTAGTGGTCATTTGCTTTCAAGTTTATTTCAAGTCATTTCAATTTCATTTATTCATTCCAAGCATTTCCTTTCAAGCAAATAGTTAGAGATCACTCAACACACACTTCCACCCATTTAGAATTCACTCTACACACACACCATCACTCACTTGTTTATAAATTCTCATTCCATCTAGGAACATAATTAAACCGCAACAACACCCCCAACGATAAGAAAAACTCTAAGAGGATACTTAAGTACATATAGTACACCTTCACTTCATCAGCTTACGAGCCCCGGGTTGACAATAAATACTAGCAATTTAGATAACACTAAATTGACTAAACATTTTGGCGCCATTGCCGGGGAAGTGAAATTAAGTAGCCATATTCTTAGAAGGAAAAAAAATATAAAAAAAAAACAACAACTTCAAGAAAAGAAGTTAATAACCTATCTAAGTATGCTCTCCTCTTGCACTTTGAAGTGATCTGGAGGATCAGAAAGGAAAAAGTTATTAATCTAATAGTTTCTTGAGTATGCTCTCTTCTTGCACCTAGAGTGAACTGGAAGATTAGAAAAAGAACTATTTAACTTGACTTGAGGATAAAATAAAAATGACATGCATAGAGCTAGAGATTCTAGGGGAAGGTTTTTAGCTAGAGCTCGAAGTTCAATTTTTACAAGTCCATCTGCTTCAAGAGATAGACAAGAGATACCTCCCTTATCTCCAACCGAAACTCCTAGTCCTGATATTCAAGAACCAAGAGTTGACTCTCCTATACCTTCTATTGAGTTTGAACTAGGAAGAGACTCTTCTCTTTCTCCTACCAGACAACCAATTGTAATTGAGGAAATAGACTCACCTGAAGAGGAAGGAGAAATCTCTTCTCATTCACCCTTTGTAGAAGAACCAGAAGATTTTGAAATCCCTAGGAGAATCATCATGGCAGAAGAAGAAGGAGGAGGTAGAGGTAGAGGAGGAGGAGGAAATAACAATAACAATGGAGGAGGTAGAGGTCCCATTGGAGGAAATAGAGATGGGGATAACACATTTGGGTTTCCCATTGTTGATGAGGACTCCCGAGCCACCATGAAAAACATATCACCATCTGTTCTCCCAAACTTTCATGGATTAAGAACTGAGGACCCTGAAACATTCTTGTTTGAATTTGAAGTTGTGTGTCGAACTTATGACTATCTGGATGATACTCAGAAACTCAAACTGTTCCCATCAACGTTAAAGGATCAAGCTTTGAAATGGTTCATGGGGTTACTTACTCAGTCCATTAGGACCTGGGATGAAATGAAACAAACCTTTTTGGATAGGTATTTGGACTATTGTATGCCTACTAATCATAAGGATGAGGTTTTTAAAATGATGCAAAAAGAAGATGAGATCTTAGAAGATTTACTTGAGAGATTTCAATATAATTTAAAAAGAGCAAAAATGAGCACCTTGGATGAAGAGACCTTAAAAGCCCTCTTATTAAAAGCCATTAGGGATGAGTGGATAGATATCTTAAACATGATGGGGAAAGGGGATATTTCTCAACTTCCTCTCAGTGATATAGCAGAACTATGTACCCATCTCTCAAGAGGCAAATCAAAAACTCAAAAAGGGCCTAGAGATCCTTCTCTCCTTAGGGCAAATAAATCTGCAACAGGATCAGTGAGTAGGGCTGAAATCGGTAATATGCTAGATGAATTTAAAACTGACATCTTAGGGAGTCTTAGTGAACAAATTGATACCCTTAAGATTCAGAATAAACAAAAGGCAGAAGCCGAGGCTATGACCATTTTTTGCCCGAAGTGTAGAAAGAAGCATGCTTTAAGGGAATGTCCCTTGGAAGCACAAGTTGTGGAAACCTGTGTAATTTGCTCAGAAACCCATGAGACCAAGGAATGTCCTTCAATCCCTTGCCTCAAAGCAGTCTTTCAAGAAGATCCAAGTACGCTTGAATCTCTTTGTTTTGTTGCAAGGAAACCTTGGCAGGGGCAGCAAAATCAAGGGTTTAACAACTCTATGAATTTCCAGCCCCCACCAAATTGGAATCCTTGGCAACAACCTTGGTCACAACCACAAAATCCTTTCCAAGCATGGTTGCAAAGCATGCAAATGCAAAATCCTTATGGGAGATTTGCCCAATTCTATCAATATCCTCAATCCTTTCAGAATCAGCAAGCTCCCCAACTTCCAAATCAAGGTCAACAATTGTCATTACCATTCCCTCAACAACAACCTCCTCCACAAAATCAAAATTCTCAACTCTTGTTACAATCTCAGCAGAGGCCAAATCAACTTCCCTCTCAACCTCAACCAAACCCCAATAATAGGAATCCTCAAAATGCTTATGTGATGGAAGGTCAACCACTTATGGAAGGTCAACCATTCCCTACCTATATGGTTGTCCCTCTCAATGAGGTCCAACTCAGATCAGGTAGAATCTTAGACCAACCTTCTACAAGTACTCAACAACCAAGCATTTCTGAGGAAGAATCTCTCAAAGCCAATAAAGGTTCTGAAGTATCCCTTCAAAACCCAAGCATTAAAGAAAAAGAAAAAGAATCAACTCCCTTAGTAGAGCAACCTACATCTTCAGCTATTCCTCCTTTTCCTGAAAGATTGCAAATTGATAAAGGAGTGGAGAAGCAGATTTGGTTGCCTGACTATAGCTTTCTAGATGAATTGAAAAATGTCTGTATCAAGATCCCCTTGTTAACAGCCATTAAGGAGATTCCCATTCTAGCAAAGACAATAAAGGAGATGAGTTTGAAAAAAACAATAAAAAGAACCAGAGACACAAAAAGGATACATCTAGTTGGAAAAATTGCAGACATTATGATGGGTAAAATTACCATGCAAAAATATGTAGATCCCGGTAGCCCTATTGTTAAAACTCATATTAATGGGGTTGAAATCCCAAATACTTTGATTGACTTAGGAGCCGCTATCAACATTATGAGTAGACAGACCATGGATCAGTTAAAACTTCCTAATCTTCTCTTTACACCTACTTTGCTGCAACTTGCAGACAGATCAATCATTAAACCTGATGGTGTATTGGAAGACATTCCAGTCTCACTAGACTCTTGGGAGTATCCAGTTGATTTTATGATTTTAACTCCCAAGAACAATCTAGGAGGACATCCTCTTATTTTAGGAAGACCTTGGCTGGCCACAGCTGATGCTTTCATAAGTTGTAGGTCGGGAGACATGTATATATCAGATGGTAATTCTACCAAGAAATTCAACTTGTATCCTCCCGCAAAGGCAATAACGGAAATAGGAGAAGATGAGTGGATTAATGATGAGGAAACTCTTCAACCTGTTCTAACCATCTCTGAAATCAGTGAGGACAGTCAAATTCTAAATACATTAGAAAATTTTGAGGCACCTTTAGAATATGACTCTTCACAATTCCAGTTAGATGCAGATATTGAATATCTCTCCTCTAGACAAATGTCTCTCTTCTCAATGGAAGAGTTTGGTAGTTCTACAGTTGAAATCTTTCCAGGAAAAACATTAAACATTAACAAAAACTTGGAAAGACTACAACAAGAAGAATTAACTAAACTGTTGCAAAAACATTCCACTGCCTTTGCATGGGAATATATCGACATGAAAGGAATCAACCCTAAGACTTGTATTCATCATATTTACATTGAAGAAAACAGCAGACCTATTAGGCAGCCACAAAGACGGATGAATCCAAATCTTAGGGAAATTGTGAAAGAAGAACATCAGAAATTGCTCAAGGTAAACTTCATTTACCCCATTTCAGATAGCCAATGGGTTTCTCCCTTGGTTATAGTGCCCAAAAAGAATGGTAAATGGAGAGTTTGCATTGACTATCGAGAATTGAACAAGGCAACCTTAAAGGATCATTTTCCTCTACCTTTTATTGATCAGGTATTAGACACTTTAGCAGGTAAAAAGTATTTCTCATTCTTGGATGGTTTTAGTGGTTACAATCAGATTCAGGTAGCACCTGAAGATCAAGACAAAACCACCTTTACTTGTCCTTGGGGGACTTTTGCCTATCGAGTACTCCCTTTTGGTTTATGCAATGCACCAGCCACATTTCAAAGGGCTGTACTAGGAATTTTCTCAGATCTGATTCATGATTGTGTAGAGGTTTACATGGACGATTTCATAGTCTATGGTAATACATTTGAAGAAGCTTTGGCAAATTTGGAAAAAGTACTGGTAAGATGTAAGGAAACAAATCTTTCTTTAAGTCATGAAAAGTGTTTTATGATGTTTACTGAAGGGATTGTTTTAGGACATCATATTTCAGGAGATGGAATCAAAGTTGATAGATCTAAAGTAGAAGTCATCTCTAAGTTACCTGTTCCAAATTGCCAAAGAGATGTTAGAAGTTTTCTTGGGTTTACTAGTTATTACAGAAGATTTATTGAAAACTTCACGAAGATAGCATCCCCTCTTTTCAAATTACTTACCAAAGATTGTGAATTTAAGTGGGATCCTGAATGTCAATCTGCCTTTGAAGCTTTAAAGTCTAGAATATCTGAAGCACCCATTTTAAGGGGTCCAAATTGGAAACTCCCTTTCCACATTTCTACCGATGCTTCAGATACAGCTTTAGGAGCTGTTTTGGGACAAAAGGATTTGATCCCTTATGCCATTTATTACACGAGTAAGAATTTGACTCCTACTGAGTTAAATTATACTGTTACTGAAAAGGAGTTTCTAGCCGTTGTTCATGCTATAAACAAGTTTAGACACTATATAACCGGTTATGAAACCTTTGTCCACACTGATCACTCTGCCATTAGATACCTCATGAACAAACCAGTCACTAATGGTAGAGTTACAAGATGGCTTTTGCTTTTACAAGAATTCAACATAACTGTGTTAGATCGACCAGGTAAGCAGAACACAGTAGCTGACTTCTTGTCCAGAATCCAAAACACTAATGAGGACTCTCCGGTAGAGGACAAATTTCCAGATGAGTATTTGTTTGCAGTAACTACCAAAACCCCTTGGTATGCTGATATTGCTAATTATTTAGTTACTGGAAAATTACCTTTACATTTATTTCCTAATGAGAAAAGGAAAATCATTCAGGATAGTTCACTTTATTCTTGGATTTCTAATGAATTGTTCAGAACAGGGCCAGATTTGATGATCAGAAGATGTGTACGAGAGGATGAGATGCCTGACATCCTTAAAGCATGTCATGACGAACCTTGTGGCGGACATTTTTCTGATAAAAGGACTGCCTATAAAATCCTTTCATCAGGATATTATTGGCCTTCTCTCTTTAAGGATGCAAAGCAATATGTTAAAAGGTGTGACAGTTGTCAGAGAACTAGGAGACCAACTCTTTCAAATGAAATGCCACTACAGCCATAGGTATGCATCGAACCTTTCGAGAAATGGGCTCTAGATTTTGTTGGACCAATTAATCCGCCATCCAAGCAAAATAGATATATACTGGTTTGTACTGATTATGTTACCAAGTGGGTAGAAGCTATAGCATTAACTTCTGCTACTGAAAATTCAGTTGTTCAATTTCTTTTCAAGGATATTTTCACTCGTTTTGGTGTCCCAAGAGAAATTGTAACAGATCAGGGAAGCCAGTTTACATCAAGGATGGTGGAAAAGCTGATGGAGGAATATAAGATTAAGCATAGAACATCTACTCCATACCATCCGCAAGCGAATGGTCAAGTAGAATCTACAAATAAAGTTCTTGAAAGCATCATCACAAAGACTGTTCATCTTCATAGAAGAGATTGGGCAGAAAGGCTTCCTGAAGCCTTATGGGCCTATAGAACTACATGGAGGAACACTACAGGACATTCTCCCTATGAACTTGTTTATGGGAAGGAAGTCCTGTTCCCCATTGAGTTCCAAATCAAGACCTTCAAGACAGCAGTTCAATTGGGGATGAGCTTAACAGAAGCCCAGAAGCACAGAATGGACCAGTTAAATGAACTAGATGAAATGAGACAAGATGCAATTCTAAGAACCGATCTAGTTCAGCACCAAAGAAGCAAATGGCATGATCGACATATCAAAGAAAAGAAGTTTCAAAAGGGTGATTGGGCACTCTTGTTTGATTCAAAATTTAAAGACTTCAAAGGAAAATTTCAAACTCATTGGCTTGGGCCATATGAGATTGATGAAGTCTTTAACAATGGAGCAGTTAGAGTGAAGACTATTGATGAACTTCAAACTCCCTTTATTGTGAATGGCCACCGGTTAAAAGTCTATCACAAGCCACTCTCAAGAGAGGAGTTTGTTAAGTTATTCCAAGGCGATTCTGAAATGAGGTTGGTGGAGAAGAATTCTTCTCCTCCATCAGCCTAATCTCTGTTTCTTTCAATTTCAATTTCAATTTCAATAAAAAAAAAAAAAAAAAAAAAAAAAAAAAAAAAAAAAAAAAAAGAGAAAAAAAAAATGAATAAATGTATGAACCTGAAAACCAATCTCTGATTGGCAGTCTCATGCAGAAAACATAAGGTGAAAATCAGGGTCACCTGACACCTCATGTTTTCCAAAAAATCTCTCTCTTTCTTTCATTTCCATTTTCATTTATTTCATCTCACCATTTTCTTTCATCTTACCATCTTCACTTCACCTCACTGCTTTTCACTCATTCATTCATTCATTCATTCATTCATTCCATTTCACTTCATTAATAAAGTTTTTTTTTAGGCAACTAAAGTATTTTATGCAGCTAGAAGACTTCATTACAGTTTCTGCAGCCATTTGACAATCCTGCAGCCGATTAGCTTTCCTGCAGCGTTCTATACCTGCACAAGAAACACAGTTTGTCTGAAGAAAATATTTACAGTTCAAAATCATCAAAGACAAGGAGAAAAGATCATGTGCTAGCAATAAAGTTAACAAAAGGTTAGTAAATCATCAGAAGCCAAATCAAATGTGATCCGAGGTATGTTCAAAACTCTAAACCTATGGTTGTTTCATTATGCGAACTTTCTGGGTTATGTTTTGTTGGCCACTAAACGTAATGATTACCCATTTTCTTTTTCCCATGCGACTACAAATCTCCGAATCCTCCACGTCTACCAGCTCATAATAACCACGATTTTTGAAATTACATGTGGCTGTTTCGGTCATTAAGGTCCTGTACCCTAATGACGTAACCTACCGCATTACGTCTCTCAGCTCTCGTTCCGCAGCCATGTGTCACTCCACATCCGAAATTGGAGAATGTAGCCGTTCCGTTCGTCATTTCAAAACCCTCTATGTTCATAACACCCTATTCCTCGCCATTATCTCCCTTGTTTCGTTTTCACTCACTACGATTACCTCCATAAACCATCCTCTGTTTTCCCTCTGCCGTATAGCCGTAAACCTGTAATACAGTCGTATTACGACTGTTAGTCACTATTTTTACCGTGTCCACGCTAATTCCACCGCTTAACTCTAAATTCAAGCCGTGAATTCCCGGTGTCTGAGACTGTTTATGCACCGTATACCCTCTGTTCCACAGAGTCTGAACAGAGACCGAGAAGTTACTGTGTGAAGTTACGGAGTTACTGTGTAAGGTCACCATCAAATTTGTGTTTAAACAAAGCTGAAGAGTCGATGGGAAAGCTTCTGAGGGCTGAACCGGAAGGTTCGAAATTCTTGGAGGCATATCCACAGGTTGAGGAGGCACTACAAAAAGCCAATTGGTTACAATGTATCAGAAAGTTTAAGGGCTACCATAAAGAAGTAACCAAAGCCTTTGCAAGATCGTTTACGGATAAGGACAGCCAGGCAAAGGTGGGAGATTTAACAGTTACAGTCAGCGAAGGAAGCATAGCAAGGGCTACCTCTCTTCCACAAACCGGTGAACGTTGGTTCAAAAACCGGGCAGTCTAGGATCAACAATGGAAGCGGATTTTTAAAAACCCAGGTATGGACACAAGTGTTTTTACCAAAGGCATCCCAATTTCCCATGTTAAAGAAGAATGGAAAATTCTATTGTTATTAGTACAAAAGTTTTTCACCTGTGAAGGGAGATTTGGAGTGTTGTATGTCTATCATGGTAAAATTATGCTGCAGTTTCAAGGAGAACATGATATAAACCTTCCTTATTTCCTATTTCGAAGCCTTAGGAAAATGTGTTCCATGGCTCAACGAAATCCACGAAATGTAGAAGCTTACCTCTGTCACCATGGTCTTGTAAAGTTATTGATAGAAGAACAGTTAAAAGAAAAACAAGACACATGGGAAAAATTCCTTGTAAGGAATCATTTTGCAGAGCCTGGAGAGTCTTCTATACCTAGAAAGAGCAGAAGGAAGAGAAGGGAAAGTATCTCTGAGACTGATGTCTTAGAAGGACAAACTGTAGAAGAAATAGAAGTCCATCATCCTGAACCTGAGATTGAACCCACTGAAGACAGTGCTCAAGAGGTCATCTCGGAAACCCTCGCTGAACTTGCTAAGGAAGCTGCCAAAAAGAAAAGAGAGGACAAAAAGAAACAAAAACAAGATAAGGGGAAATCCATAATCCGAGAAACTGACCAGACCCCAGAGCATTCTAGTGGTGAAGAAAGAGATAACCAGCCTTTAGCACAGAGGATAACTAAACTCCATGAGAAAACTGCCCTCTCTGAGAAAGTAAAAGCTCAAAAACCAAAGGAAAAGGCACAAAAAGAAACACATAGTGCTGCCACTGTAAGAAGGAGTAGTAGATTGCAGAATAAAAGGAAAGCCACGAGGACACTCTTCATTGATCTTAGCACACCTGAGAAGGGTGCTACACAAGCAGACCTTGAGGATAGTCCATCATCACGTGAGGCAGCTACTCCTCCAAGAGAAGACAGTCCATTTCAGCCGGAGTTTGAAACTGAAATTGAACATGAATATAGTCCAAGGAAGTCACCAATTGTTGACCCAATTCAACAAGAGGTGTACAACTATTATGAGACATTAGAGCAAAACACTGCTGGCCCAAGTAATGTCATACCTCATGAGCAGCAAATAGATTTACTTAGACAAGAAATCTATGAACTGGAAGTGCTGAACCGTCACATTAAACAGAGAAATGAAGAAATGAAGCAGCAAGCTGATATTGCCAAGGCAATCCAAGATAATACCTATCTTCACATGAGCATGTGGCAGAAGAAACATAACAGACTCAAGAAGAGATGCAGAAGGCTGAATAGAGCCTTAATTAATTTGAAATTCAGATGCATGTTCAAGAGGCCAAAGGTTAATGTTTCTACACAAAGGAAGAGAAGGAGGTTGGATGTCCTAGCTGAGGCATCCCAGCAGATGGACTGAATTGTGTTTTCATTGCATGAGGACATGCAATACCCTCGGAGTGGGGGTATGTAGAACCTCTATTTTACACCTATTTGTCTACCATTTTCCTCCACTTTTCCTTATCTTTCCTTCACTTTTGCCTCATTTTCACCATAAAACCTCTCAGATCATTACATACAGTGTCAATAAGCATGATCAAGCAAGTTTTGCTAATGGATGACTATTTGTTTAGTTTTTGACTTACTTGCAGGAATCCCGCAGCTATCTGATGATCCCGCAGCTATCTGAAGATCCTGCAGCCTTTTTGTTAAATACTATGATCCACGTGTCGGTTTGCTAGATGGGCCACATGGGCACTCAGGTATCAGTGTGCTCGAGGTTCCTGTCCCTTTGTTCCAGCCATCCACGTCACTTTCACCCATGGTCAAAGCTGGTTTAGCCACGGTCAACTCAAGGTGGTTTAAACGGTGTTTGAGAGCTGTTTGGTCACGGCACCTTAAATGGTGATCTGTCTATGATCTACGGGTGGCAGAGGACGCAATCCAACAGGGGATTTATTATCCATGTCGACAAGAACCACTGAACTCGTCCACGCAACCGTGATGTGTCCAAGGACCATTAATACGCATACTGTTTTATTGTTTTTCTGTTAACTAGTTGTACGCGTAGGATAACTTAGAAGCTCCTATAAATTGATGCGTCTGCGTACACTCAAAGAACTTTTGATTAGTTGTATTTTGCTGCACTCGTGTTGAATTTAGAAGCGTTTGAGAACTCTGTTTTCTAGTGCTATTCCAGCACTCTGTCTTGTAAACTTTTTGCAAATGGAGAAATCAATATAGCACTGTTTTGAAGTTTCCAGATCTTTGAGTTCTCTTGTGGCTGAATGAACAGAGGGCCCCTGCTCATCTCAGCCTTTGTAAAGTATTTCATGTGCAGCATTCCATTATTTTCTCATTTGTTTCCTTAAGCATGTATAGTTTTATTTACTTGTTTTCCTTTATTTTCAGCTGATCAGTGTTATTTCTTTGCAGGTTTCTTTTAGCCCGGGATTTATTTTTATATGTGTTGTGTTTGCTTTACAGCTAATGGTATTTGAAGTTGACAATTCAAGTGCTGCCTTTGTCTTTATAGTTAGTTTTTAATCTTATTTCTCAAAGAGCTGTTAACATACATGAATGATCTTCATCATAAACTACTATCTTTTAAGATCAAAATATCACTAACTTGCAGCTTGTTTGGGTGCTTTTTGGACTGTTCTTAAGCTACTTTCTTTCCGTACTTTACACAGTACATGTGCTTTGAAGTATTGAGTTAGAAAGAGTAAATCATTACCACTAGTCTTTAAAGTAGAAGTTTTTGATTTTAAAGTGCTTCCTAGACTATTTCCTCACTACTTTCTAATCATGCTTTCCATAGTACATATGGCTGAAGTAGAGAATTAGAAATAGCAAATTATTATCATTAGTCTTTCAAGCATATTTTTCTCACTTTTATAATTCCACTTAAGCTACTTTCTTTCCGTGCTTTACATAGTACATGTGCTTTGAGGCATCGAGATAGAGAGAGATAATCTTTATTCTTGGGTTTTAAAAGTGATTTTCTTTTTCTTTTATTAGCAGCAACTTGAACGGTGTCTAGTGCCATTGGTAGTGGTCATTTGCTTTCAAGTTTATTTCAAGTCATTTCAATTTCATTTATTCATTCCAAGCATTTCCTTTCAAGCAAATAGTTAGAGATCACTCAACACACACTTCCACCCATTTAGAATTCACTCTACACACACACCATCACTCACTTGTTTATAAATTCTCATTCCATCTAGGAACATAATTAAACCGCAACAACACCCCCAACGATAAGAAAAACTCTAAGAGGATACTTAAGTACATATAGTACACCTTCACTTCATCAGCTTACGAGCCCCGGGTTGACAATAAATACTAGCAATTTAGATAACACTAAATTGACTAAACACTGACCAGTTGGATAATAGAGTACCCAAGCTGTGGAAGCAAGGTTCCGAGTGTGCCGACTAGCACCATCGGCGAATCCAAAATAAACCAAGTCATCCATCAACACCTGCCATAGTAGACCAAAAAGTGCTGATATCAAAAAACTCTCGATGAGATATGTACAAATATACATAATGTACAAAGAAGCCATTGCCTAGTTACTACTTAAGAAAAGTATTTCTTGAGGTAGAGCCCATTTCGGGGCTCCACCAACTTGTTTCCCTCAAAATCGATTAACTCATACGAACCTTTTTCTAAAATTCGTTTAATAATGAAGGGACTGTACCACATAGGCTTAAAATTGCCTGCCCCCAAGGTGTCCTTATCTTGGTCATAGACCAAGACAAGGTCACCTTCAGAAAAGACTCGAGGACGGACAACTTTATCATACTGCATTTTAACCCTTTTCTTATGAGCCTCATTCATCATGGCAGCATCTTGACGTTGCTCATCGAGATGTTCCAAATGAAGGAGGCGCTCTTCGAGACTAGAAGTCTCTGGAAGGAGCTCAACAACTAACTTAAGAGATGGAATTTCACATTCGATAGGAAAGATAGATTCCATCCCATAAACTAACTGAAAAGGTGTAAAACCAGTAGCAGTCTTCACGGAGGTTCGGTATGCCCAAAGAGCCGGATACAACATAAGATGCCAATTGGACCGATTTTTGTCGATTGTCCATTGCAGGATCGTCTTAAGAGTTTTGTTGACTGCCTCGACCTATCCATTGGCCTGAGGATAATAAGGAGACGAATGTTCCTGCCGGAAACCCAATTTAAGAGCCAATTCGAACATTAGTTGATTCTGGAAATGACTGCCATGGTCAGTGACAATCTCTCTTAGGATACCGAATCTTGAGATAATCTGATTAAAAAGGAACAATGTTGCCATTTCACTATCATTTTTATAAGTGGGCATGGCCTCGGCCCACTTTGTAAAGTAGTCTACAGCCACGATAATGTACTTGTGATTTGCCGCTGAAGGCGGATTACAAGTTGTAAAATCAATACCCCACTTAGTAAAAGGACCGACAGTGACAACGGGAAAAAGAGGAGCTGGATGTGCGCGCATCTTTCGAGTATAGATTTGACAGGGGTGATAGCGTTTGACCGCTTCAACACAGTCTTTAAAGAGCAAAGGCCAAAAATAGTTGGCACACAAGATACACTAGGCTGTAGCAAGCCCTGATAGATGACCACCACAAGCTCCACTGTGGCAGTCATTGAGCACTGACTCTGCTTCCTCTAAGGTTAAACAGCGCCGAAGGATTGAATCAACCCCTTGACGATATAATGTATCACTTATAATAACATAGTTCTTGGCTAGGTGACGTAATTTCTGGCGTTCATCCTTAGAGAAAGTAGAGGGAAAATTCGAAGTTTGGAGATAGACAATGATATCTCCATACCAAGGGTCGAGTGAAGAGATGAGGAATAAATGCTCGTCGGGAAAACTTTCCTCTTAAATAGTATCCTCTCCACAAGGCAGCTTGGAAATTAGCTCGGCAAAAACCATGGATTTCTTAGACTTGGCGGACAAGAACTCGAGATCAAATTCCTGTAAAATGACTATCGATCGGTTATATTTTCCCCCAATCACTCGCATACTGAGGACAAATTGAAATGGATTGACCGCCGCTAAGAAATATTTTTTGCATAGAAAGATATAATGACGGAGCCGTTGGACAGCATGGACAGCTGCCAAAGCCAACTTCTCTATCGGAGAATAGTGAAGTTCAGGACCTATTAAGCCTTGGCTCAAATAATAAATCACATGCTCTGTGAGAGCATCATCTTCCTGAACGAGAACCATACCAATGGTTGATTATGCTGCGGTGAGATATAAAAGGAAGTCCCTACCATAATCCGATGGACTCAGAAGTGGGGCAGAGACTAATGCCTTTTTCAAAGCATCGAATGACCGTTGCGCAAAGTCGTCCCATACAAATGGAACTCCTTTGCGTAGCAAATGCATAAACCCTTTAGTGATCTCGGCATAGTTTGCTATAAACTGTCTTAGGAAATTAGCCTTCCCTTGAAGACTTTGAAGTTGTCGAATTGAGGATAGGGGAGGCAACTGAATTATTGCCTCAACCTTGAACGGATCAACCCGAATCCCTTCATTAGACACAATGAACCCTAATAACCAACCAGACATAACCACGAAAACGCACTTGTTGGGATTCAACTGGATTTTATAAAAACGACATCGCTCAAAAACCAATCGAAGGTGACTAGGGTGATTAGTTTTCTTTCGAGAATGAGCAGCGAGATCGTCCAAGTATGCTTCGATGATATGCTTAATGTCATGGAAATCATATGACATGGCCCGCTGGAAATTGGCTCCAGCATTTCTAAGACAAAAAGGCATCTTTCTGTATGCAAAGGTACCCTAGGGACATATAAAAGCTATCTTATGTTGATCTTCAGGATGGATAGAGATCTGATTATACCTAGAAAAACCATCCATGAAGGAAAAAATCTCATTACCCGCACACTCGTCAATAATCTGATCGATGAATGGTGTGGGGTAATTATCTTTTGGACAAGCTTTGTTTAGGTCTCTAAAGTCGATGCATACTCTGATTTTTCCTTGCTTTTTGTCCACAGGGACTGGATTGGAAACCCAATCAGTAAGAGGAATAGGGTATATGAAACCTGCCTTGAGTAGCTTCTCTACTTCAACTTTAATGGCTGCTGCTTTCCTAGGATTAACCAGCTGAAGCCTTTGACGAACCGGTTTGGCGTTTTCATACGTCTTGTTCTCATGTTGAACTATAGATGGATCAATGCCATGCATTTCTTCATAAGACCAAGCGAATATGTCCTGAAATTCCTTGAAAAGGTCGGTGTAAACTTGAATTTCTTCAGGGGAACATTCAATTCCGATGAAGATATTCTCGATCACGTTAGGGTCCCTAGAGATGTTTATGGATATCGTTTTTGAAATCACCGACATATTACCTTCAGCACGAAAGTGTGCTGGAGCCAAAGGATTTGATATCGTACAAACATCACTAGTAAAGAGCTTGGAGAACCTAGATTCTACTTCCTGCAATGGAGGAAGAAAATATGAATGATGGTGTAAGTCTTCCCAAGGTCGATCTATACCCATCATTGCTTCTAGGATTGCTTCTTTAGAAGGTAAAACCATATCTAAGCAGTCCAGGGCGGAGGTAGAATCAAGGGTCCAGGCCGGGGCCATATCACCGTCTAGCTCCTCTTCAGAAAAAGGAGTAGAGTGGTCGTTTGCAGAGTTAATGATAGATTGATATCTAAGCTCAGCTACGGACATAGGGAATGCCATTCCATTAACTTGTCCTTCAGCTAATGTGGTCGTAGGTAAAGGCAAGGTCCAAGGGTCTAAAAAATAACGAGTTCGGAAGAACTCTTTTTGAGGAGACTCCTTGGATGATGAAACGACGTTGATTCTAGCGATAAGAGAGGGAAAATCAAAGGTACCCATCAATGAGGAATACATCCCAACTCTTAGATTCTGAGTAGGTGGACAAGTGTTATCCACTAAAGGAACAGTAGAGTCAGAGATTGCTTAAGAATCGACTGGACAATAATCCAACTGATCAACCTTAACGATTTTCCCTTCATGAGGAAAGCAAATGACACAAAACAGAGTCGAAACAACAGCGTCCATTTCATATACCCAATTCCTTCCTAGGAGGAGATTGTAGTCCTGGTTAGCATCAATGACTTCTACTTCAATATTGACCACCTTCCCCCCAACACATATGGGAAAGGTTGGGATAATCCCATGTGGCTTATGAGAATGCCCATCAAATGCAGTCAGGAGGGTAGGTGAAGGAATAGCCAAAGGCGATCAAATAGTCTTCCAGCATGACATCGACATGACGCATGTGGAAGCTCCTTCATCAATAACGGTACGAAATATATTAATTTTCCGATATGTAGACTTTATTTGGAAAGCCATATGATGAGGGAGTCGCTTTTTGACATTTAACATGTCGAAAGTGAGCACTAAAGAGTTAGTTGGATCAACTGCCCCAATCGTCGAAAGTAAAGCACTTCGTTGAGCTGGACACAACTGGAGAACCTCTAAAGCGGACATGGCACATGGACTCTGAGCCAGATCCTCAACGATGGAGTAATTCTGGGTGGCCCTAGCATTGGGATTAATAGTCGCGCATTTAGTGGAACCTTTCGGTATCCGCGGTATAGTCTCGATAGGGGGTCGCTCAATATGAAGGTCGGTATTTCCGGGAGCAGTTTTGTCCTTAGAAGTTCGGCTTCACCGTAATCACGCGATCGAGTGGGCACATGGACATTGGAACCCATCATGAAAACATTTGATGACTTTTCCCCTTCCTGGTTGCCCCCTGTGGAGGTTCCAGTGTTTGAACTCGCGCCAGCAAGAAGTTGTTGCCCTTGGGGAAAAGGGTTGGTTAACACAACTTGAGAACTAGAAGCCCCTTGCTGCTCTAGCAAGCACTGAGCGTCTTCAATCTTGGGGCAGAGATGAGTTAAATGGTCTCCACCGCATAACTTGCATGGAAACCTGAATTTCGTTTTTGACTCATTTCTACCACCACCAGCATTGTTGCTAGGATTATTTGCATCAGTCTTCCCATCTTGACTCTTTTTCTTACCTCATCCTTTCTTCTTCCCATTGGAATTTTGATTTCCTTTGGGGTTGGTAGATTGGACGACATTGACTGAAGAGGGTTCAGAAGGCGAAGTGTTAGACGATGTGACTTGGTTGTTAGGAGAAGTTTGCAAAGACAACTGCTGCAATTGGCTCAACAAGTTCACCGCATTGGTGTTTACCGATCCAACGATACCATCCGCATGGGGACCGGGATTCGACTTGGCTATATCAACCTTAGACCCAGGAGCATCTGGCAAGATTTTTTGTAGGATCCCAAACTGAGAGTAAATCAATTCTAATTGTTGGGCCCCAAAAATAGCTTGCTCCTCAGAACACACTTCGGACATGGCGACATCCTTAGAGATTTCAAGTTGTAAAGATTTCAAAAACCATTCGAGCCGGTATTCTGGAGGGATTTCAGCTTTAATGAGCCTCTTTCTCCATCTCCATTCCTGAGTATGGTCAGAAATGTGAGTTGTCACATTCTGAAGGAAATTGGCCAGAAGTTCAGTTCCGGAATCATAACGAATGAGCAACTGGAAATGGTTTAAGAAAATATTAGCTAAGTCAGCGAAAGATGTAAAGCTACCCCCTGGCAGCTCTATATACCACTTGGCTACATTACTAGTCAAGGTGCGTTGAAAAAGTCTCAACCTAATCGAGCCATCAATAAGGGATTTTGATGAGCACCACAAACGGAATGTGGTTACATGGTTGCCTAGGTCTTCACCACCCTTCCCTTCGAATTTTGGAATGTCTGAAGGCAGTTTGGTTGGGACCGGAGGCCAGGCCAGGTTGTATTTGATTAGATCGTTTGTTAATTTCGTGAGATCTGGCAAGTTCAAAGTTTCCAGAAAAGGAAACCTAGGAGGACCTTGGGGGTTCGACCCTGACTGAGCAGAGCTTCCAAAGTTCTGAAAGGATTGGCCTGGATTTTGAAAGGCACCAGGCTGCCCGAAGTATCCAGCAGAACTGGTTGAACCAAAAGGTAAGCCTTGTGATCCAACAAAACTCATAGCTTGACCAACTCCGGCCGTAAAACCTCCATAACCGATGAATCTTCCTCCTAAGGGATTATAAGGAGTGGATAACCCCTGATAAGGATTCCAAGCAGTAGCTAAGGGAGGAATACTTCGAAACGAACTAACTGTGGAGTATGGCCCATTCCCTTGTTGGCCGAAAAACAGATTCCTAGTTCCCATGCCACTAACCGCAGGGCTAGTCCAACCTTGGAAAGGATTGCTGCTTTGTCCTGTAGAAGAAAAAGGCATAGATCCTACTGTCAGGTTGGAATGTGGTATATGACCACTTCCAAAAGGAAGACCCTAGAATGAAGCCGATCCACCCATCATGGATGTGGAGGCACTAAACAGAACTGATGGAATACGCTGTGAATGGGTGCCAAATGGGAAGAATCCAGTACTAAAAGCATTGGCTTGGGAATTTCCACTCATAGAAGGAATGGAGGCAGACCCAACAAAAGATGTGCTAGCAAAAGACCCAAATAAAGATGGAGAGGGGATGGAGATAGTTCCTCCTCCTTGTACTGATGTTGGAGTCTCCATAGTTGTAGCACTTGTAGTAGAAGCCATGCTTCCAGTAGTGGTCATCGATGGTAAGTGCGTAGTGTGACTTGGACTTGACGGTCTATGTGTCGGAGTCCCAATGTATCGTAATACTTCTAGAGAGCTAGAAGGTAAGGGAGAATTAGGAGCCGCTAATGACTTTTGAAATTCTTCTACTTCTATGTTATCTGCCATCTGAAAGAGAACTCGAGAAAGAACTAGAGTGTCCCTCTCTTATTTTGTGGAAGTACCAAGCCTATTCTGAACACTAATGCCCCCGAGAGGAGGATCAATCCCCGATGCGTCAGCTACCATGGGATGAAACCCACCGGCAGTATTACCTCTATGCCTTCTAGGAGAAGGCTCTAAACTTGGTGGTGAAAGACCACGAAGTCTTCGAGACCGTCTAGGTGATCGGTCAGCCACTTTGAATTTTTTATTAAGATCTAGCTAAAGACTCAAAAAATTGAAAGCTAGGCCAACTAGGAGCACAGAGCACACACTAAAAAGTCCCTAAAAGATATCAGCCAGTCAAACAACTTTCG
Source organism: Pinus tabuliformis (assembly GCA_031772625.1). NCBI lineage: Eukaryota > Viridiplantae > Streptophyta > Pinopsida > Pinales > Pinaceae > Pinus > Pinus tabuliformis. The sequence continues at coordinate 378,941,208 of CM062817.1, read as the reverse complement.
AGTATTTCCACTCTGGGTGATGAGGACCAGACACCAAAATACAAGAAAGTGAAGTAAGGGGCCTTCCGAAGATAGTCTGGGATAATGACGGCCCAGTCCTATCAGCGAAGGTAACAGAGGAAGTTACACTGACCTCCTAACAACAGCCTGCACCAGTGCAAGCCCCCAAGCTTTGCAAGGGTGCCCTCCAGTAGTACCGTTGAGAGTGATACAATGTCGACCTCAGGTGCCACGGGATTCCCCTTCGCAGCCACCTATGTAGATCCCTAGGAGTAGCAACTAAGGTTACCAACTCGTATCAGAAGCCAGGCGGAACAGTCTTGAGGTTAGATCTGACAAGTAGGAGAGGGGGTATCTCTCTACCCTATCTTCAAGAACCCTCGTGCTTAACTGTTGTTGGGAAAAGTATCCAATACGGAATGACCCTATCCCACTCTAAGGGTGATAGTACCTCAGCAACAATCAAAGCAAAGCTATTCGAGATTACTTCTTTATGAGATGTAAGAGAGGGGAGAAAGAGATCCACTAACCGTTGTCTTTCGCTAATGATTGATCCAATCTTCTCTCTTTGCTGCTCGCTCCCAGCTCCTTGCTCTTTCACTGGCCCAGCTACACCAAGATCCTGCAAAATGGCAAGAGAGGGAAACTACAAGAAGCATACATTCATAATTGATTCAAGGATTAGAATAAATCAAATACACAAGTATAGCAATACACCATTGAGACACATGCATATAGAAGAACCTCAAATGCTTTATTAATGGAAGAAGTAAAGTTCAGGAAGTGATACAACCATAGAAGGCCCAATCCAGCATCACCTCCCAGCAGAAAGAAATCTCCTCTTCACCTCCTTCAAGAAAATCACCCAATAGTTCTATACTCAAACCAACAGCACTTCCTTACATTCACAAGATTCCAGCCCCCCTAGACCTCATGAGAGAGCTCTATATATAGGAGTTTTGGAGAAAGGATGAGTCAGCTTGTAGCTGGCATGAAGCTGACTAGTGTCCTCTCCCACTTCAGTTATTCTTCAATTCTTGAGTCCACTTGGAGGTTCTTGCTTCCACTTGGAGATCTAGACCCTCTTACTCATCACCAGTCGAATTCCTTGATCCAAGTGTCATTTTGGAAGCTTCCTGGGCATTGACACCTTGAGGAATGACTGTGCCACATGTCCCAACTCACCCAGCACAGGTAGCCTTCTTTGCAGTTGACATTCAGCGCAGGTAGACAGTGGGGCTCTTGACATTCAGTGCAGATGCTCAGTGGAGCAGTTGACATGATCCAGAATTAGCCTGTTTTTGAGTGTTTTCAGGTGGAGAACTGATATTTAGTGCTGTGGTTTGCTGACCTTGTTCCTCTAGGGGTAGGAACAACATGTTTAGGGACTTTGGATCCCTCAGATTATTGACATTTCATGCTTCATGCTGTAAGGCACAAAAATGTCTATAACAGTTGCCCCCTAAAGTATGAGGTCATTTATCGGGTGAAATGCTTTATCAGGAGGATCCGAAGTTCATTCAATCGTTGAGAGGTGACCTGTAATAAAATACAATACAATACATTATTTTTCATTTTGCTTTCATGATCTAGCTGAGGCGGGCATTCCCATGCTCAGCTTTATAAATTCATTTTGGTACATAGAACAGACGATCGTCTGATGATAGACTGATAATTCTTTGCTGAAATTATCATCCTTTGAGTAGGATGATCATCTGCTGCAATGATGTACATGTCAAATGTTTTATATTTCCTGAATATATATCGTAGCCCGGATGGATGAAACTAGATCCGGGGTCTTCAAACTCGTTCGATCTTCACTCTAAGTACAAGTCGATCCATGTGAGAATTGTGCTGAAGTCGAACATGGAAAGACATCGCTTGATTACCGGTCAATAATGTAAACCGTTAACAAGCGCGAGAGGAATCACCGATAATGATAATGACCCTTAAGGTACTGCAGTACAATTCACGTGGTGTGAATAAAGGAATTGGCGTCGAACACCACGCAAAATCTTCTGGTCGAAGGTCATTGATGTACACCTGTCGCCGGAAGTGAGAAACTTGCCATTGAGGCATGCAAGCTTCAAAGTACTGAAGGGGTTGTTCCTAGATCAACTTCTTGGATAATGAGCTGAAGTCGATAAGAAGCGATCCGTCAAAGGAGGGCCTTAATGAATCCCACATCAGTGACACGGAACGGAGCTAATGATTTTAGTGGAGGTGAAAAAAATCTGTGAAATATGATTCAGGGTGGCGATCATGGGTGGATGAAGGATAATGTATGGTAGTGGATGGGACACGGTTGACTCTTTCTGAACAACATCTCTTGAACACATAACGACACTGATGCGATGGATTGGTAGCATTACCCCAAATGTGGATGGTTTGGCGAAGACCATGGTGATGAGACCGGCGAATGAAACAACCCAACCCGATGTGATACGGAGGAAAAGTGTCATGTTCAAGAGCGACTTGCTACCATTAAAGCTTTGAGGTTCTCCCAATTTTTCCCCAGTCATTTCTAACCAGTACCTCTTTATTTTTGTCAAGCTTGAGGAGGATAACATATGCTTGTTTTATAACCTGCCCTTCGGGCAAGCCCATCGCTATGTTTTAACGAGCCTAGCGATAGGGAAACTCATTCTCGTCTAAAGACAAGTTTGTCGCTATTTAATCATTTTAACGAGTATAACGACAAGGAAAACTCGGTCCTTTTCATTTTTAGAGAGTCTGAAAAGGTACAGAAAGTTAACTCCAAAATTCCTTTTTCGTCATCTAATCCCTTAAGTCCGAAAAAGTATAAAACAATACAGAAGGGATGAGTTTTCGATAACTTTAACGAGCCGAATAAAACAAGCGTTCGACCTTTTTGTGTAATAATCCCTCAGGTCCAAAAAGATTAAAATCTAGAGGAGGGATAGCTCTTCCGGTCACTTTAACGAGCTGGAAGGCCAAAACTCAGCAAACTTTTCATATTTTACGAGTCAGATGAAAAGAGCTCAAAGAAGACTCGTCTTTTGAGGAACGAGTGATAAACAGGGATAGCAGCAGATTCCAGGTACAAGTTGGAATTTTCCAATCACGGCAGTGTCACAAGGATGGCTAAGTGAAATCACTCTTCGCAGCTGTTCCTCAAAATAGGTAAACAATCATATGGAGGTGAACGATTGGCCAAATGGAATGGAGGTGGCAGGTGCAAACACGACCAAGGCTTTTTATGGCTAATAAATTTACGATCACAGAGATTATTTACCGGGGTATGTTCATTTTTTTAATGAGCTTGAATGCTCAATCTTATGTTTATTTTTTAACGAGCATGAACTATGTGCTAAAACTGCTCGGATCTCGCTTTTCTATTTTTTAACGAGCATAAATTCCGCGGTAAAACTGCTCGATTATATGGTCAAATTTGATTTTTTACCATTACTGGCTTTTCTCTTTTCAAGTATAGTACTGCATTTTCAATTGCTGCAACAAACTTTGTTAGAAATGAATAATATTTGCATGAAAATGAGATTATAACCCTAATATTTCACTTTAAACTACGTAAAAAGCCATAAAAAGGTGTTTTTACCTCTCATTTACCATTTCATTTGCATTCGGTTTGTTGGAGCTCTAGAGGTGCCTCTTCCCCATTGATTTTCATCAGCTGATTCTGGGAGATTCTGCGGACGATTTTCAGTGCCGTCTGGACCAGGTAGGAGCTAAACCCTAGCTCTTTCTTTTCATGGTTTCATTATCTAGTTTCATGCCTATTTTTCAGTCTTTCTGGGCCTCAGGGGTTTTGCCAAATCGCCCTAACTTCAGCGCAGGTTCCCCTTTCGAAACCTGCGCTGAATGTCAAGCTGCCTTAAGGTAGCCTGACCTTCAGCGCAGGAGGGACACTCTCTACCTGCGTTGGGCTCAGAAAACTGAGTTTTCAGGTCATTTTTTGATGATTTTTCGCCAGTTTTTCATCAAAATCAGGAACTTACTCCTTCTTTGTTTGCTTTGCAGGGAATTTTGAACAACATGTCCCTTACATGGCGAGAACGAGAACATGAAGGGGAGGACATGATTGCCCTCCATGACCTGGTCACGGTGAACGCGCTGCGGAACTGTGGCCTGCTTAAGTTTTTCCGTATCTCTAGCATGAGAGCACAGATTACTTTACTGCAGTATATGCTTGATGCTTGGGATCCTGTTAACCAAGTATTCCAGATTAGGGGAAAGTCCATCCCCTTGACCATAGAGGACATGTACTTCTTGACTGGGTTGTCAAGACGAGGTGCCCCCATTTCCTTGTCAGGTACGGCCCGGGGGACCGATTCCACCAGAGATTATGTCCGCTAGTATTGCAGGGAAGGTTCTCAGCTGAGCAGAGACGGCAAGATTGTTATCCGTGAGATTACTGACAGGTCTCTCAGGTCCATTCTGTATACCATTGGTAGGATGGCGGGTAGCGCAGCTCTACATGTTGCCAACAGATCTTATATGCAGCACGCCCTGGAGTGTCTCCAACCGAAAGTATTCAACTGGTGTGATGCAGTACTTGTTCAGATGAAAAGTCAATTGACCAAGGTAAAGGATGGGAAGATGAAGAACTTTGGATTTGGTTCTATTCTGACTGCCTTTGCCTTGGAGAAAATCCCACTGATGCAGCCTCAGTACATCATACTCGACTTGCCTTCTCCGACCGAGCCACGCATGCAGAGGTGGGTCGACCATATGTCTAGGCATGCTGGTCAACCTCAGATTACTTTTAGTAAGGCCTTCTTCAGGTGGTTTGAGCGCCAGGAGATGGCATTTTCCGAGTATCCATATGTGGGTATGGATTTCCGAGGTGATCCAGATTTGGTGCTACCGGATGGTGAACAGTGGGGCGCCATTGGTAAACTCCTTGACCATATTACTGTTTACTGTTCTTATTTATAATGTTGCTGTGCTTTATTCTATCAAGACTTTTAATTGTACTCTTGGGTGCATGCAGATATTGGTCCTGTTCGTCCAACAGTTTGTCTGAGACCGCCAGTTGCTGCCCCGGCAGTGGAGCCTGCTAGGAGAGCTGTTATTCGCGACCTTGACGATACTGAGACCCTTACAACTGTGCAGGAGTAGGTTGAGAGCCTTACTCTCGGTATTCCCGATGTGAGGATTGACGAGTTACCTTTACAGCTGCAGCGACACACTACCGGTGTACCTAGACGATGGACTCGTCTCTTGCGCATGATTGCATAGGCCGTGACGTGCTATCATGAGCACCACTAGGCTAGGGTGCCCCCTAGCATCTTTTTGAGTTTTAGGTCATATGACCAATTTTGTCTTGGTTACAAAACATTACGTATGAACTATAAACAGCTTATATATTTTGATTTTTGAGTTTTATTCTGTTTGAGTTATATGATCCATATATACAATCTTTGATGATGTGTCCTTTTTATAAATGTTGCAAATGTCTATCTAACACATAGTTTGCTAATGAGTCAGTTAATGTGTTTAAGTTTCTCGAAATATGTTGATATTGAATTGAATCAAATCGTCTTTCCAAGATCTTAATCCTTAGGAACATGCGATAAATAGCTGGATTGTGAATAGAATATATACCATTGAGTTGTAGTATTACGAGCTGTGAGTCTAGCCTGACAATTAGTCGGCGTATGCCACGTGTGATGGCATCAGAGAATAGTTCTATCAACGCGCTATACTCAGCGATGTTATTCGTTGATTGCCCAATACATACACCTCTGAAACTTACTAACTCGCCGCTTGGATCAAAAATGGCCCAGGCTGCGGAGGATAGGTTCCGCGAACTACGACTCGCTCCGTCGGCATATCCAACACATGTATCTAGAAGGTTCGACATCTGCAACAAAATAGAAAAGGTGGATCACTCGACCAGAACAAATACTTTAGCGAAAACAAAATACAACAAAAGCATGCAGGTTACTATTTAAGCATAGTAACGCTTGAGGTACAGCCCGTTGCGGGGCTGTGCCAGTGGAATTCCGTCATAATCCATTAACTCGTAGGCTCCTTTTGCTAATACCTTTTTCACAATATAGGGGCCCATCCATAAGGACTTGAATTTACCTGCTCCCAATTTATCTGATTCTTGGTCATAAAGCAAGACCAAATCACCTTCTGAGAAGACACGGGGTTTGACACTTTTGTCGAACTGAGCCTTGACTCGTTTCTTATGGGCTTCGTTAGCCAAAGTGGCATCACGACGGGTTTCATCCAATTGGATTAATTCCAACAAACGAGCCTCTTCTTCTGAAGTTCCGGGGAGAAGATCGATTGCGAGTTTAAGCGACGAAATTTCGCAATGGATTGGCAAGACTGCTTCCAGGCCATACACCAATTGAAAAGGTGTGAACCCAGTTGCGTTCTTTACTGACGTTCGGTAAGCCCACAAGGCTGAGTACAGGATTAGGTGCCATCTTCTTTTATGAACCCCGATCATCCTTTGCAACATACGCTTCAGAACCTTGTTGATTGCTTCAACTTGTCCGTTGGCTTGCGGATAATATGGGGTAGAGCTGTCGTGAGATAGCCCTAGCTTGGTAGCTAATTCGACCATCATGTGGTTGCGAAAATGCGACCCATGATCTGTAACTATAGCCTGTGGTACGCCAAACCTGGCGACTACATGATTGAAAAGGAAAAGGGCAGCTGTTTCACCAGTGTTATCCAATGTAGGCATCGCCTCGGCCCATTTGGTAAAATAGTCAACAGCGACTATAATATACCCATGCCCCCCGGTCGAGGTGGGGTTACATTGCATGAAATCGATGCCCCACTTGGCGAAGGGCCCAACAGCAACTATCGACTGTAAAGGTGCGGGTGGTCGTCTGGTTTTGCTATCAAAAATTTGACAAGCATGGCAACTCCTGACTGCGGTTATGCAATCTTTGAACATGGTTGGCCAGAAGTATCCTGCTCATAAGATTTTTTGTGTTGTTGCATATCCAGATTGATGTCCCCCACACGCGCCTGAATGACATTCATTCAGGGCTTTTTCGGCCTCCTCATGGGTAAGGCACCTCTTCAGAACTGTATCGACACCACGACGGTAAAGTGTATCACCGACGATCATGTAGTCTTTTGCTTGGTATCGTATACATTTTTGTTCGGAGCAAGAGGTGTTAGGCCTGAAATTTTCGGTTTGGAGATAAAATATGATATCTCCATACCACTCATCGCTTACAGATATCAAAAACAAACTCTCGTCCATGATTGACTCTTCCGATGTTTCATCGTTGGACGACGATGGGAGATCACACAATAATTCTGCGAAAACTAGAGCTTTCTTTGATTTGGATTTTACAAATTCCAGATCAAACTTTTGAAGGATTGCTATCCATTTTGAATATTTGCCCCCCAGCAACTGTCGCGACAGTATATACGTCATGGGGTTGCAATCTGACAAGATGGTAGTTTTCCGAAAGAGGACATAATGTCGAAACCTTTGAATCGGTTGAACAGCTGCAAGTGCTAGTTTTTCAACATAAGAATATTTACTTTCTGTATCATTTAAGTTTTTACTTAAATAATAAATAGGATGTTCTATCCCATCGACCTCTTGAACTAAAACCATCGCAATGGTCGTATCCGCTGCAGCCAGACACAGGTTAAAATCTCTTTGATAGTCCGGGGCGTACATTAATGATGCTTTTACTAGACAATCTTTCAGAGCATCAAAGGAAGCTTGCGCCACCTGGTCCCAGACAAAAAGTACATCCTTTTTCAAAAGACGAGTATAACCCTTAGCAAGTTCTGCGTAATTTGGAATGAACCTCCTCAGAAAGTTTGCTTTCCCTTGGAGTTTCTGAATCTGAAGTAAATTTGAAGGTGGAGGCAAATTAATGATTGCCTGAACCTTGCATGGGTCGAGACGAATCCCATCCTTAGAGACTACAAATCCAAGTAAACGACCAGAACCGACGCAAAACACACATTTGTGTGGATTGAGTCTTATCTTGTAGTGTCGGCAACGTAGAAAAATCGCTCTTAAATGCTGCGGATGATCAGTCCGCTTTCGCGAATGAGCCAGGAGGTCGTCGAGATAAGGTTGAACAATGTTCTTGATGTCATGGAAGGCATAATTCATTGCCCTCTGAAACGTCGCCCCTGCGTTCTTTAAACCAAAGGGTAATTTTCGATAAGCGAATGTGCCCCACGGAAAAATAAATGTAGTCTTTGACTGGTCCTGTGGGCGGATATTTATTTGATTATACCCGGAAAATCCATCCATAAATGAAAAGATTTCACATCCGGCGCATTCATCAATTATCTGGTCGATGAAGGGTGTAGGGTAGTTGTCCTTCGGACACGCTTGGTTTACATCCCTATAATCGACACACACTCTAATCGTCCCTTGTTTCTTCATAACAGGGACTATATTCGATACCCAATCGGTTAGAGGAACTGGGTAGATGAATCCAGCATGGAGGAGTTTTTCAACTTCCGCCTTAATGGCAACGGCTTTCTTGGGGTGCACCTGCCGCAGCCGTTGGCTTACTGGTTTGACATCAGGATACATTTTAATTTCATGTTCAACGATACTCGAGTCAATGCTTGGCATTTCATCATATGACCAGGCAAAGACATCTCTGAATTCGTGAAACAAAGCGTTATATATTTCCAGTTCTGAAGGGGAACAACCTTTGCCGACATAAATATTCTCTACAACATTTTTTTTGGTCGAGATATTTATGGCTATAGTCTCTTCAATATTGGATAGGTTTCGCTCGGAATCCACCGTATTTACAGTATTTGTTAGGAATTCAAATACTGAAGGGTGATAAAGGTCACTTTGAGTATCTTCTTCATATTCCGGAAGAAGGGAATGATGGTGGTGATCATTCCATGGTGCCCCCTCAATCAACATTGATTGTAAGATTCCTTCATCAGTCCCATGTACTTTCGACCAAGGATCTAATGGGGTTCCATATTCTCTAGACCTATCTACCCAAACGCTTGACGAGCGTTGATTTGGGTTCGCCTCCCATGCTTGAAACATTGATTGCTACAATATTTCTAGAGGGCTTGGGGGAAAAACCATTGCACGATCCATGTCGACCTTCATGGAAGATATCATGTTGCAGGTTGCTACAAACGATACATTTCCTATATAAATAGGAGGTGGTAGCGCGAAAGTTCCCATCATCGTGGGGTCTTTCAATAATCCTACTCTGATATCTTGAATTGAATGGTTGCTCTCATGGATCATGGGAATGCTTCCTGTAACTTGTGAACCATTAGGGGGAAGTTCTGTTGCTCGATGACCGTAATCCCTCCTTCAAACGGGAATGCGATCTTCCTAAAATAAGTCGACACAACAGCTGCCATGGCATAAATCCATGGTCTACCCAGTAGGATGTTGTAGTCAAGATTTCCATCGATGACCTCAACATCAATTTCTACTGTTTTTCCTCCTAGTTCAACTTTCAAGTTATTAAGGATACCGTATGGGGTATAAGTCCTTCCTTCGAAAGCTTTCAATGTTGTCAAAGATCGCGACAAGGTTGGAGATCCTAATGTTTTCCAGCAGCTCATCGACATAATACATGTCGATGCTCCCTCATCAATAATTGTTTTGTGAACAGTTTTGTTGAGGGCTTTCACTTGAATAAGGAAAGCTAGTTGAGCTGGTAACTGAGGATCATATCCTTTGTGATCAAAGGATACAAGATTCGAATCCTTAGGGTCAACCCCACCAATAGCTGATAACAATGCCTGCCTTTGGGTTGGACAATTTTGTAATACCTCAAGAGTTGACATAGCGGATGGCGATTGGGCCAAATCTTCCACTATGTTATAATGTTGTGCTGCTCTAGCGCGAGGATTAAATGTCGACTTGTGTACTACACCCTTTGGCAGTTTTATTGTTAATTCAGGAATGGTGGGCGTTACAACTTCTGTCGAAGTTGTTGTCGAACTACTTGGTTGATCTTTACCCTTGCCGTTCGACAACTGCGGATTCCCGTAATCTTTGTTCCTTGTCGAAATCAAAGTATCATTCTGTTGCTTGGAGGTCGACAACATTAGCACCTGGCACGGGGAAGTACTTCCATTATCAACCAGATTTTGACCTGGATTCGGAAACGGATCAGCTAACACAGCTGGGGTTTGTGAATTCTTTAAGAATCTTTTTAGCTCAGCTTTGTATGGATAGTCTGCTGTCCAATGATCCTCGTCACATATAAAACATGGACTTTTTGGTTTTCCTTTCCTAGGAGAGTTTGAAGAAGATCTTTTAAGAGATGATTCTCTTTGTTCTTTCTTCTTCCCTCCGTTTTGATTCTTCTTGCTTCCTGGTTGATTGGTTTCTTTGCCCTTATCTGCTGATACGACATTTACTTCCGAAGCAAGAATCTCTTCTTTTGCATTTTGATCTGAATTCTTACGGGCCTTCTTTGACGAAACCTTTATCAATTTCGCGTTTGCTGTGCCAATCACGCCGTCACCGGCATGAGAGTCACAATTTGATTTAGGAGGAGGAGGAATTGAAAATTCCGGTCTAGGGGCATCAGGTATTTTGTCGTAGAGCGTGCCGGACTGAGTATAAACTAAGTCCAAATACTGTGCACGAGCAATGACTTGCTCCTCTGTTACGACTCCCCCCTTGGCCACATCTTCCGTAATAGCAGGAAGTAACGACTTTATAAACCATTCAGCTAATAGCTGATCGGGAACGTATGTTTTCACCATCCTACGACGACCACGCCACTCATGTATATGATCAGATATATGGGTGGCAGTTGTCTGCTTGAAGTTGGTTAATATTTCTGTTCCCGTTTCATACCTTATCGGTAATTGAAAATGGGTTAAGAAAGTCGTGGCTAGGGAACTAAAATTGTCGAAAGAGGCTCTTGGCAATTCAATATACCATTTAGCCACTGGACCCGTCAATGTCCTCTGAAAAAGGCGAAGCCTTATCGAATCGTCGTTTAGGGTGTTCGACGAACACCACAGATGAAAATTCATCACGTGATTCGATGGGTCTTCACCTGGATTTCCATTGAATTTAGGAATGTCAGATGGAATTTTATGAGGAATCGCTGGCCACCAAGGGGCATAAGCAATCGGATCGTTGGTTAACCGGTGTAAATCGGGTAACTCTAAAGTTGCCACGAATGGTAATTGTTGATTCAGGTTAGGCGAAGCATAACCAGGGTACGATGGAATCGCTTGAGCAGTGGGCCCTTGCATACCAGCATAATGTAATTGATGTTGGTATGACTGATACGGTTGGTGGACTTGACCACTGTAAAGTGGTTGGTTTTGACCGTTTTGGATATACGGTTGTCCACTGTTTGCAAAGATCTGCTGCTCAGAACCTTGGTACACCTGCTGGAATTGCGGTTGTTGGTATTGTACCAGCCATGGTTGTGAAGCCATGTTCTGTTGTGCTATGCTAACCGTTGGACCGAGGTGTGGGGTAATTGTACCCATTTGGACCTGTGTCACCCCACCAGTTGGCGATTGTGGTTGTGACCCATGTTCAAGAGGCTATTGCATTACAACCTGAGAAATCTGAGGTTGACATGTAACAGGTATCGCTTGAACTTGTGACACAGTTACAATAGCCGGCGTGGTTGGGATGTTCGTCACAGGTACACACTGTTGCATGGAATATACAACCCTTGGTTGTTGAGGTAGCACAGGTACCCAACTACTTGATGCAATTCCAGTATAACCTGAATACTGTTAAGAACTGCCATATGGATATCCTCCCGGAGGAGGTAATGAAAGGGCATACTGCCCCCCATACGGTAGCAATCCGGAACTCAAAGGGATTGTTAGTCCTTGAGGACTGGATGGCCCAAATTGACCTCCATGAGGATCAATCTATCGAGTTTCAACGTAAGAGTTGTCGGATATTACTCCGGATGAACAAACTGGAACAGACCATATTGTCAAGATAGTCCCTTGGTGGACTCCTTCTAGCTGTTGACAGCTAGTCGGGACAGCTGGTATGCCGGCAAACATTGTCGGAGTGACGGCAGGGGCTTCTGCTGTCGCTGTGTCATTTGACATAGTCCTAGATGATGACGGTTGTTCAGACATCTTAAGTCTATCCAATAGATTGCCTAGCGATTCTACAGGAACTCCCACTTGTGGTGGATTTACTTCTGATGAAGGAAATAGAGTGACCCCGACTCCAAAATGGGTTGGAGTACTTGCTTGCGGATCCTCTGCAATTTCCTCTATCGCAATCAAACCCGGTGGAAGAGGAAGACCGTCAGGTCCATAAAATATTTCTGGTGCCAAAGAAGTGGTTGCTTCGACAGCTACAGTTGTTTGAGGAACAAAACTCTCTGGACCGGTTACAGATGGAACTGGTTCAGTTATACAAGTATTTGCCCCCAGACCAGGATCAGTATTACTGTCCTTCTGTGGCTGTTGAACTTCTTCTATAGAGGCAGGGTTTCCAGAAATGTTAGGAGTAACCGGAACCTCAGATGCAGTTGGAACACTTGTTCTAACTTTTATAGGAGATTTTGAACTGGTTAAACGAGTTCGCTTTGTCCGTACTGTTTTCGATTCCGGAGACAAAGACGGTTGACTCGTAAGCCTCCGTGAACGACGGGGTTTCAATTGACTTTCTTCCACGATTGCGGATTACTCGATCAACCAAAATATTAAAAGGGGAAATTTGTGTTTCCGAATTGAATGAATTTTATTAGACGCTTTTAGACACAACTTGCTTTTTCACTTTTTAAGAGTCGAGAAAAAGCTAAAGATGACTCTAGTCTCCTTCGATGTTTTAACGAGCCCGAAGTGACAAATGCTCGGGTGGACTTTTTCAGTTATAGAGTTTGAAAAAAGGCCAAAAGAAACTGCTCTGGAGATCTAGGCAGAGGGTGTGCCAAATCTTTCTCAAAACCACAGAATACGTTTTAGGGTACGGGTGGTCGATCTTCGTGAATGCTGTGTTCACTGCATTGCGATCAGTAGGGCGGCCGACACGGCTTCCTATGGATAAAGGCTTTGTTCCTATAGGGGTCTCCCAATATATACGCGACGGTACGTGGGAGCACAAGTCCGTATTAGTGCCACCGACTCTCAGGAGGAATCACCCACCTTCTTCGAGATCGACAGTCACTACGTTTAACGACGCCGGAACACGTCTCTAGCTTAGACCTCTATGTGTTTGTGTTATGTTTCAAAGTGTTGTTAGGTTCATTCAATATATTTTAAGTTGATCTTTTTAAAGTTTGCCTTTCAAGGTTCACCACGAGATGTTTTGATACAAATTCCTAAATGCAGTCTAAGATGAGAAGCAAGCTTTTTCAATCTTTTCGACTTATGAAAATCTTAACTACTGAGGGAAAAGAAAGACATCATCTTTTCACACAGATCAAAGAGCACACACTAATGCACTTTTTCCCAAATCAACCTACAAACTTATCAAATGCAAAATGCACAATGCAGGTATTTCTTTTCTCTTTCTTAATGTTGATGTATTACAAAAAGAAAGCTGTTGTATAATTTCGAATTCAATTTCAAGTGAAAGCAAACAAGCTTGTCCAAAATCAAAAGACACCTTAATATTTACTTGTTTCGACACTAGAAATATATAAATTCAAACCATATGATGAAAGCAAAAGCTCAATCAGCTATGAACAACAAACAAACTGACTCTTAAGATCAAAACGACACTTATCACAGGTCTAGATCTAAGAGGCCACAGCAAGACTAGTTCACTTTCGTTATGGGAAACTGTAAATGATATAAGAAATACACAAAGAAAAAATACAGTTTCTTTATACAACCGAGGCGGAATAGTGGCAAGGAAAGTTGGTTTCAGATAGGTACATTGACTGGTAACTGGCTGCAAAAACAAGGATGAAGACAGGGTAATAAACAGGAGGGAACCCCGGTAGCACTAGGCAAAACTGGTTCAGCGCAGGTAGTACACTGGCAGTTTGACCTTCAGCGCAGGTAGCCCCTTCGGGAACTACGCTGAAATGCAGACTGCCTTCACAGTGCCCGCACTGAAGAGATAAACTTTCGTTTTTCTCAGTTTCCGGGTCACAGATTGCTCAAAATTTCACAGTTTTTGGCCAAATCAGAAGCTATCAGTCAAGTACACACTAAGGGATGAAAATGAGGATGAAAAGATATCACTAAGAGCTATTCAGAGTCCTTGTGGATCAGCTCTTCAAATCATAAACATGCCCAGAAACTGAGCTAGAGTAGCTGCCCTCTACTTTGCATTTGAAAAATCCAAATGCAGTTCGATTCGGTACTCCCTGTGTTTATGAAATGAATAGCAAAAACACAAACAACCAACAAGATACGTTCCCCAACGGAGTCGCCAATTTGTTGTTGGGAAAAGTATCCAATACGGAATGACCCTATCCCACTCTAAGGGTGATAGTACCTCAGCAACAATCAAAGAAAAGCTATTCGAGATTACTTCTTTATGAGATGTAAGAGAGGGGAGAAAGAGATCCACTAACCATTGTCTTCCGCTAATGATTGATCCAATATTCTCTCTTTGCTACTCGCTCCCAGCTCCTTGCTCTTTCACTGGCCCAGCTACACCAAGATCCTGCAAAATGGCAAGAGAGGGAAACTACAAGAAGCATACATTCATAATTGATTCAAGGATTAGAATAAATCAAATACACAAGTATAACAATACACCATTGAGACACATGCATATAGAAGAACCTCAAATGCTTTATTAATGGAAGAAGTAAAGTTTAGGAAGTGATACAACCATAGAAGGCCCAATCCAGCATCACCTCCCAGCAGAAAGAAATCTCCTCTTCACCTCCTTCAAGCAAATCACCCAATAGTTCTATACTCAAACCAACAACACTTCCTTACATTCACAAGATTCCAACCCCCCTAGACCTCATGAGAGAGCTCTATATATAGGAGTTTTGGAGAAAGGATGAGTCAGCTTGTAGCTGGCATGAAGCTGACTAGTGTCCTCTCCCACTTCAGTTATTCTTCAGTTCTTGAGTCCACTTGGAGGTTCTTGCTTCCACTTGGAGATCTAGACCCTCTTACTCATCACCAGTTGAATTCCTTGATCCAAGTGTCATTTTGGAAGCTTCCTGGGCATTGACACCTTGAGGAATGACTGTGCCACATGTCCCAACTCGCCCAGCGCAGGTAGCCTTCTTTGCAATTGACATTCAGCGCAGGTAGACAGTGGGGCTCTTGACATTCAGCGCAGATGCTCAGTGGAGCAGTTGACATGATCCAGAATTAGCCTGTTTTTTAGTGTTTTCAGGTGGAGAACTGATATTTAGTGCTGTGGTTTGCTGACCTTGTTCCTCTAGGGGTAGGAACAACATGTTTAGGGACTTTGGATCCCTTAGATTATTGACATTTCATGCTTCATGCTGTAAGGCACAAAAATGTCTATAACATTAACTCCCACATCCAGAACTTTCCTGGTCTGCCTAACGCTATTGGATTTTCACTCACTATTCAGACTCTTATGTTTGACATTTTAAATGGCCTTGGAGACTTATCTCTCCACTCACCTAATCCAAGGCCCTAAAATATCCTAAAACTTGTTGGTGTGTCTAACTTGACAATTATAAAAAGTTCTAGTATATTTTAATTAGCGCTTGTTTTTAAATGGGCTGTTCTTTAAGTCAAGGGATAAGCGGAAGTGAAACTAGTGGTGTTTTGACACAAAAGAAATTAATAAAAACCAAACTACATGCAAATGCACTTGTTTTCGTTTTCGATGAAAGAAATTTCTACTGGGTTTAGAGGAACTTCAAAAAAAACAACAAATTTTTCTTTTCTTTTCTTTTACTCTTGCTTCACACTCACAAAACTATGGATGCCTAAAAAGATGTGCAAGTCTATCCTAATGTAATGAGTACATGCTGATGCAAGACTTAAGACTACTCTAAATCAAGAAATGAAAGTTACTTGTTTATCAATTTCTAATTTGCCACTTAAAATGTTTAGATAGAATATGAGTTGCTATCATTCATTTCATCTAAACACTAAAAACAAGTTTCAAGACAAACAAAAATGCACTTTCATTCACTAAAAGGAAACTAAATCACAACAAAGTTCAAGAAATCAAAACCAAGTTTTTCAAAAAGTTTTCTTCAAAAGCAAAAGCAAAAACGTCTTTTCAAAAGTGCTCTCAACAAGACTGAAACTTTATGATTGAAAAATTGGCACCAAACACTTTGCAAGCCGACAAGACAAAATGGATAAAAACTCAACAACAAAGATGTGTTTCGAGATGCTTTTAACAATCAAAAGCAGCAATGAGAGGTTTGGAAACACAACCAAAAGATCAAAAAGACAATTTTCAAGAAAGTGTCAATCAACAACTTTCGAAAGCAAGAAAAGTAGATGGTCACAAAAATGTAGTTTTAACAAGCAAACACAAAAGGTCACCAAAACAAGATTTGATACAGAGACTGAGATCAGCCTTTCTGCTTTGACAAAACAGAGCAGCCAAGACTCCTAACAAGAAATTTTGTGTGCTTAACAAAATGATGACGCTTGCAATAAAACCAATAAGACCAATACTTTCCAAAATAAGAGAGAATTCGAAATCAGATACTTGCTGTAAAACTAAAAACTGGCATAGAAAAGTAACTGTTCAGGACTGAATCAAACCAGCAGACAGACCTTCAGAAACAAAAAGATTTGAAAATTCTTGAAAATTACAATATATACATGACTGTATTGATGTACAGCTGTGTGCATATGTTACTGAGTCTAAGGAACCTAAGGAAACATGCGTATATATGCTTCTGTAAACAAGAAAACCAGCGTATATAAAAGATTTCAAGAAAAAACAAAAAATAGTCTGAAGAAACTGACCAAACTTACAATTCAAGTTCCTACATGAACAGACTACACAGCAACAGCAAGCAAACAGACAGTTGAGCCCTAATTGGCTTGATTAAACCCAAACTAGGAACAACAATACTGTTGTCCCCAGTGGAGTCACCAATTCTGTTAAGGGACAAATTCCCCTAGGGTCTTTGGGTTGGCACCCTAGCAGATCAGAGGTTGTCTATACAGAGAAACACACATTCCATACAACCATAAGGCTAATATAAGCAAACTATATGATAAGGGGCATACCTGGGGTCCTACATTTGGGAAAATCCTTCCAGGGTCTAAATCCTTCTTGGAGTTCCTTTTGCTCCTTCAACCTGCAAAACAATCAATTCAAGAAAGTACAGCAGCATATGGACTAAACATCATAAAGAAATCATCTTCATAGTATATTAAAAAGTAGTTAGTTATGCAATTAAACAATCTTTCATATATGAATCATAACATGGATATCATAAACATGAAGAAGATTTATATCAAGAACAAAGACAATTGTTTCTTTTATTATAGACAAATAAAGTACAGAAATGAATAATTTCACCTGATTTGTCCTTTCACAGGCTCCAAGCGGAACCATCCTCCGGATTTTTCCAGTCTCAAGCCTTTAACAAACTCCTTCCATGACTTACTCCATGATATCACAAGTAGTAGATAGACATCATCACACAAGGAAACAAGGGTTTCCTGTAAATGGGGGAAGTGCAGGAGGCACTAGGATCTTCAGACCTGGTCAGGGAAATCTTAGCATAGTAACCTTTCTCTCTCTTCTCTCCTCCCTTAGGCCTTCCCATTGAAGCCTTTTTATACTTCTCCCAAAGTAGTTTTTTAGTTGGGAATTCGTTGGGAACAGTTGGGCCACGGGCACTAACAGGTGATCAACAAGTAAAACCTATGATCTTCACCCGAAATTAAGGAGATTTATTTCTTTTAAGTGTTTTAAGACATATATGCAGGTTGGGTATACACAGACCCGCGTACACACACATTTAGCTCAGGGCAATGTCACGTATAGGGAATAAAACACTGTTTTTTAAATTTTGGGCCAGGTCTGGAAGGAGGGGTTGCCCTGGGCCATGAGTGCAGCATCACAAACCTCAAGAGTGATATTTGGAGCTATAACACTTGGCAGCTGTAAAGTGCATGAGCACTTTGATGCGGTATTGATATAGCCTAGAAAATATGCCCTCACATGTGAATAACTTCATGACAGCCTTCATCAATGGTGGATATCTCTCCAACAAGTATTTGAATGGGAAAACATGTGAGTGATCTCCTTTGTATTGTGATTTCAAGTAGGGTTTGTACTCTTATAGTTCTAGGTTCATTCCTTTGAACCAATTTTCACTATGGTTTGGTATGCCTGTAGCTTGAGAGATTGCATTCACTGAAAACATGAAATCCATACCTATAATGGTGATCTTGTCTTCCTTCAAGGTGAGGGAAAATATACATGTGAGATGCTCATGGTAACCTACTTCTTGCACTCTTTGACAAAACCCTAAACAATTGACATCTTCAAAGAATTTCATGACAAATAGGGAGGAGGTGATTTCATTGCAATTAGAGGGCTCAAACCTCAATATCTTTCCCCCCTTGTTGTACTTCCTCTTCTCTAATGGTGATGAGTCAAGCTCCATACTTCAAACCCTAGGTGAAAGGCAAGAAAAAATAGTGAAATTTGTTGTTGTGAGGGAATGAGGTGGTATGATGGACTTAGGAGTTGCCTAAATTTGTAAGGAAATTTAGGAGGGTAGGGGATGATGTCAGTGAGTAGGGAAAAGGAATTTTGGGAAATGAGTGAGGGGAGGGGGTGGGAAAGGCCAAAACACAGGCCTATCCTAGAAAGAGATAGGGTAGATTAGTGTTTTTTGGTGCGGGATCCCCCAAGGTAGGTTTTGGGGCTTAAAGCCCAAGTTTTGACTAACTCTAATGTAAAGACTCCGCGATTTATGGGTGCGAAGTTGTAATTGAGTCAAAGGGTTGTCTGCCCTCAATTTTGTTATGTAATATCGGCTTGAGAGATCTACCCATGGTCCGTGAACCATGGGATTTTATAAATAGAGCGAGGCTCTAAGTTGTAAAAGAGATCAAGTAGGTTGAAGACAAATTGAGTCTAAGTGTAGAGTTGAGTCTTTTGGGTCGTAGAGTAGGAAAAGGCTCTGTAGCTGAGTGCACAGAGGCCTAGTAGTCCGCAGCTGAGTGCGTGGACCCCTGCAGCTGAGTGCGCAGGGTGAGTCAAGTCTGTAACCGATTGAAGAAGTAATAAAAGAGAAGTTTCTTATCACTCTGTGTATCTTTTCCTGTTTATGCATTTAAGTATATTGGGTATGAATTGCAAGTTTACTGTTTATTTGTTGTGCAAACTTATATGAATGTATTGAATAAGTAAATCTAAGATAAGTAGTTGTTACGTGAAGCTAACTAACACTGATAAGAAGATAAGTAAGATCTATGGTGGAACTTAGGAAAAGAGCGCAGATCGCTGCCTTAAGCAGCGCGGAAGCACCTCAATCCCTGGTTAGAGATGCGCGAAGGTGAGTATAAAAAATCTTGAAGGTATCATAGGTCAAGGAAGAGCGCGAAGTAACCTATGTGAAGTCAATTCAAAGTTGGACTAAAGCGACATCTTAGACATCTCTAGGTGTAGAAACCTGGTTCCAGCATCCCCCCATACTACTTTGGGTGAGACCTCAGTCTGTGCTCCACAAGCTATTGCCTAAAGGGCTAGTGGTACATGGATTTGTTTGGCTAATTAACTTCGAACCTGGTTCAGACCCCATTAAGCCAACAAATGGTTCCATTTCCTAGACTAGAATCTGCATAGAGATGTCTGATGTCGCATCACTGGAATCCAACTAAGAAGGAAATTGAAGGCTAGTTGGACAAGATAATTCACGAATTTGCGGCGCAGGAGAACAGGAACTCGCGACTATCGAAGGAAAAGTGGTTAGACTGCTACCTATACACAGAGATCCACAAAATTTTCTTCACATCTTTCCCTACTGAGTTGTATGAGTGGATCGCAAAGCTAGCAGATAGCCAAGGAAGGTACAAGCTTGACAGTCCTATTGTGTGGACCCCTGACTTGGTGTGTAGATTGGAAGCATTGAAGGATAATATCACGGACGCTATTGATCACTGGCTCAATTGGATTATAGGAGGATTCATTACTGAGTTCACGGTAGACACTTCAGTAAGCTATAGCGAGGCAGAGCGATGCTTTCGCAAAGGACCGTGAGGTAAGTAAGTTAAGTCTTTGAACGCTTGGATTAAAATTCTGTTGTGTGAAAAGCAGATTATGTAGTTACAATGATGTTCGGGGCTACGCAAAGTGGGAGAATTTACAGAAATGAAGGAAGCGTGGAACTAGAGACTAGCCCCTTGATTTCACCTCCGCGAGGGGACGAGGAAGAGCTCGCGAAGGTCTCTCTGTGAAGTACGATCCATTTGATTAGGCAGAGGATTCTGTGCATACCACCTCTACCCACACCATCGCTCGTTTCACCAACATCACCTCCATCTTCGCCTGTACCACCCCCACCACCACCGCATTTTAATATGGCAAGCTTGATAAAGTTTCTTATGTTCAAAGGATTCAGAAATGAAGATCTAGATCAGTTTTGGTTTATTGTAAAGGCCATATGGGAAGTGCAGGGAATTACAGATGATAATATCAAGAAAGAGACATTGGTTAGCGATCTACAAGAACACGCGCTGACCTGGTACATTAATCACTCGAGTGATAATTCGAATGTGGGAATCACGGTTATCCAAGCTACGTTAACTAGGGAGTTTAGCCAGCCGAAGTCAGAAGTGCAGTCGATCATTGGGTTGAAGGAGATCATGATGCTACCAGGCGAGACTCCTTGGGAGCTAGATCAGAGGCTAAAGTGCACGATTCATGAAGCTAACATGACTCTGATGGATGGACAGTACCATGAATGGTTTGTAGCATCACTATCACCGCATTTAATGAATGCACTGACGCAGTAGAGGTTGACAACTTAGGTAGAAGCTTTAGAGACCACGATGAGGCTACATGAGACTCCAATACAAGACCCTAACTTAGGAGTTCAACAAATCCACATGCAGTTGAAAAACTTGTGCCTTGAGATGCAGAGCCTGAAATAGGACAGGACAGCTAGACTAGAAGTGCACGAAGAGGTGTGGTGCATGAAATGTAAGGAGCAGGGTCATGATAAGGACCACTGCCCAGTGTTCACAAATTACCTCGTAGGAGGAGGGATAATGTGAGTGAGACTGGAAGCACAATCAAGACCAAACGTGGTACCTGCTTTATGGTGCGAAATTTGTCAAATAGGAGAAAAGCACGCTATAGACAACTGTCATCTATTGCAGAAGTACATGCAGACATCGCAACAGTTGTTCTGTAATTTCTATAGATCGGTGGGACATGATGAGCAGACATGTAGAAGTTATGAGCTAATGATGGATAGAACCCCCACCTACAGGGTTCAGGCCGAAGCGCGATCCCTAAACCAAGGTGCAGGGATGGCGTGCACCAGATTTCTGGGACGCGGATGAGGCTGAGGTGGAGGAGGACCTGGAAGACGTCGCAGACAACTAATATGCTACAATTGCGGAGGGCCAGGGCATTATGCCCGTGATTGTATGAATTTGATGCGTCCATCATGTCTGTATTGTACCTTGTTTGATCATGAGATGGAGGATTGTCCTACGCTGATAGCTAGGATACGCGACAAGGGAGTGCTACAACCTCCCCCAACTTAGAACCTTCAAATGATGAGGTCTGAGCAGTGTGAGGAAAAACCTGATGTGAATATTGTGCTCTGAAGTGGAATTACGATGGGAGATGATAAAGGCAAACGGCCAGTAGATGACACTTGGGTTCACAAAGTTCCGGTGAAGGAAGCAGAGTTTGATTTGGAGCACACTCGAGAAAAGTTTATGGAAGCTAAGAAGAGCTTTGCTGATGCCTCCACTTCAGGAAGCAAAGACAGAACGAAGCTGGAAATGGACCCATCAATGCTCACGATGTTCCTAGAAACATGGATGAAGCTACTGTGCGATAGTAAGGCCGTAATGGGATTGCAGGAGCTCATTAATAGATGCGTTGGGACCGCGCAAGGAGAACTGCATGTAGTCCGGAAGATTGGAAAACATAAGACAAGAACAAGAAGAGAAATGAGGTTAATGACGCAGATTGGAGAGTATGAAATGGACTAAGTAATTTTGGACTTAGGATCAGATGTGAATGTTCTGCTGAAGCAGACATGGGAATGCATGGGGAGGCCTATGCTGTAGTGGTCTCCTATTCAGCTGCACATGGCGAACCAACAAAAGATAATACCCCTGGGGTGATTGCAGGGAATCATAGTGGATATTGAAGGAGCGAGCACGCTAGTCGACTTTGAGGTGATAGAGATTGTTGATGACAACAATCCCTACCCCGCGCTCTTAGGAATCGATTGGGCCACTGACATGAATGGGGTGATTAACCTGAAGAAGCACAAGATGATTTTTGAGAAGAAGTATCTACACGTGGTGATACCTTTGGACCTTGCTGAGGGATCACACTACACTGAGCCAGTGCATGACTATGAAAGCGATTATGACTTAGACTACATCTACAAGATAACTGCACGAGAACAAGACTGGGTAAATCCCACTGCAGACGGGTGAATTTCATGGGAGCGCGAAAGCTCCTGTACTTCAGACTCAGATGAGGAGATAGAGCGATGGCAAAATAGGTTACACGTGGTAACCACACTTAACTGTAACATGATGACAAGATCATTGCGTTGTGTTTCAACAGAAAGGAGGGATCTACCTACTTATGATGGATTAGGTGAGGTAGATGTCTTCTTTGATAGATTTGAAAGGGAGGTACCAAAGAAGCAATGTTTCAAAGCCTTGAATTGGATATTGCACGCCACACCCATGAGGTGGTGGGGTACGCACAAAGGAATCTTGGAATACTAGTACTCATGTAGAAAGATGATGTACACATGGTTTGGGAAGCCTATAGGGCGAGTGGCAGATGAATAAAAGCGACGGGATGGTCCGTGCACACATATTTGAAGGTGGGTACAGGCATATGGTAAACAACCTGTGCGGATACACATGAGGTTCACGTTGGGAGATATGGTCTATAAGCATGTGTTGGGGGCGGGAATGCGCGAACAACTCTTCAAGTTGGAAAGGCAGCATGTGGAAAGAATGAGCGCACAGAAGGTTATCCATGCGGAAGCCTTTAACCAAGTGTGTTAAATCCTGAACAAGGCATGTAGTGCACAGCAAACTGATTGGGACCTATGCGTCCTTGCAGTCCTATGGGCTTATAGGGCGACATGCAAGAAACTGATGGGATAGATGCCTTCTAGGCTGATTTGTGGAGTGAACGTTGTGCTTCCAATGGAGTATCGCACTAGTCCACGTATAGCAGCACCTGTGGATATGAATGATTGTAGATCATTGGAAAAAGGAATCGCGCAATTGGAAGAAATTGGAGAAGAATGCGGGGGACCTGATGAAGAGATTCAACAGAGTGATCTTCGGCTCCGAGAACTCATGAATGAAAAAGTCTGGTTGAGGAAGAAAATCACCATGGTGGAAGAAGAAGTCAAGAAGCTGGAGGAAGGAGTAAAAAGGGATTTTCTTGATAAAAAGACTGTGTTGATAAAATGGGATGCGCGTGATTATGTTGATAAATTGGGAGACTACCATAGAGAGTTGGTCAATTTGATACCTTCGATTGGACCGCATATTACTAAGGGGGTCACAACTGGTGGCGCGATGCAAATGTTAAAGTGCGTGATGCATGTATTAAAGTAAAGAGGCAAACTTTTCCCAGGAAATTCAAATGATGATCGGGTGAAGCCGTATACAGGTGGTGTGGCCACCTGACTAGCCATTAGTAGAATAATCTTAGTGCTCCGGGCAGTTGGAAGGAGGAGTGGGACTATAAACTACTCTGCACGGGAGCTGCGTGAGGAAGGGGTTGCCCGCAGGAGCGAAGTGTCACAAGGTCCGCGCTAGCGCACGGGTAGCTATGTTGTCGCACGAGTTGGCTGGAAAGTGACTGTTATAGTAACTATTCATGATGTGATATTTCATTTGAGACCAAATGGAGAGGGCAGCAGATAGTTAAGATGGACTTTATGGGCGAGATTTGAGAAAATTTGCCTCTAGGGGAGCATTAATGGAGCGGATTTATGGGGAAGGGCTGAATTTGAATTCAAAAGACGCTATAAATTGCAAAGGGCTGCCCAAAAAACAACGCTTGGATGATTGAGAATTGAGCAGTCATGCGCCTAGAGTATTCTGAACTAAGGCCTATTTGCCCAATTGAGAGCGTGGTTTGAGCACTTGATTGAGCAGTTGAGAGATTTCTTGACAAACAAAATGGCAGCATCTAAAGAAGGCAAGGAAATCAAAGAAATGACCATTGAAGAGGCCGTGCAAGCCATGACAGTAGAAGATGCCCCAGAGAGCATCGGGATAGTTGCGAAAATCCCTAAATCACCATGCACACTGAGACCAAAGAAAGATAAACAACCCATGATGTCGGTGCATGTGTCCCCTCAAAACCCGCTACGAATTGAATTCACCATGGAAGAAAAGGGTAAAGCATTTAATCTAGAAACCGATGAGGAGGAAGAAGACCTGGAGGACATCATAATAGAAGAGGACAAGGACGAAGGCATGCCCACAGTTCTGCAGGTTTTGAGTGAAAAAAGGATCAACATGGAGTAGTTGAGCTTCCAGAGTGATGAGGTGATGCCTTAGAACAGACAGATGGTGCAGGCACTTGAAGAAGCCTGCCAGATGATCCCTAAGTTGGGCATCCTAGTAGAGGCCCCAGAAAAGATGCGAATTTAGAGGTTAGCAGTAGGGGTGTGCGAAGCACGAAAAAGATGGCCAAGGTTTAGCTGGACCTGAACCTCCAGATAGCAGAGATATGGTTGAAGGTGCAACCTTCAACTCTTCCAGATGTAAGGGAATAGCGCGCCAGCGCCATCATGACAGGCATAGAAGAGATCAGCAGTGGAGTGAAGGACTACACCAAAATGTTGGAGGAGTCATTCAAGGTTCTCACAACTCTGTAGGAGGACCCGAACATACAACACTTGGAGATAGAGTCACATGAGCTGCAGCAACGGTATGATGACATAAAAGGAACCTCACAGATGGTGATCCTTAAACAGAGGCTTGCGTGGATGCAACAGGCCAAGGCGCTTAAGGAGCTGGAAGATGCGACGCAGCACAAAGAAGCGGTTTTGAAGGCACGCGTCCAACCGTGGATTGATGAGGCCTTCATCATCATAGAAACAATTGAAGGCAAGCTTGCGCAGATGTAGGGGACACATGCACATATGGAGGGAAGCAGTTTAGCAGTCTCTTAATAGTGCGTCCAGGAGATACAGCAGGCAGTGGCTCAGTGCACTTCCGAAATTGCAGCAGTCCGAGTAGATTTGGGAGGTCTCTGCGCGAAGATCTCTGCACCGACCAAGTGACTCGAGGGCGAGTCACGATGTTTGTGTTGGGGGCTTGTTGGGCACGGGATCCCCCAAGGCAGGTTTTGGGGCCTAAAGCCTAGGTTTTGACTACGTCCAATGTGAAGACTCCATGATTTGTGGGCGTGGAGCGCAAAGATTGTAAATGAGTCAGAGGGTTTTCCACCCTCATTTTTGTTATGTAATGTCGGCTTGAGAGATCTACCCATGGTCTGTGGACTATGGGATTGTATAAATAGAGCGAGTCTATAAGTTGTAAAAGAGATCAAGTAGGATGAAGACAAACTAAGTCTAAGTGTAGAGTTGAGTCTTTTGGGTCGTAGAGTAAGAGAAGGCTCTGCAGCTGAGTGCACAGAGGCCTAGCAGTCCACAGCTGAGTGTGCAGGGTGAGTTGAGTCTGTACTGATTGAAGCATTAATAAAAGAGAAGTTTCTTATCATTCTCTGTACCTTTTCATGTTTATGCATTAAAGTATATTGGGTATGAATTACAAGTTTACTATTTATTTGTTGCGTGAACTAATGTGAATGTGTGGAATAAGCAAATATAAGATAAGTATATGTTACACGAAGCTAACTACCACGGATAAGAATATAAGTAGGATCCACAAAGGAACTTAGGGAAAGAGTGTAGATCGCTGCCTTAAGCAATGCGAAAGCAGCTCAATCCATGGTTAGGGCTGTGCGAAGGTGAGTATAATAGATCGCGAAGGTATCACAGGTCATGGAAGAGCACGAAGTGACCGGCGCGAAGTCAATTCATAGTTGGACTAAAGCGATACCTCAGACATCTCGAGGGTGCGGAAACTTGGTTCCAGCATCCCCCCATACTGCTTCAGGTGAGACCTCAGTCTGCGCTCCATAGGCTATTGTCGAAAGGGCCAGTAGTACAGGGATTTGTTTAGCTAATTAACTCCGAACTTGGTTCAAGCCCCATCAAGCCAACAAGGGTTTAGTGGAAAATGATAGAAAATGAGGGGATAAGGCTTTGTGATGGATGGAAATGGTGTATTAGCTACAAACAGAGGTATAGGGAAAAGGAATCTAGGGTTTAGGGCAACAACTCATCATTTGAGGATCAAAACCATGATAATCATGTAAACCCTAGAAGAAGAATTATTTGATCATTTTCTTGACATATGAGGCAAAGGAGGGCATGAAAATGATTAAACTTACTTGTTATAGAGCCTCGAGGATGAAATGACTGAAGAGGAGCTTTCAAAAATGAATTTTGGTGGTCACACAGCAATTTTGGACAACTCTGCCCCGTGCACAGTGTGTTGTCCAGGTGCACAACCAAGGCTCTCTATGCACAACGAGAGTCAATTTTTTCCAGTGAGGGCTATGTGATCCATTAATGGGAAAGGTATTATAGACTATATGTGAATTTTCTTATGTTACTTATTGCAATGGATCGAAAGTATTTCGAATAACATAAACACATAAACAATTTGAAAACACATTCAAACACATCAACACAACCAAATTTAATAAAGGAATTCACCAGACTTTATGGCTACGTCTCTTCGTCCTTTCACTTCCAGTGCTGACCTCTTTATTTTGTCTTCAAAATGTTGTTACAAGTATGAGCTTAAAAATAGAGTCTCAAATAAAAAGGTGAACATCACCACTGCATTCAGCTCAAAATTTTGAGTCAAACGAGTATAAACTCAACCATATTTGGCCACTGTGACCTCCAAACCCCCTGGAATGGTCCAAAACCACCTCTGTCCTTGGAAAACCACCCTCCATTTGGAAAAAACCACCTTAGACTGCGCGCTGGTGGTAGGGCGGGTTCGGCGCCTACACTGTTTATTAAAAACTTGGTGGCTTGGATAAACAAGTCCCACTCTTCGGCATGTTTGTTAGTAGAGTTATGCGAAGTCATTTGTATATAAGGTTTTGGAAGGTCGAGGGTTCAAAACCCCTGCCGACCATTCCACCGTTATATATTGGATATGCGATATGATATATTATAACTCCGCTAATCCATTGGTTTATACCATAGTTGTATGGTATAATATACCATATGTTTGTTGATATTGTGGTGAATGTGGGATATATGTGATACATAAAATCAAAGGACTAGAAGTCATGGGGTTGACCTCGACTGTTTGGCCTTTTTTCCAGCGGAGACCTTGATTCAACATAAATACAAGTTCACCACTTCTATTATCAAGTCCGATGGTAGCCCAACCGATGAGCTAATTTTGGTGAAGCCGTTGCCACTTCAGGAGGTCAGGTGTTCGATCTTCCCTGACCCTAAAATTTTGGGATTTCATGCCAACATTGGGAAAATCTGAGCTGCAACGTGTCAGCACCAGATTGGCCCATGTGAACCAATCACAAACTGCCATGTCACCTTCTCTACTGACATCATCTAGGACCCAAGGATCATTCCTGGGTTGACACGTGTCCTGCTAACGTAGGCATTGACTATTGACTTGGTTGACCTTTGACTTTTGACTTTTTGTGCCCTAGTTTTCTACAAACGTTGAATGGCTCTAACTTCTCCATCTGGACTCGGATTTATGTGCCATTCACACTGTTGGAATTGTATCGACGAGCACTACAACTTGATCCCACTTTCATCTGCATTTGAAGACTTTGATTAGAGGCAAAAATGAATCCATTTTGGATCACTCCTCCCCACTAGAAGCTTTTGGTCCACCAAAAGTTGGTTTTAGCTGTCGAGTAAGTGAGGATAAAGTTCCCTCACTTTTCCAATCTCTATCCATCGTGATTTACTTGGATTTTCACCTTTGATTCTAACTCGAAGATACTCAACATTTCCCTGTCATGAAGTCCTTATCCTCTTGTCAAGAACTGTGTCCTCCTATAGCTCATTGAGATACTCGGGAAAAATATTTTCAATGGAAGGTATCTGACCTTGCTCTTCAGGATCTTCAATCAATGAAGGTTCATACAATCACAAGTTTTCAACATTTACGTGGAATAGATCTGCATATAAGCTGGTAGATCTAGGCGGAAATCATTTTCACCAATTTTGTCAAGTATTTTGAAAGGAACATATCTAATTGGTTTCAACTTTTTACCTTCCCCCTGCAGTATTACTTTGCTGATGTACAACCAGACTTGATCACCAACTTGAAAGCTATTCTCAACTCGATGCTTGTCATGTCACACCTTATACTTTGCTTGGCTTCTTTCTAGATGTTCCTATACTGCCTCGTGAATTTCCTAGATTTGTTCAATGAACTTGGTCGCTTTGTCCAAATCACTGTGTCCATCAACTGCTATGTCTTTACCAAAGACAAAATCCAAGGGAGACTTTGGTATAAAACCAAAACAAGTCTCAAAAGGAGATCTCCAAGTAGAAGAATGTTTTGCATGGTTGTAAGTATGTTGCACATAACACAAATGCTCATCCCAAAGTTTGGGATGCTTACTGCAATATCCTCGAAGAAACTATATCACTGTCCTATTGACCACTTCTGTCTGACCATCTATTTGCGGATGAAATGTCGTGCTCTTCTTCAACTTTGTGTCCATTAACTCCCATAGACTTGACCAAAAATTCCCAACAAATCGAGAATCTTGATCGGATACAATAGAAGTGGGTAACCCAAAATGAACCCATACATTTTGAAAGAACAACTTTGCAGTTTGTTCAGCTGTGACCTATTTATTACATGGTGTCAAAATACACATTTTACTGAACCTATCCACAACTATGTACAAATAATCATGACTCTGTCTAGACTTTGGCAATCCCCCAACAAAATCCATGGAAAAACTTTCCCAAGGACGAGAAGGAATTTGAAGTGGAGTATACAAGCCTAATTTTCTATTACTTGGCTTGCTTGTAGGACACATAGTACGTCCTTTAATATATATAGAAACTATCTCATTCATTTGTGGCCAATAGCAGAATCTTTGTAATTGTGCATTTGTTTTACTTACACCAAAATGACCTGACATGAGAGAAGTATGTTCTTCTCGAAATATATTAACTCTTTCAGTTTGTGGAATGCATAACTTTCCCAAATGATATAAGAGTTTGTCATTTATGTATTAATCCAATTCTTCTACCTGCTTGCCATGACTTAAAGTTGCATATACATCCTTAAAATCCATGTCTTGAGCATATTGTTCAATGTGACTTTCATGAATTACTGAATTATGCTTAAGTATTGTGGATGTATTTATAATTGGTCTGCATAACATGTCTTCAACCTTATTATGTATGCCCTTCTTATATCTGATAACAAGATGAAATTGTTGTAGAAAACCCATCCACCTGTAATGTCATGACTATTGCAATTCAGTTTGTGAGTGTAAGTATTGTAGTGGTTGATGATCTGTGTCTATGATTGTTTCTTTACCCATTATGTAATGTTTCCACCTTTTAACACTTTGAACTAATGCATACAATTCTTTATCATATGTAAGATAGTTAACTACTACTGATGTGAATGTCTCAGAATGAAAGAATATAGGTTTTCTGTGCTGCATCAACACTTCCCCCATGGCATATTCACTTGCATTTGTCTCGATATCAAATGGATGTTGAAGATCTGGCAGTGCTAGTATTGGCGATGTACTAATCCTTTCTTTCAATGTGTCGAAGGCTTTCTGTTGTTTGCATCCCCACTAAAATACCTGTTTCACACTTGTCAAAGCATGTAAAGGAGCTGCAATCAAAGAAAAGTTAGCAATAAACTTTCTCCAATATTGCGTTGCCCCTAAGAAACTTCTAACTTCTGTAGAAGTATTGGGCTTAGGCCAATTTACAATGACTTCGACCTTAGAGGGATTTATCTTCAATTCACCACCCCCTACAATATAACCCAAATAATTCAAAGATGTTTTTCCATATTCACATTTTGACAGTTTTACATAGAGATTTTCTCTTTTCAAAACATCTAAAATCTGCTTTACATGCTTTACATGTTCATCCCATGTTCTATTGAAAACAAGAATGTCATCTAAATAGACTATTACAAAATCATCAATGAATGGCCTAAATACATCATTCATGACTCGCATGAATGTAGATGGAGCATTAGTTAAGCCAAAAGGCATAACCATCCATTCATAGAGTCCTTGCTTCATTTTGAAAGAAGTTTTCCATGCATCCTATTCTGCAACTCTAATCTGATGATAGCCACTTTGCAAGTCCAATTTAGAGAAGTAAACTGCATCTTTTAACTGATCTAACAAATCATCAATACAAGGAAGAGGATAACGATTCTTTATTGTGATTTTATTTAATGCTCTAAAATCAATGCAGATTCTCCACGAACCATCTTTCTTTCGCACTAACACAATAGGTGATCTGCACAGTGATGTGCTTGGTCGAATAAACCATTGATCGGGCAACTCCTGTACTTGCTTCTTTATCTCTGCATATTCTAGAGCTAATAACCTTTACATTCCAATGTTAGGTAGTGGAGCATATTGCTGCAAATAAATCTCATGTTTTATCTCTCGCTTGGGTGGAAGCCCTTTAGGCTCTTGAAACAGAATATCATAATCGGAAACAAATTTAACTAGATCGTCTTTATGTTTAGGATTACAGCCTTGGAATGCATCAGATTTATCAATATCCTTTGCTTTTACAATCATAAGTAAAAATTGTTTACTTGAATTTACAATTATTTTCATCTATCCTGAATATATGAGAGAGAAATTATCTTTGAGTTTATGAGCCCTTACAATATATTCAGTTCCATCATTAGTGAGTTGATACTTATTTTCAGTTCGATAGAAGATAGCATTTCTATCGTACAAGTATGGACTTCCTAATACAAATCCACATATTTCGAATGGGACTCTGTCTAACTCAACCTCATCTACAAACTTTGACCCAATAGCAAAACGAAGTTTACATTGTTTCGTAACTTGTAGCTTAGTTTTATCACACACCCAACCTAATGGATATGGCTTTTTATGAGGTTTTGTTTCTAGACCCAACTTCTTTACAATTGCTTCAGAAATAAAATTAATTTGTGACCCACTATCAAATAAAGTATCAATTTTAGTATGCTTGGAAATGACTCTAATGTTAAATACCTCATTTCTTTTCCTCTCATCATTATCATTATCAACAGAATGAGAAGAAGTACTTGTAGATGCTTTAGAATCTTTACCTTTTATACTTGTAGTTGTAACCATTGTCTGGTCACCTGAATCTGATCCCAAGTCCTTTTGAAAAGCAGCAACATTCTTCCACTCTTTACTCCCAAACTTCTTAGGCTTCAATTCTGGATGTAATGACCATCAGTGTGCCTCATCGTGTCCTTGCTTCTTAAAATGAGTGCATGAAGGTTTATCCTTCTTCACAGTGTTTGTTTTCTTCTCCTTCCATTTAAGTTTCTTCTTGCCTTTATTCTTGCTTTCAATAGGTTTGGATGATTTCCCAAGATCTTAGGTTACATTTTTACCTCTAGCTTCTAGAAGAGTTTCTTGAACCGATACATCATCTAAGCTAGTTGGATTAAACATAAGTATGGTATGCCTAAAATAACTATGAAGACCACTTATGTATTTCAACAATGTCTCTGGTGAGTCTAATGATATGCCTATGTTAAAGCTCTCTTACGTAATTCCTAAGTATAACTTTGAACACTTTGAACTTTTAATTGACGTAGTGTTTGCCAACTCATCATTTCTTGTTGCATATAAGCCAAAGGATAAAATTGTTTTTTAATGGCAGAAACAAATTCATTCCAAGTTGAAATGATTTTACCATGCTTTTGGAGATATTCTTGTGTCTTGCCTTCCCACCATACAAGTGCGGTTCCTCCAAGTCGAAGGCTAGCAAGCTGGGTATTCTTCCTTTCTGAAACAACTTTCTGTGCCCTGCAATACACTTCAATTTGTCTTATCCAATTATCAAGATTTTCAGCATTAAGTTCTCCATCATATATTGGCAAATGAAATTTTACATCTAATTTGATCAAAGAGGATTTCTTTTTCTTCTTCTTAGAAGGACTAGATTTATGAGAAGAAGAGGATGCTGATGACGACGATGATGATGATGGAAGAGATGGTGGAGGAGGCATTCCTCCCTTTCCCTTATCTTCTTGATCTTTAGGTGATGAAGTGCCTTCATATTTGTTCTTCTTAAACTCGCGATATATATCTTCCACCATTGCATGTATCATCATGAAACTATCCAAGAATTGAGATTTTGACCCAAGTGGAGTTTCATCTGCCATCCTTCTTTGTGAAAAGACCCTTCCGATCTCTAGATTTGCCTCAACAAGTTCAGCTTCACCTTGTCCGAGCCTCAACCTAGTAAGCATTCAAATCTTCACACAAACTGGTCAAACCTTAAAAACCTTACTGCTCTGATACCACTTGATCTGTTAATGAAAAAGGTATTATAGACTATGTGTGAATTTTCTTATGTTACTTATTGTGACAGATCAAAAAGATTGCAATAACATAAACACATCAACACAGCAAAATTTAATAAAGGAGTTCACCAGACTTTCTGGCTACGTCTCCTAGTCCTTTCGCTTCCAGTGCTGACCTCCTTATTTTGTCTTCAAAATGTTGTTTGATCTAGATTTAAATAAGAACACAACAAATTACAGAGATAACCATAAACACAGATATGCAGCGGAAATAATACTTCATTTCATTAATGTAAAATACTGAAATATTCTTACAAATAGAAAATGGAAATAAATAGCTAGGGCAATGGTAGCTTATCTCTGAGAAGAGATGTGGTGGCTACATGCCTCTAAACTGTGTTACAATGAGGCTCGAAGGCCTATTTATTGTTGAGAAACAATGGAAAACCCTTCACATCCCAAAACCTAACCCTAGAAGATGAAATGCCAAATTGTGGGCCCCGTTTGGGTAAATTGGTACATCAATTTCCCGGGGTCATAACTTTGGCAGACGATCTTCGTTTGACGCGTACAATAACTCGTTAGAAAGATCTATCCGGGCACTACAACTTTGGAAAGGAAAACATCGGTCCATGGACCCATGTTACCCCCATATTTCCCAAAAAAAGTCATTTAGGGTCTCAAAATGGCTTCGGAAGTTCAGGACCCGAAAAGCTGCTAAAAATAGTAGGTTGTGCTATAATCAAGGAAACTGAAAATGCTGAGAGAAACAATGGTGGGGGTCTAGGTGGACTTGGTAGGTGGCCACCAATATCCACCTGGATCATTCCTCCCCCCTTAGGAAGCAATGGTCCCCATTGCGTTGAGTTCCTCCATGAGATGAGGAAACTTTTGCTAAACTTGGTCCCTGGTGAGCCACTTGCCCTGGTGAAGGAGTTGGCCTGCTTTGACAACTCGATACAGTTGGATATTCTATTGGCGAGTGTTCTTGATCTGTGTTTCCATGATCCGATCAGTTGCAGCTTGTTCCATGCAATCTAGATTTAATTCTGTGGGTGTGAGCTGTTCTATAATGTTAGATGTGTCTAGTAATGGTGGAAAGTATGGCCAAAGGCAGTCCACATTGAACACTGGGTGTAGGCCAAGGAATGGGGGAATGCTGAGCTCAAATTCATTGTCTCCCACAGCATTAGTAACGGTGTAAGGACCATATTGGAGTGGTCTCAGTTTCTGATAGGCTCCAATAAGGCGTTCCTTTTGCAGATGCAACCAGACTTTGTCACCCACCTGAAACTTGTGTGGCACCCGATATTGATCATGCTACTACTTGTACTTGGCATTTGATTTCTCTAGAATTTCATGGACCTGCTGGTGAATATGTTGGATGTGCTCAATGAAGCTAGTTGCCTTGTCTGTTTCGGACTGGACATGAGCCGAATCTGTGTGAGTAGCTGGAAGTGGCATGGCCACATAAATGGGGCATAGTGGCTGGAATCCCAAGCCCACCTGAAAAGGGTTGTGGCCAGTCAAGCTGTGAAGAGCTCAAAGTGCACCCACACTCGTTGAAAGAAGAGTTTAGCAGTGGCTTCTGCTGTGATATTCTTCTTGTAGTCCACCATAATGGCCATCTTCGAGAACCTGTCGACGACCACAAAAAAACAGTCATTTCCATGCTTAGTGGAAGGAAGGCCTGACATGTAATCCATGGAGATGGATTCCCAAGGTCGACTAGGGGTAGGCAACAAGGTATAGAGACCTTGCTTCTTGATGGTCAGTTTGGAAATGGCGCAGGAAGTACATGATCTGATGTACTTCCCAACATCCTGTCGAAGTTTCAGCCAGTAGAAATACTTTTGCAGTACTACCACCGTTTTCTTGACCCCGAAATGCCTAGCAGCCTGACTGTAGTGTGCTTCCCAAATCATCTTTGCACACTCGCTTGGAGGAACACAAAGGTGACCCAGGTGGCATAACAGGGCATCCTGGAGATGAAAATATGGAACATGCCAACCCTCCAAGAGTGTCTGGTATGTGTGGCCGAATTCTGGGTCACTTTTGTAGAGAAGTGGCCAATCAGAATTCTTGTGCCCACAAGAGTTGAGCACGGTGGTTAACGCCATGATCGGTGGTTGACTGAGGCAATCTGCAACATTATTAGTGCTACCCTTCTTATACTTGATATTCAAATGGAACTGTTTCAGGTATGTAGACCACTTCTGATGGCAATCGTTCTGCAATTTCCCTTGGGTCTGTATGAATTGCAGGGGTCGGTGGTTTGTGTGGATGACCATTTCCTTCCCCAAAATGTAATGCTTCCATCGTCAGCAAGCCTGCAGAATGGAATACATCTCTTTGTCATAAGTGGGATAATTCCGGATTGTGTATGAAAGTGTTTCACTATGATATGCCATTGGATGCCCGTGTTAGGTAAGAACTGCCCCAATATCATAGTTAGAGGCATCTGTATCGACCTCAAATGGTTGTTGCAAATCTGGTAACACGAGCACTGGTGCCGTACAGAGGCGATATTTCAACTCTGTGAATGCCTTCTATTGAGATTCAGACCAAAAGAATTTTTCTTTCGCTCCTCCCTTGGTGACTTGACTCAAGGGCCAAGTGATATGAGAAAACCCCAACACAAACCTGCGGTAGAAGTTGGCAAGACCTAGAAAGCTGCGGAGCTCTGTCAGAGTGGTTGGAGATGGTCAATCCTGAATGACTTGGATCTTGGCTAGATCCACATGCACCCCTTGTTCATCAATAATGTATCCCAGATAATGAACTTGGGTCATGCGAAAAGTGCATTTCTCCAAATTCGCACATAGCTTGTGTTGCCACAGTGTTTAGAGAACCTGTCAGATGTGGTGGAGGTGCTCTTCCCAACTCTAGCTGAAGATCAGAATGTCATCCAAGTACACAACTACAAATGAGTTGGTGAATGGCCGCAATATGTCATCCATTAGCCTCATGAAGGTTGCAGGAGCATTCGTTAATCCGAAAGGCATAACCAACCATTCGAAAAGGCCCTCTTTGGCTTTGAAGGCAGTCTTCCACACATTAGAGGGTTCGATTGGTACCTGGTGATATCCTAACTTCAGATCAATCTTGCTAAAATATTTTGCCCCCTTTAGTTCACCTAGGAGGTCATCAACACGTTGGATCAGGTACCTATTACGGACAGTGATCTTGCTCAGCGCCCGATAGTCAATACAGAGTCTCCAAGTCCCATCCTTTTTCTGTACCAACACAATTGGGCTCCTACAATGTGATGAACTCGGACGGATGTGACCTTTCTGCAGCAGCTCTTGAATCTGCCTCTTGATTTCATCGTTCTCCAGAATGGAGTGACAATAAATTGGTCCATTGGGTAGCGGCACACCTGGGGTCATATCAATGGAGTGCTTGATTTTACATTGCAGAGGAACCCCTTTGGGGGAGGTGAAGATGTCCTCGTACTCCTACAAGACCTTGTCCATCTGTAGTTGTCGTGCGGAGGGGCCCTATCTGGAGGTCGTGGCTACCGTCTTATTCTTTCCTTGAGGGCGTATCATCAGGAAAACAAATTCCCTGGTTTTGGAAATGAGGTTACTGCATTGTTTTGCAGTAATCAAAGAGATGGTGGTAGGCGGTGCTACCTCTGGTATCTTGTACAACTTATTTCCTAATGTAATAATAATAGCACGGGGCCTTGATTCATACATAGCATGTTTCTTCCACAAGTATGGTTGTCCTAATAATACATGACAAACTTCAAGGGGAGCAATGTCACACAATACCTCATCCATGAAACGCTTGATGTTGTATGGAAGGCGACACTGCTGGCTCACATGAAGATCTCGTCCTTGGTGAAGCCACCCGATGGTGTATGGTTTTGGATGTGTTGTGGTCGGTAAGCCCAACTGCTTCACGACCTCTTTCGAAATGAGGTTCTTTTGGCTCTCGCTATCGACAATGAACTGTAGCGGGGAGCCCTTTACCCACATCTGGGAGTGGAAGAGATGCTCCTCCTCCTCTGGATCTTTGGGTTCCTCCTTCTGTATCTTCGTCATGGCAACGGTGGCGTTGGGCTCCGCATCGATAATCTGCTTCCCTTTGTCATTCCCCTTGTCGGGTTCTGACTCAAAGTCAGAACATTTATTTGATTCTGAAACCTTTAGCATAGCCACCAGTGACTGCTTGGCCCGACACTCACTTGTGTTGTGAGTGGAGCTCTCATGGAACTCACACCATTTTCCCGTGTCCTTTTTCGGCTTTGCGGCACTGTTCTTTGCTTACAGCTTTGGCTGGTTGTCTTGGGCTGCCCCGCCTTGGCTTTGTCCTTTGTTCTCTAGTTTAGGGGCAACTTTCCCTTGCTTTGGATTCACAGATCCAAAGTCTCGCTTCTTCTATTTAAACATCTGCTCGACCTTGACGGCATATCAGTATGCTGTGCCAAGCGAGGAGATGTTCAGGATATATATTTCTTCCTGGGTGTACTTGTGTAGGTAGCCGTGGTATTTAAGCATCAAATGCTACTCCGAATCCTTGATACCCAACTTTCTGCGAAGGAAATGGAAAAGATTGGTGAACTCTGGCACGTCTTGGTCCCTTCCCGGCCGTAGCGTGGTCCACTTTATGTATTGATCCTCATAGCTTCCGACAGGGTAGTACTACTCCTTGATGGCATCCTGGAATGAATTCTAGGTGGGCGTGGCTGAAAATAGTGAGCCGGTATTTTCATCCTTCTGCTCGCAGTAGGCTTCCCACCAGTTCTTGGTGTGGGGGGCTGCTTTGAGAAGAGCGAAAACAATCTTTTCCCGACTCGAAAATTCATGAACAGAAAAATAACCCTCTAGCAGATTTAACCATTTATCTACGACATCTGTGTCTATCTGACCCTTGAATATGGGGATTTCAAAATTAACTTGTACCTTAAAGGGCGTGGAGTTTCCAGAGTCATTGCTGGAAGCCGTTGCGTTGCTTCTGGGTAGCCACTGAAGGATCTGGGCAAAGTTGTCCATCATCGCATTCCTTTGTCGCTCGAGGGCTTCTTCGAGCAAGATTTTGTTAGGATCTCCTGCCCCCTTGTCTTTCTTCTCATCCACCATGGGAGGCCGTCGGGATTTGCGAGGCTGGTCTTGCAAAGGATCGACCAGTTCAAGCCCTAACTCCTTATATCCCGACCTCGTTGGGGACATGCAAAGAAAGACAGAGAAAAAGTATACCGCTCTGATACCACTGATCCGAATTTAAACAAGAACGCAACAAATTACAGAGATAACCATAAACACAGATATGTAGCGGAAATAATACTTCATTTCATTAATGTAAAATACTGAGATATGCTTACAAATAGAAAATGGAAATAAACAGCTAGGGCGATGGTAGCTTATCTCTGAGAAGAGATGTGGTGGCTACATGCCTCTGAACTGTGTTACAATGAGGCTCGATGACCTATTTATTGTTGAGAAACAATGGAAAATCCTTCACATCCCAAAACCTAACCCTAGAAGATGAAATACCAAATTGTGGGCCCCGTTTGGGTAAATTGGTACATCAATTTCCTGGGGTCGTAACTTTCGCATACGATCTCCGTTTGACGCATACAATAGCTCGTTAGAGATCTATCCAAGCACTACAACTTTGGGAGGGGAAACATCAGTCGATGGACCCATGTTGCCCTCAGATTTCCCAAAAAACGTTGTTTAGCGCCCCAAAATGGCTCCAGAAGTTCAGGACCCGAAAAACTGCTAAAAATAGTAAGTTGTGCTATAATTAAGGAAACTGAAAATGCTGAGAGAAACAATGGTGGGGGTCCAGGTGGACTTCATAGGTGGCCACCAATATCCACCTGGATCATTCCTCCCCCCTTAGGAAGCAATGGTCCCCATTGCGTTGAGTTCCTCCATGAGATGAGGAAACTTCTGCTGAACTTGGTCCCTAGTGAGCCACTTGCCCTGGTGAAGGAGTTGGCCTACTTTGACAACTCGATACAGTTGGATATTCTATTAACGAGTGTTCTTGATCTGTGTGTCCATGATACGATCAGTTGCAGCTTGTTCCATGCAATCTAGATTTAATTCTGTGGGTGTGAGCTGTTCTGCAATGTCGGATGTGTCTAGTAATGGTGGAGAGTATGGCCGAAGGTGGTCCACATTGAACACTGGGTGCAGGCCAAGGAATGGGGGAATGCTGAGCTCAAATGCATTGTCTCCCACAGCCTTAGTAATGGTGTAAGGACCATATCAGAGTGGTCTCAGTTTCCGATAGGCTCCAATAAGGTGTTCCTTTTGCAAATGCAACCGGACTTTGTCGCCCACCTAAAACTTGTGTGGCACCCGATGTTGATCATGTCTCTGCTTGTACTTGGCATTTGATTTCTCTAGAATGTCATGGACCTACTGGCAAATATTTTGGATGTGCTCAAAGAAGCTAGTTGCCTTATCTGTTTCAGACTGGACATGAGCTGAATTTGTGTGAGTAGTTGCAAGTGGCATGGCCACATCAATGGGGCATAGTGGCTGGAATCCGAAGCCCACCTAAAAAGGGATGTGGCCAGTCGAGCTGTGAAGAGCTCGGTTGTAGATGTGCTAAACATAGGGGAGGCTTTCATCCCATGTGCGTGGATGCTTTGAGTTGTACATGTGCAGAATGTGTACAATCATCCTATTGACAACCTCTGTCTAGCCATCAGTTTGAGGATGGAAGGTTGTGGAATTAGTGAGTTTGGTGTCCAGCATTGACCAGAGATTGGACCAAAATGTACTGAGGAAATGATTGTCCCGATCTAAGATGATAGACTGTGGGATCCCAAAGTGCACCCACACTCATTGAAAGAAGAGTTTAGCAGTGGCTTCTGCTGTGATATTCTTCTTGCAAGCCACCATAATGGCCATCTTCGAGAACCTATCGACGACCACAAAAACACAGTCATTTCCATGCTTAGTGGAAGGAAGGCCTGACATGTAATCCATGGAGATGGATTCCCAAGGTCAACTAGGCGTAGGCAACGGGGTACAGAGGCCTTGCTTCTCCATGGTTGGTTTGGCAATGGCATAGGAAGTACATGATCTGACGTACTTCCTGACATCCTGTCGAAGATTCGGCCAATAGAAATACTTTTGCAGTACTGCCACTGTTTTCTCGACCCCGAAATGCCCAGCAGCCCGACTGTAATGCGCTTCCCAAATCATCTTGGCACGCTCGCTTGAAGGAACACAAAGGTGACCCAGGTGGCATAACAGGGCATCCTGGAGGTGAAAATCTGGAACATGCTGACCCTCCAAGAGTGTCTGGTATGTGTGGCCGAATTCTGGGTCGCTTTTGTAGAGAAGTGTCCAATCAAAAGTCTCGTGCCCACAAGAGTTGAGCACGGTGGTTAACACCATGATCGGTGGCTGACTAAGGCAATCTGCAACATTATTGGTGCTGCCCTTCTTATACTTGATATTCAAATGGAATTGTTGCAGGTATGTAGACCACTTCTGATGGCGATCATTCTGCAATTTCCCTTGGGTCTGTATGAACTGCAGGGGTCAGTGGTCTATGTGGATGACCGTTTCCTTCCCCAAAATGTAATTCTTCCATTGTTGGCAAGCCTGCATAATGGAATACATCTCTTTGTCATAAGTGGGATACTTCCAGACTGTGTCTAAAAGTGTTTCACTGTGTTATGCCACTCGATGCCCATGTTGAGTAAGGACTGCCCCAATAGCTTAGTTAGAGGCATCTGTCTCGACCTCAAATGGTTGTTGCAAATCTGGTAACGTGACCACTGGTGCCGTGCAGAGGTGATCTTTCAACTCTGTGAATGCCTTCTATTGAGATTCAGACCAAAAGAATTTTGCTTTCGCTCCTCCCTTGGTGACTTGACTCAAGGACCAAGTGATATGAGAAAACCCCAACACGAACCTGCGGTAGAAGTTGGCAAGACCTAGAAAGCTGCGGAGCTCTGTCAGAGTGGTTGGAGATGGCCAATCCCGAATGACTTGGATCTTGGCTGGATCCACATGCACCCCCCATTCATCAATACTGTATCCTAGATAATGAACCTGGGTCATGCCAAAAGTGCATTTCTCCAAATTGGCACATATCTTGTGTTGTCGCAGTGTTTGGAGAACCTGTCGGATGTGGTGGAGGTGCTCTTCCCAACTCTGGCTGAAGATCAGAATGTCATCCAAGTATACAACTACAAATGAGTTGGTGAATGGCCGCAAGATGTCATCCATTAGCCTCATGAAGGTTGCAGGAGCATTCGTCAATCCGAAAGGCATAACCAACCATTCAAAAAGGCCCTCCTTGGCTTTGAAGGCAGTCTTCCACACATCAGAGGGTTCGATTGGTACCTGGTGATATCCTGACTTTAGATCGATCTTGCTGAAATATTTTCCCCCCTTTTGTTGGTCTAGGAGGTCATTAATCCATGGGATCGGGTACCTATTACGGACATTGATCTTGTTCAGTGCCCGATAGTCAATACAGAGTCTCCAAGTCCCATCCTTCTTTTGTACCAACACGATCAGGCTCCCACAATGTGATGAACTCAGACGGATGTGACCTTTCTGCAGCAGCTCCTGAATCTGCCTCTTGTTTTCATCGTTCTCTAGAATGGAGCGCCGAAAAATTGGTCCATTGGGTAGTGGCGCACCTAGGGTCAGATCGATGGAATGCTTCACCTGAGAGTGCAGAGGAGCCCCTGCAGGGGAGGTGAAGATGTCCTCGTACTCCTCCATGACCTTGTCCATCTGGAGTTGTCGTGCGGAGGGGTCCTGTCTAGAGGTCGTGGCTACCGTCTTCTTCTTTCCTTGAGGGCGTATCATCAGGAAAACAAATTTCCCAGTTTTGGAAATGATCTTACTGCATTGTTTTGTAGTAATCAAAGAGATGGTGGTAGGCAGTGCTACCTCTATTATCTTGTACAACTTATTTCCCAATGTAATAATAATAGCACGAGGCCTTGATTCATACACAACATGTCACTTCCACAAGTATGGTTGTCCTAATAATACATCACAAATGTTAAGGGGAGCAATGTCACACAATACCTCATCCGTGAAACGCTTGATGTTGTATGGAAGGCGACACTGCTGGCTCACGTGAAGATCTCGTCCTTGGTGAAGCCAGCCGATGGTGTATGGTTGTGGATGTGTTGTGGTTGGTAAGCCCATCTGCTTCACGGCCTATATCGAAATGAGGTTCTTTTGGCTCTCACTATCGACAGTGAA
This sequence comes from Pinus tabuliformis, assembly GCA_031772625.1. Classification (NCBI taxonomy): domain Eukaryota; kingdom Viridiplantae; phylum Streptophyta; class Pinopsida; order Pinales; family Pinaceae; genus Pinus; species Pinus tabuliformis. Next base: position 378,899,353 of record CM062817.1, on the reverse strand, counting down.
CTGTAGCGGGGAGCCCTTTACCCACATCTTGGAGTGGAAGAGACGCTCCTCCTCCTCTGGATCTTCGGGTCCCTCCTTCTGTATCTTCCTGGTGGCAACGGTGGCGTTGAGCTCCGCATCGATAATTTGCTTCCATTTGTCATTCCCCTTGTCAGGTTCTGACTCAGAGTTGGAACATGCATTTGATTCTAAAACCTTTAGCTTAGCCACTAGTGATTGCTTGGCCCGACACTCACTTGTGTTGTGAGTGGAGCTCTTATGGAACTCACACCATTTTCCTGTGTCCTTTTTCAGCTTTGCGTCGCTGTTCTTTGCTTGCCACTTTGGCGGGTTGTCTTGGGCTGCCCCGCCTTGGCTTCGTCCTTCGTTATATGGTTTAGGGGCACCTTTCCCTTGCTTTAGATTCGCAGATCCAAAGTCTCGCTTCTTCTATTTAATCTTCTGCTCGACCTTGATGGCATATCGGTATGCTTTGCTGAGCGAGGAGATGTTCAGGAATTCTATTTCTTCCTGGATGTACTTGTTGATGAGCCCCAAAAATGCACAATTATTTGGGCTCATTCAACCTCCTCATTTGGCTTAGTCCACCATTCTCATTTGTTTATTGCATGTTTTTGATTATTTTTATGTTAATAGAGTGAATTTGGTTAGTCATTATGCCAACAAGTCTAATGGGTGCTTTGTGTAGCCTTTGTTGGTCAACTTGGAGACAAAATGGAAGGTCTTAATGTGCACTTGGCAGCCAAATTCGTGGGAGAACAAGCTAGAGCATTTGTAGGAAGGTGTCCCCCTCATTTATGGGCCCTTACCTCGAATTCTCCACCATCAGCTCGGAGTTCAAGGGCCACCGAATCAATCAGCTCAAGGGCAGCCAAGCAAGTCAAGTTGGACTGCTGTTAACTACAAGTCTTGGGCAGCCAAGTCCCTAACTTTTAGGAGGACTGTTGGGTCCTCAAATTGTATAAATAAGAAGGCTTGGGGCCTCATTTTGGTTAGCTAGTTAGTAGTCATTTTGTAGCTAGTAGTTAGTCATTCTTGGGATTAGCTAGTTAGTCATTTCAGTTAGCCAATTAGTCTTTTCTTTGTAAGCCAGTTTTGGCATGATATCAGACTTTTGATTATGAATAAAGGCAGCAGATTTTGATCTAATTCTGAGTTTCTAAGATAGCAATAGATCTCCTCGGTGTTGTAATGTTGTGTGCATTTCGTTTCAGCCCTTTGAGTTTTTACTTTCACATGCAATTTGAATTACAGGTTGTTAATTTAGTCTTTTTCATGAGTTTAGATAGGATTTGCTTATGGTGAATTGGTTTCCAGTTGCTTAGGTTAGCAAAGGATAGATATAATCTATTGGAGCTCCAGCAAAAAGGTTGTTAAGGCTCACTGCCATCTCATTTGGGATTGGGGTGCAGTCCATAACTAACCACCAAAAATACGCATTTCTCCACTTGATGATTGCTGCAACACAGTCACGGTTATGTTAGATGCTTCCATGTAATTCACACCTGCACCACACTCCTTTACCACAGCTTCATGCACATTCTTCTTCACGTTTTGGATTGCTGTTCATTTAATTCATAAGCACAGGTAGTCTAGGTTAATGCATTTTCGGTTTGGTGACAGTCACAAGCATTTGTTTCATTTACACTGATTTCCCTCGTTCCATTACCTTCTCCTCCATCTTGATCACGCATGCAAACACATCTATGACCTCTGATCCGCTCTGTTAGCTCCCAAAGTCTTTCACTCCTCACGTAGCTTCACTCTTTAACCCTTTCGTTGACATATCCCTCTATCTTCCAACCCACTCCCTACACTCACTCCCCATCCTATTCCCCCACTTCTGAGCCATCACCAGCCTTATTCCTACCTTACACATCTCCCCCTACCATTCCATCACTCCTCCATCACTTCAAACACTCACGGTAGGTCATCCTGTAGCAGTTTGTAGACATCCTGTAGAAACCAGAGTATCCTGTAGGATCCCCTGCAGACATCCTGTAGGAGGCCACTCACTCGGTTGCTGAGCTTCTGAACGTGAGGAACCTCTGTGGATGGATGCTAAGGATCCCTAGGGACCTTTCCTCGCCTCCCCAACCTTTCCCACGCTTTCCTTCCTTCTCCATCCCATCTGCACAACCAAACCCTAGTTAGCACAAAATCACAATCATCCCACACACTTAAAGAAAAAAATACAAAAACATGTCTTTTATGATGCAAGTAGCTTAGATCCATGCATTTTCACTTATTAGAGGTAATGACAGCATTGGTAGAAGTTGCATTTACATTCTTTGCATTGTAGAGGTTAGACAAGTCAAATTAGGGTTTCCTAGGTTTACATGCTTTGATTTGCTTTCAGTTCATTTTTGTCAAGTAAAGTAGCTTTCCTTTGAGATTAGCTTTCGTCCATCAATTAGCAAGCTTCTTCTGAGAGCCTATAGAAGTTGGCTTGAGCCCTAGCGGACTTGTGCCAGCTGACCAAGTGACAGCTGCGACAAGAGCTAGTACTTGTGCATATAGCACCGTCGCTTCCAAGTTTGTACGAACTACCGGGTTGATAAAATTTAGAGATAGGGAGCTCCAGGAGTTGTAGCATTATTGCTACAATACTGGAGCCCACCATCTTTTTGGCGCCGTTGCCGGGGAAGCGGCAGAGTATTGGTGATTGTTGCTATTGTTCTATTTTCTACTACAACCTTTTGCTAAGTATTTTATTTCATTTCCATTATGCAATTTCATTTATGCAAAAGTAGATTAGCATTTCTTGCTTTCATAGATTAGCATTTCCTGCTTTCATAGATTAGTATCTCCTGCTTTCATAGATTAGCATTTCAATTCCGCAATTTCATTTCTGCAAGCGTAGATTAGCATTTCAATTTCGCAAGCGTAGCCTAGCATTTCATTCCTGCAATTTCATTTGAGTAAGATAGATTAGTCCTTTCCTGTTTTCATTTCAATTCCGCATTTTCATTTTAGCAAGATAGTTAGTTGCAGTTCAATTTATTTCAGTTTTGCAAGTAGAAGTAGAAAAAAGAAAAAAATCAAGCAAAAAGATTTCATTTCGTGCTTTGTAGGAGTAGAGATAAGTTAGAAAAATGATTGCACAACACCCCCACTGCTTCACACAGCCAACGTTCTTCTTCGATGGCTGTGATAAAAGAACCCCTGGGTGGACATCAAGACATATCTGAAGAACCTCTAGGGGAGAAGAAGAAGAAGAAACATTCCTCTGAAGCAAATGGCTACAGGTAGAGATGTTGGGAGCAACATTTTGTCCAAAGATGAATTTGAAAATCAAATCGAAGATTTCAAGAGTGATATGAGGGAGTTTCTTGCCATGCAACTGGATACCTTGCGGATCTAGAAGAAGCAAGAGGAAGCCAAGAGGGCTTTGGTCATTTTTTGTCCTAGGTGCCTTAAAAAGCATCCTAGGAACGAATGTCCAATGCACTCCCTAGAAGTGTGTTTCATCTGTGAAGAATACCATCCTACAGATCAGTGCCCTTCCTTGCCCAGAATCAAAGTTTCATATCAAAGAGCCAAGGGAGCCACTGAATCACTCTATTATATGAACCAAAGTTGGCTGCATGAACCTAGATCTTACCAACAAGAACTGCAAGGGACACCCGAGACCTATTATGACCCTTACCAAGCCACTTTCATGCCTTCTTGGGGTCCCCCTGCTCATCCTTCCTGGTCTACACCTCCTCCTTGGTCATATTCTCCTTGTTCCTTCACAGATCCATATTATGCCCAACCAGTTGCTCATTCGTTTCACTCTTATGCTTAGCCACAGCCTCAGTGGAATGCACCTTATCAGGAGTGGAGACCCCATTACAACTCTCATCCCGCTCATTTTCCTCCACCACCTGCTCATCCACAACCATCGCCTCCTCCTCCACCAAGGCAACCCCAAATGCCTACCCAACCACAATGCCATCCATCTCCATCTCAATTTCACACCTCCACTCAGATACCCGTACCTCCATTTCCAAAACCATGCAATGGAGCAGCTCAACCCAATTGCAAAGCTGAGGCACAACATGTGCAAATGACTCCTTTTGAGCTCAATGATGTTCACCAAAGCTCAGGAAGAGTGTTGCAAAAGAGAGAATCTATTGAAAACATTGAAGGACCAAAAGCAAAAGAAGATTCCAAAGAGGAGATCAAAGAACCATGGGCTGCACTTAATGAAGAGAAGAGATCATAATCAAAGATCGAGAGAGTTCCCTCATGGTTACCATCAAATCGTCCATGTATTCCAGAGAAAAATCAACAACAAGAGGAAGATCAGAACGTCATGATAGAAGGTGACATGAAGAATGATCCAAATTAGCAAGATGACCAAGGATATCAGAGCTATATTGAGATATGGTTTCAGAAGGTCACTAAGTTGCAGCAGTACTCTCCTCCTCAGCTATGTTTTGTACTTTCAAAGTCAGATCATGTTGTCTCTAAAAGTTGGATAGTTGTCAAAGCATGCATTCCGAGCCTTTACATCATCTTGTCTCTAATCTCGATGTGCACATGGCTCCATTGGAAGTATTCTTATACTTGAAAATGATTTTGTTTTTCAAGTAGGGTAGGGTAGAAAAAAAATGAAAAAAAAAAAGAAAAAAAAGTAAAGAAATGAAAAAATGAAAATAAGAGAAAAAACAAAAATCTAAGGTGAAAACCTCCTCGGAGGCGCCTTAGATTGGCTCATTGATTGAAAACCTCCATGAGGCAGTCAATGGGTTGGGAAAAGATAGAGAAAGGAGAATAAGATCTTTGGGTGAAAACCTCCCTTGGAGGCGCCCAGGGCAGGCAATTAGGGTGAAAACCTCCATAAGGCGCCCTAGTTGTTTTTCAAAAAAAAGAGAAAAAGAAAAAGAAAAATAAAGCTAATCTCCATTGAATAAGTTCATGTTGCAGCAGTGACATTGCAGGTTAAAGAAGGACGTTTCATGACAGGAGGAGCACTCAAATCAAGGTCAAAGGACTCTTTCTTGTGCCTTCTACAGGAAGCTCTGTATTTCTACAGGAAACATCCTGTAGAACCTTTGGACGAGCCAAATCCAATTTCAAAAGTGAATCTGATGGTGGGAATCTGTTGATTAGGCCTACAAGCACTTGTGTGTCCATCCCTTGCCTTCATCCATCATTTTTTTCACCTCCTTGTGCTTCTCATTGTGCTTCTACAGGAACTTCCTGTAGAAATTGTGGGAAACTAGGCATGCATTCCAAAAAGTGGTTTGGCGAGCATGGTAGCTTCCTCAAGGGTTCATAAGTCCTCATGCAGTCTTCCAACTCCTCCTCCATCACCTCCATACCTGCATCACAGCCAAAATTCATTTTGTCATACCATGCAACCAAAATGCAAAGTGCCTTGAAGCAAAAACACATAGAACAGAATTTGTTTTTGCCATAACTTGAAAACCATGCATCCATTTGACAAACCGTTTTATGGGGAATTGTACAAGGTTGATGAAAACATGCCTGAGCAGTTTCATGCAATTCCGGTGCACGGTTTCCAAGAAATCAGCCTCCATCACCATCAGCCATTTTTGCATTTTCTCCATAACCGTGCATCCGTTTCAAAACCTGTTTCATGGGGATATGCATGTGAGTCATGGTAACCTACCCAAGCAGTTTCAGCCGATTCCGATGCACGGTTTCCGAGAAATCGAGCTCTGAAATCTTCAGCCATTTTCCATTTTTCTCGAAATCCGTGCATCCATTGATCACGAATTTGATATGGGAGATGCATAATGATGGTAGTAACATGCTCACCAAGTTTCAGATCAAACCGATCTACCGTTTGGGAGAAATGGCAAAAAGAAGTCTGGTTTTGTGACCATGCAGCAGCAGCAGCTTGAACGGGCAGAGTTGAACGTGGAAATGATTGCATGCACTCAAATCCGGCCAGAGGACACCTGCACATGAAAAAAGCAATCAAGGATCAGCAGCCAAGCCATATGCAATCAGGAAAACTAAGCATGCAGCAGCAAAATCAGAGCAGGCAACAGCAAAAAGCTCACGGCAGCCATTCCACTTCGAGGTATGTGACAAACTCATTCCTCTATTGCATAAATTTAATTCGAAAACTGCATGAATTAATGGAATGGTGGGATTAAGCCACGAATTAGTAAGGTTCAGCTGATTGTTGTCCCTAAGAACTTAGCTGGCAGTCACGCAACATGGTCATTCACGTGAAACTAAAAAAAAACACAGCCAGTTATGGATAGTTTAAACTCCAGTGAAACAAATGGTAAGGGATTACAGGCAGATGGAACTGCAGGGGATGAACAGTTTGCATGGGCTAAGCACATGTCTCTGCCACCTCACCACAAATCACGCAGTGAATAAAGGAACGCTCGGCTGAAGACTCACGTAATTGTTGTTCAGGTACACTTGCTAATTGTTGTTCATTTACACTTGCAAATGTTAAACTCACGTCCTTCATCAAGTTTTGGGCTTGTTAACAATTCTCCCGCATGCAAAGATCATTCAAAGGTGCAGAGACATCCTACAGGCGTTTCTACAGGATGTCGTCTACAGGAAAGTGCAACAGAGCAGCGAAGCCTGAGTTTCTCTTCATCAAGTTTGGAGCTTGAAGAAAGGTGAAAATAGCTGAGGTGGATCATGCTATTTTATTGTTCGTTCACTTGCACGTGATATTGCAGAGGGTATGAAAGCCGTGGAATTGCTTTTAGAGCTTTCAAAGGATATGGCTGTGTGTGAACAGATTGGCAAGGTACAAGGTTGTATCCCCCTCCTTGTAACAATGTCAAATAGCGACAATCCTAAAGCTGCTAAGGATGCAAACGGAGTTCTGGAGAATCTCCCATATAGTGAGCATAATGTAGTGCAAATGGCATAGGCGAACTATTTCAAGCCCTTGATACAGAACCTGAGAGAAGGGTCTGACACAATGAAGATTGTTATAGCAAGTAAGTTGTGAGAGATAGGTTTAACAGATGAAAACAACGCTGCATTGCTCAAAGAGGGAGTTGTATTTCCACTTCTTGAAATGATTTCAAATGTTAATTTGAAGTCAAAGTTAGCAGCCATTGGGGCACTTCAAAATCTTTCAAGTTTACCTGAGAATGCGTTACAAATGATCAAAGATGGGGTGGTTTGACCCATCTTGGACCTTCTATGCACACCACTGTCAACTATATTTACTTTGAGAGAAGAAGCTGCTAATACCTATGCAAACCTTGCTATGTCTACAGTATTGCCCCAAAGAACAAATGACACAGCAGCTGCATTATTGGGATCTAATGAGATCATATACCAGCTATTATCTTTAATAAATTGGACACCACCTTCAATACATGGAAGCACTGTTCGAGCATTCCATGCCATTTGTTGTGTACCAGTAGTTGTTGAGGCAAGGACAACCTGATCTATCTTATGTTCTGTTCTGCTTCTATTATCAATTCTTAGTAGAGTTCAATAAGAATGCCATTCGATTTAGTTAAAGGCCTGGAAACACTCTTTCCCATCCAGATTTGGCATGCACTATCTATTCTCGGGTAGCTCATTGTACTTGTGTGCTTTTATAATAGATTAGACTTGCCATTCATGTTGGATTCGTCAGCTTTCAGGCAGCAAAGTTCAAGGAGAAGGAACCCCTGGCCAAACAAGTAAAATCAGTGAAATTGGTTCTACAGGAAGTTAGCAGACTGCTTCTACAGGAAGACAGAGACTATTTCTACAGGAAGCCAGCGAACAGTTTCTACAGGAAAGTCTGAAAAGCGGGAAGCCAAAGGAGAAATCGGCCGAGATGCTAGCCAAGGACATCACCAGGGCCATCAAAGACAAGGGGAGAGATTTGGTTGCTCAGAGGATGAGCAACACTTTCAGTAGGGGGGTGATGATGAGCCCCAAAAATGCACAATTATTTGGGCTCATTCAACCTCCTCATTTGGCTTAGTCCACCATTCTCATTTGTTTATTGCATGTTTTTGATTATTTTTATGTTAATAGAGTGAATTTGGTTAGTCATTATGCCAACAAGTCTAATGGGTGCTTTGTGTAGCCTTGTTGGTCAACTTGGAGACAAAATGGAAGGTCTTAATGTGCACTTGGCAGCCAAATTCGTGGGAGAACAAGCTAGAGGATTCGTAGGAAGGTGTCCCCCTCATTTATGGGCCCTTACCTCGAATTCTCCACCATCAGCTCGGAGTTCAAGGGCCACCGAATCAATCAGCTCAAGGGCAGCCAAGCAAGTCAAGTTGAACTGCTGTTAACTACAAGTCTTGGGCAGCCAAGTCCCTAACTTTTAGGAGGACTGTTGGGTCCTCAAATTGTATAAATAAGAAGGCTTGGGGCCTCATTTTGGTTAGCTAGTTAGTAGTCATTTTGTAGCTAGTAGTTAGTCATTCTTGGGATTAGCTAGTTAGTCATTTCGGTTAGCCAATTAGTCTTTTCTTTGTAAGCCAGTTTTGGCATGATATCAGACTTTTGATTATGAATAAAGGCAGCAGATTTTGATCTAATTCTGAGTTTCTAAGATAGCAATAGATCTCCTCGGTGTTGTAATGTTGTGTGCATTTCGTTTCAGCCCTTTGAGTTTTTACTTTCACATGCAATTTGAATTACAGGTTGTTAATTTAGTCTTTTTCATGAGTTTAGATAGGATTTGCTTATGGTGAATTGGTTTCCAGTTGCTTAGGTTAGCAGAGGATAGATATAATCTATTGGAGCTCCAGCAAAAAGGTTGTTAAGGCTCACTGCCATCTCATTTGGGATTGGGGTGCAGTCCATAACTAACCACCAAAAATACGCATTTCTCCACTTGATGATTGCTGCAACACAGTCACGGTTATGTTAGATGCTTCCATGTAATTCACACCTGCACCACACTCCTTTACCACAGCTTCATGCACATTCTTCTTCACGTTTTGGATTGCTGTTCATTTAATTCATAAGCACAGGTAGTCTAGGTTAATGCATTTTCGGTTTGGTGACAGTCACAAGCATTTGTTTCATTTACACTGCTTTCCCTCGTTCCATTACCTTCTCCTCCATCTTGATCATGCATGCAAACACATCTTTGACCTCTGCTCCGCTCTGTTAGCTCCCAAAGTCTTTCACTCCTCACGTAGCTTCACTCTTTAGCCCTTTCGTTGACATATCCCTCTATCTTCCAACCCACTCCCTACACTCACTCCCCATCCTATTCCCCCACTTCTGAGCCATCACCAGCCTTATTCCTACCTTACACATCTCCCCCTACCATTCCATCACTCCTCCATCACTTCAAACACTCACGGTAGGTCATCCTGTAGCAGTTTGTAGACATCCTGTAGAAACCAGAGTATCCTGTAGGATCCCCTGCAGACATCCTGTAGGAGGCCACTCACTCGGTTGCTGAGCTTCTGAACGTGAGGAACCTCTGTGGATGGATGCTAAGGATCCCTAGGGACCTCTCCTAGCCTCCCCAACCTTTCCCACGCTTTCCTTCCTTCTCCATCCCATCTGCACAACCAAACCCTAGTTAGCACAAAATCACAATCATCCCACACACTTAAAGAAAAAAATACAAAAACATGTCTTTTATGATGCAAGTAGCTTAGATCCATGCATTTTCACTTATTAGAGGTAATGACAGCATTGGTAGAAGTTGCATTTACATTCTTTGCATTGTAGAGGTTAGACTAGTCAAATTAGGGTTTCCTAGGTTTACATGCTTTGATTTGCTTTCAGTTCATTTTTGTCAAGTAAAGTAGCTTTCCTTTGAGATTAGCTTTCATCCATCAATTAGCAAGCTTCTTCTGAGAGCCTATAGAAGTTGGCTTGAGCCCTAGCGGACTTGTGCCAGCTGACCAAGTGACAACTGCGACAAGAGCTAGTACTTGTGCATATAGCACCGTCGCTTCCAAGTTTGTACGAACTACCGGGTTGATAAAATTTAGAGATAGGGAGCTCCAGGAGTTGTAGCATTATTGCTACAATACTGGAGCCCACCACTTGTGCAGGCAGTCATGGTATTTGAGTATCAAATGCTGCTCCAAATCCTTGATACCCAACTTTGTGTGAAGGGTATGGAAAAGATTAGTGAACTATGGCATGTCTTGGTCCCTTCCCTGCCACAGCGTGGTCCACTTTATGTATTGATCCTCATAGCTTCCGACAGGGTAGTATTGCTCCTTGATGGCATCCCAGAATGAATTCCAGGTGGGTGTGGCTGAAAATAGTGAGCCGATATTTTCATCCTTCTGCTCGCAGTAGGTTTCCCACCAGTCCTTGCCATGGGGGGCTGCTTTGAGAAGAGCAAAAAAAATCTTTTCTCGACTCGAAAATTCATGAACAGAAAAATAACCCTCTAGCAGATTTAACCATTTATCTATGACATCTGCATTTATCTGACCCTCGAATATGTGGATTTCAAAATTAACTTGTACCTTAAAGGGCGTGGAGTTTCCAGAGTAGCTGCTGGAAGCCGATGCGTCCCTTCTAAGTGGCCCCTGAAGGATCTGGGCAAAGCTGTCCTTCATCGCATTCCTTTGTCACTCGAGGGATTCTTTAAGCAAGATTTTAATAGGATCTCCTGCTCCCTCGTCTTTCTTCCCATCCACCATGGGAAGCCATTGGGATTTGCAAGGCTGGTCTTGCAAAGGTTCGACCAATTCAAGCCCTAACTTCTTATATCCCGACCTCATTGGGGACATGCAAAGAAAAACAGAGAAAAAGCAGACTGCTCTGATACCACTGATCCGGATTTAAACAAGAACGCAACAAATTACAGAGATAACCATAAACACAGATATGCAGCGGAAATAATACTTCATTTCAGTAATGTAAAATACCGAGATATGCTTACAAATAGAAAATGGAAAGAAACAACTAGGGCAATGGTAGCTTATCTCTGAGAAGAGATGTGGTGGCTACATGACTCTGAACTATGTTACAATGAGGCTCGAAGGCCTATTTATTGTTGAGAAACAATGGAAAACCCTTCACATCCCAAAAAATAACCCTAGAAGTTGAAACGCCAAATTGTGGGCCTCGTTTGGGTAAATTGGTACATCAATTTCCCGGGGTCGTAACTTTCGCATACGATCTCCGTTTGATGCGTACAATAGCTCGTTAGAAAGATCTATCCGAGAAATACAACTTTGTAAAGGGAAACATTGGTCCATGGATGGATGTTTCCCCTAGATTTCCCAGAAAACGTCATTTAGTGCCTCAAAACAGCTCCTGAAGTTCAGGACTCGAAAAACTACTAAAAATAGTAAGTTGTGCTATAATTAAGGAAACTGAAAATGCTGAGAGAAACAATGGTGGGGGTCCAGGTGGACTTGGTAGGTGGCCACCAATATCCACCTAGATCATTCCTCCCCCCTTAGGAAGCAATGGTCTCCATTGCGTTGAGTTCCTCCATGAGATGAGGAAACTTCTGCTGAACTTGGTCCCTGGTGAGCCACTTGCCCTAGTGAAGGAGTTGGCCTATTTTGACAACTCGATACAGTTGGATATTCTATTGTTGAGTGTTCTTGATCTGTGTGTTCATGATCCGATCAGTTGTAGCTTGTTCCATGCAATCTAGATTTAATTCTATGGGTGTGAGCTGTGCTGCAATGTCGGTTATGTTTAGTAATGTTGGAAAGTATGGTCGAAGGCCGTCCACATTGAACACTGGGTGCAGGCCAAGGAATGGGGGAATGCTGAGCTCAAATGCATTGTCTCCCACAACCTTAGTAATGGTGTAAGGACCATATCGGAGTGGTCTTAGTTTCTAATAAGCTCCAGTAAGGCGTTCCTTCTGCAAATGCAACCAGACTTTGTCGCCCACCTAAAACTTGTGTGGCACTCAATGTTGATCATGCCGCTACTTGTACTTGGAATTTGATTTCTCTAGAATGTCATGGACCTGCTGGCGAATATGTTGGATGTGATCAATGAAGCTGGTTGCCTTATCTATTTCAGACTGGACATGAGCTGAATCTGTGTGAGTAGCTACAAGTGGCATGGCCACATCAATGGGGCATAGTGGCTAGAATCCTAAGCCCACCTGAAAAGGGTTGTGGCCAGTCGAGCTGTGAAGAGCTCGGTTGAAGCTGTGCTGAACATAGGGGAGGCTCTCGTCCCATGTGCGTGGATGCTTTGAGTTGTACATGCGCAGAATGTGTACAATTAGCCTATTGACAACCTCTGTCTGGCCATCAGTTTGAGGATGGAATGCTGTGGACTTAGTGAGTTTGGTGTCCAGCATTGACCAGAGACTGGACCAAAATGTACTGAGGAATCAACTATCTCGATCTGAGATGATAGACTGTGGGATCCCAAAGTGCACCCACACTCGTTCAAAGAAGAGTTTAGCAGTGGCTTCTACTGTGATATTCTTCTTGCAGGCCACCATAATGGCCATCTTTGAGAACCTGTCGACGACCACAAAAACACAGTCATTTCCATGCTTAGTGGAAGGAAAGCCTGACATGTAATCCATGGAGATAGATTCCCAAGGTCGACTAGGGGTAGGCAACGGGGTATAGAGGCCTTGCTTCTTGATGGTCGGTTTGGCAATGGCATAGGTAGTACATGATCTGATGTACTTCCCGACATCCTGTCGAAGATTCGGCCAATAGAAATACTTTTACAGTACTGCCATCGTTTTCTCGACCCCAAAATGCCTAGTAGCCCGACTGTAGTGTGCTTCCCAAATCATCTTGGCACGCTTGCTTGAAGGAACACAAAGGTTACCCAGGTGGCATAACAGGGCATCCTGGAGGTGAAAATCTGGAACATGTCGAACCTCCAAGAGTGTTTGGTATGTGTGGCCGAATTCTAGGTCGCTTTTGTAGAGAAGTGGCCAATCAGAAGTCTCGTGCCCACAAGAGTTGAGCACGGTGGTTAACGCCATTATCGGTGGTTGACTGAGGAAATCGGCAACGTTATTGGTGTTGGCCTTCTTATACTTTATATTCAAATGGAACTGTTGCAGGTATGTAGACCACTTCTGATGGCAATCATTCTGCAATTTCCCTTGGGTCTGTATGCACTGCAGGGGTTAGTGGTCTGTGTGGATGACCATTTCCTTCCCCAAAATGTAATGCTTCCATTGTCGGCAAGCCTGCACAATGGAATACATCTCTTTGTCATAACTGGGATACTTCCGGACTGTGTCTGAAAGTGTTTCACTGTGATATGCCATTGGATGCCCGTGTTGAGTAAGGACTACCCCAATAGCATGGTCAGAGGCATCTGTCTCGACCTCAAATGGTTGTTACAAATCTGGTAACGCGGGCACTGGTGCCGTGCAGAGGCGATATTTCAACTCTGTGAATGCCTTCTGTTGAGATTCAGACCAAAAGAATTTTTCTTTCGCTCATCCCTTGGTGACTTGACTCAAGGGCCAAGTGATATGAGAAAACCCCAACACAAACCTGCAGTAGAAGTTGGCAAGACCTAGAAAGCTGCGGAGCTTTGTCAGAGTGGTTGGAGATGCTCAATCCTGAATGACTTGGATCTTGGTTGGATCCACATGCACCCCATGTTCATCAATAATGTATCCCAGATACTGAACTTGGGTCATGCCAAAAGTGAATTTCTCCAAATTGGCACATAGCTTGTGTTGCCGCAGTGTTTGGAGAACCTGTTGGATGTGGTGGAGGTGCTCTTCCCAACTCTAGCTGAAGAATAGAATGTCATCCAAGTATAAAACTACAAATGATTTGGTGAATGGCCGCAAGATGTCATCCATTAGCCTCATGAAGGTTGCAGGAGCATTCGTCAATCCGAAAGGCATAACCAACCATTCAAAAAGGCCCTCCTTGGCTTTGAAGGTAGTCTTCCACACATCAGAGGGTTCTATTGGTACCTGGTGATATCCTGACTTCAGATCAATCTTGCTAAAATATTTTTTCCCCTTTAGTTGGTCCAGGAGGTCATCAATCCGTGGGATCGGGTACCTATTATGGACATTGATCTTGTTCAGTGCCCGATAGTCAATACAGAGTCTCCAAGTCCCATCCTTCTTCTGTACCAACACGATCAGGCTCCCACAGTGTGATGAACTCGAATGGATGTGACCTTTTTGCAGCAACTCTTGAATTTGCCTCTTGATTTAATCATTCTCTAGAACGGAGCGCCAATAAATTTGTCCATTGGGTAGCGGCACACCTGGGGTCAGATCAATGGAGTGCTTGACCTGACAGTGCAGAGGAACCCCTACAGGGGAGGTGAAGATGTCCTCGTACTCCTCCACGGCCTTGTCCATCTGTAGTTGTCGTGCGGAGGGGCCCTATCTGGAGGTAGTGGCTACCGTCTTCTTCTTTCCTTGAGGGTGTATCATCAGGAAAACAAATTTCCTAGTTTTGGAAATGAGCTTACTTCATTGTTTTGTAGTAATCAAAGAGATGGCGGTAGGCGGTGCTACCTATGGTATCTTGTACAACTTATTTCCCAATGTAATAATAACAACTCGAGGCCTTGATTCATACACAACATGTCACTTCCACAAGTATGGTTGTCCTAATAATACGTCACAAACTTCAAGGGGAACAATGTCACACAATACCTCATCTGTGAAAGGCTTGATGTTATATGGAAGGCGACACTGCTGGCTCACGCGAAGATCTCATCCTTAGTGAAGCCACCCTATGGTGTATGGTTGTGAATGTGCTGTGGTCAGTAAGCCCAACCAATTCACAACCTCTACCGAAATGAGGTTCTTTTGGCTCCCGCTATCGACAATGAACTATAGCGGGGAGCCCTTTACCCACATCTGGGAGTGGAAGAGACGCTCCTCCTCCTCTGGATCTTTGGGTTCCCCCTTTTGTATCTTCGTGGTGGCAACGGTGGCATTGGGTTTTGCATCGATAATCTGCTTCCCTTTGTCATTCCCCTTGTCAGGTTCTGACTCAGAGTCGAAACATGCATCTAATTCTAAAACCTTTAGCTCAGCCACCAGTGACTGCTTGGCCCGAAACTCACTTGTGTTGTGAGTGGAGCTCTTATGAAACTCACACCATTTTCCCGTGTCCTTTTTTGGCTTTGCGGTGCTGTTCTTTGCTTGCATCTTTGGTGAGTTGTCTTGGGCTGCCCCACCTTGGCTTTGTCCTTTGTTCTGTGGTTTAGGGGCACCTTTCCCTTGCTTCAGATTCACAGATCCAAAGTCTCGCTTCTTCTGTTTAAACTTCTGCTCGACCTTGATGGCATATCAGTATGCTGTGCTGAGTGAGGAGATGTTCAGGAATTCTATTTCTTCCTAGATGTACTTGTGCAGGCAACCGCGGTATTTGAGTATCAAATGCTGCTCTGAATCCTTGATACCCAACTTTGTGCGAAGGGTATGGAAAAGATTGGTGAACTCTGGCACGTCTTGGTCCCTTCCCTGCCGCAGCGTGGTCCACTTTATGTATTGATCGTCATAGCTTCTGACAAGGTAGTACTGCTCGTTGATGGCATTGCGGAATGAATTCCAGGTGGGTGCAGCTAAAAATAGTGAGCCAGTATTTTCATCCTTTTGCTCGCAGTAGGTTTCCCACCAGTCCTTGACGTGGGGGGCTGCCTTGAGAAGATCGAAAACAATCTTTTCCCGACTCGAAAATTCATGAACAGAAAAATAACCCTCTAGCAGATTTAACCATTTATCTACGGCATCTGCATCTATTTGACCCTCGAATATGGGGGTTTCAAAATTAACTTGTACCTTAAAGGGCGTGGAGTTTCGAGAGTAGCTGCTGGAAGTCGATGCTACACTTCTGGGTAGCTGCTAAAGGATCTAGGAAAAGTTGTCCATCATCGCATTCCTTTATCGCTCGAGGGCTTCTTCAAGAAATATTTTGATAGGATCTCCTACCCCCTCATCTTTCTTCTCATCCACCATGGGAGGCCATCGAGATTTGCAAGGCTAGTCTTGCAAAGGTTCGACCAGTTCAAGCCCTAACTCCTTATCTCCTGACCTCGTTGGGGACATGCAAAGAAAAACAGAGAAAAAGTAGACCACTCTGATACCACTAATCTAGATTTAAACAAGAACGCAACAAATTACAGAGATAACCATAAACACAGATATGCAGCGGAAATAATACTTCATTTCATAAATGTAAAATACTGAGATATGCTTACAAATAGAAAATGGAAATAAACAGCTAGGGCGATGGGTAGCTTATCTCTGAGAAGAGATGTGGTGGCTACATGCCTTTGAACTGTGTTACAATGAGGTTTGAAGGCCTATTTATTGTTGAGAAACAATGGAAAACCCTCCACATCCCAAAACCTAACCCTAGAAGATGAAACGCCAAATTGTGGGTCCCGTTTGGGTAAATTGGTACATCAATTTCCCATGGTCGTAACTTTGGCATACGATCTCCATTTGATGCATACAATCGCTCGTTAGAAAGATCTATCCGAGCACTACAGCTTTGGGAAGGGCAACATCAGTCCATGGACCCATGTTGCCCCCAGATTTCCCAAAAATCATCATTTAGGGCCTCAAAACGTCTCCGGAAGTCCAAGACCCAAAAAACTGCTAAAAATAGTAAGTTGTGCTATATTCAAGGAAACTGAAAATGCTGAGAGAAACAATGGTGGGGGTCCAGGTGGACTTGGCAGGTGGCCACCAATATCCACCTAGATCATTGTTACAGGTATGAGCTCGAAAACAGAGTCTCAAATAAGAAGATGGACATCACCACTGGGTTTGGCTTGAAATTTCGAGTCAAACGAGTTTAAGCTTGACCATATTTGGCCACTGTGACCTCCAGACCCCCTGTAATGGTCCAAAACCACCTCTATCTCTGCAAAACCACCCTCTATTTGGAAAAAACCACCTTGGACTGTGCAAAACCACCTCGGAATGCACGCTGGTGGTAGGGCGGGTTCGACACCTACACTATTTATTAAAAAATTGGTGGCTTGGATAACCGAGTCCCACCCTTCCTCATGTTTGTTAGTGGAGTTATGCGAAGTCGTGTGTATATAAGGTTTTGGAAGGTTGAGGGTTCGAAACCCTCGCCGACCATTCTGCCGTTATATATTGGATATGCGATATGATATATTATAATTCCGCTGATCCGTTGGTTTATACCATAGTTGTATGGAATAATATACCATATGTTTGTTGATATTGCGGTGAATGTGGGATATATGCGATACATAAAATCAAAGGATTGGTGGTTGTGGGGTTGACCCAGACCATTCAGCCTTTTTCTGGTGGAGACCCTGATTCAACATAAATACAAGTTCACCACTTACGTTATCAAGTCTGACGGTAGCCCAAATGGTGAGCTAATTCCGGTGAAGTCGTTTCCACTCCAGGAGGTCAAGGGTTCGATCCTCCCTAACCCCAAAATTTTTGGATTTCATGCCAACATTGGGCAAATCCAAGCTGCCACATGTCAGCACCGGATTGGCCCGTGTGAACCAATCACAAATTGCCACGTCACCTTCTCTGTTGACATCATCCAGGACCTGTGGCTCATTCCCGGGTTGACACGTGTCCTGCTGACGTAGGCATTGACCATTGACCATTGACCTGGTTGACCTTTGACTTTTGACTTTTTTTGCCCTAGTTTTCCACAAAATTTGACTGGCTCTAACTTCTCCATCTGGACTTGGATTTATGTGTCGTTCACACCGTTGGAATTGTATCGACGAGCACTTCAACTTGATCCCACTTTCATCTGCATTTAAAGACTTTGATCCCAACGAAAAACTGAATCCATTTTGCATCACTCTGGAATCACAATTTTTTTCAAAGGAGAGGGAGGAGCTCGATGCTAGGATGGTAGACAAGTTGAAATGAGTGTGAATGAGCTCCTCCATGTTCTTTTATAATTTTCTTTTGGTGTTTAAGTGATTAATGAGGTAGGATGGCCCACCTCACCAATTCACTTTCTTTTTTAGTTTTGTAGCCTTAGGACCTCTTCTTGTAACTTTATAACCTTAGGAACATTATTACATCTAAAAACATAAATTACATTTGAAATCAAGTGTTATTGAACAAATTTACCTATTGCTACTCCTCATTTGCTGGATTTATACATGAAATGACTGATTTTGTGACCTTAACCCTAATGACCTAATGGTGACATTGAGCTGAATGGAGACTCTGATGATGTGACTGAAGTGATATTAATGATGTTTTCATGATGGTAGACTCAACTGAGTGATGAAAGTGACCGGCATATGAAATTCTTGAGAGAGTGGAAATAGCCCTAGACACACTAGCCAATGACCAAATTTTTATTTGAAGACTCACTGAAATGACAAAAATTTGACTTGACACCCTAACAACACCTTGTAAGAGAATATTTGATCACTGGTGACAGACTGAACTGACTGACACTAACACCCTCATAGATAACCTTACTTTTTTTGCAACTTGGGAACCCAACCAATTCATTAGCAAAACAATATTGTGCCCAACCCAAAGTCTCCCTTTCTCTGAAATTGCTTTGTCCATGCCTTATCACAACCATAGGCTTGCCTCTTGCAAGTCCTATTCTAAACTTCTCCTAAAACACTTTATCCTTGCGACACCTGGAATTCACTAACACTCCTTAACACACTCTTATTTGTTCATTTCCAGGCATTTTGACCTAGTTCTCCCTTGTGTTCCCATTACTCTCCCTAACACTCCT
The DNA here is from genome assembly GCA_031772625.1 of Pinus tabuliformis. Lineage (NCBI taxonomy): Eukaryota > Viridiplantae > Streptophyta > Pinopsida > Pinales > Pinaceae > Pinus > Pinus tabuliformis. Next base: position 378,880,775 of record CM062817.1, on the reverse strand, counting down.
CACCATCCATTGGCACTGTCTACCATGTGTTAGCACACCTTTTCATTCCTTGGCATGCCCTGGCACTCCTTAGCTATCATGCCCTCACAACTACCCTTACTTTTTTTTATACTTGGCCAGAACCCAACCAAGTCCTACCTCGACTACAACAACTTAACCAAGTTATAGTTACTACAACTAGACTATGCCTTGTTCACATAAGAAATTCCTATAACACATCTTAGGCTACTCATGTCCAATCTCAACTCATCCAACTTAACAAGTTACCAATTCAAGTCTCACATCTAACCATGGCCATAAAACAACTAAGAAACACAGAGAAAAACAAAGAAAAAAAGAGAAAAAGTAGACCGCTCAGATACCACTAATCTGGATTTAAACAAGAACGCAACAAATTACAGAGATAACCATAAACACAGATATGCAGCAGAAATAATACTTCATTTCATAAATGTAAAATACTGAGATATGCTTACAAATAGAAAATGGAAATAAACAGCTTGGGCAGTGGTAGCTTATCTCTGAGAAGAGATGTGGTAGCTACATGCCTCTGAACTGTGTTACAATGAGGTTCGAAGGCCTATTTATTTTTGAGAAACAATGGAAAACCCTTCACATCCCAAAACCTAACCCTAGAAGATGAATTTCCAAATTGTGGGTCCTGTTTGGGTAAATTGGTACATCAATTTCCCAGGGTCGTAACTTTGGCATACGATCTCTGTTTGATGCATACAATAGCTCGTTAGAAAGATCTATTCGAGAACTACAACTTTGGGAAGGGAAACATCAATCCACGGACCCGTGTTGCCCCCAGATTTCCCAAAAAACTTCGTTTAGGGCCTCAAAACGTCTCCGGAAGTTCAGGACCCGAAAAACTGCTAAAAATAGTAAGTTGTGCTATAATTAAGGAAACTGAAATTGTTGAGAGAAACAATGGTGGGGGTCGAGGTGGACTTGGTAGGTGGCCACCAATATCCACCTGGATCATTGTTACAGGTATGAGCTCGAAAACAGAGTCTCAAATAAGAAGATGGACGTCACCACTGGGTTTGGCTCAAAATTTCGAGTCAAACGAGTTTAAACTTGAACATATTTGGCCACTGTGACCTCCAGACCCTCTGAAATGGTCCAAAACCACCTCTGTCCCTGCAAAACCACCCTCTATTTGGCAAAAACCACCTTGGACTGTGCAAAACCACCTCGGAATGCACGCTGGTGGTAGGGTAGGTTCGGCACCTACACTATTTATTAAAAAATTTGAGGCTTGGATAACCAAGTCCCACCCTTCCTCATGTTTGTTAGTGGAGTTATGCGAAGTCATGTGTATATAAGGTTTTGGAAGGTTGAGGGTTCAAAACCCTCGCCGACCATTCCGCTGTTATATATTGGATATGTGATATGATATATTATAACTCCGCTGATCCGTTGGTTTATACCATAGTTGTATGGAATAATATACCATATGTTTGTTGATATTGCGGTGAATGTGGGATATATGCGATACATAAAATCGAAGGACTAGTGGTTGTGGGGTTGACCCCGACCATTCAGCCTTTTTCTGGTGGAGACCATGATTCAACATAAATACAAGCTCACCACTTACATTATCAAGTCCGACGGTAGCCCAACTGGTGACCTAATTCCGGTGAAGTCGTTTCCACTACAGGAGGTCAAGGGTTCGATCCTCCCTCACCCCAAAATTTTTGGATTTCATGCCAACATTGGGCATATCCAAGCTGCCACATGTCAGCACTGGATTGGCCCGTGTGAACCAATCACAAATTTCCACGTCACCTTCTCTGCTGACATCATCCAAGACCTGTGGCTCATTCTCGGGTTGACACGTGTCCTGCTGACGTAGGCATTGACCATTGACCATTGACCTGGTTGACCTTTGACTTTTGACTTTTTTTGCCCTAGTTTTCCACAAAATTTGACTGGCTCTAATTTCTCCATCCGGACTTGGATTTACGTGCCATTCACACCATTGGAATTGTATCAACGAGCACTTCAACTTGATCCCACTTTCATCTGCATTTAAAGACTTTGATCCCGAGGAAAAATTGAATCCATTTTGCATCACTCTAGAATCACAATTTTTTTCAAAGGAGAGGGAGGAGCTCGATGCTAGGATGGTAGACAAGTTGAAATGAGTGTGAATGAGCTCCTCCATGTTCTTTTATAATTTTCTTTTGCTGTCTAAGTGATTAATGAGGTAGGATGGCCCACCTCACCAATTCACTTTCTTTTTTAGTTTTGTAGCCTTAGGACCTCTTCTTGTAACTTTATAACCTTAGGAACATTATTACATCTAAAAACATAAATTACATTTGAAATCAAGTGTTATTGAACAAATTTACCTATTACTACTCCTCATTTGCCAGATTTATACATGAAATGACTAATTTTGTGACCTTAACCCTAATGACCTAATGGTGACATTGAGCTGAATGGAGACCATGATGATGTGACTGAAGTGATATTAATGATGTTTTCATGATGGTAGACTCAACTGAGTGATGAAAGTGACCGGCATATGAAATTCTTGAGAGAGTGGAAATAGCCCTATACACTAGCCAATGACCAAATTTTTATTTGAAGACTCACTGAAATGACAAATATTTGACTTGACACCCTAACAACACCTTGTAAGAGAATATTTGATCACTGGTGACAGAATGAACTGACTGACACTAACACCCTCATAGAAAACCTTACTTTTTTTGCAACTTGGGAACCCAACCAATTCATTAGCAAAACAATATTGTGCCCAACCCAAAGTCTCCCTTTCTCTAAAATTGCTTTGTCCACGCCTTATCACAACCATAGCATTGCCTCTTGCAAGTCCTATTCTGAAGTTCTCCTAAAACACTTTATCCTTGGGACACCTGGAATTCACTAACACTCCTTAACACACTCTTATTTGTTCATTTCCAGGCATTTTGACCTTGTTCTCCCTTGTGTTCCCCTGACTATACCTAACACTCCTCACCATCCATTGGCACTGTCTGCCATGTGTTAACACACCTTTTCATTCCTTGCATGCCCTTGCACTCCTTAGCTATCATGCCCTCACAACTACCCTTACTTTTTTTTTTATACTTGGCCGGAACCCAACCAAGTCCTACCTCGACAAACAACTTAACGAAGTTATAGTTACTACAACTAGACTATGCCTTGTTCACCTAAGAAATTCCTATAACACATCTTAGGCTACTCATGTCCAATCTCAACTCATCCCACTTAACAAGTTACCAATTCAAGTCTCACATCTAACCATGGCAATAAAACAACTAAGAAACACAGTTTACATCTTGACATGCCATAACACATGGCACGTCTAACAATGCCTTAGCCCTATGTGGTGTGTGTTAGCATCCCCTAAATTTCTTTGCATGCTTTGCACTCCCTATCACACCCTAGCACTCTCTGACATGCCCGGGAACTCTAGCATGCCTTGGCACTACCTAGCATATAACCTTGTCACTCCCTCCTTAGAACACTTAGAACTCATTGACACTCCCTATCACACACTCTTATCTCTTCATTTCCATGCATTTTGAACTAGTTCTCCCTTGTGTTTTTGTGGCACTCCCTAACATTCGTTGGCATGCATTGACACACCCTAGCACATGGCACATCTTGGTAAGTTCCCTTGGAACTCTAGCATTCCTTGGCACTACCTAAGATATCTTGTCCCTCCCTCCTTACCACACCCAGCACTCACTAACACTCCCTTTCAGACACTCTTATTCATTCATTTCCATGTATTTGAAACTAGTTATTCCTTTTGTTTCCTTGGCACTCCATAACACTCCCTGGCATGCATTGGCACACCCTAGCACCTAACACATCTTGGCATGTTGCCCTGGCCTCTAGCATGCCTTAGCACTACCTACCATACCTTGTTACTCCCTCAGCACACCTGTATCTCACTGACACTTCCTGTCACAAACTCTTATTTGTTCATTTTCATGCACTAATTTGACCTAGTGCTCCCTTTTGTTTCCCTGGCACTCCCTAACATGTCCTAGCACATGTTGACACACCCTGGCACCTGGAACATCTTGGTTACATGTTGCCCTAGAAATCTAGCATGACTTAGTGCAACCTATCATACCATGATGTCACTCTCTCCTTAGCACACTTGGAACTCGTTGACACTCCTTGTCACACACTCTTATTCATTCATTTCCATACATTTTGACCTAGTTCTCCCTTATGTTTCTCTGGCACTCCCTAACACTCCTTAGCATGCATTGGCACACCTTGGCACTTGGCACATCTTGGTATGCTTCCCTAGCACTCTAGCATGCCTTGGCAGCAATGCATAGCATACCTTGTCACTCCCTCCTTAGCACACCTGAAACTCGCTGACTGTAATGTTACAAACTAGGAAAAATAGTGCTATGCAAAGAGGACAATAAAAATAACACCGTAAAATTAAATCAAACCATCAGACCACAAAAATATCTATCATGTGTCACCCATGCCTTTTCATTCCTTAGCACGCCCTAGCACTCCTTAGATATCATGCCCTCACAACTACCCTTACATTTTTTGCAACATGGGAACCCAACAAAATCCTACCTCAACTATAACAACAACTTAACTATAACAACAACTTGACCAAGTTACAATTACTACAACTAGACTATGCCTTGTTCACCTAAGAACTTCCTGTAACTCATCTTTGGCTACTCATGTATAATTTCAACTTATCCAACTTAACAACTTACGAAGACAAGGCTCACATCCAACCATGGTCATAAAATTAAATAACTAAGAAACAAATTTTACATCTTGACATGCCATAACATCTGGCACGCCTAATAATCCCTTGGAACTATGTAGCATGTGTTAGCATCCCCTACATTTCTTGGCATGCTTTGGCACTCCCTAGCACTCCCTGACACTTAGCACACTGTCTAGCCAAACATAAGAACATCCACACACCACATTACACAATATAATAAGGTTTTCACTAGAGAGCGCTCATAGGTGGGAAACTCTAGGTATTATTGTGATATTGTCGATCCAATGATTGACAATCATTAAGATTGATATCATTGATCTTTAAATTTTTGTGGATAACCTATTGGAATAGTTTGTCATGCTAGTTTGTTACAATGTTTTGAAATATTTTATTATGTAGTTTATTATCTTAGATCATAGTTTAAATATTACTAGTGTATCACTCCAAACTGTGGATATATTTCAAATCAAAATGGAAGAAAAAGGCAAATAAACAAACCATCCATGCAAATGAATAGAATACATGACATGGGAAACCTAATACGTGAGAAATCCTAGCTAGAATGTGAGGCATATGCTCTAGTCTCTCTTTTTCAATTATGAAATATAAGTACAAAGAAAGGGGCACTCACTATGGAGTGGGCATGGACATTGTGGCATGAAATGTTACTTTAAAATCCTTCTTCCTCCTATGTTATGCTCGATATTCCATTCTTTGATGTCATCCTCAACTATGGAATAATAATAAAGCCAAAAGAATGGAGCTCCTTCCTTTCCTAGTAACCTAGTATAACACAACATGTAGTCATTCAACATCAAGGTTAGGGTTTTTGCATGCTTCAATCCTCAATTAGTGTTTCTATTTTGGAACACCCCCACATGTGTGAGTAACAGGGATTGACATGGCATCCACTGAGTGGCATGGTGGTCAATAAGGTAGGTCAACTTGCGAGAGACAAGGTAACCCCCAATAGTGGTGATAAGGGGATTAGGAGCCCCACTATCACAACCCATAAACCCTTAACCCATAACCACTAAATTTCCTATCCCCTTAACCCCCAAGCCACAATCCCTTAATATGTACATTCATAACGCATAACCCATTAACCCCTTGACCCATTAAACCTTAAGCCACTAACCCCCAACCTAAAATCCATGAGTCCCCTAAGCCCTAACCCCATATCCTCTTAACCTGTGACCCTTAACCCCTAACCCCTAACCCATAACCATCACTAGTACATATGGGAGGAAAATCCAACGTCGTACTCTGATAGCTCGGTCATACTATCAGATTTTACTTGCAAATATTTTTTGTATTTTTTTAAAGCCCTGATATTTGTTGAATATACGACAAATACAATTATCTTCGTATATCGAAGATATGTTAGTCGAATATCCGACAATAATTTTGTTTGTCAGATATATGACAACAATTGAAAGTTCGTTAGATATCCGATGTTTGACCAGGTCAATTATCTATCTATTAGAATACTGATGTTTGACAAAGTCAATATTTATCCAGTTGGACAATGTCTCTTTGGTCAACAACCATCGAAAGTCCAACGAAATGGCTATTTTTTCGTCATAATACAAAAGTATTTTATTTTGTTTTGTTATCGTTCTATATTTTTGAGGTTGAGGGAGTAAATATATTGGACAACATCAAACCACTTTTGAAGTTGGGATCTAGCCCTGCCAGCTTCAGAGAGGGATCTCTCTTTATGATTTAGCTTGGTTTTTAAGTTGATTTTAGGCTAGTTATGATTTTAGGCCAACACTCTAGCATGACTTAGCACTTCCTAGCATACCATGTCACTCCCTCCTTAGCACACCTGGAACTCACTGACACTCCCTATCACACAATCTTATTCATTCATTTCCATGCATTTTGACCTTGTGCTCCCTTGTGTTTCCCTGGTACTCCCTAACACTCCTTAGCATGCATTGGCACACCTTAGCACTTGACACATCTTGGTATGCTTCCCTAGCATTCTAGCATGCCTTGGTACTACCTATCATACCTTGTCACTCCCTCCTTAGCACACATGGAACTCGCTGACACTTCATTTCCATGCATTTGAAACTGGTGCTCCCTTGTATTTCCCTGACACTTCATCCTCACACTCCCTAGCATGCGTTTATGCCACACCCTAACACCTAACACACCTTGGCATGTATATCATGCCTTGGAACTATCTAGCATGTGTTAGTGCTTCTCCAACACACCTTGGTACTCCCTAGTTGTCATGCACTCGTAGATAGCCTTACCTTTTTTGTGACTTGGGAACCCAACCAAGTCATTGGAAAAACAATTTTGTGCCCAACCCAAAGTCTCCCTTTGTCTAAAACTGCTTTATCCAATACCTTATTATAACCATAGGCTTACCTCCTATAAGTCTTATTCTGACCTTCTCCTAACACACTTTATCCTCGAGACACTTGGAATTCATTAACACTCCTTGGCACATGCTCTTATTTGTTCATTTCCATGCATTTTGACCTAGTTCTCCCTTGTGATGTTTTGGCACTCCCTAACACTCCTCAACATGCATTGGCATTGTGTGTCATGTGTTAGCACACCCTGACACTCCTTAATTTACTCATGTACAATATCAAGTCATCCCACTTAACAAGTTACCAAGATAAGGTTCACATCCAATCGTGGCAGTAAAACAACTAAGAAACATAGTTTACATCTTGACATGCCATATATCATGACATGATAGACTTCATCCTTGGGACACCTAGAATTCACTGACACTCCCTGACACATGCTCTTATTCATTCATTTCCATGTTTTTTGACCTAGTCCTCCCTTTTGATGCCCTGACACTACCCAACACTCCTCGACATGCATTGACACTATCTAACATTTGTTAGAACACCTTTTTCATTCCTTGGCATGCCCTGAAACTCCTTATCTATCATGCCCTCACAACTACCCTTAATTTTTTTGCAACTTGGGAACCTAACCAAATCCTACCTTGACTACAACAAATTGAGCAATTTACAATTACTACAACTAGACTATTCCTTTTTCACCTAAGAAATTCCAATAACTCATCTTAGGCTACTCATGTTGAATCTCAAATCATATAACTTAACAAGTTACAAAGACAAGGCTCACATCCAATCATGGTTGTAAAACAACTAAGCAACATAGTTTACATCTTGGTATGCCATAACACTTGACACATCTAACAATCCCTTGGCACTATGTGGTGCATGTTAGCATCCCATGCATTCCCTGGCATGCTCTGGCACTCCCTAGCACATCTAGCACTCCCTGACACCTAACGCACCTAGAAATCACTGACACTCCCTGTTACACTCTTATTCATTCATTTCCATGCATTTGAAACTAGTGTTCCCTTGTGTTTCCATGGCTCTTGGCGCTAACACACCCTAGACTGTGTTGGCACCACGCCCTGGTGCCTGACACATCTTGGTATTCCTTAGCACATGGCATGTCTTGGGATGCCTAACATGCCTTGGAACTATCTAGCATGTGTTGGTACTTCCTGGTGTTGGGCCACTAGTTTGTCATTATTATTATCACTCTTTAACGCCTATTTCATCCATTTCTACCATTCTTTATCACATCATTTATCATACTTTATCATATAATTCCATTTTTATGCTCTTATGGATAAATATTATTTCTTCTCCTTTATTTTTAATAAATTAATGATTATTATGCATGATTTTACCAATGATGGTTTAATGAATTTGTTGTAACATCACTCACCATTTTAGCCTCCGAGATCTTTTCCAGATTGCAGATTTGATCTCCAGCTCATTATTAAATATTCCAACTCAAAAATTCGCTGGAATAAGAAGTGATAGTTTTGCATTGGATGTTTCAGGCAAATGGAGAAGAATCTGGAAAATTCGAAACATGGGTTTTGTCCAGAACAGACTGAATTAGTTTTGTGTTAACAGTTTTCCAAAATTCGGTTGGTATTAAGAGAAACAGAGGGTTCTCTAAAGGAAATTTTCTCACATTCATTGATGTGGCCATTTTCCAAATTATCTCAGTGGCAATACCAAATTCGACCTGTTCCTGTTGAATGTTGATGGAAAGATATTTCAGATATGATCTTGCTAATCAATTTGTTGTGAGCAATCCAATTTTTTTATGGGAATCATTTTGTAATCATCTATTGTAACTTCTCCCTGCTCTCTGTGTACTTAAATGAAAACAGAGATCAAAGAAGGGAATGATTAGAGATAGGATAGGATAGGATAGGAGGAGAGGGGATAATGGAGAGATTTTCATAGATCGTATTGTAATGAGGAGTGAATTTAATAATTAATATATAATTTTCGTTGCTATTCATTCGGATATTCTGAAGTAGCTCGGCAGTATTCGCTGGTGGCTAGGGCCCGGTCTCTGGCGGATCTTACTGCTATTCCCTGTTTGATACTTTTCCATTTCCTGTAAGGTTATTCTGTTTTATATCTTTGCATTTCCTATGAGTTTATTCTGTTTGATATCTTCTGATTTCCTGTGAGTTTACATTGCAGTTAGTTTACTTTCCTTTATTCTGATCTCATGTACTTCACAACTTTGTCATTTGATTTCATTTATGCTCACTGCAGATTGAATTAATTATCAGTTAAGACATTGATTCCCGTTGATTACGATAAGAGTATGATTAGTATAGAATCAGCTGAAAGAGATTGGTTAATGCTACTAAACTCTCGGTTGATGTTATTTCCATTCGCATTGCTTAAAGTAGAACAGAGTGTGATTAATGTAGATCCAGCTGAAAGAGCTCAGTTACTGCTACAGTGCTCTCGGTTGATGTTATTCCCATTTGAATTGCTTGCTTAAGATTGGATTATGGTTTTGCTTGAGATTAAGTCCTGATGCTTAGATGTATTATTTCCCTTAAAAGTTACAAGCTTGAGATTTATGGTTTGATCTGTTTACTCTTGTATTGAATTTAATAGATTATCTTAAATCATTACTCTCTAGATTTATAGCTTGCACATATTGTGTACACTCTTGAAACAAAAAGACTTACCCAGGTTGATAATTAATGTGAGGCAATTAGGAGTTTTAAAAGACACCTTTTAGCACCTAACACCTGGTATTCCCTAGAACACCTTGGCACTCCCTAGCTGTCATGCCCTTATAGATAACCTTTTTTTGCAACTTGGGAATCCAACCAAGTAAGTAAGAACCATCTAATTATAGACTACAATCAGGAGCCTTGCAACATCATCAACAACAATCACAAACCACACAAGAGTCATCTAGTTGCAGAACATAAAGGTAAAGTTCAAAATGTGCATAGGTTTTAAGAGAGGAGGACACACATCCATTGAGTGAGGTGCATTCCATGCAATTTCCTTGAGCAAGGTTGACAATGAAACTCCCACCACCTTCCACCACCTTTTCATCATATTCCCTTTTTTAATATTTTAAAAAATCTAAAATAACCCAAGTTCAAGATGTCTCATCAAGGCCATTGGCCAATGATACTTATGATAATTCTTATTTTCACTTTTCTTTGATTATTTTGTATTTTTACAACAAAAAAGATACAAAAATTCACATTGCAAAGCGAAATTAGGGTTATTGCAACAAATTTGTAGTCAATGTCCAACATTGTAAATTGATCAATATTCCTTTCTTGGGAAAGGACTAATAACCAAAGATTTCATGCAATTAAATCATTATTAAATGATTTGATATCCATTACCACTTTTGCAAATTTATGTGTTGAAATAATGATGCCATAAGTAATATGTGATATATTGTGACTATAGTTCATGAGAAGCACTTGCGAGTAAGAACACATTAACAATTGGTTCTATCAATGATCATACCTTGTTCCTTCTTATGTTGAGTATAACAACCTTTCATGTTGGATATTTAATGTGTTAGTGAATCTTCATTGAAAAACTTTTAACATGGCACATTTGAGTCACAATACTTTTTTCATCACAAATTATTAGTTCCAAAATTTTTAGCCTAGTAAGAAAATTTTTACCATTGAAATTTTCATATGCCACTTAGATGTTTGCTTTGCCTTTCAACTTGAAACTTTGATTGATAATGCCTACCTAACACTTCTTGCTAAAGGGATTTTTATCTCTATATAAAATGAAGTCAATAAAGCTATCTCCTTCATCAAGAATATCTATAATGTTTAACATCAAGTTGAAGAAATTTTATGGCACACTTCAACTAATAACAAACAATGACATGACAAATGTCATGCCCCCACAACTTCTTGGTTGACGATAAAGTCTATCTTCACATTTAAAATATAAGTTTAAAGGCCCTATGTCGATAGTTATGATCACTTTGAATGATATTTATAACATCATTACACATTTGACAATAAATCTTTGACCTATCACCCTAGCTTGGTGGCATGCACTTTCAATGATGAGCTATACTAGCCTTATAATACTTAATTATTTAAACATAGCACAACACAAGCATATTATTTATTGAACATATATCCCAAGTTCAACACATCTATTTTAATTAACCAAGTCATTGATATGACAAGTTGACATACTCACAAAAAAGTTAGAGAACTCTATTGCATTGTTGATGTATGTTGATTTCCTACAAAGACCAAGCACTTCACTCTCAAGCAAATGCAACAAAGGTTCCCTCAATTGGTAAAAATGCCTTGAGTTTGTTCATTAACACCTCATTTATTACTTTGAGAATCTACACGGCTACCTCTAATGCAATGAAGACTATTTTCTACTTGGGGAGGGGCTTTTGATATGCATCTTATCATGATTATGGCGTGCATTAAGCACTTCTCAACTTATATTGCAGTGATCTAATATGTGAGAAGTATCCATTCATCACCATATTTAATACAACAACAACATAAATTAAATTTTCACCACATTAATGAATCTTGATGAGTAGATATTCCATGTAACACCTTTGACAAATCGACATTTCTTCAATTGTGCCTCCTCAACCCCAGATTTTCCATCCTAGGAAATGTAATCTCATCATTGAAAACCTCAATATGTTGACAATAGGAAGTTTCCATAATCATAAACCTCATCTAACCTTGAACATGACTCCACAAGATGCACAACCAAGTCTTGTCATGATAAAAACACCCAAACGACAATTTTTTTCCCACTACTAGGTTGTGCTTAAGCTAGGGATAGCTCACATATTGGATGGAAAAACAATCTACCCAAACATGAAATGTTGTCACTAAAATTGTGTAAGATTCAATCAAGCCTCAACACCCCTTGAGATAGTATAACTCCCATAATTGACTCCCACATCAACCTTCCCAAGAGTTTATTAAAAACTTGATAAAAACTAAAATCCACACAAACCACCTTATTTATAAGTCAAGATTACAAATTAATAAATCACATTTACAAAATAACAAAAAAATGGTAAAAGGTGAAATTATATATATATATATATATATATATATATATATATATATATATATATCTTATAGATAAAGAATAAATTTTTCAATGTTAAAAAAATAAGGGATATGTCACTTTCCCAAATTTCATCCCCCGCCAATGGAGAACCTCACATTTATAGTAAGAAGGAGCACCAATCTATTAAATTCAAACTAACAAATTTGTGCATTGCAATTTTTTCCAATTCTATCATTGTAATGGATGATTTCGAAGCTCCAACATTCTTGCTCGCCCTCAATTTCTAATCCCAGCATAGGTCATTCGCCCTTGGATTTTATGAGGATGAATGAGAATATGAAAACCCAGCCACTTCTAACCAAAACCCTGGGGCTTCCAATGGTAGGGATCGAGCCTAGGAACTCAAGTTTTCCCAGATCAATATGATGAAGATCCACAGGGCTGCAACGAAGAGCCGCTTCTGAGATTCAAGAGACTAAGGTGAGGCTCCCCTGCGAATGATAATCAAATCCCCGTTGTTAAATCCCACTATCAAACTTCAGGTCAAGGGATCAAACTCGGCAAACCCTCGATCAATTTCGATGATATTGAAGAATTTTCCATCTATGACAAGTTTTTCAGAGGTTAGTTGAAATTAACCCTCAAATAGGAGAAAATTTATGTTTCAACAACTATCTTGAAGTAATGACTTTAAGGTCATAAAATTTGCAGCTATTTATGTATCGAATGAGGTATGAAACAGATTATAATGTACTTACTAACATTCACTGATATTCATAGATTTAAAGCATAGACACTTAAATGCCAGTCATCAAGAGACTGAAATGTGGATCAACGAGCGCAATTTTTTTTTGCATAAAAACCTATTCTACGAAATTAAGTCCATTGAAAAGGTTAGGCCACCTATGTACCAAATGATATGCATGCCATTCTCTACAAGGACTTAAACTTTTTGGTGTGATAACAGATTCCAACATAGTAACATAGCTTCCTAAGAAAACATATACACACAAAAATTGCTTCTATGTTGTCGACCTCATTAATCTGAAGGGAATAAAACAGAATCTGCCATAAATACACTTCATACTATAAAATAATTGTCCATTACTACACAACCAGATCTAGATATCAAGTGACTAGTTGAAAGGACTCTGCATAATGTATTTCTTTGTAAACCCATAACTCTCTTTTGAGAGAACTTCACCTTTCCACTGGTAGCATAAAAAAATTTCAAGTTTATATTCTGCAAATAATTTTATCTTAACATGAAAAATCCATCTCATGGTTCTAGGAAAAATAACACTGAATTCATTTCTATGCTTAGCTCGATGATTCTTTAGTAGTAGGAGCAAGATCAATAATTGATAGATGCTAGATTGTTGTTTCAGAAGATAGATAGATCTTGGCGAGGCCTTACAATGGCATGGGTATTTGATGGCTTCTTGGTTTTCTACTCCAGAGCATAGTTTAGACTTGAGGAATGTCGTTACATAGGTTGTGTCAAGTGGAAACCAAAGTAGATTCTTGTTAGTGTACCATCATGATTGATCAACGACTTGACATGTAGATAATACTTACAACTCTTTTAAACTTTTATTAATACCAAAATGCTAGTTTCTATGGTAGATGGTGTTTTAAAGGAACAGAATAGGATAACCTCTGTTAAAGTAGGTTTTTAATGCAAGACATTTTGGAAATTGATCTCTGATTAACAGAAAAATTAGCTTTTGGGATCTCCTCTACTATGAAAAGAGGATGGAAATAGAGAGACAATCCTATTCTAGTATCCATTTGGCAAATAGGTTATATAAATATCGTTTTGGTCAACTTCCATTTATCAAGAACACCATTCACGGGTGGTTTGCACATATATTATTCTAAATAGAATATGAGATAATGTAAGAGTGCTTAATAAGCTTCTCAATACCTAGGACATAATTTTTTTTTGTAAAAAATCATCTTGAAATAGTTTGAATGAGAAGAAATAGAGAAAGCTTTGTTGTCATGATTGATGATAGATATGGCCAAGATCTAGATGCAGTAGATCTTGCTTGATGGCAAGGAATTGTTATAAGGTGCCAAGTCTATTGCAGAATTTGTCTTTGACCAAAAAGCATATCATCATTATTTCCATTGTCCTTATAGTAGGCAACACACTACAATGTACACGAAAAGACACAAATTTCAGTAACCTTTGGCATTAAGACTCGAAAGGATGGCATTTGAGCACCCATAGGATAGCTTTAATGGGGTGCTCCAATGAAGGAAGATGCCATTGTATTTGAATCTGATATCCTTAAGAAAATAATATTTTGAATTTTTCTTTGCTTTTTTGGATTTGCTTGCATACTCCAGATATATTTATGATGTGAATAGGTGCTTGAGTAATCAAATCTTTGGTCAGTGTTGGAAAAAATTATTAATCTATGATTATTTATCCTAGAATCTAGTATATTTATGGGATTTAACCTTTTTATATATAGAATCTATTGATACTTTTGACTAGGTCACCGAACCACCTTTATATTCAATATTGGTGCCACTATCTGATGTAAACTATAGGATATGAAAGCTAAAATGAGAATCCATATTAATGAACTAGTTTCATTGTTTTACCTTTGAAGGCATATTTTAGATTGCCAAATGATTTTAGGCATAACACTTTATGAACCAAGGCCGAGGATGAGGCTTACAATACACCATATAAATGGGTGTTAGCTGCACTAAAGTTTCGAAGACACTTAATTCATACAAACCATGTCTGAGTTGCTTTACTATTTTAAGTAGTTTGGGAGAGTGCTTTTAGGATAATGTTTGTTGCTTGAAGTTTTTCTTCTTTCATTATCCATCCATCTTATCTTTATCTTGAGAGTGAAAAATGGATGCATGCCATTCCATTAATAGCCTATGTATTCTTGGTTGATTGCAGGTTGTCCCTAGATTGTCTGGGCTCAAAGTAGTATCATTTAGACAATGAAGATTTTCCTTTCCATAATTTCAATCTTGACAATGCACTTCTATTGATCTGTGAGTAGTTTGTGCGATACAATTTCTTCTCCAATCACAAGTTGTAATTGGAATCCTCCATAGTTCTTGCAAAAGAGCCTTGTGAGGGTCTTTCTTTTCATGTATTGTCTGTTTACATGACACATTAAACATACACATTTTTGTTGGCGTAAGTGTTTTTCTTGCCATCATTATTGAACTCCAAAGGTAAATATTGATCTTACATTTGCAATCTCGTATGCATTCTGGTCACATGTTTTCATAACAGGTCAAGCTAGAGACTTTGAGAAAAGTATGCAATATCTTGAAGAGTTAGTTAGCATTATCAGATGATAAACCCTTGACTCCTAAGTCCAAATTTTCTGATCTAGGTGTTGACTCTCTTGATACAGTAAAGTTGATTATACCTATGACCTTCAAGCTAACTTCTCACTGTGGGTTTGGGCTTACATCATATCTTGTACTCTTTCAGGTAGAGATAGTAATGGTTCTCGAGGAGGAATTCAAAATTAGTGTTGAAGAAGAAAATGTTGGGAACATTACAACTATGTAAGAAGCAATTGATTTGATAGAAAGGCTCGCCTCTACATCTTAGGTTGTTATGTCTTGAATGGTGCATGCATGTTCCTTAAATGATGTCCAAGTGCACAATTGTTTGTCATTGTGGTTGTTTTGTGGATCTAGTGTGCAATGAGTTGAGCCATGCCTGAAGAATAATCCATTGTTCCTTTGAACATATTAATAATGAAGAACATTTCAAATTTGTATAGATTATTGATAGTTTTATTTCCACATGTGGGTTTTCTTATTATTGTTACTTTTTTTTAAAGGAAATAGTGAAGTGAAATTTAGTACTTGAATCTGGTGGCAATGATATTGTTTTTACTCTTGAGTTGCGATCAATCCTTTTTGAATTTGAAATTCTAGTATGTATTTGTGTTGAAAGTGATTTCTTCACTAAAGACTCAACCAGGGTCTTTTGATGTGGACTCATATTTAATATTACAAAGGCCTGGGTGACATTTATTTCAATTTTTTTTTGGAAATGGAACTGATTTACATTTTAGCTATAATCAAGATCTTGAATAATCTAAATGTTGGCTAGATCAAAGTCTCTAGCAATTATTCTTGCTACACTATGACAATTATTCTTGCTACAGTAAACTAGTGTAGATTCATGTTAACTCCATATTTATTAGGGACCAAAAGGGATAAGAATTAAAACATCAAATGCAAAAATAGTGTGCACCTCATCAAGCATAGCCACAAGTTTTTCCTTCTTTATTTGAAGCTCTTATCTTTCTGCCATACTGATCTCAGTATTATGGGAGGTATTTCTTTCTTTAATTGAATTTAAAAATTTTGCACTTGTATCTGTTATACCATTCTTTATGCCAGTTTCTTTGGAAATATTCTCTTTGTCAGCAACAATACCGAATAATGTTTGTGATTTATAATGTTTGGTTTGACTCAAACTTTCTAAACTTGCTAAGATCCACGACTTCATCATGCAACTCCTGGGCTTCTTTAAGAAATTTGGAGCCTCTCACAATATTAGGGAACCTAGTTACTCCTCTTGGACTGGAATAATTTTGTTTGCTAACTCCAAGACTATGAAGAGAATTTGAAAACCCACCTTCCTTCATCCCATCTCTAGGATCCTTGTTAATTCTAAATGAGTTGTCTTCTGAAACCATTTGGGAAATTTATATCCAACTCAGTGGAGTGATTTTGAAAAGGTGGCAGTTGAACAATTGATGCATGTTTTGGAAAAAGACAAAGAAAGCCCCTATCTTTGTTCAGTGGTAGTTGTTGGTATTGTTTTTCCACGATATTGGAGTCTATGATAGAATCTTAAATCACTGATGCTACTAATCCAAGTATCACAACAAGACTACTTTGTAGAGTGAAACAATATACAACAATAAACCTACTAGTGCACAAATATAGACAACTTTTTACAATTTTTACAATCACCCAACTTTGTTATATTAATCAAACTGATAATACAATAGTCTAGGGCTCCCATACAGGGATAATGGCCCTCATACATCCACTGATACAAAGATATACAACTAGGGTTTGGTGTCAGTCACTTCGACAACCAATCTACCCTGAACAAGATACACTAACCATCTGGCTGATGTAGTGTGCTCTCTCAGCTCCCCTCGGTCGTACCTTGAACACACTTTCCCGGTTCTTCGGCCCCAATTTGTAGCAACTCCAATCTGCCTCTATCAATGAACTAGATCCATTAGGTCATTGAACTCAGCTTCACTTGTTCTCTAGCTGACTGTTAGTTCTTCAACGCATTGAGACTCTTGTCGAGGTGTTCACAACTCCGTTTGTGAACAACTCTCAACTGCCCACTGCTACTCCTCAACTCTTTTGGGACTTTCTTATCACTAGTTCCTTCTTATGCTACCCAATGAAGACACACTTAGGGCTGGAGGGATTCTCACTATCACTATCGAATGTTCTTCTCCAACAATGAACTTAGGGAATGGAGGATTGCCCCTCCTCTACTGTAGATGTCCTTCTCCACAAGGAAATTCTAGGGCTACAAACTGCTCGTGGCTAATCAGACCTTGAGCTCTTCTTCTACCACTTCTAACAATCCCTTAGTCCTTCAAGAGACTTTTTCCTTAAGGCTTAAAGAAAGCCTCTATAATCCTCCTCAAGTTGTTCTTTAGGTTGCTCCATCTCTGCCACTTCTAGCAGCCATAAAGTCCTTCTTAGGTCACTGCACTTAGGGCCAACTTGGTCTACTCTCATGCTTCCCTCCAACAGTCCATGAGTGTCCAATACAAAACCAACCAAACTTTCCAACTCTGACCTATACATCCACTAGCAACCAACCATCAACAAGAAGTCATGTTGTCCTCTTTCCTTGGGATCTGTGCATCCTTGAGCTCTAGTTAGGGCACTCCAACAACCCTAAACCCTACTCCAAATCATTGTGTTCCCTTGCTCAACCTTGCTGCCACCTTCGCTATCCTACTAGGCATCCAATACACTGTTGTAGGGCCCGAGGCTCCTCGTCAAAGCTTCCTACAACCCACGGACCTGTTACAGCTAGGGTCTCGACCTCCTAGCAAGGGTTAACACCCCTGTTCCAACTGCGTTGTGTCTTGGGCACCTGTGGCTAGGGAGAAGGACCTAAAATAGGCTTCTCATCTCACAAAACAACCCTCCCAAGCTGCTGTAGCAACAACCCTTACTTGTGGCCTTAGAACAAAGACAAACCCACACAAAATAACATAGAAAACACCCCACACTTACCTTTGATCCTGCGGCATTGTCCTTCTAGAGATCCACATCCATAAACTATCCAAGACTCACCCTCCAAGCCTCCTCGTTGGCTGCTTCAGACCTTAGACATTTGTGGCCTATTTTCTCAAGGAATCTGCACCCAAAACAGTGAAGACAAACTCCCAAACTCATCCTTCTAGGCTGCCTCAGGTTCGCTATAAATTTTAGAGGTATCTTTGATGTTTGATTGCACTTAGGATGTGTCAAATAGGCTCCCATCTCACCTCTATTTATATCTTTCTCTAAGGAAATGACTAGCCCTTCCAAGAGGGTCCTTCAACTAAGGTCGACTTGAATCTTCTAGCCCTTTTTCCCACACATAATATTCAAAAATTCATATTTCAACTTCTAGACCTCCGATTTGGATGATTCTCACTGCCCGTTTCTCGTCTAAGGGTTCTCTATCATCTCAAATCATCACATATCAAAATCTCCTCATGGGTTTGGTCCCCACACCGATGGGTACAAAACCCCAAGCTTGGGTTCTAAGCCCACAAGCCACTTTTGTGTGCCAATTCCTTCACAACCCTCTGGCCTAGGGTTTGGAGTACCTCCCAAGCTACAAATCTCAATAGTTTGTAGATCTAACTACAAATGTAGTCCATTAGGAATAATTCTTGATTGTTCTTCTTCAATAGAGGACATGGGTGGGGGCCTCATTGCTACCTGCGATCTCTCAGCAACTGGTTGATTACCCAATCTAACATAATTGTTTAATTGTCCACACAAGGATTGATTACTTGATGATCCATCTATTGTCTATAGGAATGTTAGCTCATTTCCTCTAGCCTACAAAGAATCATAAGCACGGGTTTCAAGGTGTGATGTGAGTAGAATTGAAGTGAAATTTTGTTGTTCTATAGGAGAATTTGCAGTGGGTCTTTTGTTTGTTTGTTCATGGCAGTGTAATACATATGTTAAGTGATAATATTTTTTTGTTGTTATCTACTTTATAGGCATGCCCCTTGCCCCATGCTTTATAGCAAAACTGCATATGAAAACCTGTAGAAAATTAGAGGCCTTTTCCAGCAGAAATGTGAAAGAAACTCAGATTTCATTCGATAGCCATTGTAATATCAAAAAAGGCTGACTCTGTCATCTAAAACAAAGCTCAGACTTTTCTTTGAGGAGATTTCCTCCCAAAATTTAAATAAAAAAAACTACCTATAAAGCCTGATGAAGAAACCATAATATTTTCCTTTTCATAATTCATTTCGATTTTTCCTAGATTAGATTCCACCCTGTGTGGTTGAACTTTTTTAATAGAAGGTCCTATAGGTGACGCTTCACCTTGTTGTTGATCAATTGCAAACTATTTTAGATTTGTCACACATAAATAAGCTATGCGGAAGCCTCGGTAGACTTGAGCTAGGGATCTTAACCCTTTCCAATTCATAATACCTTATATCTCACACATGGATGCTATCTTCAAACATTTGGTGACAGACTTTATAAATTGCAAAGTTGTGACAACCTCCAGAATTATTGCAGGTATATCAAAGAGTTAGGTCAAACTGTCATGCTTGCTTATTCACTTCATAGAAATGGGCTTCCATCCATTCATACTATCTACCTTTGTATAAGAACAAGGCTTCCCAATAACCTATAGCTAGCATTCCAAATCAATAATGGCGACTTTGTTGTTCTTATACTCCTGAAGGAAAAACATACATTTCAAGGCCATGATCCCCCCTTCCATTGAATCATATCAAGTTGATTGTCCAAGGCTGACCATCAAAGGTAACCATCTATTGTGTATTTTGAGTGAGCTTTGCACGCTGGTTTATATTTTTTGTAGTTATCATTCATATATCAGATGTATCATTTTATTTCAATTAACTTCTAATCTTCATCATGCTTAGTGTTTCTAGGCACCGATCTCTTAGGCTTTGTTGGTGTAAGTGTGTGTAGATTGGTATACCCTCAATGGCATTGTAAGAGTTGGTTGAAAGTGAGGGGAGATTGCACTGAGGTGACAGTGGGTGCATCTCTTGTGTGCTTACTACTTAGGGCCTTGATCGACCCTTGTAGAGGTTGCTAATCTAGGCAGTAACATGGTCCATGGATCCACACTCTTAGCACATATGTTGAGGTCATCACATCCTTTACAAGATTGTTAATACAACTAGTGAACCTATATTGCACATTCACCTATGGGATCCACTTTTTGAGTAGGTTGTTGACTTGGTGCTTACTGCTTAGGGCATTGATCGACCCTTGTAGAGGTTGCTAATATGGGCAGTAAGATGGTCCATGGATCAACACTCTTAGCACATATGTTGAGGTCATCACATCCTTTACGAGATTATTAATACAACTAGTGAACCTATATTGCACATTCACCTATGGATCCACTTTTTGACCAGGTTGTTGATTTGATATGAGGAGCGTCCTAGCTTATCTTGCTACACATAGTGTCATTTCATCTTCTTGGGGAGGATTAGTTCTCCATCTTGTTGAGCACTCCCCTGACTTGGTTTTATTGGCATATTTTATTGATCATGATTTCTAAGGTGAGCCTATTTCAGAGTGTTGCAAAGGAGAAAGAGGCACATGACAACTAGGACAGACCCCTAGCCCTAAGTAGCGTCCTACCTTGAGGAGTGTTCCCATTAATTAGGAATTTATCATTATTTTATTTGGAGTGGTTATCTAGTAGCTATCTTGAAGAGCCCCCCAAGGCAAATGAAGATAAGTGGCATAACAAACCATAATAGTTGGTCAAAGAAGCATTACTCAAGGGAGCACCTTGCATGAGAGATTGACACATGGCATCAAAGACCTGCTCATGCATTCTTTATGCATATTATATTACTTTGAGGAGCACCTAGCTTAGGGGAGATTCCAAGATGTTTATGTCATTGGGTGATTATCCCTATCTAGTACTCCTATTGGGGTTTAGTTGATAGGTTGTTCCCTTTACCTTGGTCATCCTACTCTTGGGTGATTATCTCTCCTGTGCTATTCACTGGGGTTGCTAAATGAACCATGCTGCTAATTATTAGTGCTACTAAATGAACCAAGCAAGTAGTTCTCATTCAACCAGTGACCTAATCTAGTTAGTCTGGTTGCTATCCCCACCTCCTAACTATGGGGTGAGAAGCCCCACCTCTATACTAGGCTTTCATCCCTACCTAGTATAGCTAAACTTTATATAAAGAGAAGCCCTCTCATTTGTTGAGCATGGTTGGATTTGTGAGGAGATCTCTTCCAAGCCTAGTTGAACTTTTTTTAGGATGAAGAAGTCAATGGGAAAGCATATGTAAGGTTTTCATCTTTCTCTTCTCTTTTTCATAGATGATGAGGGTTTATGCAAGGATTGTCACTACTTTTGTTGTAGTAATAATCTCTTTTGGAAGGTAGATTTGCATATGAGAAGAGATTAGAGTAGATGTAAACCATCACCAGTCCTTGTAACCTTGAATCTTGGGAAACTTATATTTTAATTTCAGATTGGTTGTTGTAGATGTTATGGGACTGTATTTGAAGATGTGATCTTTGTTGATGTTGTTCTATGTTATGGTGGTTCTTCCAATGTTTATGGTTGAAGACTATTCCTTGGAAACAATTTCATGGTTGTGGTAGTGCATCTTGTAGAAGGCCTTCATTAGTTACTCTATATAACTTGAAAAGTTGTTTTGAACTATTCATGGCACATTAGTGTATGGCTTGACCACATCTTCTCTATATTATTCAAACCCTCTTTGCTAGTAGATCTTGACTTCATCACCCATTGGATAGGCATTCCATGGGTCCACCATCCCATTTAGTTAGAAGTAAATCTTAATCCATTTCTAATGAATTCCCCCTTGTGCTAGAGGAGAGGCAATAGAAAGTGAGAGGAAGGGTTGATGTAAGGTTTTCATCTTTCTCTTCTTTTTTTCGTAGATGATGAGGGTTTATACAAGGATTGCCACTGCTTTTGTTGTAGTAATAATCTATTTTGGAAGGTAGCTTTTCATATGAGAAGATATTAGAGTAGATGTTGTAAATCCTTGCTAGTTCTTGTAACCTTGAATCTTGGGAAACTTTATATCGTAATTTCAGATTGGCTGTTGTAGATGTTATGGGACTGTATTTGAAGATGTGATCTTTGTTAATTTTGTTCATTCTAATAGAAACTATTATATTGAATTCTTTCTACTTATGGTTTTATGCTATGGTGGTTCTTCCAATATTTATGGTTGAAGACTTTTCCTTGGCAACAATTTCATGGTTTTGGTAGTGCATCTTATAGAAGGCCTTCATTAGTTACTCTAGTATAACTTGAAAAGTTGTTTTGAACTATTCATGGAACATTAGTGTATGGCTTGACCACATATTCTCCATATTATTCAAACCCTCTTTGCTAGTAGATCTTGACACCATCACCCATTGGATAGGAATTCCTTGGGTCCAACAGCCCATTTAGTTAGAAGGAAATCTTAATCCATTTCTAATGGATTCCCCCTTCTGCTAGAGGAGAGCCAACATAAAGTGAGAGGAAGGGTTGATGTGATGATAGTGAACAACCTTCCTATGTTCCCCTGTGGTTGCACTTGTATTTTAGGGCTATACCACTTTGAGTGCAGGTTTCAGAGGTAGCATTTTATTGCCATGGTTGGGGACAATGTGTAGATCTTGTTATTCGATAGTTTTTCTACCATGATTTCAAGAGGGCATCTCTTTGAAAATCTTTCACTCATCTGGTGATTTCTCGAAGGAATGAAGCCTTGTTACTTGAGGGTTCTTGAAGTGATTTATTGTTAGAAGAGGTGAGGACATCCAATATCCTTGGAGGCATTGAAGACTCACTTGGTGACTACATTGGTATTGAAATAAGGTATGAATATTATGCATTTTTGAAGTTTCATATTAGTTTGAAGAATTGAAGTAAAAAGTATGGCACCATCCCAAGGAAGGTGGGATGCCAAAATGTTTGGCCTTTTGGATTTCTCATTCATTTTTGGATGTCCAAATTAGCTCTCTCATCAAAAATTGGTTTAAGCATGCTTCAAAGTTTCATGGATGCCCTCATCTAACCACATAACATGTTACATATATCATTGAGCTTATAATAGATGGAAATATTATCCATGAGGATGCCATGATGAAAATGTTTGCCCTTACCTTGAAAGGTTATGCATGGGAAGAGTTTAGTGATTGCAAGGGTATATCTTTATTTCCAGGTTTAATCAAAGCATATTAGAAATTTCAGGTTTTTGGTTATGATGAAGAAGAGCATGTTGTAGGATCACATGATCAACATATTTTGGTTCAGATTTTTTTTATATTGAAAGAGAATCTTTGTGGTTTGATGCTTGCATTTGAGAATAACCCTTCATTGTGTCTCTTGGTTGAATCAATAAGAAATATGATGCATGTATTTCCCTGGCTAAATATATCAAAGAAAAGTATGGTGTGCTATATGAATGGAAGCTTGGAAATGAATCGTATGACGATGAACAACATTCTCTCTCATCACTTGAACCATATATGCATGAGATTTCAGATCCAAGGAAGAAAAGTGTGATGAAGGCCTTGTTGTAGCACGCCATGTTTCTATTAAATAGTATGCATGTCATCATGTCTCAAATGAAGCACATTGTGATGATGAGGTACACTTGCATGAAGGCAAGGGTTTGGTAAGTCATATTCCCTTCCAAGTTTCTAAATTTAGTAATGATTCTTTTGATGATTTGGAGAGGGCATATTTTGTAGAATAACCCTGAAGATGAAAACCTTTTAGTTGTTATCATTCCCTCATGTGATGAAGAGCATGACAGCCAAGAGGATGAGGATTTTGACACTTTTTTGATTGGAAGGCATAGATGGCATTTGTATTGCTGGTTTGTTTGTGGGGATCCTATCTCTAACATGGATATTGAGAGTTTAATAGAGAAATATGTAATTGGCATACTCAATTACTCCAATTCCAATCAGCGTTGAAGACCATCTCATGAAGCACAGAGAAAGCATTGTAGGGTCTATCTTTGTTGATCTTAGAGAGCCAAACATGGTGGGGAAAGGTGAACCATTCTTCATTATTAATGAACAACCATATATTAAATTCATCAGGGTGATTTAGTGCAAGAAAATGAGCTTTTCTATGGAAATAAAATTGCATAAATTTTCCTGCCCTTAATATCATAAGCTCTTGACCAATTTATGCATAAAAATTCAGCTAGAAGATGTCTTTGGGGCTGCAATTTGTTTGGACAATAGTGTTTTCAATCAATGATTCATTTCAGAAATTGCAACATATTGGAAGAGGGAAGAAAACCATGAATCATGAGCTGGTCTATTATTTCAGATCTGATTTTTTGTGTAATACTTCATATGCATGTTTGGTAGATGGCAACAAAGAAGGCTATTGTAGATTTTTGTTGGAGTCACCTACTAAATGTGTCTTTCTTGAGGGTGTGATAAATGATGGTAGCAAAGGCAGAGGGAAACGTTTGGAGCATGTAGATTAAGTGGTCAGTTCGGAATTTTACATGTCTCAATCAGGTCAGTTCCTATGAAATTTTATGAGATGTTGTGGTCAACTTTGGTTTCTATCTAGGCTCTGTTCACAAGATGGAAAGCTATAGAATATCAGTAGGGATATTCTATAGCTATGGATTTTATTCCTTTTCATTTCATACTTTTGAATCTAGTATGCCTGGATATATTAGTAGGGACTTCTGTTTGGAATCTGCATTCTTGCATTTGAGAATAACCCTTCATTGTGTCTCTTGGTTGGATCAATAAGAAATATGATGCATGTATGTCCTTGGCTAAATATATCAAAGAAAAGTATGGTGTGCTAGATGAATGGAAGCTTGGAAATGAATTGTATGAGGATGACCATCATTCTCTCTCATCACTTGAACCATATATGCATGAGATTTCAGATCCAAGGAAGAAAAGTGTGATGAAGGACTTGTTGTAGCACCCATGTTTCTATTAAATAGTATGCATGTCATCATGTCTCAAATGAAGAACATTGTGATGATGAGATACACTTGCATGAAGGCAAGGGTTTGGTAAGTCATATTCCCTTCCAAGTTTCTGAATTTAGTAATAATTCTTTTGATGATTTGGAGAGGGTATATTTTGTAGAAGAACCTTGAATATGAAAACCTTTTAGGTTTTATCATTCTCTCATGTAATGAAGAGCATGACGGCCAAGAGGATGAGGATTTTGACACTTTTTTTATTGTAAGGCATAGATGGAATTTGTATTACTGGTTTATTTTTGGAGATCCTATCTTTGACATGGATATCGAGAATTTAATAGAGAAATGCCTAATTGGCATACTCAATCACTCCAATTCCAATCAGCATCAAAGACCATATCATGAAGCACAGAGAAAGCATTATAGGGTCTATCTTTGATGAACTCAAAGAGCCAAACATGGTGGAGTCAGGTGAACCATTTTTTTTTTATTAATGAACAACCATAACTTTTCATCATGGTGATTCAGTGCAAGATAAAGGATTTTTTTATGGTAATAAAATTGCATAAAATTTCCAGCCCTTAATATTATCAGCTCTTGACCAATTTATGCATAAAAAATCAGCTAGAAGATGTCTTTGGGGCTGCAATTTGTTTGGGATAATAGTGTTTTCAATCAATGCTTCATTGCAGAAATTTCAACATATTGGAAGAGGGCAGCAAACCCTGAAACATGAGCTGGTGTATTATTTCAGATCTGATTTTTTTATAATACTTCATGTGCATGTTTGGTAGATGGAAACAAAGAAGACTATTGTAGGTTTTTGTTGGAGTCACCTACTAAACGTGTCTTTCTTGAGGCTGTGATAAATGATGGTAACGAAGGCATAGGGCAATGTTTGGAGCATGTAGATTAAGTGGTGAGTTCGGAATTTTACATGTCTCAAACAGGTCAATTCCTATGAAATTTTATCAGATGCTATGGTCAAATTTGGTTTCTATCTAGTGTTGAGTTTTAGGCTCTGTTCACAAGTTGGAAAGCTATAGAATATTAGTAGGTATATTCTATAGCTATGGATTTTATTCCTTTTCATTTCATACTTTTGAATCTGGTATGCTTGGATATATTGGTGGGGACTTTTGTTTGGAATCTGCATTCTTTTGAAACTGAATCCCAGTGTTGTAGCTGGGGTATGAATCAGGATCTGTGTTACTAAACCAAACTGTATTTTTCAATGCATAGGCGACACCCCAGTTCAAGCTTCTGATAATTCAACAGAGTAGGAGAGGGACTAGAAAGAACCGATGAAACTTGTTCCTCTATTGATCGTGGGGAGGTTAAAGTCCTATCAAATTAAGGTTGTAAAGTGGTTGATTTCTCTGTGGAAAAATGGGCTCAATGGAATTTTGGCAAATCAAATGGGTGGAAAGATAGTGCAGACTATTGGTCTCCTTACTCATCTGAAGGGGATGAGCATGCATGGGCCCTTTTAATAGTTTCTCCTCTTTCTACTCTCTCAAATTGGGTGAATGAAATCAATAGGTGAATGGAGCCCCTTCCTTTCCTAGTAACCTAGTATAACACAACCTATAGTCATTCAACATCAAGGTTAGGGTTTTTTCATGCTTCAATCTTAAATTAGTGTTTCTATTTTGGAACACCCCCACATGTGTAAGTAATGGTGGTTGACATGGCATCCACTCATTGCCATGGTGGTCAATAAGGTAAGTCAACTTGCGAGAGACGTAACTTTCACATACGAACTTTGTTTGAGGTAATTTTCACAGAGTTGGAAAGCTTCCAATGTCTAGAGTAACATCAAGGGGATGGAGCTCTATAATCAAAATGGGCTCCCAAGTGAATCTACAAGACCCAAAATCACTAATGTGAAACCTGACTCTAAAGTGGGCACTACAAGCTTAGTAGCTCCATATGCATGTATGTATCTTCCATTCTTAGTTATATATCTATTACCAATCAACTCCAAGTAAACCACAATTGTGGGGGAGAACCTAAGGCACTCCTTCTCAAATATAAGTTATAGAGTGGGGAAATAAAGTCATTACAAGTCATAGGATAGTAGCGAATATGCTTCAAATTCTAAATATTTTGGCAAAATACATTGATTGCAAGATACATTCTAAACCCAACCCAAAGTACATGTTAGGGAATGTGTTAAAGAACATACTTAACAATATAATAGGTTGGAGGACATAAATAATTTGAACATTAACCAAGGAAATGATTCTTGAACTTACCTATGCATGGACCAGGTTATTGGAGATCATCTCTACCTCATTGAAGATGGTTTTGTATTCATAAAGCCATAGAACACAAGGATCCAATTCTTGTAGAAATGGGTTATGTCTTCCTCTCTATATGATATGCTCATTAGGACCATGGAATCTTAAACTACCAACTTGAAACTCTAAGTGGAGTACAACACTTAGCTAAATTCCTTGAATGAATTTGGTGTTATCCCATCACTTCACTAGTGTTTTAGGGGTCATTGGTTTCTCTATAATCTTAGGCTTTCATTGGTAGCTCATGGTGTCAATCCATTTAGAGAGCTCAAATCTACTTACTCAGTGTGACCTGCTTTTGTTATTAACAATAACATTCCTCCATGGATGTCAATAAAGAGGGAGCACATAATATTGGCAATGATTGTTCTATGTATTTGTTTAGAATACCTTGAAATGCCTTATACATGAGCAAGTTAGTCAAATATAAACGTTGTATACTTTTACAATATTGAACAATTGCTAGAAACCCTTCAAGTAGAGGTTACTTATCACATGATCTATTTTTTTGGGATCAATAATACACAAGAATAAACAAGTGAGAAGAGCATAATTTAGTTTATTGTAATTGATGAGTCTCATCATTGGGTAATTATATGGGCCTTAATTCACCTCCTAGCTTAGTCCAACCAACTATTCTCACAACTTATTGCATACTTTTGATTATATTTTGTTTATGAGATGAGTTAGAGTTGGATATTTTGCTTTGTGGTCTAATGTGAATTTAATGCAAGATTAAAGGATAAAAGAAAGGAATTTTGGCAAAGACCTTGGTCAAAAATCGAATGGGACAAGGGAGAGGAATTATAGGAGGTAAATGCTCCTCATTTACTACCCCTCCATTCGAATACTCCTCCATCAACTCAGAGTGCAAATAGCCAAATCATGAGGACCAGAAGGCAATCGAGCAAGTGAAAGACAAAGCACCAGTTTATCTCAAGTTTGGACCTTCCCTAATTTTAAGGAATTCGTTGGAGACTTCAGATGTATAAGTAGAGAGGCCTAGGACCTCAGTAGGATTCGGATTTTTGATTGTAAAACTCTACTCTATTTTCGAGCTGCAAGACTTGTGACAGTTTTTGATGTAATCCATGGTTTTGATAATAAGAATGAGTTTTGTTTTGAGCCAGCACTGAGTTAACTCAGAGGGCTGAAGCTCTTGGGTTAGGGCCCAACCCTAGTAGCCAAGGCTCCTCTTTATTGTACATGTATGCTAGCATAGATTCATGGTTTAATTGTTCATTTGCTTAAGTAGTTGCATTTCCATTACAGCAGTGTAGAGTAGATTGGTTGTATTTTAGTTTGCTTCCATTTGTGCCTTCTTTCAATTAGCAGGTTAGCAAGGAGAAAAAGATCACCATAAGGTTGTCAGTAGGTGTCTCGGCCTCACCTCCTCCCTTTGGGACCATGACTTGAGGAAGAGACCCTTCAGCAACCCCAAAAACACAGATTTCTAGTTCTTGCATGAGCTTTGGAATTTGTTATCTTGATTCAGTACTTGGTTCATTTCATTGTCATCTTTTTCCATTACTTTATTTTTGCATTAAGATCTCACTCATGTTCTTATTTCCTTCAGCACTTTCTTCATGCATAATATGGGCAATTGATTCAAGCTTTTCTAGTTTATGAAAATGTATCTTGTTGCATAGTTCTTGGAAGACACACATGTTTTAAGCATTGCAAGTACTTCAGGACGAGGTCTACAATTCATCACCAGCATCCATCTTCCACCTCTTCCACCTTAACCATCTCTTGTTCTACCATCACCCTCACTAGTTTTTTTGTCCTTTTTCATTGAAATTCCCCTAGACACATTGAGCAAATATAGCCATCTCTTCTCTTGGATATTGACTCCTGAGTGTTCCTAGACCTTATAACACCCTATCCCACTCATCACACACCTTTTTCAAGCTTCCCAACACCTCCAACACCTCACAATTAGCTCTCGGTTGCATCTTGTAGGTTTCTTGTAATTCCTACAGGATCATCCTGTAGGTTTCTAGTACATCCTGTAGGTTTTCCTGAAATGGCCTGTTTTGAGGCCGAATTGATGGGGAAGCTCGGAAGTCACAAAAATCCTCCTAGGACCCTTCCACACCATCCTCAACTGTTGTAGGGAAAAGTATCTGACTCGGATGACCCTATCCCACTCTAAGGGTGATAGTACCTCAGCAACAACTGTAAAGAAAACTACTTAAGGTTTACTTCTTTATGAAAGCAAAAGAGAGTGGATAAATACACTAACCGTTGCCTTGCGCTTAATGTCGAATCCAAACTCTTCTCTATGGCCGCTTGCTCCCAGCTCTTTGCTCTTTTTGCGGCCTAGCTACAATGAGATCCTGCAAAATGACAAAGAAGGAGACTACAAGAGGCATGCAATCATAACTGATTCACGGATTAGCATAAACCAAATATACAATTATCACAAAACATCATTGGAACAAATGCATATAGAAGAACCTCAATAGCTTTTATTAATGAAGAAGTAAAGGTTCTGAGAGTGTTACAACCATTGAAGGTCCTAATCCAGCAACACCTCCCAGCAGAAAGAATTTCTCCTCTTCACCTCCCTCAAGCAATCACCCAATAGCTCTATAGTGAAACCAACAGCATAGCATTACTTTACACAAAATTCCAGCCTCTAGAGCTCATAGGAGAGAGCTCAATATATAGATGAATTGAGAAAGGATGAGTCAGCTTGCAACTGATGTGTAGCTGCCTTGTGTCCTCTCTCTCTTCAGTTAATCTTTAGTTGATCTTCAGTTCTTGAGTCCACTTGGAGAACCTTGCTTCCACTTGGAGAAACAGAGCCTCTGACTCATCACAAGGCGAAATCCCTGATCCAAGTGTCATTTTTGGAGCAATGACTCAGTGTGCCACTTGTCCCATTTCGCTCAGCGCAGGTGGCCTTTGTTCCACTTGCTTTGCAACGCAGGTACACCATGGAGGATCTGAGTTTCAGCGCAGAAGCCTAGTGGAGCACCTGCTTTGATTTCAGGATTGCTTGTTTTTGAGTGTTTTCAGGTGGAGAACTGATCTGAGAGCTGTTGGTTTGTTGACCTTGTTCCTCTAGGGGTAGGAACATCATGTTTAGGGAACTTTGGATCCCTTGGATTATTGACAATTCACGCCTGTTGCTGTAAGGCACAAAATTGTCTATAACAGATGCCCCCTAAAGTATGAGGTCGTTTATCGGGTGAAATGCTTTATTGAGAGGATCTGAAGTTCATTCAATCTGCTGAGAAGTGTCGTGTAACAAGATACAATACAATACATTATTTTTCATACATTTTCATGATCTAGCTGAGGCGGGCATTCCCATGCTCAGCTTTATAAATACATTTTCGTACATAGAACAGACGATCGTCTGATTGTAGACCGATAATTCTCTGCTGAAATTATCATCCTTTGAGAAGGATGATCATCTGCTGTAATGATGTACATATCAAATGTCTTTATGTCCTGAATATATATCGCAGCCCGGATGGATGAAACTAGATCCGGGGTCTTCAATCTCTTCCGATCTTCACTCGATGTACAAGTCGATCCATGTGAGAATTTCTTGAAGTCGAACATGGAAAGACATCGCTTGATTACCGGTCAATGATGTAAACCGTTAACAAGCGCGAGAGGAATCACCGATAAGGATGATGACCCTCAAGGTACGGCAGTACAATTCACATGGTGGGAATAAAGGACTCGGCGTCGACCACCATGCAAAATCTTCTGGTCGAAGGTCATTGATGTATACCTGTCGCCGGAAGTGAGAAACTTGCCATTGAGGCATGCAAGCTTCAAAGTACTGAAGGGGTTGTTCCTAGATCAACTCCTTGGATAATGAGCTGATGTCGACAAGGAGCGATCCGTCAAAGGAGGGCCTTAATGAATCCCACATCAGTGACACGGAACGGAGCTAGTGATTGTGATGAGGTGAAAACAAGCTGTGATGTATGATTCAGGGTGGCGGTCATGAAATGGATGAAGGACAATGTATGGCAGTGGATGGGACACGGTTGACTCTTTGCAGAACCACATCTCTTGAACATATAACGACACTGATGTGATGGATTGGTAGCATTACCCCAATTGTGGATGGTGTGGCGAGGACCATGGTTATGAGACCGGTGAATGAAACAACCCAACCCGATGTGATACGGAGGACAAAGTGTCATGTTCAAGAGTGACTTGCTACCATTAATGCTGTGAGGTTCTCCCAATTTTTCCCCAGTCATTGCTGACCAGTACCTCTTTATTTTTGTCAAGCTTGAGGAGGATAACATATGCTTGTTCTATAACCTGCCCTTCGGGCAAGCCCATCGCTATGTTTTAACGAGCCTAGCGATAGGGAAACTCGTTCTCGTCTAAAGACAAGTTTGTCACTATTTAATCATTTTAACGAGTCTAACGACAAGGAAAACTCGGTCCTTTTCATTTTTAGAGAGTCTTAAAAGGTACGGAAAGTTAACTCCAAAATTCCTTTTTCGTCATCTAATCCCTTAAGTCCGAAAAAGTATAAAACAATACAGAAGGGATGAATTTTCGATTTCTTTAACGAGCCGAACAAAACAAGCGCTCGATATTTTTGTGCTATAATCCCTCAGGTCCAAAAAGATTAAAATCTAGAGGAGGGATAGCTCTTCCGGTCCTTTTAACAAGCTGGAAGGCCAAAACTCGGCAAACTTTTCATATTTTACGAGTCAGTGAAAAGAGCTCAAAGAAGACTCGTCTTTTGAGGAACGAGTGATAAACAGGGATAGCAGCAGATTCCAGGTACAGGTTGGAATTTTCCAATCATGGCAGTGTCACAAGGATGGCTAAGTGAAATCACTCTTCGCAGCTGTTCCTCAAAATGGGTAAACAAACATATGGAGATGAACGATTGGCCAAATGAACGGATGGAGGTGATGGCATATAAACACGACCAAGGGCTTTTAACATGGCAGTCAAAGGTTACATTTCTCAAGGTTATTTACCGGTTCATTTTTTCTGGATGAGCTTGAACTGTAGGGAAAGATTGCTCACAATTTATGTTTATTTTTTAACGAGCATGAACTCTGTACAAAAACTGCTCGAATTCTTGTGTTTATTTTTTAACGAGCATGAACATTGCTAAAACTGCTCGATGATGCCCCCAACATAATAATGCAGGCGAGGCACATGTCCCTTAATCCCTAAGGGAACATTTCAATTTTTAATGAGGTTGACCTTGTAAAGAACTGTCCTCTTGACTCCTTATTTCATTTTTTAACAAGGTTGACATAAGACCTATCCTCGTAACTTTTAGATCCATCAAAAATAGAAGGCTTCATATTCCGTTGCACCCATCTCCGTAAGATTACTCGGCGATGGTGGGGCAGAAGTACCCATTAAAGAAGGGCCTTTTAGGAAAATTAATCCGATATATTGGAGAGGATGATTGCCTCCATGGATCGTTGGAATGCTTCTTGTGTTGGATGGCGGCACAACTTCTGTCGAAGTTGTTGTCGAACTGCCTGATCGACTTTTTCTCTCACCATTCGACGACTGTGAATTCCCATGGCTTTTGTT
This sequence comes from Pinus tabuliformis, assembly GCA_031772625.1. NCBI lineage: Eukaryota > Viridiplantae > Streptophyta > Pinopsida > Pinales > Pinaceae > Pinus > Pinus tabuliformis. The sequence goes on along the minus strand of CM062817.1, from coordinate 378,847,534 downwards.
TAATGTCGAAATTAAAGCATCATCTTGGCGCTTAAAACTTGACAACATCATAACTTGTGACGGGGAAGCATCTCCACTGTCAACTAGATTCTGACTTGGGTCGGGAAATGGATCAGTCAACACGGCTGGAGTGTGTGGGTTCTTTACAAATCTTTTAAACTCAGCTTTGTACGGGCAATCTGCCGTCCAATGATCATCGTCACATATGTGACATCTCCTAGGTGTTTTCTCCTTTCTACGAGGAGTTTTTCGAGGAGATGACTTTCTTTGATCTTTCTTCCCTTTGTTTTGATTCTTCTTGCTTCCTGGTTGATTGGTTTCTTTGCCCTTATCTGTCGATACGGCATTTACTTCCGAAGCAAGAACTTCTTCATGCGCATTTTGATTCGAATCCTTACGGGCCTTCTTTTGATGGGTCCTTTTCGGATTTGTGTTTGCCGTGCCAATCACGCCATCGCCGGCATGAGAGTCACTATTTGATTTAGGAGGAGGAGGGATTGAAAACTCTGGTCTAGGGGCGTCTGGTATTTTGTCATAGAGCGTGCCGGACTGAGTATATACTAAGTCCAAATATTGTGCACGAGCGATAACCTGCTCTTCTGTTACGACTCCCCCCTTTGCCACATCTTCCGTTATGGCCGGAAGTAACGACTTTATAAACCACTCAGCTAAAAGCTGATCAGGGACGTATGTTTTAACCATTCTTCATCGACGTCGCCACTCATGTATATGATCTGATATATGAGTTGCGGTTGTCTGTTTGAAATTGGTCAATATCTCTGTTCCCGTTTCGTACCTTATTGGTAATTGAAAGTGGGTTAAGAATGTCGTGGCAAGGGAGCTAAAATTGTCGAACGAAGCTCTTGGCAATTCTATATACCATTTTGCCGCTGGACCTGTCAATGTCCTCTGAAAGAGGTGAAGCCTTATCGAATCATCATTTAAAGTGTTCGACGAACACCATAGATGAAATGTCATCACATGATTCGACGGGTCTTCACCTGGATTTCCATTGAATTTAGGAATGTCGGAGGGAAGTTTGTGCGGGATCACTGGCCACCATGGGGCGTAAGCAATTGGATCATTGGTTAACCGATGTAAATCAGGCAACTCTAAAGTCGCCACGAATGGTAACTGTTGATTCAAGTTAGGTGAAGCGTAACCAGGGTACGATGGAATCGCCTGAACAGTTGGTCTTTGCATACCAGCATAATGGAGTTGATGTTGGTATGATTGATACGGTTGATGGACTTGACCACTATAAAGTGGTTGATTTTGACCATTTTGGATATATGGTTGTCCAGTATTCGCAAAGATTTGCTGTTCAGAACCTTGGTACACTTGTTGGAATTGTGGCTGTTGGTATTGCACTATCCACAGTTGTGATACCATGGGTTGTTGCGCTACACTAACCATTGGACAAAGATGTGGGGTAGTTGTACCTGATTGTACTTGTTTCGCCCCACCAGTAGGCGATTGTGGTTGGGTCGCTGGGTCAAGGGGCTGTTGCATGAGAACCTGAGAAATCTTAGGTTGACATACAACAGGCATCGTTTGAACTTGCGACACGGTTACAATAGCCGGTGTAGTTGGGATGTTCGTCATAGGTACACACTGTTGCATGGAATATACAACTCTTGGTGGCTGGGATAGCATAGGTACCCAGCTACTCGTTGCAATTCCACCATAACTTGAATAAGGTTGAGAACTCCCATATGGGTACCCTCCCGGAGGGGGTAATGAAAGGGCATACTGCCCCCCATACGGTGGTAATCCAGAACTCAAGGCAATTGATTGTCCTGGAGGACTGGATGGCCTAATTAGATTCCCAAAAGGGTCAATTTGATGAGTCTCATCATAAGAGTTACCAGACATTACTCCGGAACAAACAGGAACAGACCATACTGTCGAGATAGTCTCTTGGTGGACTCCTTCTAGCGATTGAGACCTAGTTGGGACAGATGGTATGCCGGCGAACATTGTTGGATTTGCAGCAGGTAATTTTGCCGTTGCCGTGTCATTTGACACAGTCCTAGATGTCGACGGTTGTTCAGACATTTTAAGTCTATCCAATTGATCGCCTAGTGATTCTACAGGAACTTCCACTGGTGATGGACAAACTTCTGTTGTAGCAGGAAATAGAGTGACCCCTACTCCAAAATGAGTTGGAGTGGATACTTGCGGTTCCTCTATAATTTCCTCTATCGCAATCAGACGAGGTGGAAGAGGAAGACCGTCAAGTCCATAAAAGATTTCCGGTGCCGAAGAAGGGGTTACATCAACAGCGACAGATGTTTGAGGAACAAAACTCTCAGGACCAGTTACAGATGGAACTAGTTCAGTTATACAAGTATTTGCCCCCAGACTAGGATCAATATTACTGTCCTTCTGTGGTGGTTGAACTTCTTCTATAGAGGCAGGGTTTCCGGAAATGTTTGGAGTAACCAGAATCTCAGATGTTGTCGGAACACTTGTTCTAACTTTTAAAGGAGATTTTGAACTGGTTCGACGAGCTCGCTTTGTCCGGATTGTTTTCGATTCCGGAGACAAAGATGGTTGACTCGCAAGCCTCCGAGAACGACGGATATTCAATTTACTTTCTTCCACGATTGCGGATTACTCGATCAACTAAAATATAAAAGGGAAAATTTGTGTTTCCGATTTGAATGAATTTTATTAGACGCTTTTAAACATAACTTTGCTTTTTCATGTTTTAAGAGTCGAGAAAAAGCTAAAGATGACTCTAGTCTCCTTCGATGTATTAACGAGCCCAAAGTGACAAATGCTCGGTTGGACTTTTTCAGTTATAGAGTTTGAAAAAGGCCGAAAGAAACTGCTCTGGAGATCTAGGCAGAGGGTGTGCCAAACCTTTCGCGAAACCACAGAATACGTTTTACGGTACGGGTGGTCGATCTTCGTGAATGCTGTGTTCACTGCATCGCGATCAGTAGGGCGGCCGACACGGCTTCCTAAGGATAAAGGATGATTGCCTATAGGGGTCTCCCAATATATACGTGACGGTACGTGGGAGCACAAGTCCGTATTAGTGCCACCGACTCTCAGGAGGAATCACCCACCTTCGTAGAAATCGACAGTCACTATGTTTAACGACGCCGGAACACATCTCTACCTAGACCTCTATGTGTTTGCATTATGTTTCAAATGCGTTGTTAGGTTCATTCAGTATATTTTAAGTTGATCTTTTTTAAATTTTGCCTTTCAAGGTTCACCACGAGATGTATATGACAAATTCCTAAATGCAGCCTAAGATGAGAAGCAAGCTTTTTCAAATCTTTTTGACTGATGAAAATCTTAACTACTGAGGGAGAAGAAAGGCAAATTCTTTTCACACAGTTCATACAGCACAAACTAATGCACTTTCTCCTAAATCATCATGCAAACTTTTTCCAATGCAAAATGCACAATGCATGTATTTTCTTTTCCCTTTCTTAATGTTGATTGGTTACAAAAAGAAAGTTGTTATATAATTTTGATTTCGATTTAAAGCGAAAATAAACAAGTTTGTCCAAAATCAAAAGACACCTTAAGATTTACTTGTTCAATCACTGGAAATGCATGAAATCAAACCATAATGACGAAAGTAAAATGACTAATCAGCTATGGACAGCAAACAAGCTAACTCTTTAGACCAGCAAAATGCCTAACACAGGTTCAGATCTAAGAGGCCAATAGCAAGACTAGTTTACTCTTCGTTATGGGAAATTGTAAATGAGTAAGAAATACAAAGAACAAGTACAATTTCGTTATATAACAGAGGCAGAATGATGGCAAGTAATGTTGGTTTCAGAACAGGTGCAAGACTGGTAACTGGCTGCCAAATCTATAGTGAAAACAGGCAAGAGAAAGGGAGGAAACCCCAAATGCACTAGGCAAAATTGGGCCAACGCAGGTGCTGTAAAGCCAGTCTAGCTCTCAGCGCAGGTAGCCCCTTCGGGACCTGCGTTGCAAAGCAGGTAGCCTGTGTACTACCTGCTTTGGAAAACGAAAGTTGCGTTTTCACAGTTTCCGGGTCACAATTTTCTCAAAAATGCACAGTTTTTGCTCAAATCAGAAGCAATCAGTCAAGCACACTCAAAGGAATGACAAGGAGGATGAAAAGCTATCACTAAGAGCTTACAAGAGTCCTTGTGGATCAGCTCTTCAAATCATAAACATGCTCAGAACTGAGCTAGAGTAGCTGCCCTCTACTTCGCATTTGATAGATTCAAATGCTTTTCGATTCGGTACTCCCTTTGTTTAGGAAATGAATAGCAAAACACCACAAACAATAAAACAGATACGATCCCTAGTGGAGTCGCCAGTTTGTTGTAGGGAAAAGTATCCGACTCGGATGACCCTATCCCACTCTAAGGGTGATAGTACCTCAGCAACAACTATAAAGAAAACTACTTAAGGTTTACTTCTTTATGAAAGCAAAAGAGAGTGGATAAATACACTAACCGTTGCCTTGCGCTTAATGTCGAATCCAAACTCTTCTCTATGGCCGCTTGCTCCCAGCTCTTTGCTCTTTTGCCGGTCCAGCTACAATGAGATCCTGCAAAATGACAAAGAAGGAGACTACAAGAGGCATGCAATCATAACTGATTCACGGATTAGCATAAACCAAATATACAATTATCACAAAACATCATTGGAACAAATGCATATAGAAGAACCTCAATAGCTTTTATTAATGAAGAAGTAAAGGTTCTGAGAGTGTTACAACCATTGAAGGTCCTAATCCAGCAACACCTCCCAGCAGAAAGAATTTCTCCTCTTCACCTCCCTCAAGCAATCACCCAATAGCTCTATAGTGAAACCAACAGCATAGCATTACTTTACACAAAATTCCAGCCTCTAGAGCTCATAGGAGAGAGCTCAATATATAGATGAATTGAGAAAGGATGAGTCAGCTTGCAACTAATGTGTAGCTGCCTTGTGTCCTCTCTCTCTTCAGTTAATCTTTAGTTGATCTTCAGTTCTTGAGTCCACTTGGAGAAACTTGCTTCCACTTGGAGAAACAGAGCCTCTGACTCATCACAAGGCGAAATCCCTGATCCAAGTGTCATTTTTGGAGCAATGACTCAGTGTGCCACTTGTCCCATTTCGCTCAGCGCAGGTGGCCTTTGTTCCACTTGCTTTGCAACACAGGTACACCATGGAGGATCTGAGTTTCAGCATAGAAGCCTAGTGGAGCACCTACTTTGATTTCAGGATTGCTTGTTTTTGAGTGTTTTCAGGTGGAGAACTGATCTGAGAGCTGTTGGTTTGCTGACCTTGTTCCTCTAGGGGTAGGAACATCATGTTTAGGGAACTTTGGATCCCTTGGATTATTGACAATTCATGCCTGTTGCTGTAAGGCACAAAATTGTCTATAACATCAACCACCTTCCATCCACATGTCACATCCACAATAACAATTAAATTGCATGCTTGATTTTAGCAAAGAAAACCAAAAAAGTGAAAATAGATTTAGTTTAGTTTTCTTTCTTACACATTAGGATGGTTTGATGCTCTTTACTTCTGTAACTTAGATAGTAGCATTAGGTTAGTGTTGATTTAGAAATTCTACTTAGCATAGTTTTTTAAATGGTTAATTAGGATATGGTGTGATTTAGCATTACATGTTGTTTTCCTCGTTACTGCAGTAGAATAGCTCTCTTAGAATAAATTTTCTCTTCTTCCATCAAAGAATCAAGCTTCTTCTGACTCTATAGAAGTCTAGCTTGGAACCCCTGGGGTCTCCTGCTGGATGAATAGTGACAACAGGAAGGACCTTCACTTTTACTTGTGCACATAGCACTGTCACCTCCAAGTTTGTATGAACCCCGGGTTGATAAATAAAGATGGTAGCCTAGGAGTGCAGCATCCTTGCTACAATACTGGCGCTCATCACTTTTTGGCGTCATTGTCGGGGAGGTGTCTGAGTAGAATGTGATTACTGCTTTCTTTTCTTCTATTTCTAGTCTCCAATTTTTTGCCATTAGTTTATTTCTGCAAAAGTAATCTAGTAGCTTCGTTTCTGTCATTTGTCATTATCTGCTTTCCTTTCCATTCTGCAAGTAGAATTTCAATTCAACAAGTAACTTTTCTTTCTATCAGTGATTTCCATTCAATCAGCAATTTTATTTCTACAAATTACTTTCCATCTTAAAAAAATCTTACAAAAACCAACCCAAAAACATTTCCTTTCATGCCTCATAGGAATAGGGACAATTTAGGGAAATTCTTGCCAAATACCCCCACTGCATCCAACAGCCAACCTTCTCTCTTCTTTGGTGGCTATGAACTATAGGAACCTTCAAGTGAGAAACCTGACATATTTGAAGAACCTACAAGGGAAGAAGAAGAAGAAGAAGAAGAACCTAATCCTACTGAACCAATGGCTGAAAACCGAAATGACAGAGGGAATAGAGAGAGAGTTGAGGGTGCCTTCCCGATCAGGGAAACCAACGAGGACACTAAGATGAATAATATAAGCCCCTCTAACCTACCTCATTTCCATGGCCTCACCACATAGGACCCTAGTGAGCACCAATATTGCAGCAATAGTGCTGCAACTCCTGGGCTGCCTTGTTTACTCTTATCAACCCGATAGTTCGTAACAAACTTCGAAGCGACGGTGTTGTATGCACAAGTACTAGTTCTTACTGTAGGTTTTCACTTGGTTAGTCGGCGCAAGAGCACTAGGAGCTCAAGCAAACTTCTATGGATTCCAGAAGAAGCTCTATGGAAAGGAGAGAAAGACTACTCTACAGATACTACTCTAACTGCAGAAAGGAGAAAGACTGAAATGTAAAGCAAACCAAGTAAATCCTAATTAACCAACTAATCCTATTTTTGCAGAAAGCACTATGAAAACCATGAAAAGAATGCCATTATCTATTCAAAGAAGTAAACAACATCTAACTAAGCTATTTCTTGAAGCAAATGAGTAGAAAACATCTTTTTGCGTTTTCATGTATTTTTATGTGAATTTGACATGTATGTAATTTATTGTTTGTGAATGTGGCAGCGAATAGGTGGTGTTGGAGGGCGGTTTTGGGACTTGAGAGGATGTAGGATGGTGTGGTTGGGTCCTAGGAGGTCTCAGGTGTTCTTCTGGAGGCTTTTCCCACACTCAGCCTTCAAAATACCTACAAGAAAATTTACAGGAGGACACAGGAAATCTACAGGAGGAAAAATAGTGTTCTAGAGGAGGCCTAGAGGAGGAGGCCGAGAGCAGTTTTCACTATTTTGAAGGTGCAAAAGTGGGTGGAAAATTTGGATGAGGGTTTGAATGAAGTGTTAGGGCACCTAGGGTCTACCAAGAATCATTAGGAGAGAGAAAGGTGATTGGATTTGCTCAAGGAGAGAGGAAGAAATTCTATGGAAAATGTAGGAAACTAAGGCAGAATTGAGGGGATACTTGGGCAACCTGTAGGGCATGGATCAGATGGAGGATGGGATGGCTGATAGGATGAACTACTACTAGAAGATATCTGCTACATAAACAATTGAAAGTCAACCAATAATATCAAGCAAGCAATGAAAGAAGTGCATCTAGGAAAATAGAGTTTTGCATCAAACTAGTCTAAACTATGATCTATGAAAGGAAATGCTGAGAAATGCTACAAGAAAGGAAAGCATGAAAGAAGAACATTGTAAATAAATAAGTGAGCATGATGAAGAAGTTCTGAAGCAAAGCAAACTGGACTATTAACCAACTAAAGAGCTGCAAACACTAGAAGTCCTATGAATGAGGGAAATCTGTGTTTTTGGGGCAGCAAGAGGGTCTTTGCCTCAAATCATGGTCCCAAAGGGAGGAAGGGAGGCCAAGGCCCGGTTGCTAGCCTTTTGAATCTTTTCTTTACCATTGCTTAACCTGGTATAGAAAGCACAAATGGAAGAAAACTATTGAATCATCAAAAACAACCTATTCTTGACCATAAAAGAAATTCATCTAACAACAACCTAATCTATAAACTGAAATAAAACATACAAATACAAGTAAAGAGAAGGTTAGCTACTTGGATTGGGCCCTAACCCAAGAGCTTCAGCCCTCTGAGGTAACTCAGTGCTAACTCAAAAAGGATTTCATCTTTATTTCCAAAACAATAACAAGATTACATGGAACTATCAAAATAATAAGCTCGAAGTTGAGCAAAGTTTACATAAGCAAAAGTACAACAAAAATCCAACAAAAATCTAACCCTAGTGAGGCCCTAGGCCTCTCTACTTATACAAATGAAGCTACCAACAGCTTCCTTAAAATCATGGAGGCTTGGCTCCCAAAACTCGAGATAATCATCAGTCATCCTCCACTTGCTTGGCTACCTTCTAGTGCATGACTTGGCTACTTGTACTCCGAGCTGAATGAAGGGGAATTTGAAGTGAGGAGTAATAAATGAGGGGGATTCCCTCCTATAAGTCCTCTCCTTTGTCCACTTCAAGTTATTTCTTCCATTTGTCCACTGGATCCTTGACTTTGACCTCAAAATTCATCAATAATCTGCATTAAACACATATTAGACCACATGGCATCATAACTAACTCAACTCACTCTATAAGCATAAATATAATCAGAAAATCATACAATAAGCTAAGAGAATGGTTGATTTGACTAGGTTAGGAGGTAAAATGAGCCCATATAATTACCCATTTATGAGGCTCATCATCACCCCCCTACTGAAAGTGTTGCTCATCCTCTGAGAAACTTAGTCCATCTCCTCATCTTTTATGGCCCTAGCGGCCTCCCTAGCATCCCATGCTTCTGATGTGCTCTCCTCTTCCTTGTCATAGAATCCCGCCTTCCTGTCTATCTCTTCCCATTGCTCCTACTCTTATTCTTCTCTTCTGCCTTCCAGCATGCCTAGCAGCAGTGGGGGACTCAATTAGAGGCCAATCCAATTGACCTTCATCCTCTGCATGGAGTGCTTATACATTGGCACTCTCCTTAATGCCTCCTTCATCCTCATTTTGGAATGATATTCCTTGATCTGTAGACTATGTGGTAAGGTGTTCCATCTCCTCATACATGCATGCACACAGTCATCCCCAAGTAGCCTTTCCATATCCTCAAAGTGTGCAATGGCTTGTGCCTGATCACTTATATATCTAGGGGCAATCTGAGGATTATTGGCAAGCAGGTTATGTGTGCTGATGAGTGCCATGGGGTCTAATGGCTCAGCTCTGATCATTAATGGCTCATTCTACTCCTTTATCATCAACCTTCTTATTTCTGCTGCCCTTAACTCTTCATGGTTCATCCATGAGGCCATGGCCATTAGTTGCAGGTCCCCTAGCCTAGCATTGGGGTCCCACACATTCATGTCTGTGAGGGCCATGTTATGTAGGTATAATTCTACCATCTTTGCCTTATCCTCTGATGTGCTTTGGTCACACAGGTCCATAAACTGCCTGTAATCTTGGAAAGGCATTGTGCCTCTTTGTGCCAAAGTCTTTATCTAAAATTTCAACCATTGGTCCTTGAGATACAGGAAATAGGATTTTGTTGGTGTTCTACATTGCAATGCCTCCATGGACCAGCTGGCCATGCATGCCAGTTGGGTCTCTTTCTCTTGCAGTTGCCTCCTTAGCAATTCATTTTCTGTTTCAAGTTGGCTTCTTGTAATTGCTTCCCTATGTCTGATAGCACTCAACTCTCTGCCCATTTCTCTGAGTTTGTTCTCCATATGGCCAATATCCTCAACTCCTTTGGATTTGGCTATTTGCATCCACCTATGTGTTCTTATCCTCTCTTTCTCTAATTCAAAGAACAATGGAATTGCAAATTTTTGTGGAATTATTCTTCCCCCCTCAAGAAGATTGTAGTAGGAGCCAACAATGGGCTGGGGATCAGTTTCTTGTAGCTCTATTTCTTCCTCCTTTCCCTATGGCTGTCCTTCTATCCTTTTCTCAAGCTTTTGGGTCTCATGTAGTTTTGACAGTGTCTCCTGTAGAATTGTCTGTGCCTTTTGTAGGACTGTTTTTGGGTCCTATAGTTCTACCTTTTCTTTCTATGTGGGAGACCTAGGAGTCCCCCTTTCATATGTGATGGGTGCCTTAGAAGGGGATTCCTTTCCTTGGGTAGAGGGTGAATCTTCAATTATAATTGGCACTTTTGAAGAAGGCTGGGGTTTCCCTGTTTTGATTCTTGTGCTCTTCCTAGCCCTAAAATACATGGAGGCCTGCCTTTTCCTCTTCTGTTTTGGCTTGATGGGTGTACTGAGGGCAGTGAGAGCAGCTACTGCCTCTCTTTCCAGAGTCTCAGGGGACACTTCTCCTTGTTCTATCTTTTCTGCCCCTTTTTCTCCTTTGCTTGTCTCTCTTTCTGTCTCTGCTTGCTCTATTTTTTCCTGCGCTGTTTCTTCAACTTCCTCCTCCTCTATCTTAGTTTCTTCCTTCTTCCCTTCTTGTTCTGCTAAGTCACCAATTGCTTCACCTTCTCCCCCTTGCTGCTCTTCCTCCTCACTACCAGTAGGACTGATATCATAGGTTAGGGTCTTTATGTCATCCTCAGCTGTCATGTTTCGGAAGATTTCCCATGCTATAGGGAGTGTAAATGTATGGAGGGATTCTTCCACTAAAATTTTGATTAACCCATGGTGAGCTAGCTGTTCTGAATTTCCTGCTTGAACTTTAGTGCTAGAGTCAATGAGAGACTGCAGGAGGAACTAGGGGATGTTGAGCTTCTATGGGGCTAGAGTGTCCATGCCATACCTTAATTCATGAAGGATTCTAAAATGGTAACCATAGACAATGTTGTACCTCCCCTCACAGGAAATATATTTGATTATTTGGTAGCTGACCTCATCCCAAGGATATGGTATGCTAGCCCTTCTAATGCCATTTTTATCCTCTACATGGGTTTCATTGTTCTGTAAGAAGTTTTTCTTAGCAGCGTGGCCAATTGGTTTCTCATCCTTACTCCAAGGCAATCCAAGAGGAAGGGTAGTGACCTTACTGATAAATTCAGGGGTTATCTCCATGGAAGGACCTCTAAAGGTGACAGTAGAATGTGTTCTGGTGTGAGGGACCAAAGAGTGGGCAAATTCTTGAGCAATTTCCTCATCAAACCCTCGAAATTTCTCAAAAAAGTTCATCCAATTTGCTCTTGTGAATATGTCCACTACTTGGGGATGTGCATGGAGCCTGGAGGAGTTGTTGGGCTCCTTCGTCATAAAACCTCCTGTCATTTTGTTTATTCTTCTTTGGGAAACCAAATGTGGAGAAGGAGACAACAATTTTTGAAGAAAAACGGAGAAACAGAGAGACTGCGTTTTTTTTCTAAAAAATAAACAGAAATTTTTTTATTTCCTCCACCTAAAGGCTTGATTTCACCCTCGAATTTAAACCACTTCTTGCATATTTTGATATTCAATGGGGGCATGCATGGAACCTACCTCCTCAGCCCGAGAATCATGCTAAATCCCATGTTTTCTCCCTTCAAAACAACTCACTGGCCCTCCTATAGAAGACTGTTGTCCCTCATGTAAAATCCCTGTAGGTGCTCCTGTAGAACCTGTAAGTGCTCCTGTAGAAAACACCAAGAGCAGGAATATTGGAGAGATTAATGGATAATGATGGTTACGAGGCTGTGGGGGCACGGGGAGATTGCAGGAGTGGATTTTCGAGGAGAGAATGAAGGAAAAGGTTGTGAGAGTGCTCGAGGAGGAGTACTTATTACTTTTTATGGGTATTTCTGGTGATGGAGGGTGAAGTGGAAACGTGTATGTTGGTCCCCACCTACCTTGTCATCATGGCCCTTTCCTCGTAATCATCCCTCATGATTGCATCGGAGTTCACACTTCCTCCACTCCTTGTCCTTGACATCTTTCTTGAGTTGACTGTGCGCACGTGTGAGTGACATCTTCGGATGAGTGGAGTCAACTAGTTGAAGGTGGCCAAGTTAACTGGCCACCTTTCCCTTGTTCAACCTCAACCATCTCATTACTGTTGCATGCCTTCTAATTACACAGATGAAAACAGAGGAGCGGGTTAGTTACTTACCTGGGATCCGAATGCATTTTTTGTGAGGTGTCGTGGCTCTCTCTCTCTCTGCTGCATGCCTTTGTTTCTTTTGCTGCATGCTTTCTGCTTGCTGATGTGTGGCTGTGCCTTGTGTAGGTTCTTCTCTGGCTAGATCTAAGCTTCAAGTGTCTTCTTCAACCTTCATATTTGCACCCTCTTGTTGTTGATGCTGGATTTTAATGGGATTAGCTGCTACAGGAATTCCTACAGGAGCTCCTATCGCTGCTTCTCCCCTTGAAACATCAGCTTCTTTCTATGCCTGGAGCTGTGAGAATGATGCCAGAGATGTAGATAAAGATGGAGAGGTAATAGGTAGGCTTTAGTTGAGGTGGATGGTGTTTTTTCCTTTCTTATTTTTTCATTTCTTTTCCTGAAAAACAGTTTTTTTTTTTTTGTCTGTGTTTTTCTTGGACAGGGAGAAGAATGATGCTTAGGATGTGCTGCAGGCTTGGAAATGATGGCAAGGAGGTTTGAAGATTGTAGGAAGATTTATAGATTTTTTTATTACGCTTCCCTGTCCCTCAAACTGTCTTTTATATCCATTTCTGGCTCTCTGTAATTCCTACAGGAGCCTCCTGTTGAAAACACAGAGCCTCCTGTAGAAAACACAGTTTTTGAAAAAGAAGCACAATGAGGTGAAAAGAATGCCAAGAATGATGGAGAAAGGTCTGGGAAGGTAGGATAGGTGTTGTTGTTGGTTTCAGGGCTCCCCTAGCACCTTCTGCTACTTCTTGTAGTCCTCTTGCAAACCTGCAATGCAACTGAAAATTCATTTTTCTTTTTCTCCTTTTTTTTTTTTTTTTGAAAAACAACTAGGGCACCTCAGGGAGGTTTTCACCCTAATTGCCTGCCCTGGGCACCTCCAAGGGAGGTTTTCACCCAGGGATCTTATTTTTCTGTCCTTTTGTTTTTGACATCATTGGGCCGCCTCAAAAGAGGTTTTCAACCCAATGATGGGACTCAAGTGCCTCATGGAGGTTTTCACTTGAGTCCTTATTTTTTTTATTTTTATTTTTCTTCAGTGAGTGGGTGAAGTGGAGGCTAAGACATGCTCCACTACCATCACTGTCTTATTCAAATCTTCAATGAACTCTTGCTTGGAGAGGGGTTTCTTGTAGACTTTCAACTGATGTCCATTGACAAGCATGGGGATGGCTTCATCATCAATGGTTCTGATCAGAACTGAACCATTGTCATTGCATTTCTCCATAGTGTAGGGTCCCAGCCATCTTGTCCTTAGCTTGCCCTTGAAATCTTTGTATCTTGAATCATAGAGTAGTGCCCAATCTCCCTCTTGGAATTGCTTCTCCTTGATATTTTTGTCATGCCATATCTTTCTCTGAAGCTGAACTACCTCTGTATGGAGAAGGGCCTACATTCTGTGTTCATCCAATCCATTGAGCTGAAGTAATCTTTCTTTCTGTGCATGGCTGAGGTCTAGGTCCAGCTGAGCTACCATCCTTAGGGTATTGAATTCAAATTCTATTGACAGCAAAGCCTTCTTCCCATAGACCAGCTCATAGGGTGTGAACCCTGTAGTGGTCTTCCATGTTGTGTTGTAGGCCCAAGTGGCCTCAACTAATCTGTCCGCCCAGTATTTTCTGCTACTGCTCACTACCTTTGTCAGGATCCCTTCCAATGCTCTGTTAGTGACCTCCACTTGCCCATTGGCTTGTGGATGGTAAGGGGTCAAAGTCCTGTGCTTGATTCTATGATGTGTGAGCAGGTATTCAATCAAATTGGAAGTGAACTGACTACCTTGATCTGTGACCAACTCTCTTGGATACCCAAACTTGTAGAATATGTTTTCTCTCAAAAACTCAGCTACTTTTTCCTTTGTCGCTACTTTGATTGCTTTTGTCTCTACCCACTTTGTCAGGTAATCGATGCACACAATGATGTATTGTTTCTGCTTTGAAGGAGGGTTGATAGGCCCCACAAAGTCCATGCCTCACTTCTCAAATGGCTCAAGGGTCACTTGAGGTTGCATGGGCATCTCATCCTTTGGAGTAGGTTTCCCCCTCCTCTGACAATGATCACACTGGCTGGTATATCTCCTCACATCCTAATGAAGAGTGGGCCAGTAGTAGCCTACTTGCAGTATCTTGAAGGCGGTTCTTTTTACTACAAAATGACCTCCACAAGGCCCATCATGATAGGTTAGGAGGATGTCAAAGACTTCCTCCTCCCTGACACATCTTCTCAAGATCCGATCTGGGCCAAGTTTGAAGAGATTTCCCCTAATCCAGGTGAAAGGGGCGCTTTTCCTTACTATCTTGCTCTTCTCTTTTGAGGACAGGTGTGGTGGAAACTGTGTTGAAACCAAGTAGTTTGCTATATCTGTAAACCATGGAGAGAGTACTAAGATAGAAAATAGATGTTCATCTGCCACTTGGTCATCCACCATTCCTTCTTCACCTGCAGGAAAATTTACTCTAGATAAAAAGTCAGCAACAACATTTTCTTGACCAGGCTTATCAATAATGGTCAAGTCAAATTGCTGCAGTAAAAGAAATCATGTAATAATGCAAGCATTTACATCCAGTTTGTTCATTAGATATCTAATTGGAGCATGATCAATGTGCACAAAAGTTTGATAGCCTATGATATAATGTCTAAATTTGTTTAAGGAATGCATGACAGCTAGGAGTTCCTTCTCGGTCACCATATAGTTTAACTCTACCTTTGACAAGTTTTTTCTTATAAAGTATATGGCATAAGGTAACTTTTCATCAATTTGTCCCAAGGCTGCTCCTATTGCTTTGTTCGAGGCATCTGTGTGAATGTGGAAAGGTAGGGCCTAGTTTGGGCCTCTCAGAATTGGGGCAGTCACGAGCTTGCTCTTCAAGGTATCTAGGGCCTCTTGACAGTTTTCCGACCATATGAACTCGACATCTTTACCTAAGAGGCCAAACAAAGGAGAGGCTAGCTTACTGAAATCTTTAATGAATCTCCGGTAATACCCAGCTAAACCTAGGAAACTTCTGACATCTCTCACTTTTTGAGGAGGTGGGACCCTTTGGATGATGGCAATTTTGTTGGGGTCCACCTGTAGTCCTTGTTGAGATATTGCATGACCCAGCACGGTCCCTTCATTCGTAAAAAATTCAAATTTTTCTAGACTGAGGGATAGGTTCATCTCAATACATTTGTCTAGAACTTTTCCTAGGTTAGATAAAGCTTCCTGAAATTCAGAGCCATAAGGAGTAAAGTCATACATGTATATCTCTACTCCATCATGAACTAATTCAGAGAATATACTCAATACCACTCTTTGGAAAGTGGCGAGAGCGTTACACGAACCAAAAGGAAGGACCTGGTATGCAAAGGCACCCCAAGGACAAGTGAAAGTGGTCTTATCTTGGTCTTCTAGGCTGATTTGAATCTGATTGTACCCGCTAAACCCATCTAGAAAAGAGAAAAAAAAATTCCCTTCTAGACCATCTAACACTTGATCTATGAAAGGTAAAGGAAAATGGTCCTTTTTAGTGGCTTTGTTCAATTCTCGATAGTTGACATAGATTCTCCACTTACCATTTTTCTTTGGCACTAGCACCAACGGAGAGATGCATTCACTATCAGAGATGGGATAGAAGAATCCCGCATCAAGCAATTTTTGCAGTTCTTCCTTAACAATATCTTTAAGTGCTGGATTCATCCTCCTTTGAGGTTGCCTGACTAGCTTGCAATCCTCCTTGATGTATATACGATGAGTACATATTGAAGGGTGCACTCCCTTCATCTCCTTATAACTCCAGGCGAAGGCATCTAAGTGTTTTCTCAGCAAGCTACATAGTTCCTTCTCCTAGGAAGTGGATAGGGATGGATTGATTTTCAAGGTTCTTTCTGGGCTAAACTCTATATTCTTAACATGGAGAGGAGCGGAGTTGGCCGCACAGAGATCAGTTGAGGGGTTGTTTTGGGTTTATCTTACTATTTCCTCTAATGGTGATACATTGGGAGGTGGATTCTGAATCAGATTTTCAATCATATCATCCTCATCTTGCAGTTTTCCCCCCATGGGAATTTCTAATGCACAAAGGGGTGCAGAATAAACTTCATCCTCATCTTCCTCCTCCAACCAGAGAGGTAGATCATGTTCTAACAAGGGTTGGGTAGGAGGGTATAGGATTAACTGCTTAGACATATGCCCATTCTTTATGGTCATGTTCCCAGCTCGACAGCTGATGTAGGCATTGGTGGTAGCCAACCAGGGTCTTCCCAGAATGAGAGGATACCCAATGAGCTTTTCCTTTGGTTGGAGAACTAAGAAATCAGCAGGGTACTCCTAAGAATCAATGGAGACCATCACATCTTCCATAATCCCCTCAGGGGTCACAGTGGAGCGGTCTGCTAACTATAGCATGACCGTGGTCTTCCTCAAGGAGCCCTGGAGGTTGAGTTTGAGCATTGTGTCCTTTGTCATCACATTAATGGCAGCTCCCAGATCAATCAAGGTGTGTGGGATCATGGTGCCATTGATGTGGACATCAACTACTGGGCTTCTAGAGTCCAGATATTTTGGACAGATTACTTGGCCTAACATCAGGTCAGATAGTTGCCCTATGACATTGATCGTTGGGGCATCTCTCTTGCGCCTTCCTGGATGCCTAAAGCACTTCTCTTTGATCAACCTATTGTAGATAGGCACATCTTTTATGGCTTGGAGAAGTGGTATCTTCACACATAAATGTTTCAATTCTCCCAGGAGTTCAGTTTCTTTTGGGGTAGGTTGGACTATCGTTAATAGTCTCTCAGGAAAGGGTGGAATTGATTCAGGTTCACTTTCCTCTTTATCTTCCTCAATCTCCCTGGGTGGAGGCTGGTTATCTGGGAGAACTTTCCCAGATCACAAGTTAATTTCCTGAATCTCCACAGCATAAGTTGGGCATGATGGTTCCCCACTATACAATTGCTGAGCCTGTCTATTGTTCGGGTTCGGATTCAGCTGGGCAGGCATTTGGGGTTGCTTTGGAGGAGCAGGAGGTAACAGTTGTGGTTGGGCAGGTGGTGGAGGCAAAAGAGTGGGAGGAGAGTTGTATTGGGGCCTCCACCCCTAATGAGGTGCATTCCACTAACGTGGTGGCTGGGCATAGGATTGAAATGAATGGTTGGCTGGTTGGGCATGATATTGGGATGTGAAGGACCAAGGAGGAGGTGTGGACCAAGAAGGATGAGCAGGGGGGGCCCAAGAAGGTAGGGAAGTGACTTGGTTGGGGTTGTAGTATGCCTAAGATGTCCCTTGCATCCCCTGCTGGTATGGTCTAGGTCCATGCGACCTTCTTTGGTTTATGTAATAGAGTTGTTCAGTGACTCCCTCAGCCCCTTGATATACAGCTTTAAGTTCGGGTAAGGAAGGGCACTTGTCTGTAGAATGATTTTCTTCACAGACTGAACAAAATTCTATAACGTTCAATGGGCATTCATTCCTAGGATGCCTCTTGGTGCACCTAGGGAAAAATATGGCCAAAGCCCTCTCTGCTTCCTCTTATTTCATTTTGATATGCAAGGTATCCATTTGCATGGCAAGAGTCTATAGCATCTCACTCTTGAAGTCTTCCAGCATGTTTCCAATTTCTCCTTTAATGGATGAGTTAGAGGAAGAGGTACTGGCTATGGGTTGACCCTACCTACCTTTCTTTCTAGCTGCTCTAGAATGGTTTCTAAAAACAGTCTTTATGTCATCATAGGATAGTTGGTAGATGTCTCCCCCTAATAGTAGATGGATGGTGTCTAAAAGATCTTCCCGAATTTCCCTGAGCAGGACCAACTTCAGAGATCCAGGGTCAAGTGTACACCCGGCCCTTTTATAACTGAGCTGGAACCTCTCCTCATAGTCTTCCAGGGACTCATAACTTCCTATAGTTATTTGGAAAATTTCTTCTTTAGTATCTTTTGACCTACAATAGTCTCGATACTTGTTGTTAAAGGCTTGCTGCATCTGAGCCCAAGTTGTGATGATATTGCCAGGTAATCCCATGAACCAGCGCAATGTTGCATCTTTGAGAGTAGAAGGGAACAGTTTTAACTTTTTCTCATCTTCTGCATTGTCATAGGTTCGACAGATAACAATAAACTCAAACAAAAAGGTGTCAGGATCTTATGTAGTCAGACCATGGAAATGAGGTAGGGCGGAAGGACTTATATTCTTCATTTTGGTGTCCCCATTGGTCTCTTGAATGGGAAAGGTACCCTCTATTATCTCTCCATTCCCCCTAGCATTTTTTTGTTTAGCCATTGGCTCCAAAGGAATGTTTTCTTCTTCTTCTTCCCCTATAGGTTCTTCAAATATGTTTGGTTGTTCACCTAAGGGTTCTTCTTGATCGCAGCCACCAAAGAAGAGAGAAGGCTGGCTGTGTGAAGTAGTGGGGGTGTTGGGCAAAAATTTCCCTGAATTATCTCTATTCCTATGAGGCATGAAAGGAAATCTTTTTGGTTGGTTTTTGTTTCTTTTTTCCCCACACTGATAGTACCTGCAAAACTGAAATTGATTGAACAAAACAAATTGCAACTAACTGAAATGAACTTGCTGAAATGAAATTTGCAAAATTGAAGAGGAAAGCAAGGAAATGAAGAACTGAAGGAAAAGGAATAACTAGTCTACTCTTGCTGAAATGAAATTTGCAGAATTCAAAAGGAAAGAAAATAAAGGACTAGTCTACTTTTGCTGAAATAAACTATTAGCAGAATGTTGCAATAGAAAACAGAAGAAAGCAATAATCATAGAATACTTTCACGCTTCCTCGAAAACAACGCCAAAAACATGGTGAGCACTAGTATTGCAGCAATAATTTTGCAACTCCTGGGCTGCCTTCTTACTCTTATCAACCTGGTAGTTCGTAACAAACCTGGAAGCGACAGTGTTGTACGCACAAGTACTAGTTCTTACTGTAGGTTGTCACTTGGTCAACTGGCGCAAGATCACTAGGAGCTCAAGCCAACTTATATGGATTCCAGAAGAAGCTCTATATGTGATGAAAGGAGAGAAATACTACTCTACAAATACTACTCTAATTGCAGAAAGGAGAAAGACTGAAATGTAAAGCAAAGCAAGTAAATTCTAATTAACCAACTAATCCTATTTTTGCAGAAAGCACTATGAAAACCATGAAAATAATGCCATTATATATTCAAAGAAGTAAAAAACATCTAACTAAGCTATTTCTTGAAGCAAATGAGTAGAAAACATCTTTTTGGGTTTTCATGTATTTTTATGTGAATTTGACATGTATGTAATTTATTGTTTGTGAATGTGGCAGCGAATAGGTGGTGTTGGAGGGCGGTTTTGGGACTTGAGAGGATGTAGGATGGTGTGGTTGGGTCCTAGGAGGTCTTAGGTGGGCTTCTAGAGGCTTTTCCCACACTCGGCCTTCAAAAGAAAGCCTACAGGAAAATCTACAGGAGGACACAGGAAATCTACAGGAGGCAAAACAGTGTTCTACGAGAGGCCTACAGGAGGAGGCCGAGAGCAGTTTTCACTATTTTGAAGGTACAAGAGTAGGTGGAAAAGGTGGATGAGGGTTGGAATGAAGTGCTAGGGCACCTATGGTCTACCAAGAATCATTAGGAGAAAGAAATATGATTGTATTTGCTCAAGGAGAGAGGAAGAAATTCTATGGAAAATGCAGGAAACTAAGGCATAATTGAGGGGAGACTTGGGTGACCTGTAGGGCATGGATCAGATGGAGGATGGGATGGCTGATAGGCTGAGCTACTGCTAGAATATATCTACTGCATAAACAACTGACAGTCAACCAATAAGATCAAGCAAGCAATGAAAGAAGTGCATCTAGGAAAACAGAGTTTTGCATCAAACTAGTCTAAACTATGATCTATGAAAGGAAATGCTGAGAAATGCTGCAAGAAAGGAAAGCATGAAAGAATACTATTGTAAATAAAGAAGTGAGCATGATGAAGAAGTTCTGAAGCAAAGAAAACTGGACTATTAACCAACTAAAGAGCTGCAAACACTAGAAGTCCTATGAATGAGGAAAATCTGTGTTTTTGGGGCAGCAAGAGGGTCTTTGCCTCAAATCATGGTCCCAAAGGGAGGAAGAGAGGCCAAGGCACTATTGCTAGCCTTTTGAATCTTTTCTTTACCACTG
Organism: Pinus tabuliformis; assembly: GCA_031772625.1. Lineage (NCBI taxonomy): Eukaryota > Viridiplantae > Streptophyta > Pinopsida > Pinales > Pinaceae > Pinus > Pinus tabuliformis. Next base: position 378,827,417 of record CM062817.1, on the reverse strand, counting down.
CTTAACCTACTATAGAAAGCACAAATGGAAGCAAACTATTGAATCATCAAAAGCAACCTATTCTTGACCATAAAAGAAATTCATCTAACAACAACCTAATCTATAAACTGAAATAAAACATACAAATATAAGTAAAGAGGAGCTTGGATACTTGGATTGGGCCCTAACCCAAGAGCTTCAGCCCTTTGAGGTAACTCAGTGCTAACTCAAAAAGGATTCCATCTTTATTTCCAAAACAATAACAAGATTACATGAAACTGTCAAAATAATAAGCTCGAAGTTGAGCAGAGTTTACATAAGCAAAAGTACAACAAAAATCCAACAAAAATCTGACCCTAGTGAGGCCCTAGGCCTCTCTACTTATACAAATGAAGCTACCAATAGCTTCCTTAAAATCAGGGAGGCTTGGCTCCCAAAACTCGAGATAATCATCAGTCATCCTCCACTTGCTCGACTGCCTTCTAGTGCATGACTTGGCTGCTTGTACTCCAAGCTGAATGAAGGGGAATTCGAAGTGAGGAGTAATAAATGAGGGGGATTCCCTCCTATAATTCCTCTCCTTTGTTCACTTCGAGTTATTGCTGCCATTTGTCCATTGGATCCTTGTCTTTGACCTCAAAATTCATTAATAATCTGCATTAAACACATATTAAACCACATGGCATCATAACTAACTCAACTCACTGTATAAGAATAAATATAATCAGAAAATCATACAATAAGCTAAGAGAATGGTTGATTTGACTAGGTTAGGGAGTAAAATGAGCCCATATAATTACCCATTTATGAGGCTCATCAGACCCCGACACTTTCCTATTTGAGTTTGTTGTTATATGCCGAACCTATGACTATAGATATGATGAGCAAAAGTTCAAACTATTTCCATCTACCCTCAAGGATGCAACATTGCACTAGTTCATGGGTTTACCTAGAGATAGCGTTACAACTTGGGCTCAGATGCAGCAGGATTTTAATAACAAATATCGAGACTACTATAGGTCAAAGGAAACTAAAGAAGAAATTTTCAGGATGACCATGGGCCAGGATGAATCCTTAGAAGACTATGAAGAAAGATTCCATCTCAGTTACAAAAGGGCCAGGTGCACACTTGTTCCCACATCACTAAAGTTGGTCCTGCTTAGAGGAGTAAGGGAAGATCTTCTGGATACCTTACATTTGTTAGCAGGAGGAGATATCTACCAATTACCCTATGAGGATATCAAGATTGTCTTTAGAATCCATTCTTGGGTAGCGAAGAAAAAGGGTAGGAGTAGTCAACCTATGGCCAGTACATCATCTTTCAACTCATCCATCAAGGGTGAAATTGGAAATATGCTGGAAGATTTCAAAAGTGAGATGTTTCAAACCCTTTCCATGCAATTGGACACGATGAACATCAAAAGGAAACAAGAGGAAGCAGAGAGAGCCTTGGCCATATTTTGTCCTAGATGCACCAAGAAGCATCCTAGGAATGAATGTCCATTGAGTTGTACTGAAATTTGCTTGGTCTGTGAAGAAAACCACTCCACAGACAAGTTCCCTTCCTTACTCGGACTCAAAGCTCTATATCATGGAGCTGAAGGGGCCACTGAGTAGCTTTGCTACATCAACCAAAGGAGACCTCCTCGGCCTAGACCATACCAGCAGGGTATGCAAGGGTCATCCCGTGCATATTAAAACCCTAACCAAAACACAGCTATACCTTCTTGGGGAGCCCATGCTCATACTTCCTGGTCTACACCCTCTCCTTGGTCCTATGCATCTTACTATCATTCTTAGCCAGCTAGCAAGTCATTTCAACCTTATGCTCTACCACAACCTCAGTGGAATACACCACTCCAGGGGTGGAGGCCCCAATACAACAATGCTCTAGCTCTATTGCCTCCACCACCTACCCAACCACAACTCCTACACTCTGCTCCACCCAAGCAACCCCAGATGCCTACCCAGCCAAATCCAAACCTGAACAATAGGCAAGCTCAACAAGTATACAGTGGAGAGACATCATATCCAGCTTATGCTATAGAAATCTAGGAGATCAACCTAAGATTTGGGAGAGTCCTCACGGATAACCAACCTCCCCCTCCACATAGGGAGGTGGAAGAAGAAAGAGAGGAAAGCAACCTTAAAATAAATCCACCCTTTCTTGAGAGATTAGCCCAACCACTCTAGCCTACCCCAGAAGAAACTGAACTTCTGGGAGAATTGAAAATTCTATGTGTAAAGATCCCCCTTCTCTAGGAAATAAAAGATGTTCCCATTTACAATAAGTTTAATAAGGAGAAATGCTTCAAGCATCCAGGAAGAAGAAAAAGGGACGCCCCTACCATTAATGTCATTAGGAAGTTTTCCAACTTAATGTTGGGGTAGGTAATATGTCTGAAATATTTGGACCCTGGAAGCCCTATAATAGATGTGCACATCAATGGCACCATCGTCCCACACACTATGATTAATCTTAGGGCTGCCATTAATGTGATGACCAAGGACACCATTCTCAAGCTCAACCTCCAAGGTTCATTGAGGAAGACCACAACAGTTCTGCAACTTGCAGACCGTTCCACAGCCACCCCTGAGGGGATTGTGGAGGATGTGATGGTCTCCATTGACTCCTGGGAGTATCCTACAGATTTTCTAGTTCTTTAGCCTAAGGCTAAACTTACTGGTTATCCTCTCATCCTTGGGAGGCCATGGTTGGCCACAGCCGACGCTTACATTAGCTACAGAGCTGGGAATATGACCATCAATAACGGGCATATGTCAAAACAGTTAGTCCTATACCCTCCTGCTCAACCTTCTCTAGAGCATGATTTACCTTTATGGTTGGAGGAGGAGGAAGAAGATGAGGTTTACTCTACCCAACTTTATGCATTGGAAGAAACCATAGGAGGAGGACAACAAGATGAGGATGACTTAATTGAACACCTGCTCCAAAGTCCAACTCCTCATTCATTACCATTAGAAGAAGAAGTAAGGGAAACCCAGAACAATCATTCAATTGACTTATGCTTAGCCAATTCCAACCCACTCCGTGTCAAAACCATAGAATTCGGCCTATAGAAAACTTTGAAAGTTAATCCATATCTTTCTGCTCTCGAAGAGGAAAAGTTATGCAGCATGTTGAGAGAAAACCTAGAAGCCTTCGCCTGGAGTTACAAGGAAATGAAGGGAGTACACCCCTCAGTGTGTGCTCACCACATATACATCAAAGAAGGTGGCAATCCGGTCCGGCAACCACAAAGGAGGATGAATCGAGCTCTTAAAGATATAGTCAAAGAAGAACTGCAAAAACCGCTAGATGCAGGATTCATTTACCCTATCTCCGACAATGAGTGGGTCTCTCCTTTAGTGTTAGTTCCTAAGAAAAATGGTAAGTGGAGGATTTGTGTCGATTACAGGGAGTTGAAAAAAGCCACAAATTTCCCCTACCCTTCATCGACCAAGTGTTAGACGGCCTAGCAGGGAAATTTTTTTTCTTTCCTAGATGGATTCAGTGAGTACAACCAAATCCAAATATACCCAGAAGACTAGGATAAGACCACATTCACCTGTCCTTTGGGTACTTTTTCCTATAAGTTCCTTTCTTTTTGATCCAGGTGGCTCCAGAGAGACACACAGGACAAAGATGGCTCAAAAATAAAAGTGTTTGGAATGACTTCAAACTAGGACCATATCGAAGACCTCATCATCCTGATCATGGAGGTGCAAACGGTTCATCAAACCGAGCTCGTATGCGAAAGATAGAGCTCTTCAAAGTTTGACATGACAAGGGAAAAGTGGGGCCCACAGTATGCCACATGGCATCCCAGTAAGCAAGTGGGACCCACATGGCAGCCCATCAACCATTGACACTTGGCATTCTCTCATTTGTCTCCTAAACTTGCATAAGAGACAAAATCATTTTTAAATGGTTAATAAATAACCATATAGCGAAATGTTTCAATATAGTTATTAAAATAACTATATAAAACCATCAAACACATGGTTTTGGGATCGGCGGCAAAAAACCCCGCCGAAACCTTTAAAACCACCTTATCGCATCAATAAACACATGTATCTATATATATATATATATATATATCTATATATATATATATATATATATATATATATATATATATATATATATATATATATATATATATATATATATATATATCGGTAGAAATTTGGATATCGCGCCGATGAATGCGCCAACGCCTGTATTGATCACCGATTTGATAAGCCGATCGTCGATTTTTGTGCCAACAACAGTTAAGGGTGTGTTGATAAGGTAATAATGCGAGGTTTTCAGGGTTTGTGGTTATAAAAGGTTTATATATGGAAGAGGCGAGATTTGATCCCCCGACCTCTCCTTAACCATTTGTCGATTTTAGCCAATGTGCCAACCACTGTACAGTGGTAAATCTACCGATGAGATTTATTTAAACTCAGAATTTTGCCTCTGCACACAATTTGAGACAGAGAAAGACTACAAACATGGATTTCGAGGCAGAATGCAGGCATGGATTTCGATGAAGTGAAATAATTAATATTTTAATGCAGGAACCATGAATTTTGCAGGAGGGCAAAATTCTCACTTTGTGAGAATTTGACAAGTTTTATATGGTTTTTACACCTCTCATCACCAAAAACACCATGGTGTTGTTCGTTTCTTCATCAGAGGTTTGAATTTTCTAGTCATTTCCAGAATGCACGTGGAACCATGATTTCAGCAAAAACAGGGAGCGAAACCATGAGCCATGAAATTTTCCCGAGGTAAAATTTTGACATTTCATAATATAGTCAAGTTTATACTTGTTTTTCATGGTTTTCTGTAGGGATCACAATGGCGAGATTAGATTCACCATCTGAGTTGCATATTTGCAGTCCATCCATGGAACAGAATCTTTGAGGAATCCCGGGGGAATCTAGAAGATTCCTTGAGCCCAGAATTCTCAACTTCTCAGAATTCAGATTTTGGACAGTCGATTCAGCACTACTCGACGCCACAAATCTGATGGTGTCTTCAGATTTCTTATTCTCTCATTTCTTCTTCTAGCCACTTTTCTAAGTGCCAGTGCAGATGTCCACATTCATGTGTGAGCAGCCATCTTCATGCGATCGATGCCTTGAGAGCAATGGTCTAAGCAGCTTCAACAGTGTGACATCCACTTCTTCAGATGGCCCTTGGTTGTGAGGTATATGATGTGTTCATGTACTTCTTCTTTCTACATTATGTTGCATAGATCCTTAATTGATGTTGATGCAGGATCTTGTTTATTATATGTTTTCATGATTCCTTGCTTCATGTTATGCGGAATCTTCTATGTGATGTACTTATTGTCATAACTCATCATGTTATGTTTCGAGATCCCTTGTTGTATGTGACTGGGATACTCTTGTTGTCATCCCCTTTTGCTTTGACATCCCCTTTTGTGCCATGTTGGCAAGATGCACACCATGCATGTTTTGTATCATACTGATAGGAGTCTTTTGATTAAGAGTTCTAGTTGTGGAATATCTCTTAAAGCCACTCCTGCGTGATGGCATTTTTCCTTGTATGATCGAGACATCATCTCTTGTGTACATCATCATTATTTACAACATTAAATGTAGTGGCCTACACCATCTTGACACTGGGGCCCAGAGACGTAGTCCCTCCTGGACGAACTTCGTTATCAATGACTTATGTTTTCATGTGTTGATGATTGTTATGTTCCTCTTCTTTCCAGTATGCAGATGTATTCATTAATGTTCTTTTAAAATGAAATTTAACACATCACGAAAGTAAAAGGTCTTGGAAGGGTCCTTCTTCACACCCGAACTTGGATTAAGTGGTATCAGAGCGGTCTTTGCGTTGATGTGAATTGCAGTGTTAACAATGACAGAGGATGAAAGAGCGATGTACGAGACCATGCTTAACATTTCCAAGAAAGTGGAAATCCTGTATGAAACTCTATAGAAAGAGACAGAGGAAAAGGAGTGATTACAACATTAGTTGCAAGCCATGGAAGAGGCCATGGATGAATTGAAGAAAAACAAACATAATCTTCAAATAGAGAATGATGAATTGAAGATGTGGCTACATGAAGAGGAAGAGGAGAAACAAAGTTTGCTACAACCGCTGCAAGCAAAGGACGAGGCCTTGGAAAAGCTGCAGCGAGACCCATGTGAGGTAAAAAGTAGTTCTCCATCTTCATTTATATTTCCTGATGATGATTTCCCTATTTTCAAAAATCATACCACAGGAATTGGCTCCAAACTGTTGAAGAGAATGGGGTATGAAGGAAAAGGCTTGGGTGTTAATCGCCAAGGCATTTTCAACCCCATAAAAGTAGAGGAATTACCTTGTCAGGTAGGACTTCGGTATGTCAGGAAAGTTGGGGAATGCGCTGAGACACCGAGAGAACCACCAACAATGGATAATGGGAAACCCTCATCAATTCTTTCCAAATCGAAAGAGAAGGTAAAAGATGTTGATTTCCTTTCAATTCCACCCTCACATAGTATGATGTCTGTTGGATATTTAGAGATCCCAATTACAGGGACAAACATGAGGCTCCTTACAAAGGTGAGGCACGAGGAGAAAGAACTGAGTGTTAATAACCAAGGCATCACTCAACCTTTGGAGGTTGTGCATGAGAATTGATTTGCAGGCTTGAGATACACTAAAGGGGAGTGCTCAAAGGTGTCGGATTCATCTGAGACATCATTGAGGAAAGAGAATGATGGGAAAACATCCCCATCATCCCATGGTAGTTTCCATTGTAGGGAGAGAGTGGAGACAAGCTCTCATTGCCATACTGACATCAGAAACAACAAAGGAAGGTATAACCATTTTCGATCTTCGAATGTTCATTTTGATTATGATCATGTTTTTTATGCTGAAATAAGATCAAGGCATCGAAAAACATGTACTTTTTGTGGTTTACCTAACCATACCTTTTCTAAGTGTTGGAAAAGAATGGTAGCACTCATGAGGCATGAAAGACCCTCTCAACAACATGAAAAGAAGAAGGTTAAGCAGATATGGAGAAAGAAAGCCTATTGCAGTCATTGCGGCAAAAATGGCCATCAGAGAGCCACTTGTTGGAAGCTCCATCCAAATCAGCACCTTAAAGACAAAGCGTCGGTGCGTGAACCAGGAAGAGCAGTTGTTTGAAAAGCAAAACCACCTCAAGGAGGTGACCCATTCACATTGATAAGTGAAAAATGGTCTTTTTTACTTCTTTTCATTTCATGGTCATTCTTTTTGTAGATCATTTGTTGCATTTTAAAGTGTAAAAGTGATGATGTGTTTTCCATCACTTGGTCAGCAACAATGATGTCTAGTCATGTTTTGAGTTGTATTAAAGCTCTAGAAGTGATTTTATGTTTCCATCACTTGTCGAAACAATAGTGTCTGGCCTTATGAATGTAAATCATGTGTTGTAGTGATGATGTGTTTTCCATCACTTTTTGAAGCAACCATGATAGGTTGGCCTTGTTGTCATAGCTAGGGTATTGCGTCCATCTTGTTGTAAACTTGACCACCGAGTATGTGTTATAAACTCATGGCAAGTATGGGACGTTTGGGTCTTTAGTTTGGTCATGTCATTCAAAGCATGTAATTTGCAAGCAATGTACTACAGGTTGCAGAAGTAGCAGGTGTCGGCTCGTTGCTTAAGGCTCCGAAGAACAAAGGTGAAGGAGATGGAAGCGAGACCTTTTTAGGATGCTTGTGATGCAGACAGGGTACAGAGAAAGATGTAGATTATTTTTCATGCTTTTGGAGGACCAAAAGCTCCTCAGTGGGGAGGATTGATCCAGGTGGCTCTAGAGAGACACATAGGACAAAGATGGCTCAAAAATCAAAGTGTTTGGAATGACTTCAAACCAGGACCAGATCGAAGACCTCGTCATCCTGATTGTGGAGGTGTGAACGGTTCGTCAAACCAAGCTTGTATGCGAAAGATAGAGCTCTTCAAAGTTTGACATGACAGGGGAAAAGTGGGGTCCACAATATGCCACATGGCATCCTAGTAAGCAAGTGGGACCCACATGGCAGCCCATCAGCCATTGACACTTGGCATTCTCTCATTTGTCTCCTAAACCTGCATAAGAGACAAAATCATTTTTAAATGGTTAATAAATAACCATATAACGAAATGTTTCAATATAGTTATTAAAATAACTATATAAAACCATCAAACACATGGTTTTGGGATCGGCGGCAACAAACCCCGCCAAACCCTTTAAAACCACCTTATCACATCAATAAACACATGTATATATATATGGGATTGGGATCGGCGGCAATAACCCCCACCGAACCCTCCTCCACATATCCCGCATATATGTCCGACCATATATATATATATGTTGTTTAAAACAATGTATTAAGGGGTGGGCGTGGGCCATCGGCGGTGGACCCGGCCCAAACCCCAACGGTTGCAACCAACCATATATATATACATATCGCATAACCATATATGTTATATGCCACATAACATATATCGCCCCGGCACTTTATATATATATATATATATATATATATATATATATATATATATATATATATATATATATATATATATATATATAGATATATATATATATATAGATATATATATATATATGTCGATTATTGCGATAAGGTTGATAATATCACTGATATATATATATATATATATATATATATATATATATATATATATATATATATATATATATATATATATATATATCGATGGAAATCCGGATATCGCACCGATTAACACGCAGCGCCGACCGCCGATAAATGCAATCACCGATGAAGTCCCGAAAATTGCGCCGATGAATGCGCCAACGCTTGTATTGATCACTAATTTGATAAGCTGATCGCCGATTTTTGCGCCAATAGTAGTTAAGGATGCACCAATAAGGTAATAATACAGGGTTTTTGGGGTTTGTGGTTATAAAAGGTTTATATATGGAAGAGGCAGGATTTGATCCCCCGACCTCTCCTTAACCATTAGTCGATTTTAGCCAATGCGCCAACCACTGTGCATTGGTAAATTCGCCGATGAGATTTATTTAAACTCAGAATTTTGCCTCTGCACACAATTCGAGAGAGAGAGAGACTGCAGGCATGGATTTTGAGGTAGAATGTAGGCATGGATTTTGAGGCAGTGAATTTATTAATATTTTAATGCAGGAACCATGAATTTTGCAAGAGGGCAAAATTCTCACTTTGTCAAAACTTGACAAGTCTTATATGGTTTTTACACCTCTCATTGCCACGAAAACCATGGTGCTGTTCATTTCTTCATCAAAGGTTTACATTTTCCAGTCATTTCCAGAATGCACGTGGAACCATGATTTCAGCAAAAACAGGGAGTGGAACCATGAGCCATGAAATTTTCCCAAGGAGGTAAAATTTTGACATTTCAGAATATAGTCAAGTTTATACTTGTTTTTCATGGTTTTCTGCAGGGATCACAGTGGAGAGATCAGATTCGCCATTTGAGTTGCATATTTGCAGTCCATCCATGGAACAGAATCTTTGAGGAATCCCGGGGGAATCTAGAAGATTCCTTGAGCCCAAAATTCTCAACTTCTCAAAATTCAGATTTTGGACAGTCGATTCAGCACTACTCAACGCCACAAATCTGATGGTGTCTTCAAAATTCTTATTCTTTCATTTCTTCTTCTAGCCACTTTTCTAAGTGCCAGTGCAGATGTCCACATTCATGTGCAAGCAACCATTTTCATGCAATCGATGCCTTGAGAGCAATGGTCTGAGCAGCTTCAGCAGTGTGACATCCACTTCTTCAGATGGCCCTTGGTTGTGAGGTATATGATGTGTTCATGTACTTCTTCTTTCTGCATTATGTTGCACAGATCCTTGATTGATGTTGATGCAGGATCTTGTTTATTATATGTTGTCATGATTCCTTGCTTCATGTTATGCGAAATCTTTTATGTGATGTACTTATTGTCATAACTCATCATGTTATGTTTTGAGATCCCTTGTTGTATGTTGCTGGGATACTCTTGTTTTCATCATGCATGTGTTTTGCTTTGAAATCCCTTTTGTGCCATGTTGGCGGGATGTGCACCATGCATGTTTTTTTATCATATTGATAGGAGCCTTTTGATTGAGAGTTCTAGTTGTGGAATATCTCTTAGAGCCACTCCTGCGTGAGGGCATTTTTCCTTATATGATTGAGACATCATCTCTTGTGTACATCATCATTATTGATAGCACTTAATGCAGCAGCCCACACCATCTTGACACCGGGGCCTGGAGACGTAATCCCTCTTGGAAGAAATTCGTTATCAACGGCTTATGTTTTCATGCGTTGATGATTTTTATGTTCCTCTTCTTTCCAGTATGTAGATGTATTCATTAATGTTATTTTAAAATGCAATTTAACACATCATGAAAATAAAAGGTCTTGGAAGGGTCCTTCTTCACACCCGAACCTATATCACTTTTGGCTTATGCAATGCTCCTGCCACTTTCGAGAGAGCAGTCTTGAGTATTTTTGCCAAATTAGTACATGATGTAGTGGAAATTTATATGGATGATTTTACACCTTATGGATGTGATTTTCAAGAATCCCTGACAAACCTAGGCAAAGTATTGCACAAATGCATTGAAATGAACCTGTCTCTTAGTTTGGAAAAATGTGAATTCTTAATGACTGAAGGGATTGTGCTAGGTCATTCAATATCTCAGTAAGGATTGTAGGTGGACCTGAACAAAATAGAAATCATCCAAAGGATCCCACCTCCGCAAAAGCAGAGAGATGTTAGGAGTTTCTTAGGGTTAGATGGATAAAACCGAAGGTTCATAAAGGACTTCAACAAGTTGGCCTCTACTTTATTTGGGTTGTTGGCCAAAGATTCTGAGTTTATATGGTCAAAAAGTTGTCAAGAGGCCTTAGACATTCTAAAGGGTAAGTTAACCACTACACCAACTCTCTGAGGCCCAAACTGGGCCCTCCCTTTTCATATTCATGTTGATGCCTCACACAAAGCCATAGGAGCAGCTTTAGGTCAGGTAGAGGAGAAACTACCCTATGCCATCTATTTTATTAGTAAGAACTTGTTAAAGACTAAGCTAAATTATATAGTGACTGAAAAGGAACTCCTGGTTGTTGTGAATTCATTAAACAAATTTAGCCATTACATTACAGGCTATCAAAAATTTGTGCATACTGACCATGTTGTAATCAAATATTTAATGAACAAATCAGATGTGAATGCTCGAATTATAATGTGGTTTCTTTTACTACAACAATTTGATCTAACCATTGTTGATAAGCCTAGTAAAGAAAATGTTGTTGCAAACTTTTTATCTAGGGTGAATCTGCCTATGGGTGAAGAAGGAATGGTGGATAACCAGTTACGAGACGAGCACTTGTTTTCTATTTCAGTTTTCTCTCGATGGTTTGCTGATATAGCAAACTATTTGGTATCAACACAATTCCCACCAAACTTTCCCTCCAAAGAAAAGAGAAATATAGTCAGGAAAAGCGCCCCCTTCACCTATAATGGGGGCAATCATTTCAAACTTGGCCCAAATCAAATCTTGAGAAGGTGTGTAAGGGAAGAGGAAGTTTTTGACATCCTTTTGACCTGTCATGATGGGCCTTGTGGAGGTCACTTTGTAGAAAAGAGGACAACAATCAAAGTGTTACAAGCAGGCTATTATTGGCCCACTCTTCATCAGGATGTGAAAAAGTACATTAGTTAGTGTGATCATTGCTAGAGGATGGGGAAGCCTACTCCAAGAGATGAAATTCTCCTACAACCTCAAGTTAATTTCGAGCCATTTGACAAGTGGGGCATGGACTTCATTAGGCCTATCAACCCTCCTTCAAAGCAAAAACAATACATTATTGTGTGCACTGATTATTTGACTAAGTGGGCTGAAACCAAGGCAATTAAAGCAACAACAAAAGAGAAGGTGGCTAAGTTCCTAAGGGAGAATGTATTCTACAAATTTGGGTACCCTAGAGAGCTAGTCATAGACCAAGGCAACCAGTTTACCTCCATCATGATTGAAGAACTACTCAGTCATCACAAAATCAAGCATAGAACCTCCACTCCCTATCATCCACAAGCTAATGGGTAAGTGGAGGTGACCAATAGGGCACTGGAGAGCATCTTAACCAAGGTAGTGAGCAGCAGCAGGAAGGATTGGGTAAAGAGACTAGTTGAGGCCACCTGGGCGTATAATACAACATTGAAGACCAACACTGGAATTACACCGTATGAGCCGTCTATGGGAAAAAGGCTTTGTTGTCCATTGAGTTTGAATATAACACATTGAGGATGGAAACCCAACTAGATTTGGATCTTAGTCATGCACAGAAAGAAAGATTGTTCCAATTGAATGACTTGGATGAATTCAGCATGTAGGCCCTCCTACATATAGAGATCGTTCAGTTTCAGAGGAAGATCTGGCATGATAAACATATTAAGGAGAAGTAATTTCAAGAGGGCGATTGGGCATTGTTATATGATTCTAGGTATAAAGACTTCAAGGGCAAGCTAAGGACAAGATGGCTCAGACCTTATGTGGTGGAGAGATGCCATGATAATGGTTCAATGCAAATCATAACTATAGATGAAGAAGCCATTCCATTGCTTGTTAATGGACACCGATTGAAAATGTACAAGAGGCATTTATCAAAGCAAGAGTTCATTGACAATATCAATAAAATAGTGATGATGGTGGAGCAAGTTCCATCTCCTCCCTCATCAGGTCACTGAAAAAGAAAAAAAAAAGAAAAAAGAATAAGGACTCAGGTGAAAACCTCCATGAGGCACATGATTCCCATATTTGGGTTGAAAACCTCGTGAGGCGGCCCAATGATGAATAAAGTAGAAAGAAGAATAAGAAGATACCTAGGTGAAAATATTCTTTGAGGTGGCCACGGAAAACATCTAGGGTGAAAACCTCTCTAAGGTAGCCTAGGAGGTTTTCAAAAAAAAAAAAAGGAAAAAAAAGGGAGAAAAATATACAATTGTTATTTGCAGGTGGGCGAGAAAGACAGTAAAGGAGCAAAAAGAGGATCCAAAGGGAACCCTACCTCATACCTATCCATCTCCTCCACTCCTTACCATGCATCCCTCCATCATTTCAATCATTTTTCCACTTCACTGCTTCAATTTATGCGAAGACTTTGTTTTCTACGGGATCCCCTAAAAACCTACAGGATGATCCTGTAGGAATTACAGTGACCCGGAAAACCTATAGGAAGAAATCCGAGGGCACATGGTAGGTTTGTTAGGTCCCTAAAATTCATTCTAGACATGATCTAACCTCTCACCTCATCCATTATCATCATCCCTGCACTCACCATTCAAAACAAAAAGAGATCAATTTCTGCGAGTTATGAAAAAGAAGAGGAAAAACAGAGGAGAGTAAGAGCATTACCTGAATGTCCCTTGCTCCACACACACTCCTACTCCCTTTATCCATTCATTGCACCATCCTCACAATCCCATCCAACAACATGATTAAGGAATTCTGAGGGAGAAGCAGCTACAGGACATCCTGTAGGAAATCCTGTAGCAGTCTATCCCATAGAATGTCAATCATCAGCTACAGGTCTTCACTAGGATGATCCAGGAGCTCCACAGAAGCAACAACATCAGATATTTAAGAAGAAGAGGGAGAAGAGTAGGAGAATGATGATGAAACAGAGGAGGAAACTAAGGAAGAAATAGATAGATACGAGGAATAACAATAAGAGGAAGAAGATAAGAAAAACAGAGAGGAAGAAGGCATTGAAACAGAAAGGGAAGAACACAAAGAGGAGTCACCTAGGGTGTCTACATAGGCCACTGAGAGGGGGGCAGAAACTTCCCTCACTGCTCTCAGCACCCCAGTCAAGCAAAAAGGGAAAAGAAGGAGGAAAACCCCACTATATTTCATAACAAGAAAGAGCACAAGAATCATACAAGGGAAGCCACAAATATCAACAAAAGTTCCTATTGAGATTGAGGATTCCCCTACACCAAGAGATAAGATGCCTTCCCCTAAGTCACCAATCACCTATGTAAGGAGGCCTAGTACCAGATCAACTTCCTCAAAGGGCAAGGTCATCCTTGAGGATCCACAACAAAACCTACAGGAAGAAAAAACAGTCCTACAAGATACTTTGCAAAAACTACAGGAAGCACAAAAATTGGAAAGCAAGGTAGGGGAGCAGCAAGAAACAAAAGAAGAAGACCCAAAAACAAAGTAACCAATCCCCCAACCTAACCCAGACTGTTACTACCAGTTTATTGAAGGAGGCAGGGTAATACCCAAAAATTTTCCATCCCATTGTTTTTCGAACTTGAGAAGGAGAGGACTAGAACCCACCGATGGATGCAGATCGCCAAGTCAAAAGGGGTGGAAGACATTGGGCACATGGAAGAGAAGCTCAAAGAAATGGGAAAAGAGCTAAGTGGCTTAAGGGACAGAGAAGCAATAATGAGAGATCAACTTGAAAGGGAAAATGCATGGCTAAGGGTACAGCTACAGGAAAGAGAGAACCAACTAGCATGTATGGCCAGCCTCTCCTTGGAGGCCATCCAGTGTAGGATTCCAACTAAATCCTATGCTCTTTACCTCAAAGAACAATGGTTGTAGTTTCAAATTAAAACACTAGCACAAAGGGGCACCATGCCATTTCAGGACTACAAGCAGTTTATTGATCTTTGTGATCAAAGTACACTAGAGGATAGGGCCAAAATGGTTGAGTTTTACTTGCACAACATGGCCCTCACAGACATGAATGTTTGGGATCCTAATGCCAAGCTAGGAGATCTACAATTAATGGCTTTGGAATCATGGATGAACCATGAGGAGTCAAGGGCTGCAGAGATGAAAAGAATATTGGCCAGAGAACAAAATGAACCTCTTTTCATCAGAGCTAAACAATCAAATCCCATGGCCCTAATCAACACCCATAATTTGATTGCAAATGATCCTCAGCTGGCACCTAGATATCTTGTTGCCCAAGAGAAAGAAATTTCACATTTTGAGGATATGTTTAGGCTACTAGGAGATGATAGTATACATGTCTGCCTAAGGAGATGGAACACACTACCACACAGCTTGAAGATCAGAGAATATCACTCCCCTCAAAGGTTGAGAGAGGCACTCAACAGGACACCTATGTATAAGCAATCAATGCAAAGGTTGAAGGTCAATTGGATAGGCCTAAAACTCAATCCACCACTACTCTTAGGGATGCTAGAAGGGAGAAAAGAAGAAGAGGAAAAGAGGCAGTGGGAAGAAGTAGAAAATAAAGCAGGCTTCTATGAACAAGAATAAGAGACCACAACAAAGGCATGGGATGTCAGAGAGGCTACCAGATCCATGAAGGACATGGAAATTGACTAAGTTTCTTAGAGGATGAGCAACACTTTCAGTAGGGGGGTGATGATGAGCCTCGCCATTGGGTAATTATATGGGCCTTAATTCACCTCCTAGCTTAGTCAAACCAACTATTCTCACAACTTATTGCATACTTTTGATTATATTTTGTTTATGAGATGATTTAGAGTTGGATATTTTGCTTTGTGTTCTAATGTGCATTTAATGCAGGATTAAAGGATAAAAATCAAGGAATTTTGGCAAAGACCTTGGTCAAAACTTGAATGGGATAAGGGAGAGGAATTATAGGAGGTAAATCCTCCTCATTTACTACCCCTCCATTCAAATATTCCTCCATCAGCTTGGAGTGCAAACAGCCAAATCATGAGGACTAGAAGGCAGCCGAGCAAGTGAAAGACAAAGCACCAGTTTATCTCGAGTTTGGGAGCTGAGCCTCCCTAATTTTAAGGAAGTCATTGGAGACTTCAGATGTATAAGTAGAGAGGCCTAGGACCTCAGTAGGATTCATATTTTTTATTGTAAAACTCTACTCTATTTTTGAGTTGCAAGACTTGTGACAATTTTTTATGTAATCCATGGTTTTGATAATAAGAATGAGTTTTGTTTTGAGCCAGCGCTGAGTTAACTTAGAGGGGTAAAGCTCTTGGGTTAGGGCCCAACCCTAGTTGGAAAGGCTCCTCTTTCTTGTACATGTATGCTAGCATAGATTCATGGCTTAATTGTTCATTTTCTTAAGTAGTTGCATTTCCATTACAATGGTGTAGAGTAGATTGGGCGTATTTTAGTTTGCTTCAATTTGTGCCTTTTTTCAATTTGTAGGTTAGAAAGGAGAAAAATATCACCATAAGGTTGTCAACAGGTGTCTCGGACTCACCTCCTCCGTCTGGGTCCATGACTTGAGGAAGAGACCCTTCAGCAACCCCAAAAACACAGATTTCTAGTTCTTGCATGAGCTTTGGAGTTTGCTATCTTGATTCACTACTTGGTCCATTTCATTTTCATATTTTTACATTACTCTATTTTTGCAATAAGATCTCACTCATGTTCTCATTTTGTTCAGCACTTTCTTCCTGCATAATATGGGAAATTGATTCATGCTTTTCTAGTTTATGAAAATGTATCTTGTTTCATAGTTCTTGGAAGACACACATGTTTTAATAACTTTAGGTACTTTTGGAGGAGGTCTAGACTTCAACACCAGCATCCATCTTCCACCTCTTCCACCTTAACTATCTCTTGTTCCACCATTACCCTCACTAATTTTTTTGTCCTTTTCCATTGAAATTCCCCTAGACACATTGAGCGAATATAGCCATCTCTTCTCTTGGATATTGACTCCTGAGTGTTCCTAGACCTTATAACACCCTATCCCACTCATAAAACACCATTTACAAGCTTCCCAACACCTCACAATTAGCTCTCGGCTGCATCCTGTAGGTTTCTAGTACATCCTGTAGGTTTTCCTGAAACGACCTGTTTTGAGGCTGAATTGATGGGGAACCTCTAGGAAGTCACAGAAAGCCTTCTAGGACCCTTCCACACCATACAACCACTCCATAAACCTTCTAGCTATCCTCAACCACCTTCCATGCCCCTGCCACATCCACAAGAACAATTAAATTGCATGTTTGATTTTACCAAAGAAAACCAAAAAAGTGAAAATAGATTTAGTTTAGTTTTCTTGCTTACACATTAGGACGGTTTGATTCTCTTTACTTCTATAACTTAGATAGCAGCATTAGGTTAGTGTTGATTTAGCGATTCTACTTTTCATAGCTGCTTAAATGGTTAATTCGGATGTGGTGTGATTTAGCATTACATGTTGTTTTCCTCATTACTGTAGTAGAGTAGCTCTCTTAGAATAAATTTGCTCTTCTTCCATCAAAGAATCAAGCTTCTTCTGACTCTATAGAAGTCTAGCTTGGAACCCCTGGGGTCTCTCACTAAATGAACAGTGACAATAGGTAGGACCTTCACTTTTACTTGTGAATATAGCACTGTCAACTCCATGTTTGTACGAACCCCGGGTTGATAAGTAAAGCTGGTAGCCCAAGAGTGCAACATCCTTGCTGCAATACTGGCACTCATCAGTAATAGTAACCAAAGTTACATTTGTCATTCGAAAAAAGAAGTTAGTACATAGGTGAGCTTAGGCCAACCCCTTAAAAATATCCATATGGCCTTCCTCTTTTGCAACTCCTTGACCGTAAGGGTCTAATTGAAAAACACATAGTTCCTTTAAAGATTTGTAGGTTGAGGCAACCACTTCAAGCCCTTGAACTTGAATATAATCCAATATTTTCAATTGTTTACAATAATAAGTCCATTATACACACTCCTCATCTTAGAGTTGGCCAAAGAGGGATAATACTTTATTCATGCCAGCCTTGTAAATGAACAACCTTTCCTACTCATTGGTTGGACACTTCATCACTAGTTGAAGGAGTATATGTGTCATGAATCAAAGATGATATCTTAGCATGAGTTATCGACACTTGAACATACTTGCCATGGATCTCATGGAAAAACAATGAAGAGACTCTTTGAATATTAGGAAACATGTGCTCATACTCTACTTAATTTGTAGGTGGTAGTGCTTTAATTTTTTCCATTTACTGGGAAATCTCACCCAAAAAGCCAATTGTTCAAGAATCAATCCTATGCTAATGATGAGCCTCATAAATGGGTAATTATATGGGCTCATTTTACCCCCTAACCTAGTCAAATAAACCATTCTCTTAGCTTATTGTATGGTTTTTTGATTATATTTATGCTTATAGAGTGAGTTGAGTTAGTTATTGTGCCATGTGGTCTAACATGTATTTAATGCAGATTATTGATGGATTTTGAGGTCAAAGTCAAGGATCCAGTGGACAAATGGCAGCAATAACTCAAAGTGGACAGAGGAGAGAACTTATAGGAGGGAATCCCCCTCATTTATTACTCCTCACTTCGAATTCCCCTTCATTCAGCTCGGAGTACAAGCAGTCGAATCATGCACTAGAAGGCAACCGAGCAAGTGGAGGATGACTGATGATTATCTCGAGTTTTGGGAGCCAAGCCTCCCTGATTTTAAGGAAGCTGTTGGTAGCTTCATTTGTATAAGTAGAGGGGCCTAGGGCCTCACTAGGGTCAGATTTTTGTTGGATTTTTGCTTATGTAAACTCTGCTCCAACTTCGAGCTTATTATTTTGTGACAGTTTCATGTAATCTTGCTATTGTTTTGATAATAAAGATGGGATCCTTTTTGAGCTAGCACTGAGTTACCAGAGGGCCTCTTGGGTTAGGGCCCAATCCAAGTAGCCAAGCTCCTCTTTACTTGTATTTGTATGTTTTATTTCAGTTTGTAGATTAGGTTGCTGTTAGATGTATTTCTTTTATGGTTAAGAATAGGTTGCTTTTGATGATTTAGTAGTTTGCTTCCATTTGTGCTTTTTGTAGCAGGTTAAACAGTGATCAACAAAGATTAAAAAGGCTAGAAACAGTGCCTTGGCCTCTCTTCCTCCCTTTGGGACCATGATTTGAGGCAAATACCCTCTTGCTACCCCAAAAACACAGATTTTCCTCCTTCATAGGACTTCTAGTGTTTGCAGCTTTTTAGTAGGTTAATAGTCTAGCTTTGCTTTGCTTTAGATATTCTTCATCATGCTCACTTCCTGATTTGCAATAGTATTATTTCATGCTTTCCTTTCTTATAGCATTTCTCAGCATTTCCTTTCATAGATCATAGTTTAGACCATTTTTATGCAAAACTCTGTTTTTCCTAAATGCATTCATTTCACTTGTTGCTTGATTTCCTTGGTTGTCTGTTTGTTTCTATGCTGCATATCTCTTCCAAAAGTAGGCCAGCTTATCATCAATCACACCCTCCATCTGATCCATGCCCTATAGGTCTCCCAAATCTCACCTCTATTCTACCCTAGTTTCCTGCATTTTTTCATAGAAATTCTTCCTCTCTCCTTGAGCAAACCCAATCATCTTTTTCTCTATTGGTGATACATGGTAGACCTTAGGCGCCCTGACACCTCATTCCAACTTTCATCCACCTTTTTCACCTGCTCTCGCACCCTCAAAACAGTGAAAATTTCTCTTGGCCTCCTCCTGTAGGCCTCCTGTAGATTACTTGTTTTCCTCAAGTAGATTTCCTGTGTCCTCCTATAGATTTTCCTGTAGGCTTTCTTTTGAAGGCCGAGTGTGGGAAAAGCCTCCAGAAGGCCAGCTGAGACCTCCTAGGACCCATCCACACCATCCTACATCCTCTGAAGTCCCAAAAACACCCTTCAACACCACCTATTCGCTACCACTCTCACACACAATAAATTACATGCATGTCAAATTCACATAAAAATACATAAAAATCCAAAAATATGTTTTTTGCTTATTTACTTCCAGAAATAGCATAGTTAGATGTTGTTTACTTCCTTGAATAGGTAATGGCATTCCTTTCATGGTTTTCATAGTGCTTTTTGCAAAAGTATAATTAGTTGGTTAATTAGGGTTCACTAGGTTTGCTTTACATTTCAGTGTTTCTCCTTTCTGCAGTTAGAATAGCATCTATCTTTCTTTCCTTTCATCACATATAGAGCTTCTTTTGGAATCCATAGAAGTTGGCTCGAGCTCCTAGTGATCTTGCGCCGGCTGACCAAGTGACAACCTGCAGTGAGAACTAGTACTTGTGCATACAGCACTGACGCTTCCAAGTTTGTTACGAACTACCGGGTTGATAAGAGTAAAGTAGGAAACCCAGGAGTTGCAACATTATTTCTGCATTACTATTGCTCACCACTTTTTGGTGCTATTGCCGGGGAAGCATCAGAGTATTCTGTGATTACTGCTTTCTTCTATTTTCTATTGCAACATTCTGCTAATAGTTTATTTCAGCAAAAGTAGACTAGTCATTCCTTTTCCTTCAGTTCTGCATTTCCTTGCTTTCCTCTTCAATTCTGCAAATTTCATTTCAGCAAGTTCATTTCAGTTAGTTGTAGTTTGTTTTGTTCAATCACAATCTCAGTTTCTGTAGGTACTGTTAGTGTGGGGAAAAAGAAACAAAAACCAACCAAAAAAGATTTCCTTTCATGCCTCATAGGAATAGAGATAACTCAGGAAAATTTTTGCCCAACACCCCCACTACTTCACATAGCCAACCTTCTCTCTTCTTCGGCAGCTACAATCAAGAAGAACCATTAGGTGAATAGCTAGACATATTTGAAGAACCTATAGGGGAAGAAGAAGAAGAAAACATTCATTTGGAGCCAATGGCTGAAAACAGAAATGCTAGGGGGAATGGAGAGAAAATAGAGGGTACCTTTCCCATTCGGGAGACCAATGGGGACACCAAAATGAAGAATATAAGCCCTTTCACCCTACCTCATTTCCATGGTCTGAATACAGAAGATCCTGACACCTTCTTGTTCGAGTTTTCTGTCATCTATTGAACTTATGACTATGCAGAGGATGAGAAAAAGTTGAAACTGTTCCCTTCTACTCTCAAGGATGTACCATTGTGCTGGTTCATGGGATTACCTAGCAATGGCATCACAACTTGGGCTCAAATGCAGCAAGCCTTTAACAAAAAGTATCGAGACTATTGTAGGTCGAAAGATACTAAAGATGAAATTTTCCGAATGACCATAGGAAGTGATGAGTCCCTGGAAGACTATGAAGAGAGGTTCCAGCTCAGTTACAAAAGGGTCGGGTGTACACTTGACCCTGAGTCTCTAAAGTTGGTCCTACTCAGGGGAATCCGGGAGACATCTACCAACTATCCTATGAGGACATAAAGACTATTTTTAGAAACTATTCTAGAGCAGCTAGAAAGAAAGGTAGGGGGAGTCAACCCATAGCCAGTACCTCTTCCTCCAACTCATCCATTAGAGGAGAAATTGGAAACATGCTGGAAGAATTCAAGAGTGAGATGCTACAGACTCTTGCCATGCAAATGGAAACTTTACATATCAAAAGAAAACAAGAGGAAGCAGAGAGGGCTTTGGCCATTTTTTGCCCTAGATGCACCAGGAGGCATCCTAGGATTGAATGCCTATTGAACTCTATAGAGGTTTGTTTAGTCTGTGAAGAAAATCATTCTACATATAACTGCCCTTCCTTGCCCGAACTTAAAGCTGTATATCAAGGGGCTGAGGGAGTCATTGAATAGCTCTATTACATAAACCAAAGAAGGCCGCATGGACCTAGACCATACCAGCAGGGGATGCAAGGGACATCTCAGGCATACTACAACCCCAACCAAGTGCCCTCCATACCTTCTTGGGGTCCCCCTACTCATCCTTCCTGGTCCACACCACCTCCTTGGTCCTTCACATCTCAATATCATGCCCAACCAGCCACCCATTCATTTCAATCCTATGCTCAGCCGTAGCCTCAGTGGAATGCATCTCATCAGGGGTGGAGGCCCCAATACAACTCTCTTCCCACTCTTATGCCTCCACCACCTGCCCAACCACAACTGTTACCTTCTGCTCCACCAAGGCAACCCCAAATGCCTGCCCAGCCAAATCCGAACCTGAACAACAGATAGGCTCAGCAAGTGTATAGTGGGGAACCATCATGCCCAACTTATGCTATGGAGATTCAAGAAATCAACTTGCGATCTAGGAAAGTTCTCCCAGATAGCCAGCCTCCACCTAGGGAGGTTGAGGAAGATAAAGAGGAAAGTGAACCTAAAGCAAATCCACCCTTTCCTGAGAGACTATCCGTAACAGTCCAGCCTACCCCAGAAGAGACTGAACTCCTGGGAGAATTGAAACATTTATGTGTAAAGATACCACTTCTCCAAGCCATAAAAGATGTGCCTATCTACAATAGGTTGATCAAAGAGAAGTGCTTTAGGCATCCAGGAAGGTGCAAGAGAGATGCCCCAACCATCAATGTCATAGGACAACTATCTGACCTGATGTTGGGGCAGGTAATCTATCCAAAATATTTGGACCCTGGAAGCCCAGTAGTTGATGTCCACATCAATGGCACAATGATCCCGCATACCTTGATTGATCTGGGAGCTGCCATTAATGTGATGACAAAGGACACAATGCTCAAACTCAACCTCCAGGGCTCCTTGAGGAAGACCACGACAGTGCTACAACTAGCAGACCGCTCCATAGTGACCCCTGAGGGGATTGTGGAAGATGTGATGGTATCCATTGATTCTTGGGAGTACCCTACTGATTTCTTAGTTCTCCAGCCAAAGGAAAAGCTCACTGGGTATCCTCTCATTCTGGGAAGACCCTGGTTGGCTACAGCCAATGCCTACATCAGCTGTCGAGCTGGGAACATGACCATAAAGAATGGGCACATGTCCAAGCAGTTAATCCTATATCCTCCTACCCAACCCTTGCTAGAACATGATCTACCTCTCTAGTTGGAGGAGGAAGATGAGGATGAATTTTATTCTACACCACTTTGTACATTAGAAACCGCCATGGGGGGAAAACTACAAGATGAGGATGATATGATCGAAAATTTGATTCAGAATCCACCTCCCAGTGTATCACCATTAGAAGACATAGTAAGAGAAACCCAAAACAACCCCTCAACTGATCTCTGTGTGGCCGATCCTACTTCTCTCCGTGTTAAGAATATAGAGTTCAACCCAAAAAGAACCTTGAAAATCAATCCATCAGTAACCACTTCCGAGGAGAAGGAACTATACAGCCTACTGAGAAAACATCTAGATGCCTTTGCCTGGAGTTATAAGGAGATGAAGGGAGTGCACCCTTCAGTATGTACTCATCATATATACATCAAGGAAGATTGCAAACCAGTCAGGTAGCCTCAAAGGAGGATGAATCCAGCACTTAAAGATATTGTTAAGGATGAACTACAGAAATTGCTTGATGCAAGATTCATCTATCCCATCTCTGACAGTGAATGGGTCTCTCCTTTGGTGCTAGTGCCAAAGAAAAATGGTAAGTGGAGAATCTGTGTCGACTATTAGGAATTGAACAAAGCCACTAAAAAGGACCATTTTCCTTTACCTTTCATAGATCAAGTGTTAGACGGTTTGGCAGGGAAAAAGTTTTTCTCTTTCCTAGATGGGTTTAGTGGGTACAATCAGATTCAAATTAGCCCGGAAGACCAAGATAAGACCACTTTCACTTGTCCTTGGGGTACGTTTGCATATCAGGTCCTTCCTTTTGGTTTGTGCAATGCTCCAACCACTTTCGAAAGAGTTCTGACTTTCAGGAAGCTTTATCTAACCTAGGAAAAGTTCTAGACAAGTGTATTGAGATGAACCTATCCCCCAGTCTGGAAAAATGTGAATTTTTTATGATTGAAGGGACAATGTTAGGTCATGCAATATTTCAACAAGGACTACAGTGGACCCCAACAAAATTACCATCATCCAAAGGGTCCCACCTCCTTAAAAGGTGAGAGATGTCAGAAGTTTCCTAGGCTTAGGTGGGTATTACAAGAGATTCATTAAAGATTTCAGCAAGCTAACCTCTCCTTTCTTTGGCCTCTTAGGAAAATATGTTGAGTTCATATGGTCAGAAAACTGTCAAGAAGCCCTAGATACATTGAAGAGCAAGCTAGTGACTGC
This sequence comes from Pinus tabuliformis, assembly GCA_031772625.1. Lineage (NCBI taxonomy): Eukaryota > Viridiplantae > Streptophyta > Pinopsida > Pinales > Pinaceae > Pinus > Pinus tabuliformis. The sequence continues at coordinate 378,803,514 of CM062817.1, read as the reverse complement.
CCCAATTCTCAAAGGCCCAAACTAGGCCCTGCCATTTCACATTCATACAGATGCCTCGAACAAAGTGATAGGAGTAGCCTTAGGACAAATTGATGAACAATTACCTTATGCCATATACTTTATAAGCAAAAACTTGTCAAAGGCAGAGTTAAACTATACAGTGACCGAGAAGGAACTCCTAGCTGTTGTGCATTCCTTAAACAAATTCAGACATTATATCACAGGCTATCAAACCTTTGTGCACACTGATCATACTATAATTAGATATTTAATGAACAAACCAGATGTAAATGCTCTCATTATTAGATGGTTTCTTTTATTGCAGCAGTTTGATTCGACCATTATTGATAAGCTTGGTAAAGAAAATGTTGTTGCTGACTTTTTGTCTAGAGTAAATTTTCTTACATGTGAAGAAGGAATGGTTGATGACCAAATGCCAGACGAACATCGGTTTGCTATCTCAGTACTCTCTCCATGGTTTTCTGATATAGAAAACTACATGGTTTCAACACAATTCCCACCACACCTATCCTCAAAAGAGAAGAGCAAGATAGTAAGGAAAAGTGGCCCTTTGACCTGGATTGGGGGCAATCTCTTCAAACTTGGCCTAGATCAGATCTTAAGAAGATGTGTCAGGGAGGAGGAAGTCTTTGACATCCTCCTGACCTGTCATGATGGGCCTTATGGAGATCATTTTGCAGCAAAAAGAACTGCCTTCAAGCTATTGCAAGTAGGCTACTACTGGCCCACTCTTCATCGAGATGTGAGGAGATATACCAGCTAGTGTGACCGGTGTCAGAGGATGGGGAAACCTACTCCAAAGGATGAGATGCCCATGCAACCTCAAGTGACCTTTGAGCCATTTGAGAAGTGCGGCATCGACTTTGTGGGTCCTATCAGCCCTCCTTCAAAGCAGAAACAATACATCATTGTGTGCACCAATTACCTAACAAAGTGGGCAAAGACAAAAGAAATCAAAGTAGCGACAAAGGAAAAATTAGCTGAGTTTTTGAGAGAGAACATATTCTACAAGTTCGGGTATCCAAGAGAGTTGGTCATAGATCAAGGCAGTCAATTCACTTCCAATTTGATTGAAGACCTGCTCACACATCATAAAATCAAGCACAGGACTTCCACCCCTTACCATCCACAAGCCAATGGGCAGGTGGAGGTCACTAACAGAGCATTGGAAGGGATCCTGACCAAGGTAGTGAGCAGCAGCAGAAAATACTGGGCGGACAGATTAGTTGAGGCCACTTGGGCCTACAACACAACATGGAAGACCACCACAGGGTTCACACCCTATGAACTGGTCTATGGGAAGAAGGCTTTGTTGTCAATAGAATTTGAGTTCAATACACTAAGGATGGTAGCTCAGCTGGACCTAGACCTCAGCCATGCATAGAAGGAGAGATTACTTCAGCTCAATGGATTGGATGAATACAGATTGCAAGCCCTTCTCCATACAGAGGTAGTTCAGCTTCAGAGAAATATATGGCATGAAAAAAATATCAAGGAGAAGCAATTCCAAGAGGGAGATTGGGCACTACTCTATGATTCAAGATACAAAGATTTCAAAGGCAAGCTGAGGACAAGATGGCTGGGACCCTACACTATGGAGAAATGTAATGATAATGGTTCAGTTCTGATCAAAACCATTGATGATGAAGCCATCCTCATGCTTGTAAATGGACATCGGTTGAAAGTCTACAAGAAACCCCTCTCCAAGCAAGAGTTTATTGAAGGTCTGAATAAAACAATGATGGTAGTGGAGCATGTCTTAGCTTCCACTTCACCCACTCACTGAAGAAAAGAAAAAATAAAAAATAATAAGGACTCAAGTGAAAACCTCCATGAGGCGCTTGAGTCCCATCATTGGGTTGAAAACCTCTTCTGAGGTGGCCTAGTGATGTCAAAAAAAAGAAGAGAAAAAAGAATAAGATCCCTGGGTGAAAACCTCCCTTGGAGGTGCCCAGGGTAGGAAATTAGGGTGAAAACCTCTCTAAGGTGCCCTAGTTGTTTTTCAAAAAAAAAAAACAAAAAAAAAAGAGAGAAAAGAAATGAGTTTTTGTTGCATTGCAGGTTTGCAGGAGGACTACAGGGAGCAGAAGAAGGTGCCAAGGGGACCCTGACATTCATACCATCACCCATCTCATCTTCTCCACACTTTTCTCCATCATTTTTGGCATTTATTTCACCCCATTGTGCTTCTTTTTCAAAAAACTGTGTTTTCTATAGGAGTCTCCTGTAGGAATTACAGAGGGCCAGAAATGGATACAAGAGGCAGTTTGAGGGACAGGAAAGCTTCATGAAGAACCTATAAACCCTCCTATATTCTTCAAACCTCCTTGCCATCATTTCCAAGCCTGCATCACATCCCAATCATTCTTTTTCTTCCTGGCCAAGAAAAACACAGAAAAAAATAGTTTTTCAGTAAAAGTAAAAAAAACAAAAAAATGAGGAAGCAACACCATCCACCTCACCTGAAGCCTACCTACTACCTCTCCATCTTTATCTATACTTATGGCATCATCCTCAAGCTCCAGGCACAGGAAGAAGCTAAAGTTTCAAGGGGAGAAGCAGCTACAGGAGCTCCTGTAGGAATTCTTGTAGCAGCTGATCCCATCAAAACCCAGCACCAGCAGCAGGAGAATGCACACATGAAGGTTGAGAAGGCACCTGAAGCTTAGACCCAGCCAGAGAAGAACCTGCACAAGACACAGCCACACATCAACAAGCAGACAACATGCATCAAAAGAAATAAAGGCATGCAACAGAGAGAGAGCCACAACACCTCACAACAAATACATTCGGATCACAGGTAAGTAACTAAATCGCTCCTCTGTTTGCATTTGTGTAATTAGAAGTCATGCAAAAGCAATGAGATGGTTGAGGTTGAATGAGGGAAAGGTGGCTAGTTAACTTGGCCACCTTCATCTAGTTGACTCCACTCATTCGAGATGTCACCCACACGTGTGCACAATCAACTCCAGCACAAGATGCCAAGGATAGGTAGTGGAGGAAGTGTGAACTCCGATGCAATGATGGGAGATGATTACGAGGAGAAGCCATGATGACCAAGTAGGTGGGGATGAACGGTCTAAATATGGCCAACATATACCTTTCCAGCTCACCCCTCATCACCGAAAATATCCATAAAGGGTAATAAGTACTCCTCCCCAAGCATTCTTACCCCCTTTTCCTTCATTCTCTCCTTGCAACTCAGCTACAGCAGTCTCCTTGTGCCCCCATAGCCTCGTAACCATCATCCTCCATAGATCTCTCCCATATTCCTGCTCTCGGCATTTTCTATAGTAACACCTACAAGTTCTACAAGAGCACCTACAGGAATTCTATAGGAGGGACAGTAGGCGTCTACAGGAGGGGAAATGAGTTGTTTTGAAGGGAGGAAACAAGAGTTTTAGCACGATTTTTGGTCTGAAGAGGTAGGGTTCATGCATGCCCGCTATTGAATATCAATATATGCAAGAATTGGTTTCAATTTGAGGAGGAAATAAAGTCTTTAGGAGAGGAGAAAATACAAAAAACAAATTATGCTTATTTAAAAAAAAAACACACACAGTCTCCTCTGTTTCTTTGTTTTTCTCAAAATTTTTTGTGTCCATCTCCACATTTGGTTTCCCAAAAGAGTATAAACAAAATGACAGGAGTGTTTATGAGAAAGGAGCCCACTAACTCCACTAGGCTCCATGCACATCCACAAGTGGTGGACATCTTCACAAGGGAAAATTGGATGAATTTCTTTGAGAAATTCCAAGGGTTTGATGAGGAAATTGCCCAAGAGTTTGCTCTCTCTGGTACCCCACACAAGAACTCATGCCATGTAGGAATTTACAGGGTAAGTTCCTCAGATAGAATACCAAAGGACACCGCTCACAAACAGATCACAGATCAATACACCAGTATTTTTGACGTGGTTAAAACCCTCAAAGAGGGAAACACTCTACGACCTGAGCCAACGCGGCCACTTCAGGCAATTTATTAATAAAAGAATGAAAATTTACATAAGCTTCTCTCATGGACAGTTACCCTACAAATGACCCTCCATGCTCTTTAAATAGAGATCATGGACCAATCGGGTGTTAAGCCATGGATCAAGTGTCAGTAATACCGAGGAGAGAATGAACCATTGGATCACTACATATCATGACCATCGGATTGTAAGTTACAAAAAGTACATAGTAAAGAAACACACTTTACCTAACTCTATACTAGACCAAGTTATACTTAACTAATTCCTATGTGTCAGAATATCCTAACATCCCCCCTTAAGAACAACTTGGGATAGGATTGAAGGATGTACAAATATGACACAATAGGAGAAGGAAGGAGGCACTAGAGCCTATCCCTCCTTAGTGACAATTTCCTGAACTCCAACCATAAATCGAAGTTTAGTAAACTTCACCACTGTGAGAGCCTTTGTAAAGCTGTCTGCAACTTGATCATCTATTGAACAATATTGGACTTCAACAACATGGTCATGAATGAGCTTTCTGATGAAGTGCATGTGCAGTTCAATGTGTTTGCTACGCTGATGTTGGACTGGATCTTTGCATAGTTGAATGGCACTTTGATTATCACACCAAAGTGTAGTCGGATGTTGCTGCTGAAAGCCAAACTCTGACAGGATCTAACGAAGCCACAAGGTTTCCTTACTAGCTTCTACGACACCACGATACTCTGCTTCTGCTGAAGAAAGAGAAACGACACCTTGTTTCTTGCAAGCCCATGTAATAGGTCCTGAACCAAGAGTGAACACATAACCTACAATAGACTTCCAATCATCAGGGTCACCAGCCCAATCAGAATCAGTGAAACCAACCAATAGAGGAGCTGCTTCGGCACTGTAAGGAATCCCAAACTGAACTGTACCTCGAACATAACGAAGTATTCTTTTAGCTACTTTCTAATGACTTTCATGTGGGTTTTGCATAAGCCGAGCAACAAGGCCAACAACAAAGGAAAGGTCAGGACGAGTATGGGTTAGATACAAAAGTTTTCCTACAAGTTGACGGTATAAGGTAGCATCAACTTCAGGAGAAGTACAAGTGACTGAAAGTTTGACTCCAGACTGAAAGGGAGAAGGGGCTGGCTTACAGTATTCCATGTGAAAATGGCGTAGAAGATCACAGGCATACTTTGACTGGGAAAGGGAAATACCTTCCTTGGATTGCAAGACTTGAAGACCAAGAAAATAATGCAAGTGTCCTAAGTCTGTCATTTCAAACTTCTTTTTAAGGCTGGACTTCACATGGTTGATAAGGTTGGGATCACTACCAGTGAGGATAAGATCATCAACATAAAGAACAAGAATGATAAGAGACTTGCCCACTTTCTTGGTGTAGACAGTATTGTCAGAATGAAACCTAGAAAAGCCAGATTCTAAAAGAAAGCTATCCATTTTGGCATACCAAGCCCGAGGAGCTTGCTTGAGAGCATAAAGGGATTTCTTAAGCTGATATACAAGGCTGGAGTCTGTTTGTATAAAGCCAATAGGTTGTTCCATATAGAATTCTTCATGCAAGTCCCCATGCAAGAAGGCAGATTTAACATCCATCTAATGGATTTCCCATTTGAAAGAGGCAGCAAGGGAAAGAACAACGTGGATAGAGTTCATTTTGGCAAGAAGGGAGAAGGTTTCGGTATAGTCAATGCCTTCAACTTGTGAAAAACCCTTAGCAACAAGATGAGCTTTATGTTTATTAATGTTCCCATCTGGTCCATACTTGGTTCTGTAAACCCATTTGCATCTAACAAGTTTTCGTCCCTTTGGTAGAGGAACAAGATCCCATGTATCATTTTCCAATAATGAACGATATTCTTCATTCATAGTTGCGTCCCAATCTGGATGGCCTGAAGCTTCTGCAAATGTGTCAGGATCATAATTCGCTGAAGCTTGAGCCAGTAAAGAAGAGGCTCTATCGAACTGAGAACGTGTACGTCGCTGATCTGTAGGATCATCGGCAAGATCACCTGTTGCATCCCGAGTAGCACGAACCCATTTTGGAAGTTGAGGAGCTGAAGGAGGATCCTGAGAAGGTGGGGGAGGATTTTCATCCTCACTTTCATCATCTGAAGAAGAAATATTTTCAAAAGTAGAAGAGATAGGGAGAGGTGGCACATCCACCGAACTAGGCTCGTAGGCTGATATATTTTCAGCAAACTTTACATCTCTTCTAATGATAACATTCTCGGACTTAAGTGGAATAAGTCTATATCCTTTGACATCTTCAGAATATCCAACAAAAATACATTTTTCACTCTTAGGTTCTAAAGCTTTATGTTTCTCATCTAGAATATGGGCCCATGCTTCACTTCCAAAAACACAAAAGTGACTTACAACTGGTTTAATTGAGCTCCATGCTTCTTCTGGAGTGATATTCTTTAGAACCTTAGTAGGAGTGCGATTTATTATGTAATTTGCACAGTTAATTGCTTCTGCCCAAAAATTAAGACCAAGTCCTTTATATTGAAGCATAGAATTAGCCATTTCCTTTAAGGTGCGATTCTTCCTTTCAGCTACACCATTTTGTTGTGGAGTATATGGAACAGTATGTTGCATTTGAATTCCATTCTCAGTGCAAAAGTTGATGAATTTTTTGTTAACATATTCTTCGCTATTATCAGATCTTAGCTTAAGAATTTGATGTCCAGATTGTTTTTCAACAAAGGCCTTAAAGGCCAAGAACATGTTAAATACTTCACTCTTGAGTTTTAAGAAGTATACCCAAGTGCGTCTGGAGAAATCATCAATGAAAGTTAAGAAATACTTGTATCCAGAGAATGAAACAACTGGAAGTGGACCACATAAATCACTATGCACAAGCTGTAAAGGGGTTGAGGCGTGCCGAGAGGCACGTTTTTCAAAACTATCCCGATGATGTTTTCCGAGTACACATTGTTAGGATATTCCGACACATAGGATATAGTTAAGTTCAACTTGGTCTAGTATAGAGTTAGGTTAGAGTTAGGTAAAGTGTGTTTCTTTACCGTTGTACATTTTGTAACTTACAATCCGACGATCACGATATGTAGTGATCTGACGGTTCACTCTCACCTCGGTATTACCGACACTTGATCCGTGGCTTGACACCCGATTGGTCCATGAGTTCTATTTAAAGCGCATGGAGGGTCATTGTTCGGGTAATCCGTGCATGAGAGAAGCTTATGTAAATTTTCATTCTTTGATTAATAAATTGCCTGTAGTACCCACGTTGGGACAGGCCGTGGACTGTTTCCCTCCTTGCACTTTGAGGGTTTTAACCACGTCAAAATACTAGTGTATTGATTTGAGATCTAGTTGTGAGCGGTGTCCTTTTGGTATTCTTTCTGAGGAACTTACCCTGTAAATTCCTACATGGTATCAGAGCTATTTGAGGGCTGCGTCCGTTGGTGATCCAAATCTGAAGCCGGTAGAACTGCATGCGGCTGTTGTTTCCTAGATCTGCGGTTTCTGACTGCTTTCGGGCCGAGAGGACTGCTCTGTTGCATTCGGAGCATCTGTTCCAGTGAGGAACCCCTTTCGTTTCACGCGAAAAGGTTTCCGGTAGCCCTAGCTGCGTCTTTTTTCAGATCGGGAGGTATACAGTGTTTTTTTTGCAGTGTACTGTTATTTTCTCTCTGCTTATTTTGGTCTTAGTTTATTTAGCCTTTTTTTTAACCGGATCTATACCTTTCATTTCTGCGTATGCTCTTTGCCCTGCGACTCTGTGCGATCTGGGCAAATCAGAAACAGAAAGGAAGGATTTTTCTCATGCGTATGCTCTTTTCCCTGCACCTTAGTGTGATCTCGGAAAATCAGAAACATTGAGAAAAATATTTAGTTTTTCGGCTAAAGCTAACTTTGAGATTTTTGTTTAAAAATTTCTAGTTTTTTGGCTAAAGCTGACTTCGAGCCGCAAGGTTCGTTTTTCTTTGCATATTCGTGTTGGGTTTTGTGTTTTGTGTTTTGTAGGGAAAAAGAGCTTTCTCAAGGCAAGCACGCAAACCGAGGCCCCCCCCCCCCCTCTCTCTCTCTCTCTCTCTCTCTCTCAAATTTTTTGTATAGATCAATTGGTTCAAAGCTATTTTAAGAGAGTAGAGGTCTTGGGTTCAAGTCCCCATTTTGTGGGGGCGGATTTTTTCATTCCCGCACATTCGCGCACTTTGCCGGCAACGTCAACAATTTTTTTTCAAAAAGCCATAACTTCTTCATCCGGAAGCCTTTTTCAGAGCCGTTTTTTTTAAAACCACCTATTTTTTCGAGATCTATCCATTGGAACACTTACTTTCAGCATCTTCAGCTTCAGTTTTTTTTAAAAAAAATGGAAAGTCCATGCCAAGTCATTCTTGACAGCACTAACTACTTCCAATGGGTAGCCTACATGGGAGATTTACTTAGAAGTAAAGGTCTCTACAGAATAGCCACAGACCAAGAGAAGAAACCAAAAGATGAAGACAAGGCTGCAAAATGGGAAAATAGACAAGATCAAGCACGTGGTTTGATAGGGATGTCTATTTCTCCTGATCTTAGATTCCACATTGCAGAACTTGAGACTCCTCATGAAGCATTAGAAAAACTCGCTAAGGTTTTTGGGATTAAAAATGAAATTAGAGCCCATCAACTTGAAAATGAGCTACTTACTTTGGATCCTAATAATTTTTCTTGCATTGAAGATTTCTTGTCCAAATTCAAGACCCTTAGATATCTCTTGGAAGGTGTTAAAGTTAAGAAAGAAGATGGTAACCTTATTTATTCCATCCTTACTAAGTTGGGACCAGCCTACTCTGTATTTGTTTCCACTTTCCATTCTACAAGGGAAGCTTTCATTTGTCAAGGACAAGAATACAAGGCCCCTTCCTTTGACTCCTTTTGTGATTCCTTAATAAGAGAACAAGAAAAACTCTTACACCTTGGTCTTCTTAATCTTGGAAACTCTTCCACGAAAGCGTTAGCCGCCCAGCAGCAACCAAATTCAAAGAATCCTAAGAAGTCATATCCTCAAAAGAATGGTCCTAAACCATCTCAGCCTCAAAATGAAAGATCATTTCAGCAAAATGATAAGACCAATAAAAACAAATGGAATAAGACTGATAGACATTGTAACTTTTGTAATCGAGATGGCCACTTAGAATCTAAATGCTTTAAGAAGATGGAAGCCTTGGAAGCCGCAATGAAGAAACATAACATCCATGTGGAGCCTACTTCAACTTCAACTTCCGGAATGGCACTTTCTGCATGTCATTATCAATCATCTCAGTCTGGTTGTGCATTAAATGTATCTTCTTCTTCTTCTCATTCTCATGAGTGGCTCATTGATTCTGGAGCTTCTTGTCACATGGCCAAAAACCAAGCCATGTTTTCTTCTTTAAATGATTGTAACACCAAAAATATATATGTTGGTGATCATAGATCTCTTAATGTTGTAGGGACTGGAACTGTTCATCTAGACAATGGTCAATTTAATGATGTATTATGTGTTCCAACCTTATCCTGCAACCTTCTATCTGTCTATCAGATAACTCATTCAGGTGAAGGTAAAATTGTTGAATTTTCACCTCATGATGTTGTAATCAAGGATCTAAAAGATCCTAAACAGATTCTAGCTACTGGTCTTGCTGATGATTCCAAAAGGTTGTATAAGTTTCACAACTTTGGGTCATCAAATCTTCCCTCAGTATTTATTGCTCATAATGATGAAGTGAGCAAACTTTGGCATGAGCGATTTGGTCACTTAAACTATCGCTCCCTTCAGCATCTATGTAAAGAAAATATGGTGACATGTCTTCCTATGGTATCTTGCAGAGATGGTGTTTGTTCTGGATGTGTACTCGGAAAACATCATCGGGACAGTTTTGACAAACGTGCCTCTTGGCACGCCTCAGCCCCTTTACAGCTTGTGCACAGTGATTTATGTGGTCCTCTTCCTGTTGCTTCATTCTCTGGCTGCAAGTAATTCTTAACTTTCATTGATGATTTCTCTAGACGCACTTGTGTATACTTCTTAAAACTCAAGAGCGAAGTATTTAACACCTTTTTGGCCTTCAAAGCCTTTGTTGAAAAACAATCTGGACATAAAATTCTTAAGCTAAGAACTGATAATGGTGGAGAATATGTTAAAAACACATTCATCAACTTTTGCACCGAAAATGGAATTCAAATGCAACATACTGTTCCATACACTCCACAACAAAATGGTGTAGCTGAAAGGAAAAATCGCACCTTAAAGGAAATGGCTAATTGTATGCTGCAATCTAAAGGACTTAGTCTTAGTTTTTGGGCCGAAGCAATTAATTGTGCAAATTATATAATCAATCACACTCCTACTAAGGTTCTAGAGAATATCACTCCAGAAGAAGCTTGGAGTTCCATTAAACCAGATGTAAGTCACTTTCGTGTGTTTGGAAGTGAAGCATGGGCCCATATTCCAGATGAAAAGCATAAAGCTTTAGAACCTAAGAGTGAGAAATGTACTTTTGTTGGATATTCTGAAGATGTAAAAGGTTATAGACTTATTCCATTTAAGTCCAAAAATGTTATCATTAGAAGAGATGTAAAGTTTGATGAAAATAAATCGGCCTGCGAGCCTAGTCCGGCGGATGTGCCACCTCTTCCTATCTCTTCTACTTTTGAAAACATTTCTTCTTCAGATGATGAAAGCGAGGATGATAATCCTCCCCCACCTTCTTAGGATCCTCAACTTCCACGATGGGTCCGTACTACTCGGGATGCAGCAGGTGATCTTGCCGGTGATCCTACAGATCAGCGACGTACACGTTCTCAGTTTGAAAGAGCCTCTTCTTTACTGGCTCAAGCTCCAGTAAATCATGATCCTGACACTTTTGCAGAAGCTTCAGGCCATCCACATTGGGAAGCAGCTATGAATGAAGAATATCATTCATTGATGACAAATGATACATGGGATCTTGTTCCTCTACCAAAGGGACGCAAACTTGTTAGATGTACATGGGTTTACAGAACCAAGTATGGACCAGATGGGAAAGTTGATAAACATAAAGCTCGTCTCGTTGCTAAGGGCTTTTCACAGGTTGAAGGCATTGACTACATTGAAACCTTCTCCCCTGTTGCCAAAATGAACTCTATCCGCCTTGTTCTTTCCCTTGCTGCCTCTTTAAAATGGGAAGTCCATCAGATGGATGTTAAATCTGCCTTCTTGCATGGGGACTTGCAGGAAGAAATCTATATGGAACAACCCATTGGCTTCATACAAACAGACTCCAGCCTTGTTTGTCGACTTAAGAAATCCCTTTATGGCCTCAAGCAAGCTCCTCGGGCTTGGTATGCCAAAATGGATAGCTTTCTTTTAGAATCTGGCTTCTCTAGGTGTCATTCTGACAATACTGTCTACACCAAGAAAGTGGGCAACTCTCTTATCATCCTTGTTCTTTATGTTGATGATCTTATTCTTACTGGTAGTGATCCCAACCTTATAAACCATGTGAAGTCCAGCCTTAAAAAGAAATTTGAAATGACAGACTTAGGACACTTACACTATTTTCTCGGTCTTCAAGTCTTGCAATCCCAAGAGGGTATTTTCCTTTCCCAGTCCAAGTATCCTTGTGATATTATTCGTCATTTTCACATGGAAGACTGTAAGCCAGCCCCTTCTCCCTTTCAGTCTAGAGTCAAACTTTTAGTCTCTTGTACTTCTCCTAAAGTTGATGCTACCTTATACCGTCAACTTGTCGGAAAACTCTTGTATTTAACCCATACTCGTCCCGATCTTTCCTTTGCTGTTGGCCTTGTTGCTCGTTTTATGAAAAACCCCCGTGAAAGTCATTGGAAAGCAGCTAAAAGAATACTTCGTTATGTTCGAGGTACAGTACAATTTGGGATTCATTACAGTGCCAAAGCAGCTCCTCTGCTAGTTGGTTTCACTAATTCTGATTGGGCTGGTGACCATGATGATCGGAAGTCTACTGTCGGTTATGTCTTCACTCTTGGTTCAGGACCTATTACATGGGCTTGTAAGAAACAGGCTGCCATTTCTCTTTCGTCAGCAGAAGCAGAGTATCGTGGTGCCGTGGAAGCTAGTAAGGAAGCCTTGTGGCTTCGTTAGATCCTATCAGAGTTTGGCTTTGAGCAGCAGCATCCAACCACACTTTAGTGTGATAATCAAAGTGCCATTCAGCTATGCAAAGATCCAGTCCAGCGTCAGCGCAGCAAACACATTGAACTACACATGCACTTCATCAGAAAGCTCATTCATGACCATGTTCTTGAAGTGCAATATTGTCCAACAGATGATCAGGTTGCAGACATCTTCACAAAGGCTCTCACAGAGGCGAGGTTCACTAAACTTCGATATATGCTTGGAGTTCAGGAAGTTGTCACTAAGGGGGGATAGGCTCTAGTGCCTCCTTCCTTCTCCTATTGTGTCATATTTGTAAATCCTTCAATCCTATCCCAAGTTGTTCTTAAGGGGGGATGTTAGGATATTCCGACACATAGGATATAGTTAAGTTCAACTTGGTCTAGTATAGAGTTAGGTTAGAGTTAGGTAAAGTGTGTTTCTTTACCGTTGTACATTTTGTAACTTACAATTCGACAGTCATGATATGTAGTATTCCGACGGTTCACTCTCACCTCGGTATTACCGACACTTGATCCATGGCTTGACACCCGATTGGTCCATGAGTTCTATTTAAAGCGCATGGAAGGTCATTGTTCGGGTAATCCGTGCATGAGAGAAGCTTATGTAAATTTTCATTCTTTGATTAATAAATTGCCTGTAGTACCCACGTTGGGACAGGCCGTGGACTATTTCCCTCCTTGCACTTTGATGAGGAACTTACCCTGTAAATTCCTACACACATCCGGAACAAACACCATCTCTGCAAGATACCATTGGAAGACCTGTCACCATATTTTCTTTATATAGATTCTGAAGGGAGCGATAGTTTAAGTGACCAAATCGCTCATGCCAAAGTTTGCTCACTTCATCATTATGAGCAACAAATACCGAGGGAAGATTTGATGACCCAAAGTTGTGAAACTTATACAACCTTGTAGAATCATCAGCAATGCCAGTAGCTAAAATCTGTTTAGGATCTCTTAGGTCCTTAATTACAACATCGTGAGGTGAAAATTCAACGATTTTACCTTCACCTGAATGAGTTATCTGATATACAGATAGAAGGTTGCAGGATAAGGTTGGAACACATAATACATCTTCAAATTGACCATTGTCTATATGAACAGTTCTAGTCCCTACAACACTAAGAGATCTATCATCACCAACATATATATTTTTGGTGTTACAATCATTTAAAGAAGAAAACATGGCTTTGTTTTTGGCCATGTGATAAGAAGCTCCAGAATCAATGAGCCACTCATGAGAATGAGAAGAAGAAGATACATTTAGTGCATAGCCAGACCGAGATGCTTGACAACCACATGCAAAAAGTGCTATTCCTGAAGATGAAGTTGAAGTTGAAGAGTGCTCCAAATGGATGTTATGCTTCTTCATTGCTGCTTCCAAGGCTTCCATCTTCTTAAAGCATTTGGATTCTAAGTGGCCATCTCGATTACAAAAGTTGCAATGTCTATCAGTCTTCTTCCCTTTGTTTTTATTTGTCTTATCATTTTGTTGAAATGATTTTTCATTTTGAGGCTGAAATTGCTTAGGACCCTTGTTTGGTTTAGGACCATTCCTTTTAGGATACCACTTCTTAGGATTCTTTGAATTTAGTTGCTGCTAGGCAGCTAACGCTTTCTTAGAAGAGTTTCCAAGATTAAGAAGACCAAGGTGTAAGAGTTTTTCTTGTTCTCTTATTAAAGAATCACAAAAGGAATCAAAGGAAGGGGACTTGTAGGCTTGTCCTTGAGAAATGAAGGCTTCTCTTGTAGAATGGAAGGTGGAAACAAACACAGAATAGGCTGGTCCCAACTTAGTAAGAATGGAATAGATAAGGTTACTATCTTCTTTCTTAACCTTAACACCTTCCAAGAGAAGTCTAAGGGTCTTGAACTTGGACAAAAAATCTTCAATGCAAGAAAAATTATTGGGGTCCAATGTAAGCAACTCATTTTCGAGTTGATGGGCTTTAAGTTCATTTTTAATTCCAAAAACTTTAGTGATCTGTTTCATTGCTTCCTCAAGAGTATCAAGTTCTACAATATGGAATCTAAGATCTGGAGAAATAGACATCCCTATCAATGCTTGTGCTTGATCTTGCCTATTTTCCCATTTAGTTGCCTTATCTTCATCTTTCAGTTTGGTTTCTTGGGCTGAGGCTATTTTGTAGAGACCTTTACTTCTAAGTAAATCCACAATGTAGGACCACCATTGGAAGTAGTTGGTGGTGTCAAGAATAACTTGGCATGGACTTTCCATTTTAACAAAAATTGAAGCTATATATGTTGAAACTAAGTGTTCCAATGGAAAGATCTCGAAAAATTAGGCTGGTTAAAAAAAAACGGCTCTGAAAACGGCTTCCGGATGAAGAAGTTATGGCTTTTTGAAGAAAATTTGATGAAGATGCCGACGAAGTGCGGGAATGTGTGGAAATGAATGATAATGTTATAAAAAAAATCCACCCCCTTTCCAAACTTAATCTAATTAGCTCAACAAAAAGAAGACTTGAACTCAAGACCTCTACTCTCATAAAGTAGCTTTGGACCAAGTGAGCTAAACTAAAAGTTTAGTAATTTTTGGAAAAGAGGAAGGGTTTTTTTTTTTTTTTAGTCGCTGAAGCTTTGGGCTGCGTGCTTACTTGAGAAAACTCTTTTTCCCTACAAAACAAAAAACACAAAACCCAACAAGGTCATACAAAAAAAAAAAAACAAGCCTTACGTCTTGAAGTTAGCTTTAGCCGGAAACTAAATATTTTTCCTCAATGTTTCTGATTTTCCGAGATCACACTAAGGCGCGGCGGAAAAGAGCATATGCATGAGAAAAAATCCTTCCTCTCTGTTTCTGATTTGCCCAGATCGCACAGAGTCACAGTGAAAAGAGCATACGCAGAAATGAAAGGTATAGATCCGGTAATAAAAAAGGAGCTAAATAAACCGAAATAATAAACAGAGAGAAAATAACTGTAAACTGCAAATAAACATTTTATACCTCTAGATCTTAAAAATGACGTAGCTAGGGCTACCGAAAACCTTTTCGCGTGAAATGAAAGGGGTTCCTCACTGGAACAGATGCTCCTAACACAATAGAGCAGTCCTCTCGGCCCGAAAGTAGTCAGAAACAATAGATCTAGGAAACGACAGTCGGATGCAGTTCTACCAGCTTCAGATTTGGATCACCAACGGATGCGGCCCTCAAATAGCTCTGATACCATGTAGGAATTTACAGGGTAAGTTCCTCAGACAGAATACTAAAGGACACTGCTCACAAATAGATCACAGATCAATACACCAGTATTTTGACGTGGTTAAAACCCTCAAAGAGGGAAACAGTCCACGGCCTGAGCCAACGCGGCCACTTCAGGCAATTTATTAATAAAAGAATGAAAATTTACATAAGCTTCTCTCATGGACGGTTACCCTACAAATGAACCTCCATGCTCTTTAAATAGAGATCATGGACCAATCGGGTGTTAAGCCACGGATCAAGTGTCGGTAATACCGAGGAGAGAATGAACCGTTGGATCACTACATATCGTGACTGTCGGATTGTAAGTTACAAAAAGTACATAGTAAAGAAACACACTTTACCTAACTCTATACTAGACCAAGTTATACTTAACTAATTCCTATGTGTCAGAATATCCTAACATGCCACTGTCACCTTTAGAGGTCTTTCCATGGAGATAACCCCTGAATTTATCAGTAGGGTCACTACCCTTCCTCTTGGGCTGCCTTGGGGTAAGGATGAGAAACTAATTGGCCAGGCTACCAAGAAAAACTTTTTCCAAAACAATGAAACCCCTGTAGAGGATAAAAATGGAATTAGAAGGGCTAACATACCATATCCTTGGGATGAGGTTAGCTATCAAACAATCAAATACATTTCCTGTGAGGGGAGGTAAAACATTGTCTATGGTTATCACTTTAGAATCCTCCATGAATTAAGGTATGGCATGGACACTACAGCACCTCAGAAGCTTAATATCCCATACTTCCTCTTGTAGTCCCTCATTGACTCCAACACTAAGGTTCAAGTAGGAAATTTAGAGCAGCTAGCTCACCATGGGTTAATCAAAATCCTAGTGGAGGAAGCCCTCCATACATTTACACTCCCTATAGCATGGGAAGTTTTCCGAAACATGACAGCTGAGGATGACATAAAGGCCTTAACCTATGATGTCAGTCCTACTGGCAGTGAGGAGGAAGAGCAACAAGGGGGAGAAGGTGAAGCCACTAGTGACTTAGCAGAACAAGAAAGGAAGGAGGAAGAAACTGAAATAGAGGAGGAGAGAGCTGAAGAAACAGAGCAGGAAGAGACAGAAGGAGGAGAAAAAGAGGCAGAAAAGGCAGAACAAGGAGAAGAGTCCCCTAAGACTCTGGAAAGGGAGGCAGCAACTGCCCTCACTGCCCTCAGTACACCAATCAAGCCAAAGCAAAAGAGGAAAAGACAGGCCTCCATGTATTTCAAGGCTAGGAAGAGCACAAGGATCAAAACAAGCAAACCTCAACCCTCTTCAAAAGTGCCAATTACAATTGAAGATTCACCCTCTGCCAAGGGGAAAGAATCCCCTTCCAAGACACCTATAACATATGAAAGGGGGACTCCTAGATCTTCCACATGGAAGGAAAAGGTAGTACTACAGGACCCAAAAACAGTCCTACAGGAGGCTCAGGCAGTTCTACAGGAGACACTGTCCAAACTACAGGAGACCCAAAAGCTTGAGAAAAGGATAGAAGGATAGCCATAGGTAAAGGAGGAAGCAACAGAGCTACAAGAACCTGATCCCCAGCCTAGTCTTGCCTCCTATTACAATCTACTTGAAGGAGGAAGGATAATCCCACAAAAATTTGCAATACCACTATTCTTTGAATTGGAGAAAGAAAGAGTAAGAACACATAGGTGGATGCAAATAGCCAAATCCAAAGGAGTTGAGGATGTTGGCCATATGGAAAACAAACTCAGAGAAATGGGCAGAGAGTTGAGTGCTATCAGAGACAGGGAAGCAATTACAAGAAGCCACCTTGAAACTGAAAATGATTTGCTAAGGAGGCAACTACAAGAGAAAGAGACTCAGCTGGCATGCATGGCCAGCTTATCCATGGAGGCATTGCAATGCAAAACACTAGCCAAATCCTATGGCCTCTATCTCAAGGACCAATGGTTACAATTCCAGATAAAGACTTTGGCACAAAGAGGCACAATGCCTTTCCAAGATTACAGGCAGTTTATGGATTTGTGTGACCAAAGCACCTCAGAGGATAAGGCAAAGATGGCAGAATTCTACCTACATAACATGGCCCTCACAGACATGAATGTGTGGGACCCCAATGCCAAGCTAGGGGACCTGCAATTAATGGCCATGGCCTCATGGATGAACCATGAAGAATTGAGGGCAGCAGAAATAAAAAGATTGATGATAAAGGAGCAGAATGAGCCACTAATGATAAGAGCTGAGCCATCAGATCCTATGGCACTCATCAGCACACACAACCTACTTGCCAATGACCCTCAAATTGCCCCCAGATATCTCACCAATCAGGCACAAGCCATTGCACACTTTGAGGATATGCAAAGGCTACTTGGGGATGAATGTGTGCATGCATGCATGCGGAGATGGAACACCTTACCACATAGTTTATAGCAGATCAGGGAATATCATTCCCCCATGAGGATGAAGGAGGCATTAAAAAGAGTGCCAATGTACAAGCACTCCATGCAGAGGCTAAAGGTCAACTGGATTGGCCTCAAATTGAGTCCCCCACTGCTATTAGGAATGCTGGAAGGCAGAAGGGAAGAAGAAGAGGAAGAGCAGTGCAAGGAGATAGATAGGAAGGCAAGATTCTATGGCAAAGAAGAGCAGACCACATCAGAAGCCTGGAATGCTAGGGAGGCCACCAGGGCCATAAAAGATGAGGAGATTGACTAAGTTGCTCAGAGGATGAGCAACACTTTTAGTAGGAGGTGATGATGAGCCTCATAAATGGGTAATTATATGGGCTCATTTTACCTCCTAACCTAGCCAAATCAACCATTCTCTTAGCTTATTGTGTGATTTTCTGATTATATTTATGCTTATAGAGTGAGTTGAGTTAATTATTGTGCAATGTGGTCTAACATGTATTTAATACAGATTATTGATGGATTTTGAGGTCAAAGTCAAGGATCCAGTGGACAAATGGTAGCAATGACTCGAAGTTGATAGAGGAGAGGAATTATAGGAGGGAATCCCCCTCATTTATTACTCCTCACTACGAATTCCCCTTCATTCAGCTCGGAGTACAAGCAGCCGAATCATGCACTAGAAGGCAACCAAGCAAGTGGAGGATGACTAATGATTATCTCAAGTTTTGGGAGCCAAGCCTCCCTGATTTTAAGGAAGCTATTGGTAGCTTCATTTGTATAAGTCGAGGGGCCTAAGGCCTCACTAGGGTTGGATTTTTGCTTATGTAAACTCTGCTCCAACTTTGAGCTTATTATTTTGTGATAATTTCATGTAATCTTGCTATTGTTTTGATAATAAAGATGGGATCCTTTTTGAGCTAGCACTGAGTTACCTTAGAGGGCTGAAGCTCTTGGGTTAGGGCCCAATCCAAGTAGCCAAGCTCCTCTTTACTTGTATTTGTATGTTTTATTTCAGTTTGTAGATTAGGTTGTTGTTAGATGTATTTATTTTATGGTTAAGAATAGGTTTCTTTTGATGATTCAGTAGTTTGCTTCCATTTGTGCTTTCTGTAGCAGGTTAAATAGTGATCAACAAATATTCAAAAGGCTAGCAATAGTGCCTTGGCCTCTCTTCCTCCCTTTGGGACCATGATTTGAGGCAAAGACCCTCTTGTTGCCCCAAAAACACAGATTTTCCTCCTTCATAGGACTTCTAGTGTTTGCAGCTTTTTAGTAGGTTAATAGTCCAGCTTTGCTTTGCTTTAGATCTTCTTCATCATGCTCACTTCTTGATTTGCAATAGTCTTCTTTCATGCTTTCCTTTCCTACAACATTTCTCAGCATTTCCTTTCATATATCATAGTTTAGACTATTTTTATGCAAAACTCTGTTTTTCCTAAATGAATTCATTTCACTTGTTGCTTGATTTCCTTGGTTGAATGTCTGTTTCTATGCAGAAAATCTCTTCCAATAGTAGGCCAGCTTATCAGCAATCACACCCTCCATCTGATCCATTCCCTATAGGTCTCCCAAATCTCACCTCAATTCTACCCTAGTTTCCTACATTTTTCCATAGAACTTCTTCCTCTCTCCTTGAGCAAACCCAATCATCTTTTTCTCTCTTGGTGATTCATGGTAGACCTTAGGTGCCCTAACACCTCATTCCAACCTTCATCCACCTTTTTCACCCACTCTCACACCCTCAAAATAGTGAAAAATTCTCTTGGCCTCCTCCTGTAGGCCTCCTGTAGATTCCTTGTTTTCCTCCTGTAGATTTCTTGTGTCCTCCTATAGATTTTCCTATAGGCTTTCTTTTGAAGGCTGAGTGTGGGGAAAGCCTCCATATGGCCACCTGAGACCTCCTAGGACCCATCCACACCATCCTACATCCTCTCAAGTCCCAAAACTGCCCTTCAACACCACCTATTTGCTGCCACACTCACACACAATAAATAACATGCATGTCAAATTCACATAAAAATACATAAAAATCGAAAAATATGTTTTTTTTCTTATTTACATCTAGAAATAGCATAGTTAAATGTTGTTTACTTCCTTTAATAGGTAATGGCATTCCTTTCATGGTTTTCATAGCGCTTTCTGCAAAAGTAGAATTAGTTGTTTAGTTAGGGTTCACTAGGTTTGCTTTACATTTCAGTCTTTCTCCTTTCTGTAGTTAGAATAGCAACTATCTTTCTTTCCTTTTGTCACATATAGAGCTTCTTCTAGAATCCATAGAAGTTGGCTCGAGCTCCTAGTGATCTTGCGTCGGCTGACCAAGTGACAACCTGCAGTGAGAACTAGTACTTGTGCATACAACACTGACGCTTCCAAGTTTGTTACGAACTACCGGGTTGACAAGAGTAAAGTAGGCATCCCAGGAGTTGCAGCATTATTGCTGCAATACTGGTGCTCACTAGCTAAATCACTCCTACCTTCTCATTGTTAAGATATTTGTGAGCTTTCACCTAGGACCCTTAAAGTTAGTTCCCTTTAGCACCTCAAATGATGGAATAGGAGATGTTGCAATAGGAGGTAAACTCCATTCCCCTTCACCTTTGTCGAGACATAAGAGACATAAGAGAGTCCACTAGAGAAGAGTAGTGTGAATTTCTAGGGTTTCAAATGATGCAGGAGAGAAATGGGTGTAGGATTGGAGGAAGCATCATATGCCAATGTTTCCTTAACATGCATTAAATAGAACTGACAAACTTGTGGGTGAACATTGGTTAGAGTTGTGACAAAACTAGGCAGAGGGGTAGCTAAGTGCGTTAGGTTTGCAATATGGAAAACATAAATGGTAAAATGCTTAGGTGTAGTTTCAACATGAAAAATTGACATGCATAGAGAGGGCACAATTTTGGTGAGGGTTCCCACATTAAGGCCACAAAACTAATGGCTTTCACACATTTAAGTAGGCTAGAGAGGAACCTACAATGATACTAGGTCAAACACACACAAAATTGATAGGAAATATTTGAATAACTTGTGTGGATTTATTATATTCACAAGATGTACATATTAATACATAGTTTTATGACCCTTGGTTTTCATCTTCCAAGAGGTCACTTGGACTTCAATGACTATTGGAATTCCTCCCCACCAACCCTAATAGATTAGGTGTCTAACAAACTTTTATACTAATGGATTCAACTTGCATCTACATGAAACACAAAGGAGGAATCCAACAACCTTTTTTCAGAACCCACTTAAATTTTTTAGAAACTCAGCAGTAATACCAGAAATGGTTGCAAACTACAAAATTCTTTGACCATTTTACCAACAACTCTATTAGAAATTGTTGGAAATTATTGTGTATAGACCCTTCTAAAATATGGCTCTTCTTTCTCACACTAACTATTAGACAAATCTTCTAGGATAGTGATGACTCTTTGAACTACAATCTTTCTTTGGCATGAAGAAAACATTAAAATTTACAAGCTCTAGATATAGAAACTATGAAATCAAGCACTATGTCTACACCATATATTTTGGAATAAAAATAAATTAAAACATAAGATAGTTGGAATACTTTTAGAGAATATGGTTTGCAATATGTTATTTCACTCTTTTTTTCCGCATAGGATGAAGCCACTTTTTTTTGCAATCTGATATTTTTACTGAGGTATTAAAGATATATATTTTTTAAACTCCTGGTCATTGATTCAATGCATTTATCTTCGTTACCTCTTCTATATTTCTTTCTATTCAACAAGATTGTTGTAGGTGCCTATACTCATTGAAGATCGTGCATATCAAAGACATTCTCAAATTTTAGAATTTTTTGGGAAGTAGCTTTTCGAAACTAGCCTTTTTCAAAATTCTTGTATAGGAAACCATCCAAATTCTTGCATAGGAGGCTACTTTTTCATTCTGGGTTAAATTCAGTGTTTTGACGTATCTTTCCATGGTTTCTCAATTAGATGGAATAGTTCCTCTGCCAATAATTATTGTGGAAGAAGGATAACTTCTCCTATTTAACAACGTATAAGAAGGCTAGGTTGGATTTAAGAAATATCCCATAATTTGGTACCTCATAATATATGTGCATGGATGATCTTAAGCTATGGGGCTCAATGTCAAGATTGAAAAATAAAGGATGCTAAGAGTTCTACCAAGTTTTGAGTGAAATATTTTACCGAAAATATTTCATAACAATAGACTATCATGGTGAAACAAAATACAAAGTTGGTTGGTAATATGTAAACTTCAAAATCATGAGACCCTGCAACATCAAGGAAAGCATAGGTAAAATTCAATGCATAGATAGTATCATATGTCGTTCATGGTTTCCAAATATCTGTGTTACATTTTCACAGAATTTTAGATATCATTCAGATATCTAAACACCAAACAACAAAAACATTGAGATTTTTCTTTCACTTAACCTATAACATATTGCATCTGTCTTCATCAATGCTCTTCTTCCATATGCTATCCACTTATGACATTTCCTTTGCAATATTTGGTGCATTTTCTAGTTATAGGTAATTTATAGGTTATACATGTCTTCAGAATTTCACTTCTAACTAAGTATTCAACTAAACATATTGATTCTCTTATACATAACTATTTTTCCCTCCACCCACTTTTCATAACTTCCATAACCATTAGGTAGGGACCTGCAACTTCGATGCTTATTTGCCTATTTAGTAAAATATTGCTCAAACTTTAATTTATTGAAAGTTATAGAATTTACAATTTATGAAGTTTCAAGGTCTAATTTTTAAAAGTATAATTCTTTAAAGGGTGCTAGCTCAATGGAAGAGCACCTGCTTTACAAGCAAGAGGTTGGTGGTTTGATTCCATCATGCCCTAACATCCATATGGAATGGTGACGATCAATTTTTGGTGGAGGAGGCTCTTTTGACCATCACCAATGAGCTTTAGTGGCATTTTTTGACCGTCACCAAAATATGAAATGGTGACAGTCAACAAACGCCACCATAGATACGCATCAATATTGATGACCCTCAAAGGTCCGTAACCATAAATTGTTGTTGTTGATATGAAATGGTGATGGTCATTGTCCGTCATTATAGTCATTATTTGTGACGGACCTTGAATGTCACCACAACACCTATACTTCTGGCAATACAACTTTTGGTGATGGTCAATGAACGTCACCATATATATGCACCAATAGTGACGGCCATGAAAGATCCATCACAATAAATTGTTGTTGTTCATATGAAATGGTGACGATCACTATCCATCATTATAATAAATATTCGTGACGGACCTTGAATGTCACCATAACACCTATACTTTTGGCGACGCCACCTTTGGTGACGTTCATTTTTTGGTGACCGAGGCTATGGTCCATCACCATTTCTCATATGAAATGGTGATGGTCGCTATCTGTCATTATAAATCATTACTGGTGATGGACTTTGAATTTCACTACAACACCTATAATTTTGGTGACGTTCATTTTTTGGTGAGGGAGTCTATGGTTCGTCACCATTGGTCATATGAAATGGTGACAGTTGCTATCCATCATTATAAATCATTATTGGTGACGGACTTTATATGTCATCACAACATCTATACTTTTGGTGACGCCACCTTTGGTGATGTTCAGTTTTTGGTGACGAAGACTCTTTTGATCATCACCAATGAGCTTATGGTGACATTTTTCGCCCCTCACCAATGTCCTTTTTTCTTGTAGTGAAGATCAAAGCATTAACATTGTGCTAAGAAGTGGACTGGAAACTGGCGCTGATAAGGGTAAACAACTTGAAGAAGACGGATGGGTTTGCAAAGCGCCAGAGCAAAAAGCCAGATTTTAATTGGATCACACTGAGGAAATATTTATGGAAGCCAAGAAGAGCTTTTTTGAGGACTCTGACTCAGGGAGCTAGGACAAGATGCAAGAAATCAGCATGCCTGCAGAAGTTGATCCCTCTATACTCACTACGTTTTTGGATACCTGCATGTAGGAATTAATAAATAAATGCACCAGCAAAGAGAAAGCCCCTGATGGACGCCACATAGTCAGAGGGATTGGAAAACATAAGGCACGAATAGGACGCGAGATGAGGCTCACCGCATAGATAGGTGAGTATAAGATGGACCAGTTAATTTGGGATCTTGGGTCCGATGCGAACATATTACCGAAATAAACATGGGAAAGGATGATGAGACCTATGCTGTAGTGGTCTCTGATTCAACCTAGAATGGTGAACTAGCAGAAAATCATCCCCATGGGATGGTTATATCGAGTAAGAGTTGATATTGAAGGTGCGAGCGCAGTAGCAGACTTTGAAGTTATAGAAGTTGTTGATGACAGTAATCCCTACCCTGCACTCCTAGGAATTGACTAGGCTATTGATATGAATGGAGTTATCAATTTGAAGAAAAGCACAATTTGGTTTGAAAGGAAGTCGCTTTGGGTTATAGTACCATTGGAACCTACAGAAGGGGCACGATATACTGAACTGGTTAATGATTATGAAGAAAATGATGATGAAGTTGATCAAAACTACAAAATAAGAGAGCGAGATTAGGACTGGATCAATCCGACGACAAATGGAGGATTGCATGGGACCCAGAGAGTTCCTACACCTCTGACTCAGATGAGGAGTTAGAGAATTGGCATAATCACTTGCATGAAGTTTCCAGATTGCAATGCAATATGATGACGAAGTCACTGCATTGCGTTTTTTCAGAGGTAAAGAAATTACCCTATTATGATGGTTTAACTGACGTAGATCTGCTTTCGGATGAATTTGAGTGCGAAGTACCTGAGGATCACCACTTCCAAGCATTAGATATGGAACTATGCGTTACACCCACATGATGGTGGGGTACGCATAAGGATAGTTTTGATGGATGGCAAGATTACAGAAGGATGATGAAGCTATGGTTTGGGCGTGCTAACACTAGAATGACTAATAAATATAATGGAAGGGACGATCCACGCAATGACCTAGCGAAATGGACTAAAGCATGGGGAATAGAACCGCAGCCAGAGTTGATACAAATATTTTGCCATAGTTTGGATACAATTCCCATGAACTGGTATATGGAAATGGAGCTCCGCCATGGCACGGCGGAATGGGATGTTCTAAAGGAAGGATTCTTATTGACCTTCAGCTTTGAAGATGACTTCATAAGCATCGATGAAGCGCTATAAGAAATT
This sequence comes from Pinus tabuliformis, assembly GCA_031772625.1. Classification (NCBI taxonomy): domain Eukaryota; kingdom Viridiplantae; phylum Streptophyta; class Pinopsida; order Pinales; family Pinaceae; genus Pinus; species Pinus tabuliformis. Next base: position 378,778,611 of record CM062817.1, on the reverse strand, counting down.
AAGGCGGTTATCTTCAGAATGCCAAAGGAACCTATGGAATGGATCCAACCAGACTAGAGCACCCAACTACACCATGCATTGGAATGCTATAATGTGATCGCTGAAGAGGAGGATGAAGACCCGATAAAAATTAATATTCCAGAGGCAGAGGGGCATCGCGAAGTCGAAGGCCCAAAAATAGAAAACCCAAATGTCTTAGCACCGTTGAAGACAAATCAAGTAAACATTGGCAATAAACAAGAACCGAAGTTCGCAAAATTTGGCATTATTGGGTCAAAACTACAGTGGATAAAGTTGTTGAGTTACTCCGCGAATACTAGGATCTCTTCCCCACTAAGTTTTCATATTTAAAGGGCATAGTTGGCGATTTGGGTGTTATGAAGATCGCTCTGAATTCAGAAGTGAAGCCTATTAAACAAAGATCGTATCGCCTTAATCCCAAATACAAGGAAAAGGTTTGCCAAGAGTTGGATTAAATGCTAGAGGCAAGTATCATAGAACCTATTGAAGAATCTGACTGGGTAAGCCCAATGGTGGTTTAGGAGAAGAAACAAAAAGGTGAAATAAGGATTTGTGTAGATCTGCAGAAGCTCAATGATGCGTGTTTTCACAACCCTTTCCCAAAATTGTTTACAGATGGAGTGTTAGGCAATGTTGGAGGGCAGGAAGCCTATTCCTTTACTGACGGTTTTTCTAGGTCACTATGATGACATTTGGACTCAAGAATGCACCTGTGATATTTTCCCGCGTAGTCATAGCAACATTCAAGGAATTCATTCATAAGTTCTTAGAAGTATACTTTGATGATTGGACAGTGTTTAGATTAGTGAAGCACCATGTAGCAAGTTTGCACCTGATGTTTGATACATGTCGCAGATACCAAATTGCATTGAATTTGAAGAAATGCATATTATTTGTTCCTTTTGGGATCTTGCTGGGTCATGTTGTGTGGAAGCAAGGATTGATGGTGGACCCTACAAATATTGTGGTAATTGTGAATTTGGAGGCCCCTAGGAATGCCAAGAAGCTATGCACGACGTTGGGACATACGGGATACTATAGAAAATTTATCAAATCTTATGCTCAAATTACTGTGCCCATGGAGAAGCCTCTAAATAAGGACGTGACATTCTGTTGGGACGAAGAATGTCAGTGCAGCTTAGATGTGTTGAAAGAAAATATGGTCAATGCACTGATCTTGGTATTCCCTGATTGGAAAAAGGAGTTTCATGTACATGTGGATGCCTCTTGCATTGCGTTGGGTGCAGTGCTAACATAGGTCAGTGAAGGAGAAATGGACCATCCTATATCCTTCACAAGTAGGAAGTTATCAAAGGCTGAGAAAAATTATTCAACAACTGAGCGTGAAGGGTTGGCCATGGTGTATGCTCTACAAAAATTCAAGAATTATCTTTTAGGTCATTTCAAGATGTACACAGATCATTCTACCTTGAAATACTTGGTCAACAAGCCTGTGTTGGGGGGGAAGATCTGCAGATGGTTGCTACTATTTCAGGAGTATGACTTTGAAGTCATTGTGAAGCCAGGGAGGTTAAATGCGGGACCTGACCATCTGTTGCAGATCGAAACAGGAGAGGAGCCTAATAATCTGGAGGAAGGGTTGCTAGATGTGAAACTCTTTGTGGTACGTGTAGCAGATAACCATTTTGTAGACATTATTCACTTCTTGAGTATGGGGATGGCACTGGAAGGATATACAGACCAACAAAAGAAGGAATTAGTAGTGCGCGCTATTAGGGTCCTATAGTGATAGGATTCATAATTTTGCATTGGTTAAGGTTAAGCCTTGTAATATTGTACATACGTTTGCTTTCTGCAAATGTTTTCCATATTAAAAAATAAAAAAATGTAAAGAGGGTATGTCCTAAAAGAAATATCAAAGGACAAAAATAATAACAAAAGATCAAAAAATGAAGATATATGAACCCCAAAAATAAAAATAGATCATGAAAGTGTGCAAGTTTAAATGCCACTACTATTTTATTGTTTTACTGTCTTAAATAATGGTTGTGTGAAGTTTGTCAATATATGTCACAATTCATGGTAGTCAAACTGTTTAATCTTGACTAGTTCATGCTTTGAATTTTATGTTTATAGTTAGAGAATAAAGTCTGACCAAACAGTTTAATCTTGGTAGATCAATAGTTAGGTAGAGAAATAAAATGTGCTCATAAGCTCAATCTGATCCATAAGATGATATAAGGTTAGAATTAGATAGTTTGATTTTTAAAAGAAAAAGGATTGATAAGGTTTTGCTAGCCTAAATGCACCCAAATAAAATGAAGAAAAAATGGTAGGGTAAATAATGGGTAAGTAGAAGAAAGGTTGCTGAAGTATGAAGTTGATTGCAAAAAAGCACTTATATCATGTTTAAATACATCTTTCAATGTGCATGAGCAGTAAAGAAGGCAGGAACAATGGTTTACAAGTTGATTTAATTAACTCCCCCTCAGTCATTTCACCCCTTTACTTACTAATTTCCCCATTTATAAGTAAGTTCTAGTACTTAAATCCTTCAAGTCATAAAGGCTCAGAGCATTTCTCTGACTTTTGGAGGGACCGAACCCTCGGCATAATGACTTATGGACATCAAGTGTTAGAATCCCCTTCATAAAATTCATCACCCTTCATTCCCCTCGTTAGCCTAATAAAACCCCTTTTCCTAAGGTTAAACTTCATTTACCTAGGAAAAAGTAAATAACCCCATGTTAAATTCCCTTTCACTCAAAAAACCCATAAAAACATTTTATCCCAAGTATTAAGTGTATGTAAATAAAATGTGCAAATATTGTATTTATATTTATGCTTAAGGGTATATTCACTCCGCCAATTTCATATTAATTTTAACTTAATTATATAAATCCAAAATACTTTTTCCTGTATAGTAATTAAATCCCCTATATAAATATTCCCACCCTTAGTTTTAATATAAACTATATAATTTACCCCATATCCCGACAAAACCCACTTAATTTACTAAATCTTGGTAAACCTAAGTTAATCCCGTTATTAAGTTCCGACCGATCGTTTTAACCCATGATTAAGTCTTAATTACTCCCAAACCGCCAAGGATTAAAACCATGCCCCCCTGTTATAGACATTTTTGTGCCTCGCATCATGGAGCATGGAATGTCAATAATTACAGGGATCCTCAGTCCCTAAACATGTTGTTCTTACCCCTAAAAGAACAAGGTCATCAAACAACAGCACTTCCAATCAGTTCTCCACCTGAAAACACTTCAAAACAGGCTTATTTTGGATCATGTCAGCTGCTTAACTGAGCTTCTGCGCTGTAATGCAACTGTCCCACTCTGTACCTGCGCTGGAAGTCAAAAGTAATGAAGGCTACCTGCGCTGGGCGAGATTGGCCAAGTGGCACAGTCATCCTGCAAGGTGTCAACTTCCCAGGAAGCTTCCAAACTGACACTTGGTTCATGAGATTCGCCCTGTGATGAGTAAGAGGTACTTGATCACCATGTGTAAGCAAGGATCTCCAAGTGGACTCAAGAACTGAAGATTAACTGAAGAGGGAGAGGACACTAGTCAGCTCTATGCCAGCCTCAAGCTGACTCATCCTCTCTTCTTCTCTCCTATATATAGAGCTCTTCTATGAGGTCTAAGGAGGCTGGAATTTTGTGTAAAGCAAGGAGGTGCTGTTGGATTACAGTTAGAGCTATTGGGTGATTGTTTTACTAGAGGTGAAGAGGAGAGTTCTTGCTGCTGGGGAGGTGCTGCTGGATTGGAGCCATCATTGGTTGTAACCTTCTCAGAACCCTGTTACTTCTATCAATAAAGTTTTGCATGTTCTCCTATATACTTGTATTGCATTGATGTATTGTATTTACATGTATATCTGATTCACTCTAATCCATGCATCAGTTATGAGTACTTGTATCTTGTAGTTTCCTCTCTCGTTTTGTGCAGGGCTTGTGTGTAGCTGGACCGGCAAAGAGAGCAAGGAGCTGGGAACAAGAGACAAAGAGAGAGGATCAAGATCGACTAAGCGAAGGATACCAGGTTGGTTGATCATTTCTTCCCCTCTCTGTACTTTCATAAAGGAAAACATCAAAGCTTTACTTTCAGTTGTTGCTAAAGACTGTCACCTTTAGAGTAGGGATAGGGTCATCCACATCGGATACTTTTCCCCACAACAAACTGGCGACTCCACTGGGGAGCCTAGTATCTTGTTGGTGTTTGTAGTATCTTTGTTATTCATTTCCTGAAGAAAAGAGTACCAAATCGAAAAGCTTTTGACTATATCAAAAGCGAAGTAGAGGGGCTGCTACTCTTGCTCATTTTCTGAGCAGAATCATGATTTGAAGAGCTGATCTACAAAAGACTCTTGTACTCTTTGTGATAGCTTTTCATCCTCTTGATCATCCCTTAGCTTGTACTTGACCTATAGCTTTTGATTTCAGCAAAAACTGTGAATTTTTGAGCATTTTATGACCCGAAAACTGTAGAAAACGCAACTCTCGTCCTTCAGTGCAGGCTGTCCAAAGGCATTCTGCATTTCAGTGCAGGTCCCGTGAAGGCTACCTGCGCTGAATGTCAAACTGACAGTGTATCACCTGCACTGAACCAGTTTTGCCTAATGCTACTAGGGTTTCCTGCTGTTTCTTGCCTTGTTTTCACCATTGTTTTTGCTGCTGTTGCTTGTCATTGTACCTTGCTGAAACCAACTGTCCTTGCCATTATTCCGCCTCAGTTGTGTGATGAAACTGTGATTGTTCTTTCAGTATTTCTTGTTTCATTTACAATTTCCCATTGTGAAAAGCGAACTAGTCTAGCTGTGACCTCTTAGATCCAGAACTGTAAAAGTGTCGTAGTGATCTTAAGAGCTAGTTTTATTACTGTTCATGGCTGTTTGAATTTGTTTGTTTTTCATCTTATGGTTTGAATTCATACATTTTTAGTGTCGAAACAAGTACCTATAAGGTGTCTTTTGATTTTAGACAAAACTTGTTTGTTTACGCTTCAAATTGAATTCGAAAATTATACGACAGTTTCCTTTTTGTCTTACATCAACATTAAGGGAAAAGAAAAGAAATACATGCATCTTGCATTTGCATTTTTGATAAGTTTGCGTGATTGATCTAGGAGAAAGTGCATTAGTTTGTGCTTTGTGCTCTGTGTGGAAAGATAATGTTTTTCTCTCCCCTCAGTAGTTAGGATTTTCAAAGCTAAAAAGATTGTAAAGCTTGCTTATCATTTTAGCTGCATTTAGGAATTTGTACCAATACATCTCGTGGTGATCCTGAAAGACAAACTGCTAAACAAGATCAACTTAAAATATATTGAATGAATCTAAAAACGCTTTGTAACATAACGCTCACAATAGAGGTCTAGGTAGAGACGTGTTCCGGCGTCGTTAAACGTAGTGACTGTCGTTCTCTACGAAGGTGGGTGATTCCTCCTGAGGGACGATAGCACTAATACGGACTTGTGCTCCCGCGTACCGTCGCGTATATTGGGAGACCCCTATAGGCATTTATCCTTTATCCTTAGGAAGCCGTGTCGGCCGCCCTACTGATCGCGATGCAGTGAACACAGCATTCACGAAGATCGACCACCCGTACCGTAAAACGTATTCTGTGGTTTCGCGAAAGGTTTGGCACACCCTCTGCCTAGATCTCCAGAGCAGTTTCTTTTGGCCTTTTTCAAACTCTATAACTGAAAAAGTCCAACCGAGCATTTGTCACTTCGGGCTCGTTAATACATCGAAGGCGACTAGAGTCATCTTTAGCTTTTTCTCGACTCTTAAAACATGAAAAAGCAAAGTTGTGTCTAAAAGCGTCTAATAAAATTCGTTCAATACAGAAACATAATTCCCCTTTTTTGTATTTTAGTTGATAGAGTAATCCGCAACCGTGGAGGAAAGTCAATTAGAACTCCGTCGTTCGAGGAGACTCGCGAGTCAACCGTCTTTGTCTCCGGAATCGAGAGTAGTACGGATGAAGCAAACTCGCTTGACCGGGTCAAAATCTCCCATTAAAGTTAGAACAACAGTTCCAACTACATCTGAGATTCTGGTCACTCCTAATATTTCTGGAATCCCTACCTCTATTGAAGAAGTTCAACAGCAACAGAGGGACAGTTGTACTGATCCTAGTCTGAGGACAAGTACTTGCATAACTGAACCAGTTCCATCTGAAACTGGTCCACAGAGTCTTGTTGCTCAAACAACTGTCGCTGTCGAAGCAACCCCTTCTTCGGCACCAGAAATCTTTTACGGACCTGACGGTCTTCCTCTTCCTCCTGGTCTGATTGCAATAGAGGAAATCGTAGAGGACCAGCAAGCAAATACTCCAACTCATTTTGGAGTAGGCACCACTCTTTTTCCTTCTGCATCAGAAGTTTGTCCATCGCCAGTGGAAGTTCCTGTAGAATCGTTAGGCAGTTTATTGGATAGACTTAAAATGTCTGAGCAACCGTCGACATCTAGGACTGTGCCAAATGACACAGCGACAGCAGAAGCTCCTGCTGTCACTCCGACGATGTTTGCCGGCATACCAGCTGTCCCGACTAGCTCTCAACAGCTAGAAGGAGTCCACCCAGGGACTATTATGACAACTTGGTCTGTTCCAGTTTGTTCTTCCGGTATAATACCCGGTAATTCTTATGTTGAAACTAGACAAATTGATCCCTTTAGAAATCAGTTTGGACCATCCAGTCCTCAAAGGCAATCTATACCCTTGAGCTCCGGATTGTTACCGTATGGGGGGCAATATGCCCTTTCACTTCCCCCTCCAGGAGGATACCCATACGGTAGTTTTCAACAACATTCAGGTTTGACTGAAGTAACGACGAGTGGTTGGGTACCTATGTTACCCCAACAACCGAGAGTTGTATATTCCATGCAACAATGTGTACCTATGTCTAGCATCCCGACGATGCCAGCAATTGTAACCGTGTCGCAAGTTCAATCGATGCCTGTTGTATGTCAACCCCAAGTTGTAATGCAACAGCCCCTTGACCCTGCAACACAACCACAATCGCCAACTGCCGGGACAACACAGATACAAACGGGAACCGTAACCCCACATCTTGGTCCGTCGGTTAGTATCGCACAGCAAAACATGGCTTCGCAGCCATGGATGGTGCAATACCAACAACCTCAGTTTCAACAGGTGTACCAGGGATCTGAGCAACAGATCTTTGCAAATAGTGGGCAACCCTATATTCAGAGCGGGTTAAATCAACCACTTTACAGTGGCCAAGCCCACCAGCCATATCAGTCCTATCAACATCAGTTGCATTATGCTGGTATGCAAAGGCCTACTGCTCAGGCGATTCCATCGTATCCTGGGTACGCCTCGCCAAACCTGAATCAACAGTTGCCATTCGTGGCAACTCTAGAATTACCAGATTTACATCGATTGACGAATGATCCAATCGCCTATGCCCATTGGTGGCCAGCGATTCCTCACAAACTTCCTTCGGACATTCCTAAATTCAATGGAAATCCTGGCGAAGACCCGTCGAATCATGTGATGACTTTCCATCTGTGGTGTTCGTCGAATACCTTGAATGATGATTCGATAAGGCTTCGCCTTTTCCAGAGGACATTGACTGGTCCGGCGGCTAAATGGTATATTGAATTACCTAGAGCCTCTTTCGACAATTTTAGTTCCCTAGCCACGACTTTCTTAACACACTTTCAGTTACCTATAAGGTACGAAACTGGAACCGAGATCTTAACCAATTTCAAGCAGACAACGGCCACACATATATCAGATCATATACATGAGTGGCGTCGTCGTCGCAGAATGGTAAAGACTTATGTTCCAGATCAGCTTTTAGCTGAGTGGTTTATAAAGTCGCTTCTTCCTGCTATAACAGAAGATGTGGCCAAGGGAGGCATCGTAACAGAGGAGCAAGTTATTGCTCGTGCCCAGTATTTAGACTTAGTATATACTCAGTCTGGCACGCTCTATGACAAGATACCTGACGCCCCTAGACCGGAATTTTCAATTCCTCCCCCTCCTGGATCAAATAGTGACCCTCATGCCAGCGATGGTGTGATTGGCACTGCAAATGCAAAGTCAACACAGGATTCGTCTAAGAAAACCCGTAAGACTTCGAATCAAAATGCAAATGAAGAACTTCTTGCCTCGGAAGTAAGTGCCGTGTCCGACGACAAGGGCAAACAACTGAAGCAACCAGGAGACAAGAAGAAAAAGAAAGGGAGAAAAGGGAAACCCCCTTCGGGGTGTCATATATGTGATGAGGATCATTGGACATCAGATTGTCCATGCAAAGCTGAGCTTAAAAGATTCTTTAAGAGTCCGAAAACCTCAGCTGTGTTGACTGATCCGTTTCCTAATCCTGGTCAAAATCTGGTTGCTAATCAAAATGCTTCCCGATCCCAAGTGCTTATGTTGTCTACCTCAAAGCAGCAGAATAATGCTTTGACAAGGAATAAAGATTACGGGAATCCATGGCTGTCAAATAACAAGGCTAATGAACAACCTAGTAGTTCGACGACAGCTTTGACCAAAGTTGTGCCACCCATCATTCCTGAACCAATGGTAAAGTTGCCAAAGGGAGTAGTACACAAATCGACATTTAATCCTCGTGCCAAAATAGCACAGAATTATAATATAATAGAGGACCTGGCCCAATCGCCGTCCGCTATGTCGACACTTGAGGTACCGCAAAATTGCCTCTCCCAAGAGCAAACTTCATTATCAGCAATAGGTGGGATTGGCCCAATGGATTCCAATCTTGTGGCCTTTGATCATAAAGGATATGACCCTAAGTTACCAGCTCAACTAGCTTTCCTTATTCAAGTGAAAGCCCTCAACAAAACTGTTCATCGAACAATTATTGATGAGGGGGCATCTACATGTCTTATGTCGATGAGTTGCTGGAAAAATTTAGGCTCACCACCCTTGTCGAAATCGTCAACGACCTTAAAAGCGTTTGATGGACGATCATACACTCCATACGGGATTTTAAGTAACTTGCAAGTTGAACTGGGGGGCAAAACAGTAGAAGTCGATGTTGAAGTAATCGATGGAAACCTCGATTACAACATCCTACTAGGAAGGCCCTGGATATATGCCATGGCCGCAGTCGTGTCGACCTACTTCAGGAAGATTGCATTTCCCTTTCAAGGAGGGATTACAATCGTCGACCAACAAACTTTCCTCCCCGACAGTTCACAAGTTACGGGAAGCATTCCAATGATCCATGGAAGCGATCATTCGCTTCAAAATATTGGAGTAGGTCTCCTAAAAGACCTACCTTTGCCCTACCGCCTGCAAGAAATCTGGCAGAAGTGGCCACAGTGGAAACCTACAATATGAAATCTTCTATATCTAATGGATTCGGAAGATTCCTAAACATTTTGTCAGCATGGATCATCGCCCTAATGGAAATACTGTAAATACAGTGGGCTTCGAGGATAGTTCCTATCTCAGGTCAACCTCGTTAAAAAATGAAAAACCATGAGGATAGTTCTTTTACTATGTCAACCTCATTAAAAAATGAAACAATCCCCTTTCCAAATCTCAAAGGTAAACCTTCATTCCAACCACCGAGTTGAATGCAATGAAGCTTGGGGGGCATGCACCTCGATTTTCATTATTATGCTGGGGGCATGCAAACTTATCATCGAGCAGTTTTAGCAATGTTCATGCTCGTTAAAAAATAAACACGAGATCCGAGCAGTTTTAGCACATAGTTCATGCTCGTTAAAAAATAAACATAAGTTGTGAGCAATCTTCCCCTAGAGTTCAAGCTCACTCAGAAAAAATGAACCGGTAAATAACCTTGGTGAATGTAACCTTTGACAGCCATATTAAAGCCCTTGGTCGTGTTCTTGCAGTCTCACCTCCATCCGTTCATTTGGCCAAACGTTCATCTCCATATGTTTGTTTACCCATTTTGAGGAACAGCTGCGAAGAGTGATTTCACTTAGCCATCCTTGTGACACTGCCGTGATTGGAATATTCCAACTTGTACCTGGAATCTGCTGCTATCCCTGTTTATCACTCGTTCCTCAAAAGACGAGTCTTCTTTGAGCTCTTTTCACTGACTCGTAAAATATGAAAAGTTTGCCGAGTTTTGGCCTTCCAGCTCGTTAAAGCGACCGGAAGAGCTATCCCTCCTCTAGATTTTAATCTTTTTGGACCTGAGGGATTATTGCACAAAAAGATCGAGCGCTTGTTTTGTTCGGCTCGTTAAAGCAATCGAAAATTCATCCCTTCTGTATTGTTTTATACTTTTTCGGACTTAAGGGATTAGATGACGAAAAAGGAATTATGGAGTTAACTTTCTGTACCTTTTCAGACTCTCTAAAAATGAAAAGGACCGAGTTTTCCTTGTCGTTAGACTCGTTAAAATGATTAAATAGCGACAAACTTGTCTTTAGACGAGAACGAGTTTCCCTATCGCTAAGCTCGTTAAATCATAGCGATGGGCTTGCCCGAAGGGCAGGTTATAGAACAAGCATATGTTATCCTCCTCAAGCTTGACAAAAATAAAGAGGTACTGGTCAGAAATGACTGGGGAAAAATTGGGAGAACATCAAAGCTTAATGGTAGCAAGTCGCTCTTGAACATGACACTTTTTCTTCCGTACCACGTCGGGTTGGGTTGTTTCATTCACCGGTCTCATCGCCATGGTCTTCGCCAAACCATCCACATTTGGGGTAATGCTACCGATCCATCGCATCAGTGTCGTTATATGTTCAAGAGGGGTCATTCTGAAAGTGTCAACCGTGTCCCATCCACTGCCATACATTATCCTTCATCCATTCATGATCGCCACCCTGAATCATATGTCACAATTTGTTTTCACCTCCACTAAAGTCATTAGCTCCGTTCCGTGTCATTGATGTGGGATTCATTAAGGCCCTCCTTTGACGGATCGCTTCTTGTCGACTTCAGCTCATTATCCAAGAAGTTGATCTAGGAACACCCCCATCAGTACTTTGAAGCTTGCATGCCTCAATGGCAAGTTTCTCACTTCCAGCGACAGGTATACATCAATGACCTTCGACCAGAAGATTTTGCGTGGCGTTCGACGCCAAGTCCTTTATTCACGCCACGTGAATTGTACTGCAGTACCTTGAGGGTCATCGTCATTATTGGTGATTCCTCTCGCGCTTGTTAACGGTTTACATTATTGACCGGTAATCAAGCGATGTCTTTCCATGTTCGACTTCAGCGCAATTCTCACATGGATCGACTTGTACTTAGAGTGAAGATCGAACGAGTTTGAAGACCCCGGATCTAGTTTCATCCATCCGGGCTGCGATATATATTCAGGAAATATAAAAGCATTTGCCATGTACATCATTGCAGCAGATGATCATCCTACTCAAAGGATGATAATTTCAGCAGAAAATTATCAGTCTATCTTCAGACGATCGTCTGTCATATGTACCAAAATGTATTTATAAAAAGCAGAGCATGGGAATGCCCGCCTCAGCTAGATCATGAGAATAATGATGAATGAAAAATAATGTATTGTATTGTATTGTATTACAGGGCACTCTCCTCAGCACTGGAACGAACTTCGGATCCTCTAGATAAAGCATTTCACCAGATAAACGGCCTCATACTTTAGGGGGCAACTGTTATAGACATTTTTGTGCCTCGCATCATGGAGCATGGAATGTCAATAATTACAGGGATCCTCAGTCCCTAAACATGTTGTTCTTACCCCTAAAAGAACAAGGTCATCAAACAACAGCACTTCCAATCAGTTCTCCACCTGAAAACACTTCAAAACAGGCTTATTTTGGATCATGTCAGCTGCTTAACTGAGCTTCTGCGCTGTAATGCAACTGTCCCACTCTGTACCTGCGCTGGAAGTCAAAAGTAATGAAGGCTACCTGCGCTGGGCGAGATTGGCCAAGTGGCACAGTCATCCTGCAAGGTGTCAACTGCCCAGGAAGCTTCCAAACTGACACTTGGTTCATGAGATTCGCCCTGTGATGAGTAAGAGGTACTTGATCACCATGTGTAAGCAAGGATCTCCAAGTGGACTCAAGAACTGAAGATTAACTGAAGAGGGAGAGGACACTAGTCAGCTCTATGCCAGCCTCAAGCTGACTCATCCTCTCTTCTTCTCTCCTATATATAGAGCTCTTCTATGAGGTCTAAGGAGGCTGGAATTTTGTGTAAAGCAAGGAGGTGCTGTTGGATTACAGTTAGAGCTATTGGGTGATTGTTTTACTAGAGGTGAAGAGGAGAGTTCTTGCTGCTGGGGAGGTGCTGCTGGATTGGAGCCATCATTGGTTGTAACCTTCTCAGAACCCTGTTACTTCTATCAATAAAGTTTTGCATGTTCTCCTATATACTTGTATTGCATTGATGTATTGTATTTACATGTATATCTGATTCACTCTAATCCATGCATCAGTTATGAGTACTTGTATCTTGTAGTTTCCTCTCTCGTTTTGTGCAGGGCTTGTGTGTAGCTGGACCGGCAAAGAGAGCAAGGAGCTGGGAACAAGAGACAAAGAGAGAGGATCAAGATCGACTAAGCGAAGGATACCAGGTTGGTTGATCATTTCTTCCCCCTCTCTGTACTTTCATAAAGGAAAACATCAAAGCTTTACTTTCAGTTGTTGCTAAAGACTGTCACCTTTAGAGTAGGGATAGGGTCATCCGCATCGGATACTTTTCCCCACAACACCCCCCATGGAAACCCATGTTCATATCATCCATGCACGTCCCTCGACTGACTACCGTTCGATCAACCAAACCCTCATTCGACGGTCCACATCCATATCGGCTTCACCCGACGACTGACCTTTACCCACCCGATAAGGTGGTTTTCCCTGGCCCCCAACTGCTACGTGTCAAGCGCTAGAGTAGATTGAATGACCCCTCCTAAATACTGCCTCCTCCACAAAAGCAGTACGATAGCTTGGGAAACCACCTCCCCGCCAAGCCCGATAAACTGCCCATTGTTCATTCATAAACTACTCGCCAAAAAGTGACCCTTGCTCCATAAAAAGGCCGAGAAGCCCCTTTTTGCATTTTTTTGCTCATTTTCTGTGCAAACCTCTGCTAAACAATGCAACACCTACAAACACTGAATTTGCCCATTGAAATCCAATTTCACCCATGAAGAAGCTACAAAGACCCCAATCAAACTCTCAATCTGTACCAGACCCATTCAAACATCTGTAGCTGCCGTGAACTTTGAATTTAAAGCTAATTCACCCAATTCCAGGTATTTAAAGACAAATTACAAGTCACCCCTTAAAATTTGAAAACGTTCTGTATTTAAAAGTATTTCAATTAAGTAAAATTAATTGAAATTACTTCAAATTCAAAACGCACACCCAAACCCTTTTGAAAGCTTCCAGTTTCCGTCAAAACCTCTGAATAAACTTGTGAAAGCCAAATTCAAATCCACAAGAACTGAATTATGGCTACCCCTATTGCCATGGATGTTAGACCTATCACAACCCCGCATTTGGACCTAGACCACCTCCCCCTGGCGGACATGGATTTTCAAATCAGAGACACAACTGCATATGAGCTCCTACTCAAAATTCATTGTTTGAGTAAAGACAGATACCTGAACCATTCAGATGACATTGGCCTTTGGAACTCCAATTTGCCCAAATACCAATTTCCCCAAGTACATATTTTTCCTGAAATTGTCCATATGTGCCATGCCTGTTACATTCCCAGCCAGAGAGCTATAATGTCCCCTGACCAAAAAGTCTTGTTTACCATCACAACTGAATCAATCAATGAGATGTTACAAGTCCAACCAGGTCGAAACCTAACCCCACTCTCAATTGGAGATCTGTTAGACCAACAAACCAATTTGAGTCCATTAAGGCTGGCCCAATTATTCCACACTTTCATTGTAGAAGAATAACACATTCCCAAAGATGCCCCTCCATATGTTTCTGCAATTTTCTCTCAAAGGGGAAAGAATATTGTGACTATGATATCATGTATTTTCGGCTGCACCACTGATGAATTTGTTGATGAGCTTATCATCACCTTCATGTCCATTTCACCCTAGGAAAGCCTCTAGCTACTTTGTACGGTTATGCTCGGTTCATGGCTGATAGGATGCATGAACAGTTTACTAGAATGCAAAATGAGAGAGTATTCAAATAATCATCTGTACTATACCATATGTTTTTGTATTATCAGTGAGACAGATTTCTTTTCACCCTCCAGAAGCTTGATACTAGAGGCCAGCCCAGGTCTGTCATATTTTGGACACCACTATTCCACAAGTATTCATCACCATACACTTATAAAAACTTCATTGACTCTTTTTTCCATCCAGTCATGACCATGCTGACAGGAAGTCATCCACCTAGAATAAGTCAAGATATAAAAAGAGTCCTCCAGTTGTCTAAGAAAAGTATGTTGGGAGATTGGTGCCCTTACCAAAACCACACTGAAATAAAAATATATGGTTTCCAGCTAGCCCCATACAAACTCCTGAAATACCTCCCCATGAGTTTATTTGCTCTAGAGTATTATAGGAAAATAATGAACTCTAATGAAGTCAATTTTGTTTCAGGCAAGAAAACAACCCACTTCAAAGTCAAAAATCATTTAGGTCATTTCATTTGTAATTCTAGAGAAGTAGGGCAGGAAGTAGATCTGATTCTGCAACAAATGAAGTTCCAAAACAGTTTCATGTGGAGATATGACCCTCAAGGGTTTATGACCAAACTTAGACAAAAGGTCAAATTGGGGCCTTACATTCATTACCCCATACCAGAGATAGAAATATATTCCAATCAATCTAAGTGGTTTGAGAACACTCTCATAGATAGGGATAGTACAAAGGTAGATGTTGAAAATACCTTGATTGATTTAGAGAGACAGCTTGATGAAAGCTCATTCCTACAAGTACCACTGCAAGAAGCAACCATGAGTACGCCTGCTGTTTTGCAGACTCCTCAGAATGATGAAAAGAATCCTAGGAGGAACAGAGAGGGAGCCTCCAGTTTAGGTATGGATACAACAAATGTGCAGTATGAAGGAATCCAGAGAAAAAGGCTAAAGCTCAATCCTGTTTCAGAACAGAAAGACATAGAAGGCTCAACACAAGTAACTAATACTGAATTTGACATGAGCAGGGGAACAACTCCATCTAGGGAAACACAAGAACCATCCACATCTCAAACTCAAATGTTGGAAAGACAACTCAATGTAGAAGTCTCCTCATTTGGTAGACCTGGTAATAAAGATAAGGACATAAAGGATAGATTCAAAGAAATTAAGATGAGAAATGATAAACTGAAGGCACAATCTTATGCACAGTATCTCAAGATAACACCTACAAATCAAACAAGGTTGATGCCAGCTTTTGACATCAAGGAAGGAAAAATGCAGATGTCTTTCATAAAGCCAACTGTACAACAACCAAGGACATCAGCAGATTAAAAAAATATTGATTTTGAGGTGTTGGAAAGGGATATTCATCCCATTGACCAAACTGAATTTCACAAATAGGTTGGAAAAATGATTTACTCCACCCTTACAGGTAAAGCCATAGCCTCCCATCAATTGCAGAATTCATTGACCAATATCTCAGCTCAGTATTAGTTGGAGAAGGCCTCCTCACAAGCCAAAGATACCAGAATCAAGTCTTTGGAAGACTTAGTGATTGAATTGGGACATGATCCCAAAGACATCAAGGCCACTGAACAACTGATCAAAAATAAGAATGATGACATTATAGCACTCAAAAGGCAATTGAAAATACTTCAGCTGCAGCATCCCTAGACACAGGAAGTATTGCAAAACCAAACCAGGCATGAAGAGTTGATGGACTTAGTCCTACAATTAAATGATCAGTTAAAAGAGACAGAGAAGGAATTGGATAGTTTAATCCAATTGAAGCATAGTGATATTGCCACTACATCTGTAAATTCCATCCCAACTGTCTCAACAGTTGTTACTTCCACATTGGTAGCCTCATTGGCTCCCACAACTCCTATGCCTACAACATAACTAGTCCATAGAGTCTACATCAGTAGCAGGTACATCAGGAGAAGAAGCAACAAAGTTGGTTAGAGCTATGGAGGAAATGTCCATACAGGCTACAGAGATGAATAAGCTGAAAGAAAAGGTGACAAGCTTGGAAACTGATTACAAGCTTGCTAAAATCATGCACAAAGAAGAAGTGCAGAAAGCTGCTAGAATGAGTGAGAGATTAAAAGCCATGGAGAAGGACCTAACACTAAAGGAACCCCTTGGGAAAGCCAAGGAACTATTATGGGCCAATATCATTGACTCTATCAATGATATTTGGCCATCTATTCAGGTAATTTTTGAACAGATAGATTTAATAAAGATGGCTACATAGGCCATCCAAAGAGTCAAGGATGAGTTAGGAGAAATGCCCGAAGATGCTACCGGGATTATCCAGTTCCTTAACAGCAAAAACAAGTATGAACTTTATGAATTTGAAATAGAAGTTAGGACAGAAATCATTTTGGAGGTGAGAGAGGTCCTTTCCAAGAGAAACTTAATGTTAAACTTGGAGGACAAGTGTTAGAATATGCAGGTAGCCGTTGATAGATTTATGGCCAAATTTCAAATTTTGAGAGAGAAAGGGTTATGTAGTCCCTTGGTCATAAATGACAAGCTCATGACACAATGGGATTACAACAGCAAAATCAGAGAGCTAGCTAAAGAACAGGTCAGTACATCATCAATCAAGGCATTGCCAACAGGCAAAGTTCTCTACCACACATTTGAAAACTTGTTTTACCTCCAGCATGAGGTAAAACACTTGTTCATCACTAAGCCTACTTTTTCTAAGTACACCAAGGCAGATGAAATATATAGGAGAATGCTAAAGATCCAATTACCTGATGATGAAACATGGGAGAAATTGACTGATTTACTGTGAGAAATATGTAGTAAAAAGGTTAATGTACAGTAAAAGTAAAACAACCAGGTGAAAAGATGAAGACAGATCAGTAGAGTCAAAGTGTATCAGTGTCAAAGTGTATCAGATGAAAGCCAAAAGTAAATGAAGCTTCCAGCGTGAAAGATCAAACAACAAAGCAACATAAAGGGCTAAAATAAAACCATAAAAGCCAACAATACCAAAATAAAAGGGACAACATGAAGCAGTTCAATAACTGTCTCTATCTTCTTGCAAGAAGATATTTTATTCCTAGATTAAATATCAAAATTAGTTTGAGATATTTTGTAATAAACTTTTGTATAAATACTTCACATTTTGAAGTATGTAGGTGGATTCTATTAGACATTTCTATATACTTTTTGATCAAGAAGACTCAGAAGGCTACTGTATCAGTTGATGAGCCAGCAAGCTGGATTGATTAATAAAGAACAAAATTTTTCTAAGGATTCATGTGTTGAGCGAAATTACAGATAAGTATTTTCATGTGTTTTGTCAAATTTTCTCAAAGTTATTCATAATCTTATATGTATTTCAATCTAAATGCTATAACTGGAATGATATATGAGAACTTGTTTAAATCACACTTTGTTTTAACAGTTAGGGATTTGAATGTTTTCTTTTGATAATTAAATCAAATAATTCTTAATTGCTCTCTGGTTTAAATTGACTTCATAAATAATCTAAGTTAAAGGATCCTTAATTGCCCTTTGATTTCGATTACCCCTTCCTTCTTCATTCATTTTCCGGGTCTGAGAACCCTTAACTACTCTCTCACCCCGAGTGAAACCTTTCCACCCCTTTGTCTCAAATATCTGAAATAAGCTATACTATCTTGCCCTTGGAACATCTCCTTTACTGAGTTAATCCAGTTTTGCTCCCTTATTAGTTGACTCCATAGCCCAATGGTCCAAAATACATCAATTTATCCATCTTTTTAATAGATCCCACCACCCAATCTCAAACCAAATCAAACACTCCTTTGAAAAGTCATAACTAGCCTAAAAACATATTAACTAAACAAAGTTAAATTTTAAAGAGAGAGCCCTCTCTGAGCATCAGGAAGGCTAGGTCTTGATCTAGAAAAGTGGAAAGTGGTTACCTTTGGTTTTTCCTTCTTATTACTTCAAAAGAATTACCAGAATGATAACATTTCTGGTGACCATATTGGGGACTTCGATCCTCAGTTTCGTAAAAACTTTAAGGAAACCTTCATTTAGATCTAGAGCCCCTTAAGGTCATTTCCCGAAGTAATTTTTGAGAAAATTTCATAAAAACAATTTTAAAAACTTAAAATTCTAGCTCCTCAAAAGATTCATTACACTAGGGCTAACCTAGATCCAAACCCTGCAACTATAGTGGACAATCCAGAGAGGATTTTAAGACAACCTAGAACAACAGAAACTCAAGCCAGTAATAGTTAGCTAGACAGAGCCAATTCACTCCCCGAGGAGTTTCAACTTTAGAAGAAGTCCCTTTTTATTTTTCATTTGACCTCTCACTATTTAGAACCAAATCTGAGAATGATATCCATGAAACAGTTTTAGACCCTAAATTTACTCAGCTCATCGAATAAAAAAGGGTTATTCATCCAGATTTAGACAAATTTGTCTTAGATGCTTTTGACAAATTAGAAGCCTTGACCTCTACGTTGATTAGTAATATAGATAGTGCTTATCTTCAGCAATCTGTAGAGCTAGCTACCCTTACTGCTGCTACATCTCAAATTTCTTCACAGTCATCACTCACTATAAATCCACCTTCCTTTACCACAACTTCATCAATTGTATCTACCACAATTCAATCACCTAAATCACTTATTAATCAGTCATCTTCATCATCATCTAGTTCACCTCCATCAATTTCAAGCCCTTCTTCAACTACCTCAACTTTACCTCCCAGTCAAACTAGACTCACAACAATGGCAAATAGATATGCTCCTCTTGTTTTACCTGCCCAACTTCATGCCATGCCATCAGATTATCAAAGTAAGATATTCCTGTTTGATTCTACTGGTCATTACACTGCCCAGCAGCATGTAAACAAGGTGTCTGACCTTTTTGAATTGCATGAAATAGATGAAGCAGATGTCCAGATGAGACTATTTGCCCAGACTCTAACTGGTGATGTCAAGAAGTGGTTCAAAGCCTTTCGTGATAACCATATTACAGACTTAGAAAATTTTCAAAGGTTATTTATTGATCTATGGGAAAGAAATAAGAACCCATTACAAATAATCTCTGAATATGACAATATTAAGAGAGCTCCCAACGAGTCAGTTCAGGACTATTGCACCAGATTTAATAATATCTATAATGCAATTCCAATAAACATCAAGCCCCCACCTGACCTAGCATTAATTAAGTTCCCTAATGGTCTTGATGCTGATATGTCATACCAACTTAGGGAGAGAAATCCTGAAACCCTTGAACAAATGAAAAGTAATGCTGTCAGTGTAGAAGCCAACCTGTTAGCTAGGAAAGAACGAATGAGGAATGAAAAGAAAGTTGTGTTTAAAGAAGAAGCTTCAACTTCAGATGGTAAAGTAGATGTTTTAGATAAAGTTTAGAAAAAATCATGGATAGGTTAGATAACATGGAGAGGAAAAATCAATGGGAGAGTCAACAACAATAAAACCCAATAAGAAACCAAAAGTTTAGAAAGAACCCTAATACTACAAAAAATGCTACAATAGACCAACAAATTAGGCCCCCCTTCCAAGAAAACTATGTTGAGGGTTCACAAAACCAAGAACCAGAGGAGGATACCGAGATTAACTTGTTGGAAACCATAGAAGAAAATACTATTTTTCTTACTCAAGAAGAACAAGAGTTATATATGCTTTAGCAGTTACAGTTAGAATCTGGTGAATCTTTTGATTTTAAACAAGGATATGAATCAGCAATATATGAAGTGCATAAACAATATAGCTTGAGGAGTAAGAATAATAGTGAAAATCCCATTAAAAGATCCATCCAAACCTAGACTAAAATAATAAAAGAGGTTTCAGCTAACGAAGTCTTGCAGATTCTTCCTAGAGGAACACCAGAGACTTCAACCCTTAGATTGTAGATATAACTTCCACTGAAACCCAAACAGAGCCAATCATTGAAAACAATCAAAATAAAACAAGTCAAGGCAAAACAATAGAAACACAAACTGAAATTCCCACCATTGAGAAAAAGGATAAAGAGACTCAAACTGCACACATTAAGGAAGATCTAAATCAAACAAACAAACCTCAGCCCCCTTTCAGCATTAAAAATGAAACAGCCAAATTAAAGATATCTGTGACTTTGACTAAATTGGTAAAAAATGAATCTTATAGGTCACAAATAACTGAGACTTTTAACATAGGAGAGGGAGAGGATTCTATTAATTTGAATGATGACCAGCTTGAATTGTTGTTTGGCCCTGAGGCCAATGGAATTCATCAACAAGGGGGAGTTCCTCCTTTTTACATCAACTTAAATATACATGATAAAAAATTTCATAATGCTATGTTGGACTTAGGAGCATCCCACAATCTGATGCCAAAGGAAATAATGGAAAGACTGAACCTAGACATTACCAGGCCTTATAAGGATTTATTTTCTTTTGACTACAGCGAAGTTAAATATCTTGGTCTAATCAAAGACTTATATGTAACTCTTGTCTAGTGCCCTCCAAAGAGCATTCTAATGGACATTGTAGTTGCAGATATCCCACCAAATTATGGAATGCTACTATCTTGCTTATGGGGAGAAAAATTGCAGGGATCCTTGCAGTTGGATATGTCTTATGCTACCATATCTGTTTTTGGCCAACCAAGAAAATTATACAGGGAGACCTTGATGAAGTACATGGTTAGTAGTGAGGAAAAGCCACAAAAATTTCCCATATACTCCATGCATTTAGATATGGACTCTTTCATCCTATACAATGCAGAAACTGATAAAAAGGAAATCACAGCCAAAGACCTTAAGTACAGAACAATTGATAGTGAGAACATATTCCATGAGTCACTTTGGCATTTAGACTTTGATGGATCTATCAATAAGTTAGGGGCTGGTGCAGGAGTGTGGATCCATAATATGGAAAATAACCATGTTGAGGGACATTCTTTCAGATTGAATTTGAAATGTACCAATAACATGGCTGAATATGAAACCCTGATTCTTCGGTTACAATTGGTTAGGAAATTGGGAGCCAAAAGAGTTTCTGTCATGGGAGACTCAGAGTTGATTATGAAACAAATCAGTCATGAATATTCTGTCAACAATCCAAGGCTTGGTAGATATAGGGACACGGTTTTAGACTTGGTCAAGGACCTCCTGGAGTCAAACTTTGTTGCCACTCCTAGGAAGCAAAACATGCAGGCCCACAGTTTAGCTACCTTTGATAGTACTTGTAAATTGCCATTTCAACCAAACCACCAATACATTGCAAAGGTCAGACATAGACCTATTATACCAGATAACCTTAAATATTGGCAGATTTTCACCCAGGACTCTCAGATTTCATGAACAATGAAGGTGAATTTTAGAATTCTAAAATAGACATTGGTTGTACAATAGACACTAATGTAGAAAGTAGTTTAGATGTAAATATTTTTGATGTACATAAACCAACTAATTTTACTAAAATAGAATTAGATAGTTTAGAAAATGTAGAAATAGATGAAATAATGGATGATGACCCTGATGTTCGTAATTTGAAAGATAATTTTTTTCCCAAAGGGTTAGTACCTTTAGAGGATTTGTTTGACTCTAATGATGTAGCTAAGAAACCCAAGATGGAACCTCTAAGAGCTGACATAGAAGAAGTTAATATAGGGACTGAAGATAATCCAAAGCTCATTAAGATATCTAAAGCCTTGCCCCCAGAGGAAAAGGTTAAATATGTAAATCTATTTAAAGAGTTCCAAGATGTATTTGCTTGGAGTTATGAAGACTTAAAATCTTATGACACCAACACAATCCAACACAAAATACCTTTAAAACAAGATCATAAACCTTTTAAATAGAAACTAAGGAGGATAAGCCTAGTTCTTTTTCCATCCACGGAGAAAGAGGTTAAAAGAATGTTTGATGCTCAAATAATAGCACCCATTAGATACTCAGACTAGATTTCAAACTTAGTTACAACTAGGAAAAAGACAGGTGAAATTAGACTTTGTGTAGATTTTAGAAACTTAAACAAGGTCTCTTTAAAAGACAACTACCCCTTACCAAAAATGGAACATATATTACAAAGGGTAGTGGGCTCATCTAGGATTTCATTGTTAAATGGATTCACTGGCTATAACCAGATATTAGTCCAGCTTGAAGACCAACCCAAAACTGCGTTTACCACTCCTTGGGGAACTTTCATGTATTTGAAGATTCCCTTTGGATTAATGAATGAAGGTGCCACATTTCAAAGAGCTATGGATATAGATTTTGCAAGGAAATCCATGATTTCTTAATAGTATACCAGG
Source organism: Pinus tabuliformis (assembly GCA_031772625.1). Lineage (NCBI taxonomy): Eukaryota > Viridiplantae > Streptophyta > Pinopsida > Pinales > Pinaceae > Pinus > Pinus tabuliformis. The sequence goes on along the minus strand of CM062817.1, from coordinate 378,756,251 downwards.
ATGATATTACAATTTTCTCTAAATCTGACAATGAACATTTAGACCAACTCAGAAGATTATTTATCAAATGCAGGGAATTTGGGATTTCTTTAAATCCTAAAAAGACACTTTTCGGTCTTGAAGAGGGAAATTTGTTAAGACACATCATATCCAAATATGGGATTAGGATAGACCCTGCTAGGATAGAAGCCATTTTGACCATTTCCAATCCCATAAACATAAAAGAACTACAATCATTTCTAGGAAAGATTAATTTTCTCAAGAGATTCATCTCAAATCTAGCGGAACTAATTAGGGAATTAAATAACATGCTAAAAAAGGACTCAGTAATCAAATGGACATTGGAAGCCAAACCATCCTTTGAGGCTATCAAGGAAGCATTGACCAAGACTCCAGTCCTCATTAGCCCTGACTTTAACAAAGATTTTATCATTTTTTCTTTTGCTTCAGAACACACCATTGCAATAGTTTTGCTGCAAAAGAACAGTCAAAGATATGAACAGCCAATAGCATTCTTTAGTAGATCCTTAAGAGATGCCACACTCAAATATAATATCATGGAAAAATAGGCTTTAGCTTTGGTTAAAGCTGTCAAAGATTTCAGAGTATACATTCTCTACTCTCACATAATTGCTTATGTTCCAAACTCTATAGTTAAGGACATTTTGACTCAAGATGGGCTTGAAAGAAAAAGGGGCAAATGGATTGCCACAATATTGCAATATGACATAGAGATAAAATCCACCAAGCTCATCAAAGGCCAAGGTTTAGCCAAACTCATGGCTGAATCAAACTGTCAGGCCCTTGATATCAACTTCATTAGCACCCTTGATGATCAGGAGGAGATGGTGACTCCACATATCAATGAACCTTTTCTTGATTCACCATGGTATGCAGATATTACATTTGTATTACTAAACCTACAAGCTCCTCCTAGATTAACAAGGACTAAAGCTAGATTCTTAAAAATGAAGTCATTAAGATATTGTGTGGTAGATAATGCATTACATTGGGAAGACAATAGTGGTGTTCTTTTAACTTGCTTGCTAAAAGATGAATTTGACAAGATTTTACAAGAGTTTCATGCAACGGATTATGGAGGACACTTGTACTGGAAGAGTACTTCTGACAAGATTCTGAGGGCGGGTTTTTATTGGCCTACCTTGTTTGCAGATGTTAAAAAACATGTGACCTCTTGTCATAAATGCCAAATCTTTGAGGGAAAGAGAAAATTTTTACCATCACCTCTTAAACCAATTTCCACTAAAATGCCATTTCAACAATGGGGTTTAGACTTCATTGGAGAAATACACCCAACATCCTCAGCCCAACACAAATGGATCTTGACAGCCATAGATTATTTTACCAAATGGATAGAGGCCATACCTTCTACGCAAGCCACAGACACTGTCATAATCACCTTCCTAGAAAGTAATATCCTTGAAATATTTGGGTGCCCCCAAAAGCTTATTACTGATAATACAACAGCCTTTAAGTCCAAAAGAATGATATATTTTTGTAACAAATACCATATCACCCTTGGTCATTCTACAACCTATTACCCTCAAGGTAATGGACTGGCTAAGTCATCCAACACAGGTCTGGTTAATATTATAAAAAAGTTACTGGAGGATAGCAAGAAGACATGGAATAAGAAGTTAGTCAATGCCATATGGGAAGATAGACTGACTACTAAAAAGTCCATTGGAACATCACCCTATCAGCTTGTCTATGGGATGGATGTAGTTTTCCCATCATCCTTGGGAATGCCAGTTAGAAGATCCTTCAGGAATTACAGGTGGAACCAAATGATATTCAGATTAGAATAAATCAAACTATACACCTACAGCAGACCAGAGAAGAGGTTTATGTAAAATCACAGATAATCCATGAAAAAATCAAGAAAGTCTTTGATAAAAAGACTAAAGTAGATGATTTTCACATAAGAGACCAAGTCCTCAAGTGGGATTCAAGGAGGTAAGATAAAGGCAAGCATGGAAAATTTGATTTTGTATGGCAGGGGCCTTCTGTCATTTTTGGCCACAGAGGCAACAATGCCTTTTTCTTGATAACATAGATGGTTTAGATCTACTAGGAGGACCTGATAATGGTAGGATGCAGAAGAACTACTTTTCCACTGACTTACAATAATTCACTTTTCTTTGCATCATTTTATATAACATTGTAGAGCATAGATTGGATTGGATTGTGATCCTTTGAAGTTGAAGCCCGAACAGAAGGCCCTAAGCTTTGAAAGATTTACTGTCATAATTATCAATAATGCAGATTCACAGAAGGACACTTTGTAAGAAAACTTCAGCCACAATTCAAAGGCTACTGATATTTAGAGTTCTTGACATTTCATTAGAAAATGCCATCCCCAAGTGGAGCCACTATTAGGGTCCTATAGTGATAGGATTCATAATTTTGAATTGGCTAAGGTTAAGCCTTGTAATATTATACATACCTTTGCTTTCTTCAAATATTTTCCATTTTAAAAAATTAAAAAATGTAAAGAGGGTATGTCCTAAAAGAAATATCAAAGGACAAAAAGAATAACAAAAGATCAAAAAATGAAGATACATGAACCCCAAAAATAAAAATAGATAATGAAAGTGTGTAAGTTTAAATGCCACCACTATTTTACTATTTTACTGTCTTCAATAATGGTTGTGTGCATCTTGTCAATATATGCCACAACCCATGGTAGTCAAACTATTTATTCTTGACTAGTTCATTCTTTGAATTTGATGTTTATAGTTAGAGAATAAAGTTTGACCAAACAGTTTAATCTTGGCAGATCAATAGTTAGGTAGAGAAATAAAATGTGCTCATAAGCTTAATCTGAGCCATAGGATGATATATGGTTAGAATTAGATAGTTTAATTTTTAAAAGAATAAGGATTGATAAGGGTTTGCTAGCGTAAATGCACCCAAATAAAATAAAGAAAAAATGGTAGGGTAAGTAATGGGTAAGTAGAAGAAAGGTTGCTGAAGTATGAAGTTGATTGCACAAAAGAACTTATATCACGTTTAAATACATCTTTTAATGTGCATGAGCAGTAAAGAAGGTTGGAACAATGGTTTACAAGTTGATTTAATTAACTCCCCCTCAGTCATTTCACCCCTTTACTTACTAATTTCCCCATTCATAAGTAAGTTCTAGTACTTAAATCCTTCAAGTCATAAAGGCTCAGAGCAATTTTCTGACTTTTGGAGGGACAGGACCCTCGGCTTAATGACTTATGGACATCAAGTATTAGAATCCCCTTCATAAAATTCATCTCCCTTCATTAGCCTAATAAAACCCCTTTTCCTAAGGTTAAACTTCATTTACCTAGGAAAAAGTAAATAACCCCATGTTAAATTCCCTTTCACTCAAAAAACCCACAAAAACATTTTATCCCAAGTATTAATTGTATGTAAATAAAATGCGCAAATATTGCATTTACATTTATGCTTAAGGGTATATTCACTCCGCCAATTTCATGTTAATTTTTAACTTAATTATATAAATCCAAAAATATCTTTTCCCGTATATTAATTAAATCCCCTATATAAATATTCCCACCCTTAGTTTTAATATAAACTATATAATTTACCCCATATCCTGACAAAACCCACTTAATTTACTAAATCTCGTTAAACCTAAGTTAATCCCGTCATTAAGTTCTGCCTGATCATTTTAACCCATGATTAAGTCTTAATTAATCCCAAACCACCAAGGATTAAAACCCTTGCCCCCCACCTTGAAACCTATGTTCATATCATCCACGTATGTCCCTCGCTTGACTACCGTTCGATCAACCGTGCCCTCATCCGACGGTCCACAGCCATATCCGCTTCACCCGACAGCCGACCTTTACTCGCCCGATAAGGTGGTTTCCCTGCACACACACACCCCCCCCCCCCCCCCCCCCCAAAATTGCTACGTGTTAAGTGTTGGAGTAGATTGGGTGACCCCTCCTAAATACCGCCTCCTCCACAAAAGCTGTGCGATAGCTTGGGAAACCACCTCTCTGCCAAGGCCGATAAACCACCCACTGTTCATTCATAAACTACCTACCAAAAAGTGACCGTTGCTCCATAAAAAGGCCGATAAGCCCCTTTTCGCATTTTTCACTCACTTTCTATGCAAACCTCTGCTAACCAGTGCGACACCTGAAAGCACTGAATTTTCCCATTGAACTCCAATTTCACCCTTGAAGAAGTTGCAGAGACCCCAATGAAACTCTCAATCCATACCAGACCCATTCAAACATCTGCAACTACCGTGAACTCTGAATTTGAAGCTAATTCATCCAATTCCATGTATTTAAAGACAAATTACCAGTCACCCTTTCAAATTTGAAAACGTTTTGTATTTAAAAGTATTTTAATTAAGCAAAATTAATTGAAATTACTTCAAATTCAAAACGCACACCCAAACCCTTTTGAAAGCTTCTAGTTTCCGTCAAAACCCTTGAATAAACCTGTGAAAACCAAATTCAAATCCACAAGAACTGAATTATTGTTGCCCCTGTTGCCATGGATGTTAAACCTATCACAACCCCCCATTTGGACCTAGACCACGTCCCCCTGGCAGACAGGGATTTTCAAATCAGAGACACAATTGCATATGACCTCTTGCTCAAAATTCATTGTTTGAGTAAAGACAAATACCTGAACCATTCAAATGACATTGGCCTTTGGGACTCCAATTTTCCCAAATACCAGTTTCCCCAAGTACATATTTTTCCTGAAATTGTCCATATGTGCCATGCCTGTTACATTCCCATCCAGAGAGCTATAATGTCCCCTAACCAAAAAGTCTTGTTTACCATCACAGCTGAATCAATCAATGAGATGTTACAAGTCCAACCAAGTCCAAAATGAACCCCACTTTCAATTAGAGATCTGTTAGACCAATACACCAAGTTGATTCCATCAAGACTGGCCCAATTATTCCACAATTTCATTGTAGAAGAACAACGCATTCCCAAAGATGCCCCTCCATATGTTTCTGCTATTTTCTCTCAAAGGGGCAAGCATATTGTGACTATGATATCATGTATTTTGGTATGCACCACTGATGAATTTTTTGATGAGATTATCATCGCCTTCATGTCCACTTTCACCCCAGGAAAACCTCCTTCTACTTTGTACGATTATGCCCAGTTCATAACTGAGAAGATGCATGAACAGTTTACTAGAACGCACAATGAGAGAGTATTCAAATACTCATCTGTACTATATGATATGTTTTTGTATTATCAGTCAGACAAGTTTCCTTTCACCCTCCAGAAGCTTGATACTAGAGGCCAGCCCAAGTCTGTCATATTTTGGACACCATTATTCCACAAGTATTCATCACCATACACTTATATAGACTTCATTGACTCTTTTGTCCATCCAGTCATGACCATGCTAACAGGAAGTCCTCCACCTAGAATAAGTCAAGATATCAAAAGAGTCCTCCAGTTGTCTAAGCAAAGTAAGGTGGGAGATTGGTACCTTTACCAAAACCACACTGAAATAAGAATATATGGTTGCCAGCTAGCCCCATACAAACTCCCCAAATACCTCCCCATGAGGTTATTTTCTCTAGAGTATTATAGGCAAATAATGAACTTTGATGAAGTCAATTTTGTCTCAGCCAAGAAAAGAACCCAGTTCAAAGTCAAAAATTAGTTAGGCCCTTTCATTTGTAATTCTAGAGAAGCAGGGCAGGAAGTAGATCTGATTCTGCAACAAATGAAGTTCCAAAATAGTTTCATGTGGAGATATGACCCTCAAGGGTTTATGACCAAACTTAGACAAAAGGTCAAATTGGGGCCTTACATTCATCACCCCATACCAGAGATAGAAAGATATGCCAATCAATCTGAGTGGTTGGAGAACACTCTCATAGACAAGGATAGTACAAAGGTAGATGTTGAAAATACCTTGATTGATTTAGAGAGATAGCTTGATGAAAGCTCATTCCTGTAGGTACCACAGCAAGAAGAAACCATGAGTACCCCTGCTGTTTTACAGACTCCTCAGAATGAGGAAAAGAATCCCAAGAGGAATAGAGAGGGAGCCTCCAGTTCAGGTATGGACACATCAAATGTGCAGTATGAAGGAAGCCAAACCAAAAGGCCAAAGCTCAATCCTGTGTTAGAACAGGAAGACACAGAAGGCTCAACACAAGTAACTAATATTGTGTTTCACATGAGTAGGGGAACAACTCCATCTGGGGAAACACAAGAACCATCCACATATCGAACTCAAATGTTGGAAAGACAGCTCAGTGTAGAAGTCTCCTAATTTGGTAGGCATGCTGATAAAGATAAGGACATAAAGGATAGATTCAAAGAAATTAAGATGAGAAATGAGAAACTGGAGGCATAGTCTTATGCACAGTATCTCAAGATTACACCTACCAATCGAACCAGGTTGATGTCAGCTTTTGACATCAAGGAATGAAAAATGCAGATGTCTTTCATAACGCCAACTGTTCAACAGCTAAGGACATCAACAGATTACAAAAGGATTGATTTTGAGGTATTGGCAAGGGATATTCATCACATTGACCAAATTGAATTTCACAAATAGGATGGAGAAATGATTTACTCCACCCTTACAGGTAAAGCCATAGCTGCCCATCAATTGTAGAATTCATTGACCAATATCTCAACTCAGTATCAGTTGGAGAAGGCCTCCTCACAGGCCAAAGATACCAGAATCAAGTCTTTGGAAGACTTAGTGATTGAATTGGGACATGATCCCAAAGACATCAAGGCCACTGAACAACTGATCAAAAAGAAGAATGATGACATTGAAAAACTCAAAAAGCAATTGAAAATACCTCAGCTATAGCATCCCCAGACATAGGAAGTATTGGAAAACCAAACCAGGCATGAAGAGTTGATGGACGTAGTCCTACAATTAAATGATTAGTTAAAAGAGATAGAGAAGGAATTGGATAGTTCAATCCAATTGAAGTAGAGTGATATTGCCACTACATTTGTAAATGTCATCCCAACAGTCTCAACAGTTGTTCCTTCCACATTGGGAGCCTCATTGGCTCTCACACCTCCTATGCCTACAACACAACCAGTTTCCACAGAGTCTACATCAGTAGCAGGTAGATCAGGAGAAGAAGTAGCAAAGTTGGTTAGAGCTATGGAGGAAATGACCATACAGGCTACAGGGTTGAATAAGTTGAAAGAAAAGGTGACAATGTTGGAAACTGATTACAAGCTTGCTAAAATCATGCACAAAGAAGAAGTGCAAAAAGCTTCCAGAGTGAGTGAGAGATTAAAATCCATGGAGAAGGACCTAACATTAAAGGAACCCCTTGGGCAAGCCAAGGAACTATTATGGGCCAATATCATTGACTCTGTCAATGATATTTGGCCATCTATTCAGGTAATTTTTGAACAGATAGATTTAATAAAGATGGCTATAGAGGCCATCCAAAGAGTCAAGGAAGAGTTAGGAGAAATGCCCGAAGATGCTACCAGGATTATCCAGTTCCTTAACAACAAAAACAAGTATGAACTTTAGGAATTGGAAATGGAAGACAGGACAGAAACCATTTTGGAGGTGAGAAAGGTCCTTTCCAAGAGAAACTTAATGTTAAACTTGGAGGACAAGTGTCAGAATATGCAGGTAGCCGTTGATAGATTTATGGCCAAATTTCAAATTTTGAGAGAGAAAGGGTTACCCAGTCCCTTGGTCATAAATGACAAGCTCATGACATAGCAGGATTACAACAACAAAATCAAAGAGCTAGCTAAAGAACAGGTGAGTACATCATCAATCAAGGCATTGCTAATAGGTAAAGTTCTCTACCACACATTTGAAAACTTGTTTATGTCTAGCATGAGGTAAAACACTTGTTAATCACCAAGCATACTTTTGATAAGTATACCAAGGCAGATGAAATATATAGGAGAATGCTAAAGATCCAATTACTTGATGATGAAACATGGGAGAAATTGACTGATTTACTGTGAGAAATATGCAGTAAAAAGGTTAATGTACAGTAAAAGTAAAACAACCATGTAAAAAGATGAACATAGATAAGCATAGTCAAAGTGTATCAGATGAAAGCCAAAAGTAAATGAAGACTCCAGCGTGAAATATCAAACAACAAAGCAACATAGAGGGCTAAATTCAAACCATAAAAGCTAGCAGTACCAAAATAAAAGGGACAACATGAAGCAGTTCAATAGCTGTCTCTATCTTCTTACAAGAAGATATTTTGTTCCTAGATTAAATCTCAAAATTAGTTTGAGATATTTTGTAATAAACGTTTGTATAAATACTTCACATTTTGAAGTATGTAGGTGGATTCTATTAGACATTTCTATATACTTTTTGATCAAGAAGACTCAGAAGGCTATTGTATCAATTGATGAGCCAACAAGATGGATTGATTAAGAAATAACAGACTTTTTCCAAGGATTCATGTGTTGAGATAAATTACAGACAAGTATTTTCATGTGTTTTGTCAAATTTTCTCAAAGTTATTCATAATCTTATATGTGCTTCAATCTAAATGCTATAACTGGAATGATATCTGAGAACTTGTTTAAATCACACTCAGTTTTAACAGTTAAGCATTTGAATATTTTCTTCTGATATTTAAATTAAATAATTCTTAATTGCTCTTTGGTTTAAATTGATTTCATAAATAATCTAAATTAAAGGATCCTTAATTGTCCTTTGATTTCGATTACCCCTTCCTTCTTCATTCATTTTCTAGGTTTGAGAACCCTTAACTGCTCTCTCACCCTGAGTGAAACCTTTCCACCCCTTTGTCTCAAATATATGAAATAAGCTCTACTATCTTGCCCTTGGAACATTTCCTTTATTGTGTTAATCTAGTTTTGCTCCCTTATTAGTTGACTCCATAGCCCAATGGTCCAAAAGAGATCAATTTATCCATATGTTTAACAGATCCCACCACCCAATCTCAAACCAAATCAAACACCCCTTTGAAAAATCATAACTCGCGTAAAAACATATTAAGTAAATAAAGTTAAATTTTAAAGAGAGAGCCCTCTTTGAGCATCAAGAAGGCTAGGTCCTGATCTCCAAAAGTGGATAGTGGTTACCTTTGGTTTTCCTTCTTATTACTTCAAAGGAATTGCCAGAGTGATAACACACGTGATCGATTTTTCATTTATTGCAGGACATTTGTATAAAATGGGTGCAGATGAAATATTGTGAATATATGTGCTGGACTTTGAGCGGGATAGAATTCTCACTAAGGCTCATGGAGGAGCTGTAGGAGGCCATTATGCAGGCAAGGAAACTATGTAGAAGATTTTGCGTGCATGTCTATTGTGGCCAATGTTTCACAAGGATTCCAAGGCGTATTGTCAGGCATGCGATGCATGTCAAAGAATTGGCAGACTATCGCGAAGAGATGAGTTACCACTACATCCTCAAGTATCTTTGCAGCCCTTTGAGAAGTGGGCGATTGATTTTGTTGGGCCAATTCAGCCCCCTGGAAAGAAAACGGGTGTGCACTACATTATCACTGCGATGGAATATCTAACCAGATGGGTGGAAGCATAATCGATTAAGGATTGTACAGGAGCTACGGCAGAAAAATTCTTGTTTGAGTATGTCTTAACCAGATTTGGCTGCCCAAAAGTATTGATGAGTGACAAGGGTATGCACTTTCTGAATGAAACAATCAGCGTGTTGACAGAGGAATTCTAGGTCTACCATTAGAAAAGTACATCATATCACCCACAGGAAAACGGAACTATTGAAGCCGTTAACAATATTTTGGAGAAGACGCTAACAAAGATCTGTAACGTGCAGCGGAATGACTGGGATGTGCGCGTACCTGTAGTATTATGGGCTTATAGGACTACTTGTAAGAAATTGACAGGGAAAATCTCATTTAGATTAGTATATGGGGTTGAAGACGTAATGCCGATGGAGTATAATGTGCCTAGTCTGCGCATAAAAGCTCTGACGGATATGGCAGTTTGCAAGCCCTTGGAGGAATAGCTCGCACAGCTGATGGAGCTCGAAGAAGATCAATTTTTGGTAGGATTCCATCAACAAGTATAGAAGGAACGCGAAAAAGCATGGCATGATCACCATATCAAGCTTCGCACATTCAAGGTAAATGATCTTGTCCTCTTATATGATAGTAAATTCACTAAATTTTCTGGTAAATTCCAAATGCATTAGTTAGGGACATATATTGTCAAAGAAATTACAAATGGTGGTGCAGTTCATCTCACAAAGCTGAATGGGGAACCCTTCTTGGGAAGAGTTAGTGGGAGTAGGTTGAAGCTATATACAGGGGATCCTGCACAATGACTCTATGGCAGTAGGATAGTCTTATTGCTCCAGGTAGTTGCAAGGGAGTGCATGACTATAAACTACACTACCCAGTGTGAAGGACAATGCAACCCAGGAAGCTGCCCTATGGGGGAAGCTATCATGTAGCACATCAGGAAAATGACCATTAGAGTTATTTCCAAAAAAAAGATTATTGTCAGAAATTGGGGGGAATGGTCAGATTTGAATTCAAAACCCCCTATAAATTACGTGTGCCAGTCCAACAGAGAACACTTTGCGCTCTTGGAATTGTTGTTGAATTTAGTTGCTTGTCACCGATGAGTCGAGCATTCTGGGAAGAATTCTTGTCATGAGCAAAAGTTTCTCCTGTAGCTCGTTAGTTGTTTATGGATATAATGATTGCCACCAAGCCTTGAGTTCAGAAGCAACTGTTTCCAACACACCAGGACTAGAAGTGTCAAGTGTAGAGGCTATGCCTGTGGTGCCCACGGCGTCGAGATCACCTAGGCAAAAATAGACAATGAAAATAGAAAAACAACCTGCAATGAAAGAGAAGCAACCAATAGCAAAGGAAAAGCAGAAAAATATGGTGCTAGTGTGTGCATCCCCAAGGAAGCATACCGAAACATAGGCCAAGCAGAAGAAAGATAAGAAACTAGAGAGAGTAGTGGACTTGGAAGCAGAAGAATTACAAGGAATAGAGGATATTGATGCTCAAGGGGTCAAACCCATGACAAGGCTACCTAAGTATATCCCTCCGCGGAAGGGCAAAGGAAAGGTCACCAAAGACCCAGATACCAATAATTTTACAGTATCAACACCCCTGCTAACTAAGCAGATCCCTTTTGAAGGCCCTCAGTTCGCGAGGATCCCGTTGTTAAAAATGGAGGATTGGGACCTCACAGACCACACTATGTTTCCACAGTTGGCAACAGACAAATATATAAAGAATGTCTATTATGAAGAAACAGGTGTTACAACGTTGGAGACGAAGGAATGGGTCCACAGCGTTGAGCAATCAGGGTTGCTAAATCTTTTGTTGGTGCCAGATTATCACCGCACCCCCATTAATATGATATGTGTGCACTAGCTCCTCACACTGGTGCATGATGGGTTTTTATGGATAGGAGAGCCTATCCCCATCACGAACATGATAATTCATAGAATAACACAGATGCCTTACAAAGGTGCGAACCCAGCTAAGGGGTTTAGAGGGAAGACTGGGGAGAAAGATCTTGCAAACAAGATGAAGAGGGATTACAACCTCCAGAAAAAATCATGAGGGTATTCCATTATTTCCATAATAGACCAGGAAGTTCAATTCGATGACCAGATTTTAGCAGGGAAGGTTATTAGAAAATGCCATGTGGATGAATTTTCAGCGCCAATAGTTTCCCTTACTACGTAGTGCACGAAAGGCATGTAATTTAATTGGGCAAGGTACCTCTGTCAGGAGTTCCTAGCAAACTGCCAAGAAGCCCAGGACAAAACCATGCCATTCCACTATGCCTGGTTGTTGCCGTCAATTATGCTTGTTGCATGGATATTTCCGAAGGATAGCCAATTTCCTCCTCTTGAGGACAAATTGCCAAAGGTAGCGCAATTTGCTTCCTTATGGGCTACAAAGGATGTCGTGCGGATTACAAAGACAAAGATATTTTGGATTTTTGTGGAAATGGATCTCCGTATGGCCATCAATCAGCATCCGAGGTTGTCCCCAACCTTGTTCATGCAACTATCAGCCTATGCGGCATTCAAGGCTGACTTCCACATAGTCTATATCCAAGCCCGGAAGGATTTAGAGCAGAAATGGCACGAGTTGCCCTATTTGGTGTCAGAAACGGACGCACAGGAGGTTGTAGAGTCATGGCCTATAGAGTCGCGCACCTCATTAGAATTAGATTTTGGAACAAGCACGGGTGCAGAATGTTCTGCTATGTAGAAAAGAAAGGAGGCCATGAAGAAAGCTGCGCATACCCTAGCAGAACAGAAAAAGAAGGAAGTTGCAGAGAGTGCTCGCATAGAACAAGAATGCGCTGATAAGGAGCAGGCAGAACAAGAGTAGTGTGAGTCACATAAACGTGATAAGTCACCTTCACTGGAGGTAGAGGAAGAAGAGTTTTCAAGACAAGGCGACGAAGGTAATGAAGGGTAGCGCACCCCCTTCATTTTAAAAAGATGTGGCACTAAGCAACAAGGAAGAATGTGTAAGAAGCATAAATATGATAGAACATGGGTTGATCCCATGGTATTAACATAGGTCGATCTCGATGAGATTGGCGATAAAATTCAGGACACCACCATAGAGTTGTTGCAGCAGTTCGAGCAACAATACATGCAGGTGCTTCGGTGCGTCCATAAGGATCTACGTGAATTGTAGCTCCAAGCAACCAAAATCTAGGAATATGTTGGGAAAGAGAGCGGCGCGCAAGTCAATTTGGCATGAGGAAAGAGTACAATTGTAGAGATGGCCTGTGTTGGGGAGTGGAGGCCCCGTGTAATGGTTTTGACCTCATAATTTAGGGTAATGATATTGTAAAAGTTTCGCGAAGTGCGCGAGACGCGAAATGTAATAGATCGAGTCAAAGGGTTGTCCACCCAAAAATAATATAAAGTAATAGGAAGTGAGTCGGCCTGCCCATGGTCCGTGGACCATGGGAATGTATAAATAGAGTGAGGCTCTAAGGGTAGAGGTAGTTTTTTTGGAAAAAAAGGTCTGATGTGTTATGTAATAGTTGTTATGCATCTGTAAGTTCGAGTCAAGGGTGTTAGTGGCTAGATAGAGGCTCCACAGCTATGTGTGCGGAGGCCTGATAGAGTCTACAGCTATGTGCGTGGACCCCTGCAATTGTGTGCACAGGGCAGAAAGAAGATTGTACTGAACAAAGATATTAATAAATATAAGTTGGTCCTGAAACATTGTGTTGATTCTGAGTTATTACGGATCTGGTTATATTCTTGTTTATGCGTCTGTTATATGAGTTTAAGCCTATATTTATGAATGATAATGATGCGCACTAGGTAATATTGTTAAATGTTTTCTTAAAGACCTTAAGAAGTAGAACGGACCTATAATAAATTCATTAATAAGAAAACACACCTGTGTGGATCTACACGGAAGCCCGACAGCAGTATAGAGTAACACGAAGGCACATGAAGGTTCACGAACCCTCTCGACCACATCAAGACATCCCGACGGTGCAGAAACCTGGTTCCAGCACCCTCCCCTACTACCTCAGGTGAGACCTCAGTCCACGCTATGAGGACTGTTGCCGAAAGGGCCAGTAGCTGCAGAATTTGTTTGGCTAATAACTCTTCCAAACCTGGGTCAGGGCCCAATAAGCCAACAAATGGTTCCGTTGCCGGGACCGGGATCTGCCTGAGGGATGTTTGATGTCAGAAGTTTGGAATCCTACGAAAAAAAGAGATTGAAGATTGATTGGATCAGAAGCGGTACGAGTTCATAGGTTGCCTTAGCAGACCTGCGCGCAAACCATAAGTTTAACATGGCGAACGCGATGAAGTTTCTTGTATTCAAAGGAGTAGGAAGTGAAGAGCCAGAACAGTTTTGGTTCATAGTAAGGGCAGTATGGGAAACGCACGGAGTTACAGATGATAACATTAAAAATGCTACCCTGGTAAGTGCACTACAAGATCGCTCGTTGACTTGGTATATTAAGCACTCTAGCGATCACCCCAATGCTGGAATAGCATAGATCTGGGATGTGCTAAACAAGGAGTTTAGTTGGCCAAAATCAGAGATGCAGTCAATCATAGGTTTTAAGGATATCGTGATGCTACCAGGAGAAACCCCTTGGGATCTGGATCAGAGTCTGAAGAGTACAATTCGAGAGGCTAACATGACACTAACGGATGCGCATCACTGTGAGTGGTTTGTGGCATCTTTAACACCACACCTGAGAACAATGTTGTCACAACAGAAGATCTCGACCTAGGCTTAAGCATTATAAATAGTGATGAGGTTGCATGAGACTCCAATACAGGATCCTGGGTTGGGATTTCAGCAGATCCACGCGCAAATACAAAATCTATGCTTGGAAATGCAGAGTCTGAAACAAGAGACGGCGCCCAGGGTAGACATGCGGGAGGAGGTGTGGTGCGTAAAATGTAAAGGCCAGGGCCACGATAAGGATCATTGTCCAATATTCACAAACTACTTGGCAGCAGGGGGACCAATTCTATTGCGACCAGAGGCACAAGCAGGGCCAAGCGCAACACCATCGCTCCAGTGCGTAATCTGTCAGGTGGGAGGAAAGCACAACATGGACAACTGTCACCTACTGCAAAAGTTTACCCAGACCCCCCAGCAGCTATTTTGCAGATCAGTGAGCCATGATGAATGAGACTGCTGTATTTATGAATTATTGATGGATCAAACACCGGCCTACAGGATGCAGACCGAGGCGCGAGGTTAAGATCCAGTCGCGGCGATAGCGCGTGGGGGGTTCAAGGGGCGAGGACGAGTACGGGGAGGAATGGGGTCAGGAAGGGGCCGCGGGCAGCTAATCTGTTACAACTACGGAGGACCAGGGCACTATGCGCGTGATTGTACCAACCCGACCAGAATATCGTGCCCCTACTGCGAGTAGTTCGATCATGAAATGATAGAGTGCCCCACACTAATAACACAGATACGTGAGAAAAGGGCAGCACAACCTACGGCGATGCAGAACGTCCAAATGATGAGGTTTGAACCACGTGAGGAAGACCCCAACGTGAACATGATGCTCAGAAGTGGCGCGGCCACAGGGGAGGATAAGGGGAAACTAACTAAGGAAGACGTAGGGGTTCACAAGGAGACAAGTCTGGAAGCTAGGAAGAGCTTTGCAGAGGTCTCTACCCCAGGTAGTAAGGATCAAATCAAGCCGAAAAGGGATCCCTCAATGCTAGCTACCTTTTTAGAGACATGCATGAAATTGCTTCGCGATAATAAGGCGGTTTAAGGATTACAAGAGTTGATAACTAGGTGTGCAGGGTCAAGTGAACCTCGTGTGATCCAAAAGCTGGGGAAACATGTTTCGCATACTGGAGTGGAAATGCGATTAACGACACAGATTGGCGACTATGAGATGGATCAGATCATTCTAGACTTAGGCTTGGATGCAAACATGCTACCTAAATAGACTTGGGAGCGCATGGGCAAGCCCACACTGCAATGGTCTCCTATTCAATTGCGGATGGTGAACCAATAGAAGATCCTGCCCATGTGGAGACAGCAATGAATTACAGTAGATATAGAAGGCGCGAGCACACAAATGGACTTTGAGGTAACAAAAATCGTGGATGAAAGTAGCCCTTACCCTGCGTTGTTAGGGATAGACTGGGCCACCGATATGAATGGTGTCATGAATTTAAAGAAGAAAAAAATGATATTTGAGAAGAAGTCACTCCGCGTAGTCATTTTGCTAGACCCGGCTAAAGGAGCGCGTTACACTGAACCTGTTCGCGATGAAGGAAGTGATGATGAACTAGATTGTATCAACAAGATTACTGCATGAAATCAAGATTGGGTCAATCCAACTACAGAAGGAGGAATATAGTGGGAACGTGCAGAGTCCTGCACTGCAGATTCAGATGAGGAAGATGAGTGGTGTCATAATCAGCTGAACAGAGTAACAACGTTAAACTGCAATATGATGACTAGGTCATTGTATTGCGTAAGAGCTCAGGATCGAGAACTGCTGATGTATGATGGGCTGACAGTGGTAGATGAATTCTTGACCAAGTTTGAAAGCACGGTACCAGAGCACCAATGGTTCGATGTGTTAAAATGGGCATTGCGCGTGACGCCTGTGTGTTGGTGGGGAACACATGAAGGAACCTTTGAAGATTGGCGTGGCTATAGGCGCATGATGTAGATAAGATTTGGGAAGCCGAAACTACGAATAACTGAGAAATATGATGGATGTGATGACCTGTGCATGCACCTTACTAGATGGACCCATGCCTATGGAGAAGAACCCCAACCGGAGTGGGTACACTTATTTTATCATACCCTGTATGTCATCCAAAGGAACTAGCATACTGAAACAGAACTCCGACATGGTACAGGTGAATGGGATATCTTGTGCAAAGGGTTTTTATTGATATTCCTATTTGAGGACCAGTGGATGGTTACTGTTGATGATGCATTGCAAGTTGTGAAGGCCGCCATTTTCAAAGTACCACTGGAACCAGAAGAAATAGTGCATCCAGATTGGTCATGTCCACTGAGCCAAGCCCTAGAATGTTAAAACGTGCAGATAGAAGATGATGAGGACGACCCCAGAAACATCAATATTCTGGAAAATAGAGGGGAGTCGCGAGGTTCGCAGACCAGCGATCAAGGACCCCGACATCACCGCGCCACTGAAAACTAAACAAGTGAACATTGGTATGGAGGAGGAGCCGAAGTATGCAATGCTTGGTGACTGTTGGGATGATGCCACGGTGGATAAGGTTGTCGAGTTACTTTGCAAATATTAGGATTTATTCACGACCAAAATCATGGAGTTAAAAGGAATCCTCGGCGACCTAAGAATAATGAAGATAACTCTGAAGCTGGATGCGAAGCCAGCCAAGCAGCAGCCTTATCAGTTGAATCCAAAATATAAAGCAAAGGTCTACGAAGAATTGGATAAAATTCTTGCAGCAGGAATAATTGAACCAGTGGAGGAATCTAACTGGGTAAGTCCTATGGTTGTACAGGAGAAAAAGTAAAAGGGAGAAATTCGCATCTGTGTGGATCTCAGGAAACTCAATGATGCATGTGTTAACGATCCATTCCCAACGCCATTTACAGATAAAGTATTGGAAAATGTTGGGGGACAGGAAGCCTACTCCTTTACGGACGGTTTCTCGGGGTACCACCAGATCAAGATTGTGCTGGAGGATAGGAGTAAAAAAACTTTTGCTACCGAATGGGGTTGTTTTCAGTATACAGTGATACCCTTTGGACTAAAGAACGTGCTGGCGATATTCTCGCGGTAGCTGCATTCAAGGAATTTATACATAAGTTTTTAGAGGTATATCTTGATGATTGGACCATATTTGGGCTAGTTAAGAAACATACTACGAGCTTACGGTTAATGCTGGATACTTGTCGACGGCACCAAATTGCGCTAAATATAAAGAAGTGTACTTTCCTCGTCCCCTTCGGGAACTTGCTTGGCCATGTGGTCTGCAAGCGAGGCCTAATGGTAGACCCGATGAAGATTGTTGTCATACTCAATCTGCAAGCACCGCGAAGTGTCAAACAACTGCGAGTCACGCTGGAACACACTGGTTACTATCGAAAGTTCATTAAGAGCTACGCACAGATCACGGCACCGATGGAACAGTTGCTAAAAAAGGACGCTCTTATTGTTGGAATGAAGAATGTAACAAAAGTCTGGAAACTCTCAAGGAAAAGATGGCATCAGCTGCCATTTTGATCTTTCCAAAATGGGATATCGAATTTCACGTGCATGTTGACGAGTCATCTATCAGGCTGGGCGTGGTACTCACACAGGAAGGAGCAAAGGAATTGATCACCCGATCGTGTTCACAAGTCGACAATTGTCCAAGGTGGAAAAGAACTACTCCACTACTAAGCGTGATGGGTTGGCAATGGTATACGCGCTCCAGAAATATAGCCACTATCTACTCGGAGGAAGGACACTTTAAGATGTATACTAATCATTCCGCATTAAAATACTTAGTGAATAAGCCTGTGTTGGGGGGGCGCATTTGTAGATGGTTGTTATTGTTTCAGGAATATGATTTTGAAGTCATCGTAAAGCCGGGATGTTTAAATGCAGGCCTAGATCACCTGTCTCGAATTGAGAACGGTGAAGAACCCACAAACTTAGAGGAGGGACTACCTGATGCATAGCTCTATGCAGTGCGCGTTGTAGATGGCCACTTTGAGGATATAATCCACTTCTTAACCACAGGAACTGCGCCGCAGGGGTATTCGGTTCAATAGAAGAAATAACTAGTGATACGCATAGCAAACTTTACTGTTATTGCAGGGCACCTCTAAAAAATGGGCAATGATGAAATATTACGCAGATATGTACTGGAATTTGAGTGAGGATAGATCCTTGTTGAAGCACATGGGGGGGTTGCAAGAGGACATTATGTGGGACGCGCCATAGCACATAAGATTATTCGCGCAGGACTATGGTGGCCAACTCTACATCAAGACTCAAAAGCATACTGTTGGGCCTGCGACGTATGTCAACGGATAGGGAAACCATCGCGGAGGGATGAAATGCCACTTAAGCCACAGATGATGCTGAAATTGTTCGAAAAATGGGGGATTGACTTTGTGGGGCCTATCACACCTCCAGAAAAGACGGGTGCACACTACATCATCACCGTGACAGAATACTTGACCTGATGGGCGGAAGCACAGCCGGTTAAGGACTACACGGCTGCTACAGCTGCAAAATTTTTGTTCGAGAATGTGTTAACGTGGTTTGGATGTCCAAAAATTCTAATGAGTGACCGCGGAATGCACTTCCTGAATGAGACTATCAACGTGCTCACTGAGGAGTTCCAGATATATCATCAACAAAGTATGCTGTACCATCTGCAAGCAAATGGAACTGTTGAAGCTTTTAATAAGATTTTGGAGACTATGTTGACAAAGGTATGTAATGCGCAGTGAAATGATTGGGATCTGCACATACTTGTTGTGCTATGGGCATACCAAACAACCTGCAAGAAGTTGACGGGCTAGACACCTTTCCAGCTAGTCTATGGCAAGGGAGCCATCATGCCAATGGAATACATTGTACCTAGTTTGCAAATAGCAGCAACGACAGGCATGGCAAACTGCGGGGCTTTGGAAGAAAGGATTGTGTGACTGGAAGAACTTGACGAGGAATGGTTTCTGGCAGGATTCCATCAACAGGTACAAAAGCAGCAAGAAAATGCATGGCATGATCGCCATATCAAGATGCGCACATTCAAAGAAAATGATCTAGTCTTACTATACGACAGCAAGTTCAAGAAATTACCTGGCAAGCTTCAAATGCATTGGTTGGGACTCTATATAGTCAAAGAAGTCACAGCTGGAGGCACGATCCAGCTTGCCAAGTTAAATGGAGAGCCTTTCCGAGGTAGAGTAAATGGCAGTCACTTGAAGCTCTACACGGGTGGGCTGACCACCTGACTAACCGACCAAAGGACAGTCTCACCACTCCAACCAGTTGAAAGAGGGCGCGGGATGATAAAGAAGTCTGGGGAGGAATTGCGTGACAACAAGGGTGCGGTTAGAATTGATATGTCATAAGGATCACGGTTGCGTGGCATGAGCTGCGCCACTGTGTGGACAAGCCAAAGCATGACCGTTGCTGTCACTATTCATGACAAGATGTCTAAGTTATGGCGAAAAGGAGCGGGCGATGGGAAATTAGGAGATGAGGTATGAGCCAGATCCAGAATGCTCTGCCACAGGCTTAATGTTATGGTGCCAGAAAAGGAGGGAACCGCTGAATTTGAATTTCAAAATGCTTATAAATTACATGGGGGCATTCACCGAA
The DNA here is from genome assembly GCA_031772625.1 of Pinus tabuliformis. Classification (NCBI taxonomy): domain Eukaryota; kingdom Viridiplantae; phylum Streptophyta; class Pinopsida; order Pinales; family Pinaceae; genus Pinus; species Pinus tabuliformis. Next base: position 378,736,425 of record CM062817.1, on the reverse strand, counting down.
CAATTTGTGGTTTCGAGAGAAGTAAACTATTGTGCCTTTCCATTAGTATGGAACTGTTCATCATTGGTGCTTAAGGAGTAAGCCCGGGAGTTGTAATCTGGCCAATGGAGTTGCAGGACTTTCTGGATAGTGTGGTGTTGACGGCCGCAGGCGCCGCACAGAGTTCAACACTAATGGTAGGGGATATACTGGAAATTCTTAGACACGAAGCAGAACTAGTCTAAATGCCGCTGCCAAACCCACGGGCTGGCTGGCAACCCATAAAATTTAGAGGAAACACTGTCAATATGGAGACAAAGGATGGAATTACAATTAACAATTCATCTCTAATGCACCTTGAAGATTGGGATCTCGCGAACAACAACAATTTTCTTGCAAAATTGCAACACAAGCTACAACAGACAATGCGTATAGTAGACCAGAAATTGGAAATTTGCTGCGTTGGCACGAAGAGTTCCTATATGTGGCACCCCAGCTTGAGCTAAAATCCTATAAGGGGGTGTTCTGTGTTAACCGAGTAGAGCAGAATGAGCATCATCAGTTGTGTGAATTAGTAGAGGCAATGGAGTAGGAGCTTGAAGAAGCGTTGTAGGAGACAAAGAGGGAGCAGTAGAACGAAGTGCGTCACTCACAGGGATGGTGGACCATGAAGCCTTGGCAGCGCATATCGCCATACCACCGAGTGACTTGGGACAAGTCACGATGATTGTGTTGGGGGCCTGTTGGGCAAAGGAAGGCCCCGCGTAATGGTTTTGACCCCGTAATTTAGGGTAATGATATTGTAAAAATTCCGTGAAGTGCGCGAGACGTGAAATGTAATAGATCGAGTCAAAGAGTTGTCTGCCCAAAAATAATATAAAATAATAGGAAGTGAGTCAGCCTGCCCATGGTCCGCAGACCATGGGAATGTATAAATAGAGCGAGGCTCTAAGGGTAGAGGTAGCTTTTTGGGAAAAAAAGGTCTGATGTGTTATGGGTTGGTGAAAGTAATAGTTGTTCTGCATCTGTAATTTTGAGTCAAGGGTGTTAGTGGCTAGATAGAGGCTCTGCAACTGTGTGTGCAGAGGCCTGATAGAGTCCGCAGATGTGTGCACAGACCCCTGCAGCTGTGTGTGTAGGGTAGAAAGAAGATTGTATTGAACGAAGATATTAATAAAGATAAGTTGTTTCTAAAACATTGTGTTGATTCTGAGTTATTACGGATCTGGTTATATTCTGGTTTATGCATCTATTATATGAGTTTAAGACTGTCTTTATGAATGATAATGATGCACACTGGGTAATATTGTTAAATGTTTGCTTAAAGACCTTAAGAAGTAGAACGGATCTATAATAAATTCATTAATAAGAAAACACACCTGTACGGATCTACGCGGAAGCCTGACAACAGTACAGAGTAACGCAAAGGCACAGGAAGGTTCATGAACCTTCTCGACCACATCAAGACATCCCAAGGGTGTGGAAACCTGGTTCCAGTACCCTCCCCTACTACCTCGCGTGAGACCTCAGTCTGCGCTTTGTAGAATGTTGCCGAAAGGGTCGGTAGCTGCAGGATTTGTTTGGCTAATAACTCTTCCGAACCTGGGTCAGGGCCCAATAAGCTAATAGCCTGGCTGTAGGAGGTAAGAGTCTTCCCTTTCCCTGGAGTTTCAGTCTACGCTGACATAGATGAACAACATGCATTGCTTCACAAAGTCATAAACATGGGACTAAACCTTGCCATGATGTCACTTGAATCTTACATGCATTACTTCAGGGAGCCATGGAAGAGCTTAGGACCAGAGAATAGCGAGAACTCACTAGTGTCAGTGAGTTTAAAGTCAACAATCAACAACTATTCCTTGAAAAGACACGGTCTATGAAGGAAAAGGAGGCCCTGCAAGCACATAGTTCATGTCTAGGGTCAGTAGTAGCAGATGCATGCAAGACGGTACCTGAGATTCACATCTCGGAGGATGCACAGCCAGAAGCCAAAATCACAAAACTAGCCACTGGTGTGCATGAGGCTAAAGCAGAAGTTGGATGAGTCACTTTCAAGTTCAACATGAATATTTTAGAGATGCAATTAATGTTGCATCCCAAAAATCCACTTGAGGTCTAGGAGCAACACAGAGTTACAATTAAGGAAGGCATGGCTACCTTGGATGCCACAGTCACTCACTGTGCGATGTTGTTTGATTAGGCTATGGAGTTGTTGACCAATCTACAGGAGGACCCAAACCTATAGAAATTCAACACAAAGGTAAGGGAGAGGCAGTGCCAATATGATGAGGTTAGGGTGACTGTACGCACCTTAGCACCAACGTAGCAGCTTGCCAAGTTATAGGGAGGAAAATAGCTACTGGCACAAGTAAAGCAAGCACAGACGAAGGAGGCCTTGCTCAAGGCCAGGTTGCAACCTTAGTTGGAGGAGGCTTATCAGGTCACGACATCCATTCAAGATAAGCTTAAGGGGCTACAACAGACACAACAAACAATGAGGCTGGCAGTAGAGGGACCAGCCACTGAAAAATTGATCGAGGAGGTTCAACAGGCAGTAGCACAGAGCACTACTGAAGTTGCAGTAATCTGAGTGGAGCTGGGAGATATTCGCAGTAAGATCACGACACCAATAGAGTGACTTGAGGGAGAGTCCTGATATTTGAGTTGGGGGCCTATTGGGATGGGGTCCCCTAGGTTAGTTTGGGGTTAAGATAACCCAAATTTTGGTACAATTGTGTAAATAATGTAAAGTCTCTGCGATTTAAGGATGTGGAGCGCATAGGTGAATACGAGTCAAAGGGGCTTAGCCCCTTTTTTTGGATAAGTTTTGATTCAGTTTTGAGATGCACCCATGGTCCGCGGACCATGGCATTGTATGAAAAAATCTATAAATATTGAGTCTTAGTGAAAGGAAGAGAAAACTAAGTAAGATCGAGAAAGAAGGAAGATAGAAGAGCGAAGAGCTCGGAAGGGCTTAGAAGAAGAAAGGCTCTACAGCTGAGTGCACAAGGGCCTAGGAAAAATCTGCAGCTGAGTGTGCGGACCCCTCCAGCTGTGTGCACAGGGCAGTTTTGAGTCTATAAACTTGAATTGAAGATCAATAAAGACAGTTTTCCGAAGAATTCTTGAGTACTTCTGTTTATCATTGTTAATGTTATATGCTATCGTTAAATGATTTTTTTTATGAGATATTGATTGAATGTTACACGATTCTCTTGAATAAGTCTTAATAATGTATGCAATGCATGTTTAAGTACTTTCGCGAACACTCTGATGAATTCTCTTGTGTTTTCTAATAACTTAAGCAAGTCTGTGAGAACACTAATTTAGGACTGCTCTCTAACATGCATAAGTAGGAAAATTGACTATTAAAGGTCCGCAAGGAATGATCGTAGACCTTCGTGATGGTCTGAAGGCTATTTTAATAGAGCTGTCGTGACATTCCCTAAGGGTTATTGATCTATGTGAAGGAATATCTAAGGCACTGAAAGAAATCACACTAGTCTCTGGATGGTTCTTGCATTCCCCCATAGTGCTTCGGGTGAGACTTTAGCTTGCGCTACGTGGGTTGTTGCCAAAAAGGGATAGTAGTGTAGGATTTTTTTGGTTGGTGCAGCCAACTCCAAACCTTGGTCAAGACCCCTAAGCCAACAGATATTTGAGTTATGGGTTATGAAAATTCTCTTTGTGATATTGACTGAGGCATGGTCCTATATATTATTGGATGCATCATTAAGGTTCATTTTTATCTTCATGTTTAATGACTATCTTATGTGTGTATGATTATAATGAATATTTGTGTTAGACTATGAGTCCCTAAACAATCACAAAGTCTAAAACCATGAGTTGTAGACCTTATCTTTATGAGGTGTCATCATGATCCATTAAGCTGTTAGTGTGATCTTAATCTAGATCTAGGATATCTAGAATATTTAATGATGTATTTTATATTCATATTTTGAGATCAATATAAAAAAAATGTAGAAAGGAATCAAACTCTTTCCACCATTTTTCTTGTCTTTCTCATGTTAATTCTTGACATGGTATCAGATCCAATGTGAGGTTTATCAAATCCATGGATAACAAGGTCAATAACTAATATTTATTAAAGGGGGTGTGATATTTATAAATAGGACGTGAGATCTAATTTCCTAATTTCTAGTAAGAACTGTGTTTAGTAGTTGAGATCTATTATATTTTCTGCAACCTAAAGTCATGAAAAGAGTAATGTCACAATCTACTGACGATCATATTGTATAGTCTAATGTTGTGAAGAGAGTAATGCTAGAGTCTATTTAAGATGTTATTGTATAGTCTACATTGGATATTTGAGTTTGCACAAGGGTGAGCTGAGTTGAATTTACTTATGGAATTAATCCATAGTTCATCTACAACATGTTCAAAAAGAAATACTCCATCTATTTTCAGATCTACCCCTCAATAGGTAGTCATATCATATCTCAATAGATTTTCATATGTATACACAAATATTTCTCTATTTTCTTAATTTTTTGGAACATATTATGTAAATTCCCCAGTTAAAAATCTATGTAATAAAGTTAATAAAGGAAAAATAAGACCAAGGTCATGGGACACGTATTCCAAGATGAATATTGGGGAAAGAAATAGTGGTGGGTATTACTAGTTATTAATTAATGGTTATGGAAATTGGCAAAGGCATTGTCAAAGGAAAAGAGGTCTTAATTGGCATTTTATTTACTAAAATAATGGATAATAGGATAAAAGGAAGGTGAAAGGTCGCGGAATTGGATGTGAGGAAAATTAAAGGAAAAATAGAGGAAAATTAACAAACTAGAGGCCTCCATGATAAAAAGTCTTATGAGGATCAATTCATAGCTTTTGTTGGTTTAGAAAATATCAGTTTAGTCTTTGGCACCCTCATTCTATTGTCTCTCTTATATTGCTACACACTTAGAGTTTTCTTGGAGCACTCTTGGAGGATTGTGGCATACCCTAGATTTGGGAGAAGAAGGCAAATGAAAAGTAGGAAAACATAAGAGGATAGCGGAATTAGAAGCTACAATGAGTTTTCTTTGCATACATTGAGTTGCATGTATGATTTCCTTGCTAGTTTTTGCATGCATGGCATATGAATGTGGTTATTTGGTTATGATTTTTCACTGCCATGGAGGATTTCTTGGATTGATGGTTGTTTTTCCTAGCCATGCCTTTTCTTTGATAGTCATGGTGCTGTGGGTTTTCCCATTTGTTTTCTGATTGGTGATCATGTTCCTTATGGTTTAGGGTTGAGTTATTAGTTCCTAGAGCCTTCGTTGGACAAACACTCTAGAAGCCCTGGAACAAATTGGGTTGAGTTACTAGTCCTGAAAGCCTTCGTTGGACAAACGCTCTGGATCCCTGCGACAATTGTAGGTTGAGTTACTAGTCCTAGAACTAGGTTGGAATAAACACTTTGGAGCCCAGTCAGCTTGGGCAGAGACTGATCTGATGATGTTTACTGATGTTCGACTGTGAAGTGGAATCATTGGTTTAGGGTTGAGGTTGTTTTGCCTCTAGAAGCCTTGGTTTGGTTTTTCTAGGTATATTCCATGAGATCCCCCATTCATGCTTAGAATATGGCATGGAGGTCATTGGCTGAAAGAGAGATTTGGTTTAGCCCAATATATGGTCTATTGGTACGTGGAAGTCCCTGAATTGGTTGGATTTGCATACGTTAATAAGAGCTCTCTTACTCTTATATTTCATGAGTATTTATACTTGTTATTATGCGGCTATGTTGGTTATTCTATCATTTTTATTATTTTGGTTATATGTTGGTTATAAGCATGGTTTCATGAAAGATTCTAGTTATGGATATTAACATATTTTTATTAGTAAATGAATGGTTATTGAATGCATTACCTAATAGATGTTTTTGCATTTATTATGAGAGGGAATTATACCTTCTTTTTTTGATTCTCATATAAGTATGAGACCTATGTTCAGATATGCATTTATGATCTATATATTGCATGTTCAAAAGATGTTTGATGGAATATATGTCATGGTTAGGCCTGATTAGGTCAAGTTATTGTCTAATTTTTGTGTTAATGGTTTTTTCCAAGTTTCATTCATCATTCTAGAAATTTTTATCAAGTTATGGCCAGAGGTTTGGATCCTAGCCCTCAAAAAGTGGCTCAAATATTGGGGTCACATTTCCAACACTGGGTAATTTAGACTAAAGTCACTGGGATGTAGGGTTATCCATGCATCTAGATTCTTACAGTCACTATATTTCCTTAGTATACAAGAAACTGGGAGTCTAGGTCAGAAAAAAGCAAGTTAACTCATGGTTTGGGCAGCTAGAGTGGTTGTTTCACTCCCAGGGGTCCTGTAGCTCCTAAGTAAGGTCAATAAGGTTTTAGTTTGTCAAATCCACTTCCTCAACTGTACCTAGGAGGATAAGTCATATCATAGTAACTCTTCATCACACATTTTCCCCAATGGACCAATGAACTTGGGTAAGTGTGAGAGGAGGGTGTTATAGAGTGGTATCAGAGCTCCCAGGTTCAGCACTTAGACAGGATGGGCAAAATCTGTTTGTCATGCATACATGTAGGTTGTATATGTTCTTGTTATGTATGAATGGTAGTGGTCATTTTCGCAGTTGTGTTGTCATGTACAAGTGGATGATGTAGTCATTGGGATGTGTTTGTCATGCATACATGTCATTTATATATGTGTTTGTTATGCATTTTAGTGTTTGTATGTTTGTTATGCATGTATGGTTATGGTTATTATTGTCTTGCATGAGGTCATTATATGCATTTGGTGTTATCATGCATGATTCCAACACATTGATATGGTTATGTATATATACATGTATCATGATAATTTGGATTGATCTTGCAAACAAGATAGCCTCCCTTGAACTTCATTGAGGTACGCTTGATTATGTTTATATTTGGTTTATCTGATATAGTATGTTTGCAGGAAGAAGATGAAATATGACTTGTAAAATTGTGGACTATAGTTCACTTGACTCTCCTTACAGATCATATCAGAAACATGGTGATGAGTACTCCCCTCACATAGCAGATACATTGAGAAGTCGCAAGGAAGAAATAAGAAGTTGTAAAGTGGATATTCAGAGGATCATTCAGTCACAAGAAAGACTTGCTAGGGCACAGGAGAAGCAAGAAAAGGTCAATATAGTCACCCTTCAGAGTTTATTAGATTTGTAGAGATAGGTACTGCTTAGGATTAGTCATGGATAGGAGGTAATGCCAAATGACGCATATGGCAATAGGTATTGATTAGGACACACATTGGATAACTATGATACAGTCATAGATGGTAGATTTTTGGATACACTTGACTGGAGGGGTAGTGATCATGGGTTTTATCCTAGTTCTGGTTTTGAGAGTGTTAGGCCCCTATACTACTAGTGTAACCCCTTATTGTTATTAGTATAACCCACTTATTATATTGTTGTACCCATGTAGTGCCCATATTGTTACTATTGTGCCCCATAGAAGCCCACTATTGTTATTATTGTGCCCTTACATTATTATTGTTATGTCGACTCTGATTATGTTATGACCCCTTAGACTCCTATATATAGAAAGGAGGTCTTTTCATTTGTATCATCCAAGAATTGTTCATTTATGTAATGTAAAGGAGGTTGCCCCCTCGAAGAGGCTGAATTCTAAGGCGTTGATCTATCTTTTCTATCTTTTCTTGAGCTGGTTTCATAACATTTGGTATCAGAGCTTTGGATTCTAGGGTTTCGCTGCTCCAAATAGGTCATCGTCGCATTTTCGCTATAACCTTTTTTCTGTGATGTTTCAGAAGTCACAAAACAAAACCCATTTGAGAATAAATCGCGCTGAACCTTGGGTCCGAATTTCAGAGCTTTTTGCGTGATATTTGCGGAGATATGATCTGAGGAAGTTGGTCTTTTTGCAGACTCCTGAATTACATTCAAAACAGGTGACCTGGGGAAAATCGTCATAACATTCTCTCTGGGAATCGGATTGAAATTTCGTAAGAAGGTATAGAAAGAGGACGGACTTTAGTTTCTTTTATGTGTGTTTCAGATTCAAAGGTTCAAACAGTGACTCGTGGCACGTCGTACAAGTTCGCTCTACTGAACCAGTCTAAAAGCAATTCACTGTGGGAGATTTCACATAACTCTTCCTTGGAGAATCCAATTTGGCTCAGACTTGTGTCATTGGAAAGAGGATGTAGAAGGCTACTACAGGTAGCAATTTTAGAACTGGATGATCTGAAATTACAGAGATACATCAGATTCAATATCAGGCTTCTATGGGGCACAATAGTAATAATATGGGCACTACATGGGTACAACAATATAATAAGTGGGTTATACTAATAACAATAAGGGGTTACACTAGTAGTATAGGGGCCTAACAAGTTTTTGTAAGACTCTGCGAATTGTGGGCACGAAGCGTGAAGTATAGGATGAGTCATAGGGCTGTCCTCCCTAAAATATTGTAATGTAATGTAAATTCATGTCGACCTACCCATTGTCCGTGGACCATGGGAGTGTATAAATAGAGCGAGGATCTAAAGGTAAAGATAGTGAAGTAGCGAGAAGAATAGGAATGGTTTGAGCTTAGAAGAAGAGTCTAAGTGTACTGGGTCATAATAGTAGGAAGATGCTCTGTAGCTGAGTGCGCAGAGGCCTAGTAGATTCCGCAACTGAGTGCGTGGGTCCCTGTAGCTAAGTGCGCAGGGCGATGTCGAGTCTGTAATTTGGATTGAAGATTAATAAAGAGAAGTTGATTCCTATTTCTGTGTATCTGTTGTGCATTGTCTTCTTTACATTTATATTGGTTTATTTATCACGCGCACTGATATGATTGTTGAATATGCTGTAATAATCATTAATCTTACACACAAAAGTTAAGTAATCGGGTAATAATAGATTAAACATCCAGGAACTTGGGTATTATAAGGGTTGCACCCCGGGTAGGGCTGTACGAAAGCATCATCATAGGCTACGAAGGAATAGCAAGTCCGCGTAGCAACGTGTGCACAAGGTTAAACCGTGGATCTCCAAAAGCTCATCAGACATTCCCATGGTGCGAAAACCTAGTTCTAGCACCCTTCCATACTACTTCGGGTGAGACCTCAGTCCGTGCTCCATAGACTGTTGCCAAAAGGGCCAGTAGTACCAGGATTTTCTTAGCTAAATCACCTCTGAACATGGGTCAGGCCCATACAAGCCAACGCCAACCCTAGATATAATTATAGTTATGTTAATACTAACTTACTCAATAAGTGTTGTTTGAATAAAGAAGTGCATGCAGAGTCTTGGTTAGTGCAGTTCGCTACAGGTACTAAGAAAAGAGTTCATCATTGGGTAAGAGATTGGGAATTTGAGTTGATTAGTATGTCTACATCCACGCATATAAATGTTCTTCTATTGGGATCATACAATATGTTGTTGGGTATGGATTGGTTGTACCCTGATAGGACTAAGTTGGATTGTTATGAAAAGGTTATTAAATGCTTGGATGATAATGCAGAACAAAGAATCCCGCAGGGTAAGAAGAAGGAAATGCAAGTTAGAATGGTTACAACTATGCAGGAAAAGCATAGTCACAGGAAAGGGTGTGTATTATTTTTAGTGCATATTTCCAGTGTTAAAGGTAAGGGTGTTGAGCATGTGTATATCCTCAAGAAGTACCCATTTTTACAACAGTTTCAGGATGTGTTCCCAGTAGAGATTTCAGAATTTGTGCCTCATAGGAAGTGGACTTTTCTTTTAAGTTGATACCAGGAGCACCATTAGCATCAAAGGCACAATAGAGGATGAGCACTAAAGAGTTAGTAGAACTGAAGTTACAATTGAGGGAAATGTTGGACACGGGATACATTAGGACAAGTGTGTCACCTTGGAGTGCACCAATATTATTTTTGAATAAGAAGGATGATACTCTCAGGTTATTCATTTTTTATATACAGTTGAACAAGGTGATGAATAAGAATAGGTATCTGTTGCCAAGGATCAATGACTTACTTAACCAGTTGGAGGGAGAAGTGGTGTTCTTGATGATTGATTTGAGATCAGGATACCATCAGGTACGCATCAAAGAAGAGGATATCTACAAGACTTATTTATGAACCATGTATGGGAATTATGAATTTTTAATGGTTCCATTTGGTTTCACTAATGCTCCAACTATTTTTATGTGATTGATGAATAGTTTATTGAGTGCATATCTGGACAAGTTTGTAATTGTATTCACTAATGATATATTGATATATTCTAAGAATGAGGAAGAGCATGTCGAACAATTAGCAGCAGTGTTAAGGCTGCTAAGAGTGCATCAGTTGTATGCTAAGCTTGATAAATGAAGTTTCTTTCAAAATGAGGTACATTATTTGGGGCATGTGGTTTCCAAGGAAGGCATAGCATTGGATATAGAAAATATGAAAGCTATCATAGATTGGGCAGCTCATAGGAATTTAGATAAGGTCAAATCATTCATGGGGTTAGCAGGTTATTATAGGAGGTTCATCAAGAATTTCTTATATATTTCCTATCCTATTATATTGATGTAGAGAAGGGGAAATAAATTTGAATGGACAGAGGAATGTGCAACAAGTTTTGAGTAGTTGAAGAAATTACTCATGAATGTTACAGTTCTAAAGATTGCAAATCCAAACAAAGAGTTTGTGGTATGTAGAGATGCTTGCAAGAGAGGAATTGATGGGGTTATGATGAAGGAAGGATAGGTATTATGCTATGAGTCAAGGAAAATGAACGAGAACAAGTAGAATTATGTGACACATGACATTGAGTTGGCAGCGATCATCCACACAATGAAGATGTGGAGACACTATCTTCTTGGGAGGAGGTTCATCTTGATGAGTGATCATAGTGGATTGAGGCACTTATTTGACTAGCCTAATCTAAATTCTAGGAAATCTAGGTGGTTGGCCATGATTAATGAGTTTGACTTCGAGATCAGATACTTTAAGGGAAAAGATAAAAGGGTTGGAGATGCTCTTAGCAAAAGAGTATAGGTAAATCACGTAGCAACTATGAGTTCATATGGGACAAATTTACAAGATCAGATCTTTCAAGAAGGACAACAAGATGATAGGTACAAGGAGCTTAGGTAGAGGTTACAACAACATGGTATAGGTGAACAAGATGTTGACCATCATTTTATGGCATTTTGTTTAGTGAGATTTAGGAACATGATCTATGTGTTAGACAACAGTGAACTCAAGAAGCTTATCTTGAGGGAATTTCATGCTAATCTATATTCAGGTCACCCAGGATATCAGAAGACATTAAGAGTTATGGAGAAGTTCTACTATTGGAAAAATTTGAAGAAACAAGTGGAAGAGTTTGTGGAAAGATGCTTAGACTGTAAGCAGGTAAAAGTAGAGAGTAAGCATCTAGGTGCATTAATACAACTAATCCCAATTTTAGAGTGGAAATGGGATGTCATTTACATGGACTTCATTACAAGGTTGTCAAGTACCTCTAGATAACATGATTTTATTATGGTTATTGTTGAAAGGTTGAAAAAAGTAGCACACTTCATTCTAGTAAAGTCTATGAATTCAACTAGTGAAGTAGCACGGGTCTTCATGTTATATGGAAAATGACATCCTAATCAGCTCATAGGAGAAATACAGTTTGACTGAAGACATGACCTAGTTCATAGGCCTATTTTCCAAGGTAACACTCCCCAGGAACTAGGAAGAAGAGTCAGAATGTTCCCTATGCATGAGCCAGGGGAATTATTCCCTAGGGCAACAAACTATGTTGCATAAGGGATAGTGTTACCCAAGTTTTGTGATATTCTGAAGGTCAAATGAGTTGTTAACTCACTAGTATTCCACTTTTTACTCAAATGTCAGCTTGAAAAGTAGGAAACATCTACCTTCGACCTATCTAAGGATATTTCCATTCCTAACGGAGTCTAATGGAAGGGGAAAGAGAAATAAAGAAAAGAAACATCCTAGATTTTTCCAAAGGGAACTCATGAGAGAATTGGCAAGGATAAGCCTCTAATCATCTATATATTGGAGGTTTGGCCATTGTGAAAGGGGTTGAAGGATTGTCAATTGATTGTCGAAACTTTGTATGAGATATACTTGCTTTACTACCAAGAGGTTAAGAAGAGAGAGAGAGAAAGGAGTTGGAGGATTATGGGAAGTTTGATTCACTAGATGGTTGTAATCATTATTTCCTATCTAATAATATAGACCTATTTTTGTGTTGTCTACTCAATGGCGCCAATGTCGTGATTGTTTACATGTTGATTTAGTACCATTGTTTATGAGTAGATAAGATGCATGTTGTTTCCATATATTTATGTATTAATGTTGTGATTATTAGAGTTTATATGTTGTAGTATTAATCTCCATCTTGTTTATATGTAGGTGTTGATTTAGGAGCTAGCAAAGGGGTCTTCCACTATGCTACATTGGGTTTTCCAAAAAAATTGCATCAATATATGAGGTAATCTCTCCTTTCTTGCATTGAATATGATGCATTCATATAGATATGTATATGCTTCTTTGAGCCAGTTGTAGTTAATCTGAACGGTCTGCCTTGGATCTCGGGATGATGCTTAAGGGTATTCCATCCACAACCACCAATGCATTAATCCCTATAGCACTTCATTAGAGATATAATGAGGTTTCATGGTGTTTTGAAGAGGATTGTGTTAGACAGAGATTCCAAGTTCACTTCCAAGTGTTGGAAAGCATTATTTGCAGGTTTGGGGATAGATTTGGCCTTCAATATAGCTTATCATTCACAGAAAGATTCATAGATAGAGAGGGTCAACATGATTCTTGAGGACATGTTGATGATGTACATCATGCATCAGTAGCAAAAGTGGGAAGAGTATCTTCCAATGGTAGAGCTTACTTATAACAATGGGTATCCAGAATATTTGAAGATGATTTTGTTTGAGGCACTTTATGGGTGGAGTTGTAATGCTCTTATCAGCTGGAGTGATCTAGCGAACAAGGTGTTGTTTGAACCAGACATGTTGGCAAAGATGGAACAAGAAATGCACATTATCAAGAAGAATATAAACACAACATAGGATATACAAAAGAGTTATGAAGCTCAAAGCAGGGTGTTTAAGGAGTTTCAGGTTCAGGAGCAGGCTCTTGGCATTATGATACAGGTGTTGTCCTTGATGGAAACTCACTCAGATGACAGTTCTCAGTGTAGTAGAAAAGAATTATAGATCAGACTATAGAGAATGAATAAAGAGAGGTATACGCAGGTTCACCATGACAGAGTAGCATATACATGCGGGTTAACAGACCAAAAGGACCATATAACATACACACGTACTTTCAGAGAATGAAAAGAACGTATATCTTGGAAAAATAGGTTTTGGTCCAAGGTATTTGGTCCATGGTATTTTGATCCATGGTATTGGTCCACAGTATTTGATCCGAGGTATTGACCCTAGGTATTTGGTCCAAGGTATTGGTCCTAAGTGGTTTTGGTCCATGGTATTGAGAAAGGCCTAAAACTATATAAGGAGGAGAAGATCATTAGGCCAAGGCATGCAAGGTGTGCAAGTATTGACTATCTGATGAAGTGTGAGATCTAGTATGCAGGTTATGGGTTTGTGATTCTTTGCTTGATATGAACCAAGGATGCACCTATGTGAATGATGATGGATGATGGATCAGGATCTTCAGGCTTGAAATGAATTATCATTATCCAGTTTGATTATGTATAATCTAGATCTGAATGTTGACGCATGGGTTATTCTGTAAATGTTATGATCTGGGTATGACTGAATTCTGAAATAGATGTGAAGTTGTTTAAGTTAGTATTTGCAGATCTGTACATGGGTTTGCTTTGGTAAAAGCACGTATACACCCTGATTTTGCTCATCAGAGTAGCGTATACATTATGAAATATGATATCTGAATTTGCAGTTGGTTATAGTGGTTGTTGCAGAGTTTTGGCTATGTTCTGTGTTCTGGTGACTGTGTTTCGATGATAGGCTTTCAGTGATTCAATTGTGGGTGATTCGGAGATTAATGATTGAGTATTTAATGATTGGTTAATGCAATGGTGTTATAGAAATATTTGGGCACTGCAACCCCAATCATACATGTCCATAAACCAAGGGCTTCTAAGTCCCTAAAAGTGTTGTTTCATACCCTAAAGGAGCAAGGTCAGCTGATTACCTCATCTCCCAGAAGTTCTCCATGAAAAACTACTCAGAACTGGTCAAAGCAGGACCATACAGACTGCCCAGTGCTAAAGGTGCGATGCATCTCACTTACCACATGCAAAAAGTGTGATGCATACTGGAAATCCCTTCTATAGGGTGCAATGAGTGAGAGCAGACAAATGGCACAAGCAGTTTGCCAGGTGGAAACCCAGAGAATCTTCTAGAAACTACTCATTTGACACTTGCCTCTCTGAGTTCGCCCAAGGATGAGTAAGAGATCTGAAATCTCCATGTGGAACCAAGAACTATTAGTGAAATGACACTAATCAAAATCCCAGAAGCTGACTCACTCTCTTGTAAACATCTATATATGGATCCCTCATCCAAGAGATCCAAAGGCTGAAGGCTGGAATTTTGTAATTTGCAAGGAAGTGCTGTTGGTTTCTCTTTGAATACATTGTTGGGTGATATTGCTTTGTATGAGGTGAAGAGGGCTTTCATGCTGGGAGGATGGCACTAGGTCAGACAAAGTGGTTGTAATCCTCTCTTCTACTACTTCTATCAATAAATCTATTTGAGTTTTCCTCCATATTCTTGTATATCTCTGAATATTGTGTTGATATATGCATGTGTATGGTCAATATATATATGATCCTATGTTGTTTACAGTGATAGATTTCTATGCTTTGATGGTATTATGCTGCTTTGACTCTACAGGTGTTCTTTGAAGCGGGACAAGTAAAGGAGTGGTGGGATTCTATCAAAGGGGAAAGGAAACAAGCAAGGAGCCAAGTGAAAGACTAAGGTTGGTACTCTCTGCTTCTTTCTCATCTATCTCTCACAAAGAAAAACACAACTGACTTTAGTTTGTTTGTTTCTAAGATAGATACCCGTCTTAGTGGGACTAGCAGTTCTGAATAGACACTAGTTTTCCCAATAACAAAATGGCGACTCCCTTTGGGAACGATTAGTTTGATTTCTTTTCTCTATTTGTTTGATTCATAAACCACAGATGGAGCCTGAAGTCAAGCCAGCTAGCCTTCGAACTGCATTTGCTATGCAAGTGAAAAGTAGATCAACACTGCTTCAGTCAATCTCCGGGTTTGTTTATGAACTGAACAACTGACTTGCAAACATCCTAAGTGCCCTAGAGGTAGCTCAAGTAACCTCATTAGATCAGCCCTATACTTTGTATTTACTGACTATCGTTAGCTCGGCCTAAATCCCTAAACTAAATTGCAAACTGTGACCAAAAACCAAGTTAAAGTCTCGTTCCTGGTCCATCGCACCCTCTCCTTTAGGCAGACTGGATGCATCGCACCTCCCATGTGCAGTAGGTGAGATGCATCCCTGTTTCCCTGTGTTACAGGTGCGATGATCAGGTAAGACTGTTTCTGCCTCCAGATTTTGGTTTTTCTTCATTGTCTTCAGTTTTATTCAAGAGTTTTGTTGTCTATGATCAGTAGACCATTGTTGAAACCCCCTTCCTTTGCATCATTCAGCCTCCATTGTACAAATATTTGTGAATGTTTTTATGTATTTTTTGCCATTCACAGTTCTCATTTACAAAATAGTAGCTTAATCGAACTGTCATCTTTTGATTTGAAAGTGTTGCAAGTGTCGTTTTCAGTCAAAGAAAAGAATACTTCTCTTTTTGATAGTCGATTACACTGTTACTCTTGTATTTGATATGAATTTATAAGTATTTCAAGTGTCAAAAGCAGTTTTCAATTCAAAATCGCAAAGTGTCGTCTTGCCTTCCTGTCGTTTTTTGAAAAGAAAATCGTTAGTACTGTCGCTTTGAAAGAAGAGATAATTCAGATTTGTATTTAGCATTCTTTTTGTCATTCACACATTAAGAAAGCGGAAAACAAATACATGCACGTGCATTTGCATTTAGACTACTTGTTGATTTAGGACAATGCATCTAGTGTGTGCTCTTTGCTCTATGTTGAAAGGATTTCGTTTCTCTTTCCTTAGTAGCTAGGATTTTCATTGCAAAAAGAAGAGTAAACGATTGTTTATCATCTTAGATTGCATATTTAGGAGTTGTATATCTACATCACGCGGTGAACCTTAAAGGCAAACTTCTTAAGAAAGATCAACTGTAAAATAAATTCAATGAACATAAAATGCTTTGGAACCTAATGCACAACATCTAGAAGTCTAGGCTAGAGACGTATTCTGGCATCGTAAAGCCTGGTAACTGTCGCTTTCATCGTAGGTTGGGTGATTCCTCCTCTTTGAGACGACAAGTGCCAGTACAGACTTGTGCTCCCACGTACCGTCGAGTATATATTGGGAGACCACAATAGGCTATATCCTTTATCCTTAGGAAGCCGTGTCTGCCGCCCTATCGATCGCAATGCACTAAACACAACATTTGGGAAGATTGACTGTCGTACCGTAAAAAGTATTCTGTAGTTTTGCGATTGGTTTGGTAATCCCTTTGTCTAGATTTCCAGAGTAGTCTCTTTCGTTCCTTTTCAGACTCCTTAAAGGAAAAGGTCCATCTGAGCACTTGTCACTTCAGGCTCATTAAAAATCAAAGGCGACTAGAGTCATCTTTAGCTTTTTCTTGACTCTTAAAAAGTGAAAAAGAAAGTTGTGTCAAAGCGTCTAAAATTTATTTTAAACGAAATAACATCACTGTTCCCTCGTTGATCTTGGGTTGAGAAAATGGAGTCCACCAACCAAGGATTTCCCCTTGGGGGAAATCCTAGTCCTTTCTCCTCTTGGGGAGATGTTGGTGCACCTCATATGGCCACATTGTCCCTCCCGGGATTGACAATTGGCCTGCCAGTATGGCTGTTCTCGACCTCTGTCATTCAAAGCACCGTGATTCCTGAGCAATCAAATCAACAACTAGATGATACTATAGTTACCCCCCAAGCTTCTGCTTCGTTTGTTTCTCCCTCTCCTTCTTCCTCTTTGGTTGGTGAAGATAGTAAAACTAAAAACCAAGTAACTGAGAAGAAGAAGAAAGGGAAGGAGAAGAAGAAGAAGGAGCCAATAGCAAAAAGGGGCAACCGTGCATCGTCTAGCGAAAATCCACAAACTGCACCCTCTAAACCTAAATCTCCATGTGTCATCTACAAAGGAGACCACTATCATTGAGATTGTCCTTTCATCCCGCGGATCTTAAGGGACTGGTCTCCCCGCTTACACAATCCGGTGTCGTCAACCTCTGATGATCATGTTGAGAGTACACCGTCAACTAGTGAAAACGAAGTCACCGGACAGAAAGGAAAATCTAAATTTCCCTGCAGACTGTGTGCAGGCGATCATTCCCTCCACCATTGTCCCTTCTTGGATGAAGCTAAAAGAGTCTTCGATAATCATCCTGCGTCACCGCAGCAACTTCCTCCTGGATACAAGAAACTCTTGCCGAGTCCATTGCTAGTTGAAAATCCGACTGACACACCTTTGTTGTCGGTCAAAGTGCCTATCATTGAAGATGAACCCTCTGAGTCCACATTGGACCAAAGTCAACAGGTCGAGATGGCAGTCGACCCCATCTTGTCTTCAAAGGAGTTACCTTTAGATGATACAGTCACCAAAGAGAATGAGGATGACACCGTTCAAATTCTTTTCGTAAACACAGACTCCGATGAACATGGGGCCAATCTGCCCATTCCTTTACCGTAGGAAGGAAATTCGTCAGAGTTGTATCCGACTGTTTATTCGGTCCCACCTCCAAGCAACCTAGTCGTTTCCTTTGATTGGAACCTGCTAGGCAGACCCCGTTTACCGTCTAATGTACCGTTCCAAATCATAGTCTGAACTTACAGAATGGTGATGGTTGGTACCATCATAGATGAATGGGCTTTTGTGAGTATCCTTTCCTTGACTGCTTGGAAAGTGCTTGGTTCGCCATCGCTTTTGCCTGAGATGAAAAATCTGACAGGCTTCGATAAAGGAACGAGTCGACCGTTAGGGATCCTTCCAAGTTTGCCTATAACTTTGAGAAGGAAAACCATTTATCTGAACGTAATGGTAATCCAAGGACCTCTAGATTACAATCTACTCCTTGGGCGTGACTACATTTATAGGATGGGAACTATTGTTTCCTCACTCTTTCGAGTAATGTGTTTTTCGCATGAAGGCAGAGTGGTCCAGCTCATAGACCAGCTTTCATTCCCTGGTTCACACATAGCTAATAGTCAAATGCCATCCCTAATAGGTCTTTTTGCGCAAGGAATGTCTCATCAATCTCCAGTCCATCCACCTGATGAATGCAAGTGATTTGGTGGTTGTGATTGAAACTCAGGGGGCATGCACCCTGGTCTGCTTTGGCAGGAAAACTTCAGGTATAGGGTAGGTTTCCACAGAGGATATATGACTAGTCTGACACACGCGTCCATTTAGGAAAATGGGATTAGACCAGAATAAGATACCTCTGTTAGAAGGTATGCCTTTCCCGATAGAACAAATGTTTTGTCTACAAATTGAAGGGTAACCTGGAAAAGGTAGGCCTTTCCCGATAAAACAAATGTTTTGTTTGCAAATTGAGGGGTAACTTGGGAAAATCTACTTCGCTATACCTGGGGGCATGCAAACCTTTTTGCGTGAAAGTGAAAAACGACCATTTGTTTTCTTAGTTTGTAGGTTCTTAACCCTTTAAACTTGTAGGATTGGTCGTTCCTAGCTTACATAATAAAAGGAGTTAGAGCAAAATTTTGAATGGTGCAAGCTCCCTAAAAAATGAACCTATTGATGAGACATCCTTACTATACGACTGGCACGAGCAGTTTTACACGAAGTTCAAGCTCGTTAAAAATTAAACCTAGCAATGAGCATATGTTCCACTAGAGTTAAAGCTCATTAAAAAATGAACCCACCTCCGGTAAATAAACATTGAGATCGAATTGTTATTATCTTTTGAGCCTTGGTCGTGTTCTTACCATCACCTCCACTCTTTTTTAGCCGATCATATGCCTCCATTTGATTGTTTACCCCTTTTGAGGAACAACTGCAACGAGTGATCCTATTAGCCACCTTCTTTACACTGTTGTGATTGAAAAGTTCCAAACATTACCTAGAACCAGCTGCTATCCGAAAACATCACTCGTTCCTCAAAAAATGAGTCTCCTTTAAGCTCTTTTCATCTGACTCGTAAAATATGAAAAGATTTCCGAGCAATTGGTCTCTCCAGCTCGTTAAAGTGATTGGAAGTGCCATCCCTCCTCTAGATTTTAATCTTTTTGGACCTGAGGGATTATTACACAAAAAGATCGAGCGTTTGTCTTGTTCAGCTCGTTAAAACTATCGAAAAGTCATCCCTTTCGCATTGTTTTATACTTTTTCGGAAATTAAGGGATTATATTACGAAAAAGGAATATTGGAGTCTCCTTTCCGTCTCTTTTCAGAATTTCTAAAATTGAAAAGAACCGAGTTATCCTTGTCGTTAAACTCGTTAAAACAATAGCGACAAACTTGTCCATTTAGACAAGAGCGAGTTTCACTGTCTCTAGGCTTGTTAAAACATAGCGACAGGTTTTCCCGAAGGGAAAATTATAGAACAAGCATATGTTATCCTCCTCAAGCTTGACAAAAATAAAGAGGTACTGGTCAGAAATGACTGGGGAAAATTGGGAAGAAAACTTGAAGAAACTTTATTGGTAGCAAGTTGCTCTTGAACATGACACTTTCACTCCATCACCATGATTGAGTCGGGTTGGGTTATTCCGTTCACCGGTCATATTACCGTTGGTCCACCGTACCATCCACTTTTGGGGTTAACGCTACCAATCCATTTTAGTGTTGCTGATATGTTCAAGAGAAGTCGCTCAGAGAATTCACCTACCCAGCTTGTGTCTCATCCACTGCAATACCTTCACGCTTCATTCTTTCATGACCGCCACCCTGAACCTTGTATCATCAGATTGTTTTCACCTCTACAAAATCATTTGCTCCATTCCATGTCATAGATGTGGGATCCGTCAATGCCGTCCTACGACGGGTCACCTCTTGTCGACATCAGCTCATTATCCAAGAAGCCAACCTAGGAACAACCCTTTCAGTACTTTGAAGCTTGCATGCCTCAATGGCAAGTTTCTCACTTCCGGCGACAGGTTTACACTAATGGCCTTTGACCGAAAGATTTTGCATGGTGTTCGACATCAACTCATGTATTCACACCACGTGAATTGTACTGCAGTACCTTGAGGGTCATCATCATCATCGGTGATTCCTCTCACGCCTGTTAATAGCTTACATCATTGGCTGGTAATCAGGTGATGTCCTTCCATGTTCAACATCAGAACATCCTTTCACATGGATTGACTTGTACTTCGGGTGAAGATTGAACGAGTTTCGAAGACCCCGGATCTACTTTCATCCATCCAAGCTGCGATATATTCAGGAAAATAAAGACATCAAATGTACATCATTGCTGCACAGATAATCATCCAAACTATGGGATGAATGCTCTACTAGGATCATCAGTCTGCACACAGATGATTGTCTGTCCTATGTACATGAAAATTAATTTATCAAAGCTGAGCATGGGAATTCCTGCCTCAGCTAGATCATGAAAAATATTATGAAGATAATGTATTGTATTGTATCTTATTACAGGTCACCTTCCAATTTGAAAAACCTCGGATCCTCATTATAAAGCATTTCACCCGACATGAAAAAGGATTTACGACCTCATACTTTAGGGGGCAACTGTTATAGACATATTTGGGCACTGCAACCGCAATCATACATGTCCATAAACCAAGGGCTTCTAAGTCCCTAAAAGTGTTGTTTCATACCCTAAAGGAGAAAGGTCAGCTGATTACATCATCTCCCAGAAGTTCTCCATGAAAAACTACTCAGAACTGGTCAAAGCAGGACCATACAGGCTGCCTAGTGCTAAAGGTGTGATGCATCTCACCTGCCACATGAAAAAAGTGCGATGCATACTGGAAAGCCCTTCTATAGGGTACAATGAGTGAGAGCAAACAAATGGCACAAGTAGTTTTCTAGGTGGAAACCCAGAGAATCTTCTAGAAACTGCTCATTTGACACTTGCCTCTCTGAGTTCGCCCAAGGATGAGTAAGAGATCTGAAATCTCCATGTGGAACCAAGAACTATCATTGAAATGACACTAATCAAAATCCCAGAAGCTAAATCGCTCTCCTGTAAACATCTATATATGGATCCCTCGTCCAAGAGATCCAGAGGCTGAAGGCTGGAATTTTGTAATTTGCAAGGAAGTGCTGTTGGTTTCTCTTTGAAGACATTGTTGGGTGATCTTGCTTTGTATGAGGTGAAGAGGGCTTTCATGCTGGGAGGATGGCGTTGGGTCAGACCAATTGGTTGTAATCCTCTCTTCTACTACTTCTATCAATAAAGCTATTTGAATTTTCCTCCATATTCTTGTATATCTCTGAATATTGTGTTCATATATGCATGTGTATGGTCAATATATATCTGATCCTATGTTGTTTACAGTGATAGATCTCTATGCTTTGATGGTATTATGCTGCTTTGACTCTATAGGTTTTCTTTGAAGCGAGACAAGTAAAGAAGGAGTGGCAGATTCTGTCAAAGGGGAAAGGAAACAAGCAAGGAGCCAAGCAAAAGACTGAGGTTGGTACTCTCTGCTTCTTTCTCATCTATCTCTCACAAAGGAAAACACAACTGACTTTAGTTTGTTTGTTTCTAAGATAGCTACCCGTCTTAGTGGGACTAGAAGTTCTGAATAGACACTAGTTTTCCCAATAAAAAATGGTTGTATTGCAGTGGTGATTGATTTTTAGCTTCAATGTTATTGATCGGTCCAGTATGAAAATTGGATGAAACGTGGCCTTCAGATTATGGTGTTGTGATCCAGGAGTATCCAGTCTTAAAATTTATGAAACGTGGTCCTTGGAGGAAGAGAAAATGTTGTAGCCATCTATAGGCCAGCGCCTACGTACTGGTAAACATATCAGCCAGTACAAGAGCCAGGGGGTTGGAGCTGTCTTCCAGTAGCAGCCGGAAAATGAGTGAAGGTTGGAGCCTTTAGTAGGTTGGCACCTACGTACTAGTAAACAGATCGGCTAGTACAAGAGCTAGGGGGTTGTAGCTCCCTTCCAGTAGAAGTTGGAGAATGACAGAAGGTTGTAGCCTTCTGCAGGTGGGTGCCTGCGTACTGGTATGAGTCTGTGCCAATACAAGATTGTAAACAAGTTTTTCTTATATTAAAAGGAAGACAACAGAAAGTGGTTTTTGTCCCGCATTGGGTTTCCACCTTATATCTTGGTGTTCATGTGTGTTTATTATGTGTGATGGTCTGTTCTATTTTTACTGCACCTGGTTACTGTTTATATGGTTAATGAAGTACTGATGCACTAATTAAAGATCAACATATGATAAATTAACTGAATCATAAGTTTGCTGGATATACGCTAGTTTCCCTAAACATAGTCGTGTGTACACGCGGGTTACCTTCATTGAAGTAGCGTATATGAATTTGAGTATGAAAAAGGAAAAATATTATTGATTTGACTAATAATGATTCACCCCCCTCTCAGTATTATTTCCAACACAGGCGTACTTCTACATTAAGCCAAAGAATAGCTCCTTGAGGAATGGATCATTTTCCAAGTTGGCACGTCAGTATTGTGGGCCCTTCAATATTCTTGAGAGGATTAGACCAGTAGTCTACCCACTTGCATTTCCTTCAATAGTGAAAGTCCATGATTTTTTCCATGTGTCATTACTTAAGATGTGAAAGATGTTGACTCATGTGATTGACTGGTCTATATTGTAGTTGGAGCGAGAATGGTAATTCCATCCAGAATCTCAGTGCATTTTGTAGTGAAATATGATCATGCTTCGGAATCGAGCAATTGAGCAAGTTAAAGTGCAGTGGAAGAACTTTGGGCCCAATGAAGCTACATGGGATATGACTGATCAGATGCAGACTATGTATCCTTCTTTATTCATTGGTTGAGTAGATGCACTGTAGTATATGTTTTGATACTATGTTTTGGTTATGCCTATATATGCATATGTATGTTGTAGATACGGCATCAAGTCGTGTTATAAAGCTCCAATAAGTGACATGGTGTTCATGATATGTTGGTTATGTTTCAGTAGATGAATATGATGTAAATGTTTCATCGAGATGTATTATAAAGCTCCATGGGTAGCATGTGTTTGTTGGTTTATAACTATCATTGAGCACTGAGGATGGTGTTCCTCTAGGGGGGAGTGTTCTATAATAGACCGGGTTAAAAATCCACGTAATAAAGTTAATAAAGGTGAAATAATGGCAAGGTCATGGGACACGTATTCCAAGATGAATGTTCAAAAAAACAGAGTGATGGGGATGATTGGGATTAATTAATGGCTATGGAAATTGGTAAAGGAAGTGGCAAAGGAAAATAAGCATTAATTGGCATTTTATTTATGAAAATAATGGAAAATAGGAGAAAAGGAAGGTGAAAGAATGCAAAATTGCAATGTGAGGAAAATTGAAGGAAAAATATAGGAAAATGAAGAAAATAGAGGCCTCAATGATAAAAAGGCTTATGAGGATCATTTCGCAGCTTCTTCTAGTTTCAATTTTATTAGTTCAGTCTTTGGAACTCTAATTCTATTATCTCTCTTGTACTCTTTCAAAGTTAGAGTATTCTTGGATCACTCTTGGAGGATTGTGGCATACCTTGGATTTGGAGAAACAAGCCAAAGGAAAAGTAGGAAAGCATAAGGGGATAGTGGGATCAACAACTATAGTGGGTTTTCTTTGTAGGTATTGAGTGGCATGTATGATTTATTTTCTATTTTTAGCATGCATGACATATGCATGTGGTTATTTGTTTACGATCTATTATTGGCATGGGGGATTGCCTAGATTGACAGTGGTTTTACCTATCCTTACCATTTCCTGGATAACCATGGTGTTGTGGGTTTTTCCATTTGTTTTTTAATTGGTGCTCATGTTCCTTATGTATGTGGGTTGAGTTATTACTTCCTGGAGCCTTGATTAGGAAAATGCTCTAGAAGTCCTAGAACAACTTGGGTTGAGTTACTAGTCCTGGAAGCCATGGTTGGAAAAATGTTCTGGAGCCCTTCATGGGTTGAGTTACTCGTTCTAGATCCTTGGTTGGATAAACACTCTAGATCCATAAGACAGTTATGGGTTGAGTTACTAGTCTAGGATCCGAGTTGGAACAAATGCTTTGGAGCCCTAGACAGCTTGGGTAGAGACCAATATGGTGATGGTTAATGATTTCTGACTATGAGTTTGAATCAATGGTTGAGGTTTGAGGTGGTTTAGCCTTTAGAAGACATGGTTTTTCTTTTTTGGGTTTATTCCATGATATGCTACATTCACACATGGAATATGGCATGGGGGTGATTGGATGAAAGAGAGATTTGGTTCAACCTAATCTATGGTCGGGTGGTACGTGGAATTATTGGACTTTGTTGGATTTCCATGTGTTAATAAGAGATATTTTCCTCTAGTATTTCATGAGTATTTGTACTTGTTATTACGTCCCTATGATGTTTGTTCTATCATTGTTATTATTATGGCTATATGTTGGTTATAAGAATGTTTTCATGACATGTTCTAGCTATGGATCTTAACATATTGTTATTAGTAAATGAATGGTTATTAAATGAATGACCTCATATATGTTTTTACAGTTATTATGAGAGGAAATTAGACCTTCTTGCTGATTCTCAAATAAGTATGAGACCCCTATGTTCAGATATGCATTTATGACCTGCAGATTGCATTTTCACAATGTGTTTGACAGAATGTATGTCATGGTTAGTTGTAGTTAGGTCAATTTATTGTCAAAGTTCTGTGTTAATGGATTTTTCCTAATGTCATTCATAATTATGGAAAGTTTTATCGAGTTCTGGGCAGAGGTCTGGATCTTAACCCTGAAAAAGTGGCTCAAATATCGAGGTTGCATGCACATAACTGGGTAATTTGGACTGCAGTCACCGGCGTGAAAGGTTATCCATGCAGCCAGAGGGTTACATTCAGTGGCTTTCCTTGTTATGCAAGTGACTAGGAGTCTAGGTTAGTGAAAAAGAAATTTAACTTAGGGTTTGGGCACCTGGAGTGGCAGTTTAGCTCCCAGAGGTCTTGCAGTTCCCAAGGAAGATCAAGAAGCTTTTGGTTTTTCAATTCCACTTCCTTAATTTTACCTAGGAGGTTGAGTCATATAATAGTAGCTCCTCATCACATATTTACCATGGTGGATCAGTGAACTTGGGCAAATGTGGGAGGAAGGTGTTACAAGTTGTACCAATGGTGATTTTGTTTTCATATCATGGAATGGATATTAGTTATTGTCAATCAATTATTTGTTCCACATCTAGAGCATGGTGGCATCGACATTGGATTGATCATAGGAACTATCCTCAATTGTAGTAGTATCACTTAATAGAATAAGCCTTGATGAAATGTAATTTAGTGAGTCAGTATTTCATGTGCTTACAAAGTCATCAACGTATTCTCTCACAACGGCCTCGACACATATTTCTCTGAGTCCCAGCTCACGGCCACCAATATTTTAAGGACAATGGAAGAACCAACACAACATCTAGTAAATGAAAACATCAGTTCTCCATTCAAAATGAAAGGAAACCACTTGGTCATCCTTACAACCTTCCAAATTTATAAGCAGAGTGAAAAAGCATGTGACCAAGTTGAATAAAAATTATCGACAAGTATAAATAATCTATATTTTTCTTGGTTACCAACTAGATGTTATCCAACACTACTAAATTTGATTTGCTAAAAATATTCTAGTTTTAAATACCAAATAATTGCAGGTCTATTAGGATTTGGGTAGATCATGACTATTAGGGAGGATATATCATTGTCCTTGCATAGAGCCCGATATTGTCTTGATTGAAAAACGGTGAGGTTTTTAGTTCATGTTAGAAGACCTTATGAATAATAAATGTTGCTTGGAAAGTCAGATATGGTTTTTGAACCTATTTCTTGTATAAAGAGTCACTAAGATTTTTTTTTGGAATTCTATGGGATCTTGAATCTATTACTGAAGTGTCAATATTATCATTTGTTCCCTTAATGGCTATAATCTTCCAAGGCCCACCTTGTCACTTTGGAAAAAATCAGAATTTCTCAAATTATCAAATTCTTTGAACCAATTGGCATATGGCACCGCTAGAGTGGATTGAATGAGTCCCACAAGCCTTAGTGTTGGTTGTAGTTAAGGCTCCACCTCAGAAAATTAGAGGCAACATTCATCTCTCAAAGAATTTTTTCTTTCAAAACCCCACACACTAATATTTTCCAACTCTCAAACGAAGAGGTTTATAAAAGAACCTCTTTATAGCAATGTCAGGCTCATTCTAGGATTTCCCACCATCATTCGAAACATTGTTTGAGGAAAGGAACTATTTATGTCAATGAGCAGAACGTGTCAAGGAACCTTTAGGACAAAAAAATAATGAGTGTGGAAACCACCATGCCCAATGTCACGTCAATGGAAATGATCTCATATAAAGCACAAACGTAAGAATCTTCATCTCTACCAAATCACACCCAACAAGATCTAGTATGGCTTTAGGCAAAGCATCTCTCCCATTGGGACAATGTGTGACATCAACTTGAACTTTGTAGCGGACATTATTGGGGGTTGCAAAGTCGTTGGATACATGAGACAAAGGTAAAATCCATTTCTAATTTTTTCAAGAGAGTGGTGATATATTTTCTGAAATTAATTATTAATTTAAAGCTTGCAAAAAAATATGGACGTTTGTTATATTGGACATATTTTATATGAAAATCTCTAATAAACTTAAAAGTGATGGTGGGACAAATATAAGTTGGTATAACCCTATTTTCCACTCCATTATAGTAAAAGAGAAACCCAAGCTCAACTTACTTTAGTTGTTGGCTAAAATGCATCCCCTTTTCACCTTTTCTTTTACTTATGTGAGATTTATCCCATGAAAAAAGGGTGAAATTACATAATTGAGAAATTTCCCATAATTATTTTTCCAAAATATTATAATTGTGAGATAATAATTATTTCATAATTGAGATAATTGAGAAAAATCTCATAATTGTGAAAAAGGTTTCTAGAGTTTTTCATTTCCAAGGAGATCAACTTGACTCACTTGTGTATGAGTTGGCTAGGGGTCCATTATTGTAGAACTTTCCTAACTTCTCAAGCCCCTAGGTATCTAGATACATTATCTTGGAGGATATAATGAGCCTACATAATCTCACTTTGTCGGAAGTTATATTGATTTACTTTCACTTATATGGTTAATAAAAATATATGTTCCTTCCCCTTATATTAGTTTTGCAGTTTTTATATGTGTGATTTCTAGATTTTTTGAGCTCAAGATCTTCTACAGAATATCACTTGTCATTTATGTTTGGTTGTGTTTGTATGTAGGCTTTGTATCTAGAGCGGATGAATGTGATCTCTTGATTGGAGCACAAATATTTTGCATCACGCCCAAAACCCTTAACCGACCTATGAGGAGGCAAGCTACTTTCTCATACTTTCTAGCATTAGAAATTGCATCGAAAATGAATGCATGGCCATCTGGATTGGGTATTGTTATTATATTGTCTTAGCCATTCTATTTTGTTGTCTGGTGATCTCAATTGAGCATGAGATCGTGAAGCAATATCTCCTTACATCTAAATTTCATTGTAACATAAGTGGAGTTTATTATAGAGGTAGATAGGTGTAAGAGGTTTATCATGTGAAAGCTTTAATTTTTTTATTGAGTTAAAAGTGAAGGTGCTTGGAGTTAGAACTTTGTCAAAAGAAATTAAGAAAAACAAAATTGGGTAAAGCCTTTACAGCTTGGAGAGCATATATTATAATACTTTGACAGGAGAAAAAAAGAACTCTTTGTAAAGGAAATAGTAAAAAGAAAGATATCAAATATTTAGTGAGTTATCCTAGATCCACCTAAAATTGAACAAGAGGGTCTACACTACTTTGTATTTTCTCGTTCAAATTAATTATAAGAAGATATATGGTAAAGTGACCTATCTAAAAGTGAATATGGAGGTTAAAAATCAAGTCATTGTAATCACAATTTAGGGTGCAAATCAGTAGTACCTAACAGCGTAAATTAATGTAACATTAAGTAAGAGAGTACAAGCAAGCGTAAATCCAAAATGGGTAAAGGAGGAAAGCGTCTACAAAATGCATCTCAGGAAATTGAAGAATTTTAAGAGTGCAACCATGAATTACACAATAAAATTGAATTATTGGAGTGGAAACCAAAGAAAAACCAAACAATAATTGATAAAATGAATGATACACTAGCAGTGAAAATTTATATTCATAAGGAAACAGAAGTAAAAGAACAAGTGATCAATGCACTCCAGATAAAATTGAGGAAAAAGCAAGATCTACTTGATAATATGATTGATGAAATATCTACTATAAAGATAGATAAAATTTGTGACACAAGAGGTCTTATCCAAACAATGAATGGAATTTGTGGAACAAATGACCTCATCTAGAAAGTTGATGAAATTTGTGATACATTGAAGCTATTAAATAAAATTGATGCAACAAGTTGTACAAAGGACATAATCCAAAGGTGTGATGTAGCATGTGATATAGATAAATTGTTTAAAAGATATAATGCAATTTTTGACATAATACAAGTGATTGATGCTCAATGTGATACATATGAATTGATTGAATCGATGAATGAAGCACATAATATAATCAATAATAGTA